>JAYKKI010000003.1:53084000-54307500 GCA_039881145.1 Druceiella hillmani
TATTTAATTCACAACTTGATTGTACCGAATGAATGTCTGATATGATACGTAAATCACTTGTATTAAATAACTTTTTTAAACATTAAGTTACAATTTATATGTCTACAATCTCAGTTCACAAGTATCAGTTTATTTTGCAGCCAAAGATATATTTTCATTTCTCCTCTATAACATAATTGTTTTCTATTGCAGTATGGGAGTATGAGAGTAGCTTCGTCAAATAAAAATATTTTAAGTGGAATTTGTTGTAAAATGATTTTTAATTTTTTTAAACTTCATCGCCTTGTATAAGTATTATTAAAACTCCCTCATACCATTTTAAAATTTCCCTCCTTGAATACAACAAAGAAATACGTGGCTGTGTCATGGGGAAATACACTCACTCATTATTGTAAAATACATATATTGCGTGTTGCTTTGTTCGCTTATAGCCTTTAATGGAATATCATCTCATATTTTATCAGTTTCTTACTAGTTAACACTCAGTTACTAATTGGACAGACAACCTAAAGCTGTCTATTCATACATATTATCAGAGAGTTTCAAGAAATTTCTATAAAATTCCAGATATTGCCGGACAAAAGCAGGTTTATTAGTTAATATTGTACCCCATATATATCGAATTATGTCTCGTAGCAAATATAAATTGGTCGTAGACAATAGTCTCTACATATAATGAAGTTACACACATATCATACAATTGTGTGTTTTGTTGTTTTGTTCTTTTTACAAATTAATATATTTGTATTTATATATATATATATATATATATATATATATATATATATATATATATATATATATATATATATACGAACAAAATAATAATAGAGAACGTTCGATGACAATTTTGTTAGAAATGTCATTATTTTCATCAATCAATGTCATTTTGTAATGATAGCGTACATATATTACACGTTCTTATATGCACATACAAATAAAATATTGCTTTCATTTTGTGTGAGATAACTAGCGGTCTAGTGAGAATTCAGCCAAAAAACTTTCATAAAAATTATATTATAATTGCTACGAAAGTTTTTGGCTAAAGAAAATACATACTCATAATTTAATACTAATTCAACCAACCTCGTATTATATCACAATTTGATTGGACTCTTTCGAATTAAGAGTAGCAAATTTATCCAACTTACTCGGACCTGATTTAAAACCAAGAATAGCAGACTTGTCCGAGTTATAACAGGAAAGAGTAATCTCCAGAATCGTAGGTGTCAAAATAAGTAACTACACAAATTGCATTATAATTTTTTTTACTGTAATAGCTCAGCCTACCGATAACTTTATTTATTGATTTATTTATTTGTTTATGTATTATAAAATATCTAATTGATACAGCCATCCAAAGTAACAGTCCAGCCCCGCTCGACGAGTGGCCGGGAATCGAACCCAAGTCCCCGCGGTGCGCCACGCAATCAAAGACCATATCAGATATATGATAATCAACCCAACACACCACGGCAGTGATTACAGAGTATTTTACCCAAATATTTTACCGATTATAACTTAAACTCTCCTCGATGGCCCATTTCCTGAAATTTGTTCTCTTCTGTTAAAAACCAATTTTAGTAAATTTCTGAGCTGGTTTTGTTTGTCCTAGTGAGCACTTCGAAATAAAAAAGAAATCTATAATTAATACGATGTTTCATTTTGGTTTTATAATCTTAGGGAATTCGAATATGCATGCAAACATAGGGACTAGGATATAAACCGTACTTATCCATTAACATTTCGTTTTAACAAAAACTTTTTCCCTTATTTTACATATTTTGTTGCATTTTTGAACTGTTGTTAGTGTTTAAAAATATTTTAAGCAATCACTTTTATTTTTTTGCACAATTCGCTCAAAATTACGATTACATAAAAAATTATAATGTGAATTATTTTGTCTACTTTGGTATCACTAAAATTTCACCTAGTATAAATGTGTGCAAAACAGCTTAAGGATAATTCAGTATTGATTTAACCGTAGTGGATTAGTTAGTATTCCACATCTCATTTTTATTTATATTTGCTAATAAATATAAAAGTGAACAGTCGTGTGTTTGTGAACTAAATAATTACAATAAATGCTCCGACTTACATTTAATATTTAAGTTAACACAATACTAATAATAGACTAATATAATTTCATGTAATAATTATATATTTATTTCTCAACATTTTAAATATCGATGTTCGTATTATTTAATTCCTAATATTATTGAATACCATATTCGTTCAGTTTGAGAATCGTCTTTTGAATTAGTACGTCTATGTTGAATTGCATTACAGAGGACTAGATTAACTCAGTTTCCAGTTCGTCTTATTGTCCTTTTTATGGTTTTGTTTACTTGTTTGATCTCAATGATCGTGAGTGAATTTTATTTAATGAATATTTTATTTGGTATCCAAAAAAGCTGAGATTTACCGTGTCTGACTCAATTTCATTATTATAATATATGTTATGAATGTAAAAACTGAAGTACTTTTTTGCGGAAAGAAAATAAATTTAAAAAATATCAAACTGAATGTGCAGTTCAAAGTTAATGTAACAGTTATTAAATTAATACGAATATCTCAGAAACGAGATATTTAAAAAATTTCACCTTATTACCTAATAGCAAGCTATTCCATCTTTATTTGTAAGTTCTGGGTCGATCGCTATCGTGAATTATATCTACAATGAAAATGATCTTATGGGACCGGAACATGAATATATAAAAACGTGTATCACGTCAGGTCCGACACAGAGGGTTGAGTAGAAAAAAATCTTCGAATAACATTTTTTGGAACGTGATTCTGAAAGTTTTGCGAGAAACTAATTTTCATACCAAGTAATAGTTTCCTAATAGAATTTAAAGATATTTCTTCCTTTTGCACATAATTTCTAACACGAATTGAACAGTAAATAATTACTGCGGAACGGAAACAGTTACTTTCCTAAATAAATTTCCTAAAAAAGTATATTCTTTATTTTTGACTATTCTTATACTTAGTATATTCTTTAAAGCAAATTAAAACACTGACACGCCTTATTTCGAAAAGATTTAACAAGCTTAGATAGAAGACGCCTTCAAGTAGGAGTAAAGAAACTTGAACTAGAAGTTAATTGCTTTCGTTTTTAAATTGAGAGTAGGAAATTTAGATAGGTTTGTTGCTGCACTGCTGCTACATGATATTAAAAGAGTCAAAATAATTTTTGTCAACGACATTCTTACTGGGACAGAAAAATACGCATTTTTGTACACCTTTTTTAAACTGAACCATAAAGAGCTATGTCTTAGATTTTGCAGCACCTATTTATGGCACCCTTTACGTCATCTCATGCTACATGCTTGTCATTTTCAACTTAAATATTAGCTAAATGTTAGAGCATTTACAATTTTTGTTTAAAAAACAAATATATAACTTCTTATTTACATAAGTTTAAGCAAATATACTTGAAGGAAAATTGAGAAGTAGTTAATCCAGTGTGGTCATAACGAAATTAATTTTTTTAAAGAATGGTAGCATTCGTTCGGTCCACATTATTTTCTTTCTGTGGTTGTATCTCTACGTGGACAATAAAAAAGCTTGAAAAAAATATATTATGTACAAATACATATTACCTAGATAAACAGTTTTTTTTTTCATTCGCCTAGCTGAAATAGTTTTAGATAAAATCTGGTAAAAGTCAGATGCCGAAATATATAAATGTTATCTTATTATTCACTAGTGTCAAAATACATTTCATTTTCAAAATATCTCTCTGGGGTTCACTAGCCATACCATATCCTGTTAGAGCTGTGACAATTTGGACCGATAAGTAAACATATTGAGAGAGAAACCAAAAATTCCTTGGACAATATTAGATCGAGACAAAACCTAACCTAGATTTTAAATTGCATTATGCATTTTTCTTGTAAAACTACCATTTAATTTTTTTTTTCTCTAACTGGCAAATGAGCTGACAAAGAGAAAAAAATTCCTAAAATGTGTTTTTGCTTTTGATTGATCTCAAACCTACGCCTGATAAAATTTTCCATAAAATATAGCTGCACAACCTCACTCCTCTGAAGAATTTTATCTAAGGATATGACTTCAGATAGTATTAAAATCAATAATATTATCTTTAATCATATCATTAAAGTTTGTATACTCGCATGTTGGTCTCTCAGAGCGACAAATCAATAAATCGTTGTTTTCTTAAAAAATATCAACACTGTAACTTTGCAGTTTTTAGCAGCTTCTTAATTTGTTGTTTGCCATGGTTTAATGCAGCGCAAGCGCTGGTGCCGAGTGCGCGTGTACCACTTTTTCACTATTATCGGTCCGTGAGACCGTACGAGCATATGTGTTACTATTTTAGATAAGTTACAATTATTTATTTCAGAATTTTACTCAATTAAATGTATTAATAGATTGTAGTAGTGTATAATATTTATTGAGTTGAATGTATAACATAATTTTAGACCCGTTTTTATTTGTTTTTAGTCATTTTTACTACCACAATGTTCGATGAAACGATAAGGGTGCTGATAGAATGTGAAATTATATTTTTCCCATAAAGTAATCCATATAATTACCAAGCATGCTAACCAACATATAAAGCGGCTTTCGCCTAAATTCAAACGAACTAGGGACTGTCGACTTGCTGACGAAAAGGAAATTGAAGCATTACTAGGTCTTATTTTATTTTCTGACGTTAGGAGAGATGATCGGATGAATGCAAAAGATCTATTCAGGAGTGATTGTTCATCTAAAGAGATTTTTCAATTGATGACGAACTGGAGTCGATTTCACCTTCTGTTGCAATGTCTATGGATTGACGACAAGAAAACAAGGACTTAATGTGCTTCAGTCAATAAGTTGGCTCCAATAAGATATATATAATATATAATAGCTCTAGATATATATAATAGCTCTCCTCTCATGTTTGAAAAAATATTTCAGCCCCTCTGAATTTCTAACAATCGACGAGAAGTTGGAAGCATTCAGAGGCCGATGCAGCTTTCGCCAGTAGCATATAAAGTCGATACTGGGTCTCGGGCATTAGCCAAGCGTCTTTGTAGCGTAATTGATGGATCTGGTCAAAACATAACTTGTGATAATTTTTTCAAGAGCGTCCCTATAATCTAGTCTGATTTGGGGTCACATTCTAGGTATAAATAATAGCTACAATTAGAAAGAATAAAAAAAGGGATTTACTAACGTAAAAAACCTAATGTAAGAGGATTCTCGGCCTTTTACATTAGTAAATTCCTTTGGCAGTTCTTCGAATTCAATTTATTTGGACACCTGATTTTTAATGAGATCATATGAAAAAATATCTTTTAAAAAATGAGTATTAATTTCAAGTTTGCCAAGAACACTGAGATAAAGCAGGTTACTTAATAATACAGAATCTTCATCTTCTGGTAACTATCAAGCAAGTCATTTTCCATTTTGCTCTTCAAAAAAAACCTAAAAACTCGTTATAACTGGATGAAATGCAAAAAATATTTTTGTGTTGAGCATGTAGTTACGGTATGTCCTGATTTTTACACTAATGAGACCATTTATGATTAATAATTTTTTGCTATTTTCTCATTTTTGTTATTATGGAAATAATTACATTACATTTAAAATTTTTTGAGTCATCATAAAAAAAAGTTTAACTTTGTTATTTAACTTGTAGTTTCAAAAATTACGTGATTTTTTAAGAGGCTGATTTAAAAGATAGTTTCTACTAAATAAATTTAAAATGCTAATATGTTTTCAGCTTTTTTAATCAATTATAATCTCTTCTTTAAAATAAAGACCAATTATAATTAAATAGTATATAATTATAATAACACAAACGAGATAACTTTCGGTCTGAGACCGTGAGCGATTATATGGGTAATACTTTTGCGCTCGAGTATACAAAGGTTAAATAAAATGTTTATCCTATTAAATATCAATATTATCTTAGTAGGTTAAATGTTAGTATTTATAAAATATATTACTTTACATAATTTCCACAGTAAAGCAGTAGATTGAACAAAAAATAAGAAGAAAAAGAAGAGTAATATAACTAGGTCACGTACTTTCAGGGTAAGGAATTCTCAAAAGAAAAACAGAAACTTTATAAAATTATTTAGGTGTTTGTCCGTCTGTCAAAGCTTTTTGTCAGAAGCGTCAGAAACCTCTTGATGTAAAAACTTGGTATAGTAATAAAATATATTATCTTAAAACATAAAATAACGAAAAAAAACATCTTCCAGGCTCTTACGATTAGCTGTTTCAAACGATAGCATACACATAAACGGAATTAAATACAACATTGACACTTGAATATACTTGAGTGAAATTTTTTGAAAAATGTGCTTCAATGAATTTCACTCAAGTATATTCACATGTCAACGTTGTATTTAATTCCGTTTAGGTGTATGCTATCGTTTGAAATAGCTAATCGTAGGAGCCTGGAAGATGTTATTTTTCGTTATTTTAGGTATTATATCTTAGAGGTAAATCATAAAAATATCCAAAAAAATATGTATTTCCCTATTCCCAATACTACTCAACAAAAATTATGGAAAAAATAGAATCTTTAGAAACACGTGCGTATGTAAACTATAGTGATGATTGTAGATATAATCATTTTTTAAATATCTACTAATTAAAAACTGGTCTAAAACTATGAAAGATATAGCAAGTATTATATTTACTTTTTTTCGTATTTATAGGCGATTTTCTTGAAAACCACGTTACCATTAAGAAACTTGAAATTTGACATAGTAACATTTCTTATTAACCCGCATATAATACATTATTTTTTAAAGGATTCGTGTGAAAGTAAAGTTTTTATCTCCTCTAAGTAAATAAAACTACAATTTTTTTTTCATTTACATATCGTGATTTATGATAGCATTTCAAAGGGCTCGTTCGAGGAATAAGTAATACTAGTATCAAAATTGTATATTGCATATTTAAAAATATACCCCAATAAATATATAAAGAGATCAGTAAACTATGTCGATTCCAATCAAAAAAATAATATTTAAATCCTATTATACTTTTAGGTTAATCAGTTCCAACTAAAAATCCGACTAAATCTAAAAATTTTGAACCTAGTTTTTTGATCTGTTGATCGTGACAATGTTAAGTTCTATAATTTGGGATATTTTAACTTTTCATGGACCAAGACATCATAGCTCTTCTTTTTATTTAATCTGAAAAAGTACACCATTATATTATTAATCAGCGATATGTGTATATTATGATGTCTTGGGTACTTCAATCAAAATATAATTTTCATAATACATTTTCTGGTAAAGTTTTCCTTGGTAAATTCTGAATCAGAACCAGGTTTTATTACAATGCCAGAAGTCTTTACTATTTTTTTATTGCTTACCTATATTACATGCTAGTTTTGTATCTCAACAGCTTAAGCACTTTCGTTACTTTCTCTTGGTATCAATCTTAATTATCTTTTCAAATCTTTCTCGCCCACTTTCGGTTCTTATGAATGTCAAGATTACTTCAAATATCGAATAAATCGTTGCCTAATTCTTAGTAGCCCTAAATAAATTAAATATTACAAAAAGCATGTATTATTAGCTTACGTTCTTTTATTAAAACTTATGCACATCGTGTAATTAGGCTAATACGTTTAACAAAAATAACTTTGTTCTGCGCTAAGCCAAGTTACCGCAGAATCAGTCACACGCTACTATATCTGCTTTCAATCATTAATAGAAAGAGTTAAGGCGACATAAGTTCTTCAAAATAGAAAATATAGCAATGGTTTTCGAGTAGTATTACCTCTAATATTTACAGGAAGTACTTTTTGGCGTATTTTTTATATGCATATAAAATGAAAAGAGAAAATATACGTAAGGAAAGTTGTAAATTAATATAAAGAAATTAAGCCTATCCCTTAAATACAGTAAGTTCTAAATATTTAGTTTGCTTTTGTAATAGACCTTGGTACTGATCTGATACTATAAAAAGAAATGCTTGACTGAGCAAATTATACCTTTTAATTACTCTTACTTAATTATGAATACCTATAGATTACTTAGTGTATAAAATTAATGCTTATCCTGGATCAAGTAATTAAAATAAGTTACTTGTTTCAGTTTTCATATGTAACAAACGAACATTCAAAATTTATCTGGTAACATTTCAAATATTACAACAGAAGTTTTGAAATTTTATTTTAGAATTTTACTCTTTTAATTATACTTTGAAAAAATAAATTGGAAGAAGGTTAATCATAATTTTGTTAAATCTTGTAGTAAGTCTAATTCCGTTACACAGTATTGTACTGTCGCTATTACGCTTGATTCAAAATAACAAAACCCTGTTTTGTCAGGATGAGAAATATTTATGAGCAATGCCAGTTAGGATGAATACTTTTACTACTCAAGAGGTGTTTAAGAGTCAACTTTGATCTGAAAATCCCCAAATATGTAGTAGATTCACAGTTTAGTCAATCTGTTTAAATAATTGCTGTCTCCTTTAGATGTTATGGTTGGCAACTATAAAACACGCAAGCACAGTTCATTAGCGCCGGTTCTGTGTTAGCCAAAGAGAATACAAACATGAAGTTGTTTTTGTATTACAGTACGAGTATCACTATATTAGCCAGTAAAGAAAATGATAATGACCTAGTTCTTTCAGAAACATGGAATCGGTTTTTATTAGGGCTTTTTAATTTTTCTACATTTAATATATCAAACGGATTTCGATAAAGATTACGGAAGAATTCAAAATTTCTTTCGTCGAAACATCGGAAACATTATTTGGTTATGTAAAATGAGAACACGCTTTCAAGAATCGTTTTGCACTGTCGCGTGTTGTTTTGTTCTTTTTTGTCCTGAATGAAATTCAATAAACTATATATTTCAGTTTCTTGTGATTTTTTTTCATTTTGTTTGTCTTTTAATGGGCAACACTCAGATACAATCTGAAAAAGATAAAATGCCGCCATATTTATATATTTAAATAGCCGCGCCATTTATCTATCACAAATATTCGAACAATTTCAGTATCATTCCAAAAACGCTGGAAAAGGTAATGGCTTCATTATTTGCTGAATTAATATGTATTTTACTTATTCTGCATGCAATGTACTCAAGATAACTAATAAACTTTCGTCATTTATGGAAGATGCATAAGACGAACTAGTTAAAGTGAATTAACTCCTAATATTTAAAAACAAAAGAAATCAACTTAAACATTATGTTGTCATACAAAGATGGATAGGTTATTGTAAACTAGGCAGTAAAACGCATGATAGAAATAGAAATTACAACTTTATTTTAGTATATTTTATATTTTCACATGCTTATTAAATATACATTATCATTTTAGTAATGGATTTTCAGTCTTATTTTAATTATTTTATGCCTATGTTTGCCTATTGACGTTTCTCTCTATTATTTCAGCTAATTTAAATTCTTGAAACCAAGTTTTTTTTATTCATGCTCTTCGAACATATTATTCAGTTTTTTAATTTGTTGAGCTTAATGTATAACTTTACCAATGCCATTGGGGAGTGGTCGTCTGTGCGCATGAAATTAATGTCCCAGCGGCATTTGGAGGAGAATGGCAAGTCATGAGGTAGATAAAATGTCGTGTTTAAAAATTGGTCTTTTACTATGAAGTAACCCTGGATAAAAAGTAGATACACATATTAGAATAATGTATGTAAGTAATACGATAAAAAAAGTATTCAATACAAAGGACAAGCAACTGATACATTTCAAATTAGCCACGATTTGATTAACGAAAATTGTTCGATCTTAAGTTTCCTATAACCACAATTCGACCAACAGAGTTGTGTTGTAAAGAAAACCTATCGTCCAGTCGATAGTAATATACCAATTTGTAGTGATTTAAAAAGAAAACGTAATACGGACAAATATTTAATGGATATGATTTTATTGCACACAAACCTGTATAGTCTAGCATCCTAGACACTTATGCATGCAATTACTGTTTACATAAAATAAAATGTGTCGTAATATATTACTATTCGCGTAAGATAATGATTTGTCCATTGCCAATAATATGAATGTAGGATATTAATTTATCGCAGCAGTTTATTTATCGCAAACATTTTAAACAATTTTTGAAATCTTAATATTAGAATTATGAAAAAGTAAATGAAAAGTTAGTAGATAGAGCTGAAATATATGTGGAAACCTTATTTTTAATAGCGTTCATTGCAACTTTATTTAAGTAATCAAAAAACCTTCCCTTAAAATTGATTATATTAATTATTCGAAATGGTAAAAATTAATTTACATTTTAGTGTAGGGCGTATAAAGTAAATGGTCTTATGTCAAAGAAATGTTGGCGGCTTATTTATATATTTATGTTTAGAAAATAAAATAGTCCTTATACCTTTAAAATTTCAGTATTTACGAGAACTTTTAAGTCTTCTTTGCTGAAATTTGGCAATGTTTATTTAAAGGCCGTGAAAGAGAAAAGTGTAATAGCATCATTTCTCGACTTCTGTCCTATGCTTTTGAGTCTATAAAATAATTTTTAATATAGTTAAAATTTTTATAAAAATGACGGGGCAATTCTAGGATAAAAAATATTTAAAAATGACACATATCTTACCGACGGAATAGGGCATGTTTTCACGTTTGCAGATTGAAATATGGCGTCATGAAACCAGCCAGAGGTCATGTAATCACACATTCTGTAACTCAACTGCATTATTGTCGGTCTGTATTTATTGTTCCTAAATTCGAGTAATACAAAGCTGAACTGTTGGGGAAAAAATTTAAGCAGTTGAAATTATTGAAAAATAAACATTCAAAATATTTATGAAAGGTGTTTGCAGAATTTTTTAACAAACATGACATTGCAAGTCCAATTTAATTTTTGGGGGTTTTATTCGCATGGGAGTCGTTTGATCGTGTGCAAGAGTTAGCTTGGATGGTTTTATTTGAGACACTATTTTACGTATGAATTTTCCATTTCATTGTTTCTAATACAGATTGCTTTAAAAAAATGTTATTTCTTTACAAGAAATCCGATAGATATAATATAATATTTGGTGTTCTTGTACGAGTTAAGAATGTTCTATTTTTTTCTTATTTTAAAAAGTATATTCCATGCACTGCTAATTTTTTTGCAACGTCCACATTTTTCAGAAAATCTATTAATTCAAGCAAGTCACAAACAATATCTCGTTCGATACTCGTTTCCAGAGAATATAATATTTACACGAGATTTACACTAATACTCCAAAATTGACAAAAAAACCTGAAATTATTGAAAACCTTTTTCCTTGTATGTAATTTTAGGGGAGGATTTCAGACATGGTCCTAGAACTCCGTAACTGTGATGTGAATTGGGAAATATTAGTTACATGAAATTTGTTTATGGGTAATTTCTACTACCGAAATAAAATTTAATGTTTTGCTTGATCAATAGTTCATATATTTTTTCTTCTTCTTAATTTTCGTAATTATTATAATTTATTTATACCGCTTTATTTCTAAATAATATTCTTATACTCTTATGAAAACATCACAGCCCCAAATATGGAAGTTAAACAGGATATTTTTGTATTTTATTACTTACGTAAGAACGGATAAAATGTCCCAAAAATGTAAAAAGTGTTTTGCTATTAATAAATGAAAGTTATCCTTCTAGTTATTTCACCTTTTTAACTTGGAAGACACTTTCATACGTTTTTAGGTAATTAAAGGCAATCTTATTGTTATTACTTGTCCTATATATGGTAGAAGGTTTGCAGGAAATAAATGGTACACATATACACATATTAGCATTGCATTAAAGCTCCAGAAATAATCATTAATTAAAAGAATGGCCTCCATTATAAATATACAACAAACAGGTCCCAACACGACTACCTTAATTAATCTGACGTTTAAAATTTTTTCCAGATTTGAGCTCTAGCTTTTACCAGTATGTGCGATATGGAGAGTATATTGCAATAAATTTGTTCATTTCGTTCCTTTTTCTCATAGTTTCGGCAGTAATGAATCCTTAAGTGTTAAATAGAGCATATTATAAATGATAACTCTAGTTCTTTCTGATTAAAAATTGTCGATTCGCTTTTAAAAAATTGTAATGCAAAGATTATCCATCTTTTGCGTCGTAGGACAAGTAAATTCAATTGAATGAACAAGTTGGAGCCATCTTTCATGGCTTTAATCATGTAAATTTTTGGACTAGAATATAAATCCTAAGAAGCTTTCACCCTGTCCTATTTTTAAAATATTTTCTCTCATAGACTTATTTTTTCACAGGAAAATAAAGTGAATATTGGAGCTGTCAAAATTTAAATTACGGTACTTTTTAAGTTAAAAATTTTAATTATGGATATAAGAGTTTCCGCCTTTGATCTGGTTGTAAAACTTCTTTGTTCTCAAAAGTTTAGTTTACATTTAGAGAAACAAAATATATTTTCACTCTGACTCTTCGTGTTGGAACCGTTTTAGCATGGTTTTTAAGATTTTCTGATAAATATACCCACGGAAACATTGTTATTCATTTCGTAGTTAAAATGAAAGCTATAACTTATTGAAGAAGGATATCCTCTCTTGCCATGATTAATGTGGACGCTTTCATTACTTATATACTCTTTGCGGTATATTTCAAATTCCAATCGTTCTGGTGTTACAGTAAAGATCTAAAACAAATTAATACAGTATATATCATTAAGACCTATGATAATAAACTGCACGTTATTTATGGTAGAAAAGGGTTAGCTTAAAATCACAAACAGCTATCAACAATAGGAACCCCCAAAAATAATTATTATAATAAACATTAGAAATGTTCCATCATTTTAATTTTTAATGACTTTTTTTATATGCTCAAAATAAAATATGTAATTTTAATTGTAATATATAATGTGAAGTTAGTTTAGTCCTAATAGTAAACGAAAAAAAAATATTTACATTCGATTACGAGTAAAAAGCAAATTTTCCATTATCTATCTTTTTCAGTATTCTTCAGATTTTAAAACAATGCTTGTGATGTTTTGTTTATTTACTTATTATCACTGAATTTAATGGATCAATACCAAAATAAGTCTGATAATACTTTAGTTTTCAAACACATACTTAAAGTAATGGTTTGATACTGAAATTAATTCGTTATTATGAAATGAACCCATAACATTTGACCTTGAGAATACTTCCTCAAAGAAACATTTTTGGTAATAAAGTTGATATGTCGACGAGAAATAGGTCTCATACAATTAGTTTTCAGTCGCTTACACGTTGTATATAGTTGTACTTGCGAATATTAAAAATTTGGTTCTGTAGATTAATTTATGGGTTTATCTGTTTATTGTGCTGTTTTAACTACTCAAAGCAGTGTAAGTAAATTGGTTTCGTATAAATAATTGGGTATTTTATTTACTTTAAGTTTTAAAATAACAACAAACTTAACATGTGCTTTATTAAAGTTTTATCTTTGTTTTCAGTAGACCTTTCCTTACATTCAGTAAATTTCAGTAAAAGTCAAATTATAGATATTAAGATTTAAAATACAACATTCATTGATAGACAAAAAGTTAAGTGAGAAAATAAGACATTTGTAAGTTTATTGTTTTTCCAAAATAGGAATTAATCTCTTATATTATGAGTGTGATTAACAGGTAATATTTCTTTGAGATTCTTACAAAAATATTATTTTACCAAATATGTTTAACACTTTTACCTATTGTGGATCAGTCCATGCATTAATACGCTCGTATTATTTATGCTTAGAAGATCCATGTATTATTAATGAGTTATTAGACATAAAAAGAGTGTGAAACTAATATTTACGTATGTGTCATTGAAGTACACGCAAGTCAGTAGCAGCAGCATATGGTGCACTATATACACAGATGGTAGATATCTACTCTGCATTTTCCACAGTTTTCACCTGTAATAGAATTACTTCTTTAAATTGAACTGATATTTTAATTTGTAAGCCTCATTTGTGAGTTAGACCTCACTTTTATTACTCAGGCTTATGTGGCTTTGTTTCGTGCTGTTGATATTATATTTTATTATTTACCATTGTATTTAAATTTCCATACGTTACGCATTATAAATAGAGACGATAAATCCGTTGTCATTGTATCCGGCATTGTGATTATTAAATATTTAAGATTTACTGTTTGATTTTGGTCATACCTTTTCACCTACAATGGTTTTACTTTATATTATTTCTAGCCATGATCTAAGGCTCAGCCTATGGGTTTAAAACTACTGTTGGCAAATAGAACCTCGTACCTAATTACGTGAATATATTATACCATGACGATATCTATATTTTGCTTGAACCAGAATCCGCTCGCAATGGAAAAAATTATTAAGTTTATCTTAAATTAGGTAGTTGTTTACGAGTGCCGAAGCTTGACACATTCAACATTATAACATACAATTGATATAACTAAACTTTTATTTTTTGCCATATTTGATATATCAAGACAAAGTAATAAACATTTCATTTATTATGTTTTGTTTACAATAATTGGAAGTTCCTTGAAAACCAGATTTTTAATAAAATTCAATGTATATTTTACATACAATGTTTACTACAAACTACCTCTGACTCTGGCATTGCAACTGGTACACGGGGAAAGGGATAATTTCATTATAAGTACACGTTGTTTCTAAAGTAATTATATATTAAGATCATTATTATTCAAGAAATAAAATTAATTTTTTCGACATTTTCTCTTGTGACGTAAATTCTGACGTGGCACTTAAATCACTTTTCTAAGTTTTGTATGATTATTTGTGTGTATGTATATATCTTTTGAGAATGAATATTTTATTTGCTTTCTTTAAATGATTTAATTAACATTTTTTTACTCCATTGTTTTAATTGCTCATAAAAAGGGAATTTATTGCAATGCAACATAATGCAACATTTATGCTAAAAATATTTGTATTTTTTTAAAAATTACAGAAAGTCTGCAACAAGAAATGTCATTAAATATTCATTTTTTTACTTTTCAAAAATATTAAATTTACTTTTAAAAATTGATTTTTTTGTTTAGATTTAGTTTAATTTTAAAATACAACAGAAATTATTATTTTCAAATATTCTACAAAATTCAATATCGTTCAAAAAATATTCTACAAAATTTAATATTGTTCAACAATCGTTCAACAAATGCAAATTTCTTTGTTATTAGTCGAAAATTCATATTTAATTGGTTTTGAAATCTTTTACAAAGCATCAAATAAATTTCCTGTTTTATATTTATGAATATTTTATTTCATTTCATTATGAAGGTTTTATCATTCATTCTTCTACTATACTTGGATGCGACAGATCATAAAGTTGCAGATCCTGCGAACTAAATCGAATCAGTAAAACGGATTCATAATTTGAACCTATATTTTAATAGAATATATGGTCATATCTATAATTGGATCAGCCGTTCTGTGCTGAATTTGGTAGACGAGTCTGTTAATTATTATAACTCGCCCGTGTTGGAAATTGTGACACAAATGAATTTTTCAAGAATTATTCGTCGAGTGAGGGAGGCTTTTTTCTTCAAATTCAATATTCAATTTCGGAGTCTCTCTTGAAATAGCTTAGAGTTCATCACATTTATCGGACATTAAAGTTCTTTAGGACAGTATATGTTAATTGATTCATGTATGTATCGTTATTTGAATTACATTGACAATGAATAAATGATACATGCAATGTATATAAATATATGCACATATATATATATATATATATATATATATATATATATATATATATATATACATACACACATATATATGTATATATATAGTTGCATGTGGTCAACCTACGACAAGTACAACGACAATTTTGTGACTGTTTCTTGTTCGTCAAAGTATATGAAAGGTGTCCCATGATCAGTCTCGTGTCTCTCATTAAAAGCACATTGTATGGTTCTCAGTTGAAGAATATGCCGTCTCTAATGTGTAGCTTTGATATTGACAATTTTAGTAAGAATCAGGATTTCCTATTGGACGATATGGTTTATATGCTAACGTCTTTTATTTTTTTTGCGAGTTACACCGCATGGTTAGTACGGAAATGGCTTAGTAAAGATATTAAATTTCCTTCTTGAGGCGTTAATTTTAAGTCTGTAGAAAACGTAATGCAAGCCAAAATATTTGATTTAAGAGGAATATTACAGTCGGGTAGCTAACTTTGAATAAAAATTATAATTGATATTACCAAGTATATTTTTAGATGCACACAGTAAAAGTAGCTATTTGTAGGTTTGTCGTAAGTACCGGTAGGAGAACGAATGACGGGAGAAATTAATTAAACGGATGATAAATTTTAGATGAAAACATGGAAACCAAATTAGTTAATTTTTGCAAAAATTATTTACTTCCAGACGTGATCGGTCGAAAGTATGCAAGGTGAATGGAAACAAGAAACTTACAATCTATCCTGCATTTTATGGAACGGAAGAATGAAAATGCGGTTTAAAATGTGATACTAGGAAATATTTTAATATTAATAACTATATGTACACTTGCAATATTTTTTCTGTAAATTTGATCTAAAAAGTAGTAAAAATTCCTAGGCACGTTAATGTGCATGAAATTTAGTAATTATTGTCCAGATAACTGCCTGAAGAATGATTATAAATTTTGGTCAAATATTTTGAGTCCGTATAAATGAAAATTATCAAGATTTTCGAAATTTTATCTCCAACCATTTGTATGGTATATCCTTGATGTACTGATGGATGTACTATATAACGACGTGGAAATTCGCATGTTTACTACACGAAATAAATAATAAAAAATACCAAGATATTATGAGTAATAATATTCAGACATCGGCCGCCCATATTAATTAAATCGAGCGACGTTTATGATTTTGCAGACTAGCAATCTAATACTGACGTTTGCAGAACTAGCATTTATATATATTAAAAATATTTTAAAACAAAAAAAAGAGAACAGGCAGAAAAATTGATTGTGTGAAATAAAATATTATTTGAAAGAGAAAAGACATATAAAATAAATATGCAAAATAAAGTTAAGCTTTAAGTTAATATTATTTTATAAATAATTCTGCGTTAAATATGGTAATCTAATGCAATTATTTGAGCATAATAA
Source organism: Druceiella hillmani (assembly GCA_039881145.1). Lineage (NCBI taxonomy): Eukaryota > Metazoa > Arthropoda > Insecta > Lepidoptera > Hepialidae > Druceiella > Druceiella hillmani. Next base: position 53,101,061 of record JAYKKI010000003.1, read on the forward strand.
GGTTGAGGAATAGTTTATATTAGATAATTGACATAATTAAACTATGAGTATCATATAAGATACATCGGGCCTTTATTATTTATCTTCACTCACTCTTTGTAATATATGTGATACCTAAGATTGCAGATGTAGAAATATATTATTTATATCTAAACTAATACAAATTATTATCATTATGACTTATGACAGTATTATGACCATAATTTATTTTTCCATTCATTATTTTTAATTTTTCATTTTAAAATTTCAATGCCTTATTAAATTTAATTTTAGGTATGGCTTTTTATATTTAGCCTTCTGTTCCCGCAAACTTTAAGGAAGCGGTAAGATTTTAAAAAATGTCGGTAATATAGTTAAATATATGCACTTAATATAATATTATGGCGATTCGGTGCGACGCGGCGTACGCTTTATCCTTCTTTGAAATTTTCGCAGAAAACTTTGATTATATTAATTAATAATTCAGTGTTGATCTTTTATTTTCTCGGAGTTTATCTTTATGATAATGAGACAATTAAAGGTAATTATGATCCAGAAAATGTTGAAAGTATACAATTATTTTATTAACCATTTTAAAGTTTTGATTCCAAAATTTAAATCTAAATAAAATTTCAAATTTCTGTTATATATATATAATCACTTCATAATATTTATTACATCTAATCTTACTTGTCTCAGTAAAGTAAAACCTTAAGAACTACAGTAAATATTTTTTCAAAATATCTTTAATTAGATCAGCTGACAAGTTATTAAATTTTCACAAGTAATTTTTTCACAATTTTCTTTATAGATGTGACAGTAGGAAGAACTAAAAAAATATTTCTAATACATTTTATTCACAAATCCTAGTACTTTCAATGTTTTTATTATTTACTATCATGCACCGAATTATGAATTGTTAAAATATATTGTAATTAATAATAATATGCGTGGACTACTTCATTCGTTTCTTCCAACTATCCGAAACATGTTTTCCTGCATTTATTTTTTTAATTATCACATTGAAACAATTAATTAATAATAATACGCGTGGACTACTTCATTCGCTGCTTCATTCGTTGCTTCCAACTATCCGAAACATGTTTTCCTGCATTAATTTTTTTAATTATCACATTGAAACAATTAATATTCAGTTATTCTTTCGTCATGGTAATTTATAAACTTTGTTTAAATATATTTATGATGATACCATGAAGAAGATTTTTCGCACATATTCAGTTGCAGTTTTGCAAACCACAATTTGTTTGAACCGAACCGTTAAAAATTTTAGGCCAGAATTGATTTATCTATGACTGCAGTAAACATATTTGAGCGATGTTCTTGAACATTACACCAAGAGTACATATTTATATAACTTGAAGGTATTGTAAACGAATATGTAACCAAATTATATATTCAGATTTCAAAAAATAATATAAATCCATAGTCTTACTTACTGATATCCTTGCTGTGTTTTAAATGATTATATACCTCAAATCACAATGATTCTAAATTGAATGTTATTCTAAATGAAATGAAATTCATTATATGTTATTAGGAAAGCTAATCACAGAAAAAATCTAACTTGTGGTTATGTTAATGATTGCCAAATGAGCCTAAATATACTATAGTAAATACATGATATGTAAATAATTATTTCAGTTTAAAACCGTTGGTGGATTTGGTGATTTTGGTTTACATATTATACGATATATTTGACATACGTGAGATGTTACATGGCGATAAATATTATGACTAAAATTATCAATGCGGGCGCAATGATAATTTTAGTTTATCATTGCATGTAATCAAATCTACATGGGTCTATTCGTGTCATTAAATATTAATGTGTTTGGGTCTGTAGATTCAATACTTTTATTGCTATAAATAATTGTTATGTGCTTCAGTGAACGGGTAGGAAGTTTGAGGTTTTTATTTCCATCACGTAAAAATCACTAAATCTATTATGATTGGGTATTCGCTGCTAATGCCTAGTGGGCGTCTATTAAAGTTGGTCATATTAGAATCACGGAGGGTTTTAGCGAACCTATGCCAGGTGAATATGAATAAACTGTGCGATTGAATCTTCTATTTGTAGAAAAAAGGCACAAAAATAAGAAAATTTTGGAAAAGTAAGGAAAATGAAGGTATATACGCAGAACACGGTTCTTGTTCTAATCTTGTAAAACGTGATGTTCGATGAAATTTTTGCAATAAAAGTTTAGGTATGCGTACACTGACGACATGCTGTATGAAGCAGACGAGAAAACCGTTTACCGGACTCCCTCATAGGGATACTTTACGGTGGCACTAAGAGCAAACTTAGCTTTGCCCCCAGAATCCACGGATATCTTCCTCAAAGCCAGATTGAGGATAGAGCTGACGGTGATAATGGTAGGTCCAGGATAGGTATATGGAACCAGGTCACATGCCTAAAGCAACAGTGGAACTTTACGTTGCTAGTGCAATAAATTGCACAGAAGGTAGGGTTGCTTTTAATGTTATAGCTCGGCTTGTTGGGGCTTGCTAGGGGCCAAATATTTTATAGATTATTATTTATAGATCAATATACCTTGGTATATTGGCCTATCCATCTGAGTTTTCTAATGCCTCAGAATACAGTAGATTATACAGTTTATGATCAAGTTACCAGTGTACGCCTGTTATGGCTTTGACCAAGGCTTAAATTACTTGTTCAACGGATTCATTACCAGTTTTGATAGGTCTCTGGCATGCTAATCTTGCTATCGTGAGATGTGAGGCCAATTATGTTTTGACTCGAGCATGAGTCTTTAATGCAGCTTCGCTAATTTTCAAACTTCTAGGAAATGTACCAATTCAGGTGAGAAACAGACGAGCCGGTCTTTTATCTTCCGAATCCAAAGAGAAAACAACTAAATTGTTCTCCTTAATGTTTCTAAGCGGCCATATAAAATGAGAAACAAAGTGCCACTGGCCCGAGTTTATATCGATTCTTTTTAAGAGATAGCTTGATATCTTCTCGCGGTTTCGAGGTCATGAAAACAAAATAAGTATTATTCGATTACAATGAGTGCAATAGGGCAGGTGAATCTTTATTGAGATATGTGTAAAATCGTATTTCATTTGAATCATGCGACTTATAAGGATAATATATCTTTATCCATTGTGACGTTGTTGATTGTGGGTGGATTTTTGAGGTTTTTAAAGCTTTTAAAAATGGAGGAATAGAGATAATACTTAAAGTTGTTGAGTGGATCCGCTTGACAGTAGAAACAAGACCCTATTAAAAAACCCTCGAAGTTCTTTTTTTCTGTCAGTAAAAATGGTCCCAGGAAGGACCTGGAGACAACTTATGTGGAAAATGCGAATAGTGTTACGTTTGGGTTATTTGTAAATTAAATTTAAATTGTGTTCATTGGGTCGAGTACCCTGAATTATGACGTAAGAATAAAAATGGAGTGAGATATACAAAGCCGACGAAGGCCCGAAGATTTACAACACCGAATAAATTAAAAATTTTTCATACATTATATAGGCATAAATATATATAAATATATATATATATATATATATATATATATATATATATATACTATATATGTAGATATACATTATTTATGTTATATTACCTTGCGCGAATGAAATTTTATATTAAACGAAATACATCTGAATTAGGTTATGATCCGATGACGGTCGATTCTTTACTCACGCAATACTAAAGTTTAGTGCACATAACTTGCACTTTAGCAGAATTCCTTAAAGTACTCGGTGCTCAAATAAAGGCAATAATTTACTTTCAATACGTATCTCGTTTCATCTACATTATAAGGAAAAAATTATTTCATAGCTTTAAACTATTTTCAGATTGGTAAAAATTTGCGCAAACGTTCACAAATGAACCCACACAACACCTCATACTAACATTCGATTGATGCGTGCTGAAGTTGGAAAACGTAGAATTTTTTCTTTTCGTCCATTATCAGAATATTGAAATCCGTTATAATTAGACTAGCAGTTTAATCGTTATACAAATAATTTACAATGAAACGCACGGTATCATATGCATGTAAAAACATATATTCTAACACTTTTTTACTTATATTTTTATATAATACCAACATAAAATTGAAAATGTTCTTAAATTTATAAAATTCAGGAACATCCCAAAGTAACTGTAATGAAATTATAGTTGTTTGGAAACTAAAAGTCCCCTTTTATTTTTAAAAGGACAACACACACACACACACACACACGCACGCACGCACGCACGCACACGCACACACACACGCACACGCACGCGCACGCACACGCACATACACACACACACACGCACGCACGCACGCACGCACACGCACACACACACGCACGCGCACGCACACGCACACACATATATATTTCTTTTAATTCCGATTATGTTAAATAATCGATTTAACTTACCTTAGCTTAGCTTTACAGAATGGCAAATCCAAATAAGAAATACTCGTTTCAGAAACTACTTCCTGCGTAAATTTTCTTCAAATTAATGAATTCGAAAAGCTTTGTATATCACATGAAATAAACAGATTGTTACTTACGTTCACTTAAATCATTTCATATACTGAAATTTAACTGGGAGAAAAGTACTTTTGTAATAATTTTAATGACATTAATTTTCACTAAATCGAAATTCGTTCGTTTTTTTTCAAAATGTAACTATCGCAGTACAAATAGTTATATAATATTACATAATGATTGTATTTAATAATTTTAGGAATACTAATCCAACTACCGACACAGTATTTTACTGTGTTCATTGTTGCCTGTTACTTCTTTTTTCCTAATTTCCTTGGTAAAATGAAATATACTTTTAGTCGCTCTTTTACATTTTGTCTTCGGTAAATGGAAATTAAAAACTCAAAAGATTTTTTACTTATTTGTGACAATGCTCAACAGACTTATTTTTGGTTTTCTTTTATTCAAATAAAGCCAAAAATTATACATTTTTACGAGTATTTAGGTTCTGTTTCAATTTTTTATAGTTTTTATTTCAACGATTATATATTGTAAAGTAATTAATGCAATCATATTTATTCACATTCTATAACAAATACATTCTTTGGTATATTTGCAGGTTAATTATTTTAAAGACTATTTGTGGTTATTCCTTTTAAACACTATGTGTGGTCTTTAAAATGAAAAAATTTCTACCACGGGTATCTTATTAATGGATTACACGTTGGGCGCCAAATAATAATTTAATTTTTAATAAATATTATTTTGATAAAAATTACATCGTAAGTTATTAAAATGTATTCGCTTAACAAAAAATAATTAATCCACATTGTAAGGAATAATTGATTTCAAGTACAAGCAAATATGGTAAGTGTGATGTTTTTAATGCAACATATGTGTTTTATATTTCTTAATATTTCAATGGGCACTACTTTCAGATAAAAGTTTTTCCTCGGTCAAACGGGTTTTAAAGACAGGTAGACTGTTAGAGAGTCTGCATTTATTCAATGCGACTACTTGCCAAAACAAAGGTTTATCCCTGTTTTATGAGACATGACGGGCGTAGTAAATGGGATATGCAGAAAAATGCAGCTGAGGTGTGTTTTTGCCGCAAAAGTTATTAAAATAGTGTTAACCTAACCTAACCTAACCAACTTTTGTTACTAACTCTGCACCGTGGTTAAATTGTGGAAACAATATTATGTGGCGTTTGTATATTATAATACTTGAGTTTAAAATGTGAATATAAACTAACTAAATTTGAAGAAACTTTGGAAAATAAATAAATTTAAAAAATATATATAATATCAAAAACTTATAAAAAACTATTTATATACGAGTTTTTCGAGCATTCCATAGATTTTTTTTCAGCCCTTTTTACAAAAACATTGGATGTTTTTTGGTTTCATGACCCAACATCTCTTCAGAAAATTTCAGTAATTTTTCATGCATTACCGTTTTTAATTTTTAAACGAGTTATGTAAAATGTTCCTTTTGTACGAGTTATATAACGTTCCTTTTGTACGAGTATGCACGTTCAGACATAAATTAAGTATCCTGGTGCGCAGATATTTTTAACAATTGCGAATCCTTTTCTGACTTTATTTACCTAGTTTACATATACACACATTGTTAAATTACTTCTATTCCTGCATGTTTTAGGGTAATGCAATTTTAGGCCATAAAGTCTTCAAAAGTTTTATAGAAATGAATACAACCAACCACAATAATAAATATTTGTAGTGTACCTTATCTATCTTTCCACACTTTCCATCATAATCCTCTCTTTAATGCATATATAAACCTCGCATAAAATGTTAATTCTCAAATATAATATTATCAAAATTAGTTTCACAAGTGCTTAAATTATCATGGATGTTTGAAAATAATAAACATTATTATATTTAAACAAATAGAAAAGAGGCAGGTAGATTAGGTTTTAAATAATATTGACAGCGTATGCATAACAAATGTCTACGTATAATTTTATGTGAAATAATTAATATAGATATAGAAATTTACGGGAATGTTTAGTTTATTTTCTATAGTGTGTTAATATATTTTGAGACATTATTTGGATGAGCCTACAACGTTCATTGAAAGTGAATTAGAAATCAGCCAACTAATCGATAAATATACGTTTTAAGCCATAGTTCTTGGTATATTTCTAGATTACTTTTAATATACTTCGAGAACATGTCAGTCAAGTACACTTAAAGGTATAACCAAGTGCTATTAAATAGTCGCTCCACTTAAAGATATTACCAAATACGTTTTCTTATGTAAACGTTGTTTGAATATAGTTTTTCAGACATATTTGGTATGCATAAGATTTTTTTTTATGAAAATCATTTTGATGTTAAGTCATATTTATCGTTCAACTCGGGGCCTATTTAGTATTTTTATAACTTTGATTTGTTCTAAGGTTACGGGTAAGGTAATACGAGTATATAAAGTACCGTTAAAAGTCATTACTAATAAATGATCATATTTATGAAAGTATTTAGGAGATAGAGGTTTAGGAAAATAGCAAGTTTTAGCTCTGATACACTTGTTCGGCAAAACGCGAGCTATACTTCTTGTAATGTAGAAGTTCTAAATTTATCCCAATTGTTTTTATTCACAAGTAATGCAAAAAGAGTAAATTTTATAGATAGGTGTTGTTAATAAAGTACTAAAGCTCCTATATAAAACGTAATATAAGTGTTATGTATTTAATTTGAATTTCGTTTAGTATGGAACTTGGTACTGTGTCGAGTGTTTAATTAACAAAAAAATAAATGCAAGAAAACCTAATTTATGTGTGACGTTTTGGTTTTTAGCAGAATTATTTATTATTAGTATCATCTGATGGTTTTTTTACGTAGACCCTTTTGGCGAAATTAAGGCCAAAAGTTAGTAAATTATAAAAATGGTTGTACATCTTTAGACTACGCTCTCGTCAAAGGTGGATAAAGGTACCAGAGGCCATAAAATTTTACTTCGCTTCATTTGGTATTGTAAGTCGAAATATTTTGCTGAACTAAGTAAATGTAACAACTTAGTGACTCTTAATGGATGACAATTGGAATTGATATCCTTGGTCAAATGATTACTTACAATTTAATCTAAATAAACCATATTTACCTGAAAAGGTTTGCCTCCGCTTAAATTTTTTGAAGTGTCGTTTAGACTGGTTAAAGAAAATGACAGGTTTTGACCACAAATTTTTGACTCTCTGAGATAGGTAAAATATATTTTTAAAATTTTTCCTGGGCTACGTATTGGCTAACAAATGAAATAACTATACCAAGTTCAAGTAATTATAATTTGATATAAAATTTTAGATTCTGAGAAAAAAAGCTGCGATTCACGGAAATTTTACCACAATGTTTTATTTTGGTATAGACTCCTAAAATAATAAACAAAATTTTGGAATGACACTTTTTAATGCGACAAAAAAATGTATACTTATATTCGCCTTAGCGAAGTACATGAATATCATCATTAGGAACATGGTACTTAGTTTTAACGTATTGCGGCGATGTGTTCCATCCAGGTAAATGTTGAGATAACATAATAATTCTTATTTTTTAAATTCGACACTACAATTTTCATTTAATTTATTAAAACACGTACTGCATTTCACACTGAGAAGTAAAGAACCGTTACGTAACATATAAGAAGAGATTGCATAAAACTTGTACTAATATTATTTTGAATATTAATTAATCCGCTATCACAGTTCATTAGTGTTAGCTCAAGCGGTAGTCGAAGAGAATATTTTCACTTCCTCTCCGAAGTATCATAATATTTCTGTCACAAAATGTGTATTAAGCTTGGGATTAGTTTCAACAAAATTATCTTTAATTTAATATTGGAAAATTCCTTGGACTTTTATTTGTCAACCTAATAAGCAGCGAGAGAAAGAAAGGCCTAAATGTTAATTTAAAATAATGGATTATAATACATTTTATATATATTTGATATAATAGAACAATGACACTAAATTTTGCAAAAAAATACCAGAGATATTTTTTACTTTAATCATCTATAATCATATTTTAATCTTCAGTTGTTTCAATATTGAATTTGATTGTATCTTGCTCTGCTCTAGAACTATCCTTAAGTTCCTATAACAGGTATAATGTTTAAGTGGGAAGAAATCTTCTTAACGACTGTTACTAGATCTTTTTTCCTCTCTGTAGTTTTTGGTCTTATTTTATAATACAGTATTTCGACTCAAAAAAAACTAACCAAGTGAATGGAGGCCGGTAAGGTTCTTTAGATCTTCTACAAAGAAAACCTCACAATTTTGGATTATTTAAAATATATAGAATAGACGATCTTGCATAGTCAATAATCGTTGAGTTTTTTGTCGTTTAATTTTACTACCGTTTTTAGCAATCATCCTGATAATGTTTTGCGCTAAACTTTTAGAAGAATAAAAATCTAGTGATATCGTTTAATTCAATTTGAATATCTTTCGTTTTGTTGCAGACAGAATATTTATTTTTTTTTTAATTTATTAAAAAAAGAAATGTTCTATCTGAAGAAATTTAATATCAAATATATTAAGTAAATATTTTTTAAGCGTACAATCAATCAGCAAACTTGCTCACGTGGAAAGAATGATTGACCACCAACAAAAATATGATTTTTTTTTGAACCGTGGATTATACAATGGCAACTGTAGCAATTTTTACGTTTCCATTTTGGACTTCGCATTGATAATAACACATGATCAAATTTTGGTGAGGAATAAAGTTCTTTATAAAATGTAGTAAATACAAACCTACCACTCGAACGCTCCAAAATCCATACTCTCATTCCACATGTATATATAAACTCCATTAGAGGTCAAGTCCTGGATCATAAAGCAGTAATTGTATTGCTGCCGCTTGTAATAAGTGACTCTGGTGGGTAAAACTAGAGTAGGTAATGTTCTTATAACGTCAAAGCATATAGTAGCGTTTTTCTTCCCCTCTTCTTCCTATATTTCGAATAATTTCTTTGTTGTATCTACTTTAATAACAAGCTAGTTTTTCTGGATTTTATTCCGTTATTTTTCTTTTCTAAAAGGTGACTTCATTTTATTATATATCAAGTCATATTTCCTGCATGAATCTGCTATAAGAGCACAAAAACTTAAATTGAACTTTCCGTTAAAAATTTTTGTGAATATAAACTAACATACTTTTTAATTTTCTGCTTGATTTGTAGCGTACAGTTCATATAATTTAACAGATTTGAGCTAAGTGATAACCGATGTTTACTTGATCAGTTTAAAGTATAATGCAAGTCACACATTGGGATCTTCGTAATGAATTCAGCAATAAAAGTAATTTTGGCTTCACTAATTTTGTTTGCAAAAAAATTCTTCCCTCTTTAGTGGGAAGAAGCATTAAGAAATAATCAAAATTCATTTTTTTATTAGCGACCATTTTTTATATCACAAAATTTATATATTATGAAAAAAAAATTAAATCAGGCATCTTGATTAATCCCACCATATTACTATAGTTTATAATATCATTCTGAAAATATTAAATTAATTTAACTTTTACGGTTCTAATTGTCTGTTACTTCACAAAGAAAAAACATTACCTGTTTTAGATGGCCTTTCTTACCAGTGCAATGAATAATCATCAGTAACCCTAAATCTTTGGGAAGTACCAAAATTTGAATAGTGAGAGTAGAATTATTAAAGAATAAATTTCGTGTAGTCCAATTAAAATAATCATAATCTTAATAAAATATTACATGTATGAACAGTGTCAAATCGCAATAACAAAAATTATATTTCTTGTGATGTTATTCAAAAATGGACTGAAGATATCGCCGCAACTAATTTTTCTTTCTTATTTCAAATATGAGGATAATTATATATCTTAAAATTACTATTTTAACTGCATCCAAGATCACTTTCTAAAGTCAAATGCCGTGTATAAAAAATTATAAATAATTGTTCATTTCACTAAAATTATCAAAAATATTTATAAGTTACGGCATTCTTACTTATTTTTTATTTTGCTGTTTTCTAATTAATTATTATGACACTATACAAAATTAATATTAAGTTTAAGTATAAAATTGCACTGTATCTGCTGTTAATCAAATGTGGGTAAAGTCGAAAAGCCTACGTTACGAAAATATTTCTTTTCAAGTAATTATAAAAATTAATTTATAAAAATATATAATTTATAAAAATATATATAATTTATAAAAAATTTATTGAATCTCATTAGTTAGAGATCAAATTCGTGTTATGCTGACAAATATATAAACAAATTAACCATCAAATATTACATCATTTCACGAAATATCTCGTATATTACTAATTCATTTTCATTAACAAGTTTCGTGAGGCCATAATCGTGATTCTTATGCATGAAAGTATATATCGTGAATAAGTGTTTGTTCAGTAGTCAATAGCGTAATTGTAATGGCTATACAGTATGATTGCAAAATTACATAAGTATTGAAAACAGTAATAATATTAAATATAAATTTAAAAAATAGAGCAGTGTATTGGTGTAATGTATAAGTTGTGGGTTTCTGCCAGTAAGAAGACATAAAATTAATAAAAAAATAGATTTTTCCCAAAAATGGATAACTTTCGATTTCGAAATAACATACGAAAATCAGAATAGCATGTTGTACCGATCAAGGTTTCACTTGAATAAAAGCAAAGACGCTTACATTGAATTAGACAGTAAAGGAAATTTTGTTAAAAACTACGAAATAGATTGTTTTTCTACAATTTATTTTTTGTAAGGCATAAAGAAATTTGACATACATTTATTTAAATTGCAACTCAACGGATGCACAAAAATGGAAATGTATAGAAAAAGCATTTCAAAATGGTATTTTTTTAGGAAATTTTGACAACATTCATTCAATTTTGGGATCAAAAATATCAGTAACTTTCTGATTTAAAACAATCGGAAAACTCTTATAAAATTTGTAAATTTTAAGACTTAATTTTTTATATAAAAGTACTAATATATTGCTTAGTATTCGGAGGTACACCCATTATGGCTAGAAAATAAAATAATAAAATTTAGCTCATTTGAAATGAGCAAATGTGTAAATTGATTTCTCCCTTCTTTTCTAATAAATGTGTTTTTTTAATAAACAAAATATTATTCTTGTCGGTACAACTACACTTCTGGTAAAATGTTTTAACTTTTACGGAGCACTTGATGCGCGAGTAAATCACATATGACTTTCTTTTGAGTGAGTGAAATGACATATTTAATATCACTAAGAAAAAGGTTGGTCAAAACGCGTATTTTGATAGAAACAATTGAATGAATATAGTTTTGTATTATCACTAATTATGATTTTTATGATAATGTTGAATCATGAGGCTAGAATGTCCTACATAATGGTATTATGTATTCATGCTATTTCGCTAATCATATTTTGAAAGCTAAATACTCGGCTTTGATGAAACCTGTGGTAAACGTGCTCAAGTTGCTTTGACCTCGGAACTTAAGAATTATGCGTATTTTTAAAGTGCCCAAAAGCCATCTTAATAATCTTGAAAAAGTCATCGATAAAATCTTCGATAAATATCGAAACAACTCTCCAGCGATAATCCTTAAGAATTTTGTAATATGTCTTTCATAATACCACATTTAGTCTTTTACTACCATTTATAATGAAATTAGTTTTTTGAATAGACACTCCACAATTACACGCTGCGTACATGCAAAACATTTCAAAGAAAAACTGACAAAAGCTTACGAAACCTTCGCCCAGTTTTACGACTTACCAAAAATGAAAAATGAAATGGAACTTTGGACACAATCGTGGCTAGACGAACCAATTGCAACTGAATTAGGATTATTGTTATTTTAAAAGAGGCGACAATCTTCTTTCCTGAAACGAATAAAGCTTTAAATAATGTGATCTCTCTACCGTGAATAAAAATTAAATTAAAATATTACGGAAGGAAAGTATGAAGAAATCGATCCATGCTCTATTGCTAGTTTAGGATTTGTTTTATCCGATACGACAAATATCTCAATTTTAGAAAATTTATTATATTTTATTTGAAATTTTATATTTGATGGATACTTATCAAATAATTTTTTAAAATGGTTTTACGAAATAGAATTATTCAGATTTATCATTAAAAATTATTTCTTTGATCTTATTGGGTTTAAAAGTTTAAAAAAATTGAAAGTTTTAAAGTGGTAACCTCAGAAATATGAATAAAATTTAGTAGAACTTGATCAAAAGACTGCAGGAAAACTATAGGGTTCATTCTACGTTTCACTGTTTCTCAAAAATTCACCAGCTTTTTACCTATATTAAAGGTATAATTGATAATATATTAATACAGTGAGAAACAATATTAATATATATATGAAGTGGTCTCATACACCCTACGGAGTAAATTTTTTAAAATGTTTTCACGATATATGCTGTCTCCCTGTTTTTAGTACGGTGAAAGATAAAAATTAACATTTCGTAATAGTGAAATAGAAAAACTTCGAACCCTTAAATGTTTAAACTTTTATATGTATTTAATTATGCACAGAATACTTGAAGTGTGAGTTTTATTCGTACTTAAAGATATTTTTTTTCAATAAAATATGACACAAAACGAGTTAAGGTCACTGCATACTGCCAGATATAACTGACTACACACGTACAGGTGTAAAATATAACTAAAAAGGTAAACTGGCCATATTTAATTACGTAGAATATACGCACATATAAAATATGCATATTTACATTTAAATTTTTATTAGTTTTCTTTGGGGTCGCAGATGTCGAAAATATATGAGTCTAAGCCCTGTGCGGCGCAATACAATTGATTTTCTTATCTAGGCATATTTAGAGTGAAAGTTTGACAAAAATGTGTAAAAAAATATTGCCCCTTTTAATCGGAATTTTACAATTTGAAGGTCTGAAAACATTCGGATTGATATAAAGATAAAAAATAAATAAATTTATAAATAAATAAATTTATAAAAACTTTAGTAATGACAAAATAACAATATTTTTCAATTGTTAATAAAACACCATGGGAAAAACAAGGTTATTTTTATAAAAAATACTTTTGAAAATTTCTTCGAGTTCCATGCCAAAACGTTCTAAAGAGAGAATTGCGATTGTATTTTTTACGTTTTTTAGTTAATTTTTTGAAATAACACATTCTCCATTGAAAATTATTTCTTTTATTGTTCGCATACTTTCCTGTTCTTTATCCTATGACCGATGTCATAGATTGAGTTTTTAATATAATACTCAAACATTACCTAAAATCCGTCAATTCCGTTGTTCGAAAAAATTCATCATAAATTGCTTTTGTGAAAATATTTCATACCTTTTATTAGACTTTTGTCTAACGGCAGGCAAGGGATATCAGGTCGTCTTGAATAAAATATGGTAAAAATATTGCCATCTTATAATTTAAACATAATTGCTCGGATGAGATAGTGTATTTTCAAGTTGGAGAAATATTTTAATAGGTGAATTTAAGTATCTATGAATGAAGTGTTAATGAAATTCATCTTTACTAGAAGATACAGCAAGATATCAAAATATTTTAACTATGCTAATATATTTTATGAGTAAGGTTTTTAATCTGTTTAGGTTCCTTTGATTTATCCATAAAAACAAGCTTTACTATCTGGTAACTTATTTATTTTTCTTGAAATGCTAAGCATACATTCCTTTATCATTAGCTTTCTTTAAAGGAATGTTTGAATATCATCCAGTTCCTTCAAAATTGATATTTCTTATTAGGAAGGATTATCTTTGACAACATATTTAAACTTCAGACACAGCGGCATCACCAGTGCCCATCTCTTCTCTTTGTTTTGACAGCTCAAAAATTTCATCCGCGTGAATGAAACTATTGATATAGCCAAATATTTTGGCGATGTAAACCAAATAGTTTGGCGATATTTACCTGTCAATTTATGAAATTCATAAAATATTGTGCTAGAATTGTACATATACGCCTCGATATCGGTGCACTTTCAGAATATTTATAAAGAAAGAATTTTACCACGAAATCATGAAATTCTTGAAATGTCGGTTTTTTTCGAGATTTTTCAACTGGCAATAGACGATAAACTTTTAGATTTTGCCTGAATTTCCTTAGTTTTTGTAGCAATTTCTTATTTGATCTTGCACGATTTGAATTGCAAAAATATGTTATCTGGTAAAACACCATATTTCTGCAACTGCATTCCTCATAGAACCACAGTCATCATTTTCCACATTTTCAAATCCGTATTTTCCTTCACAATTTCAAAACGGAAATTCAAAGCATACGTATATATATATATATATGTGTGTGTGTATGTATATATATATATATATATATATATATAAATATGTAAATATATATATATATACATATATATATATATATATATATATATATATATATATATATATATATATATATATATATATATATATTATGTATACATGTAGGTATATATATACACTGATGAACATCATCATTCACAACGCAAAAAAGGGGGCAAACTTACATAAAACACATTTCTTCCTGTTGTATGAACTTCTAATAATTATTAAATTGAATAAATTAACTAAATTAACATTTTTTAACGTAAAACATTTAAACATAACAAAAAAAGAAAACAAATTAGAGGCAACAGGAGGCTCAGTATCTTAATTGTGAAGAGCTTTCATCCGAGTTAAAATTGAATATTGTTTTGAAGACTGATTTTTTTTTGCAGTAAGTATTTAGCGTTACTTTCTATTGCTGTAAAAAAACTACCTGCATCTGTCTGGGCCTATTATTTATTATAACATCGTCAATGAAACTTTCGCGGCATTAGATTCCATTGTTTCGTCAATGAAATTTTGAGATACCCTAAGTTAGCTGCTGCCGGATTTCTTTGCTTAATTTGTTTTTTCAGCTTATTTCTTACATGTGCTCTAGGATTAAGGTCTGGTGAACGTGTCTGCTACCCTAAAACTTCAATTTTGAACTCAGTAAATTACTTCGAAACGACCGTTGCAGTGTCAGGTCAAGCATTAGCATGCATTAAAAGAAAACCATCTTCAATTTATGGGACAAAAGGCAACAAAATCTGCTTTAAAATGTCAGTTACGTATCCTGCAGCAGTGAAGGACCTGTTTTCCACCTTGTCCAGATCCATACGTGTTCCTAAAGAAATACCACCCCATTACCATTACCCAACCGTCAACAATAATGCTCTCTTCCAACAATGTTACACTGAGCGCATTTTTTTCCGGGCTATCTCCATACTTTATTCCTGCCACCATCTGTCTTAAAGCAGAATCTGGATTCATCAGTAAAGAGAACTTTTGACCATGCATCATAATTCCAATTTCGGTGCTAACGAGCAAAGTTGGACTGAGTTATTCAATGACTTGTTGTGAGTAATGTCCTCTGGCGGGCAAGTATGTCACTATTCTAGCCACCTTCAGTTTTCTTCTAATGATTTTGGTGCTAACTGTAACTTGTCAAACAAACTTTCGACACTTGGCCAATGATATATTAAATAACGTTCCATTAATGCAATGATAGAAAATGAAAAAAATACCAATATAAAGATTTTGTTTCAAAATTTCATACCCTACTCAATATGGAATACTGGTAGGTAATAAAGAAATCGGCAGATAACCGTATGTTATTCTCACGTTTTTTTGCGTTCCTCTAAATAGTACATATATATATATATATATATATATATATATATATATATATATATATATATATATACACATGCATTCATTCTTTAATGAAATTTTATTTATTTAAAAAATGTACAATAGCTATTTATTGAGTAGTTTTAGGGAATGGGTTCAAACAAAATACTTTTTGCTTTTAAATCTAAATATTGAAGTTTAATATTCTAGAGTTCATCTAAAAATGCTCAAATAATTATTAAATTTATGTGTAAAACATTTCCATAAATTTCGTAACGCAAAGATATTAAAAGTATTTTCTTTTCATGGGATTTTTGTTAAATTAGGTTTTATAACAGTTATGTTACTAGGCCAACAATAATGGATTTCTACATTCTGGTAATGAATGAAAATATTAGCACGCATTGGTCAAAACAAGTGGTCTCTAACTATCGGAAAGCAGCTTTAGACAAAGTTTGAGTTCATTGATAAACAGTAACATTAAAATATTTTCAAATTGGTAAACCCATATTTCCCAATTTGGAAATGGTTACATATGATGGAGAGAACTGTGTTCATCCTGATAATATGAATATAACAAATTGTATTAAAAGTTATTTATTCCCTTTTGCTTTACACTTATATGTAGAATGATTGTAACTGCAAATCGTGATAATACTGGTAAAGGGTTAGAAAAATTTTGCTGAAGGGCTATTTCCACACAGCCTTTTGTGTATTACTTTTTCTCTGGGATTGATTAGGTGATACATTCTCCATTTTTTAATGTAGATATTTTACTATACAACCAAATTTTTTCAATTACTTAAATCGGACGAAATATATGTGATAGAGTATTAAACTAAACAAGGTTGTACACAGAAATAAGTAATATGTGTTTAATTTAACTGGTAACATAAATATTCTAAGTTTGTTTTCCCGAAAATACGATAAAAAATTAATGCAGGGTACGAATGGCTGAACAGTTAAATTGAAATTCAAGGTATTTAGGAGCTTAATTTTTTGAATAGTTGGGCCAAAACTAATTTTATTATTTTATCTATATTAAATTCTGCCAAAGATATTGAAGCATTGGTACTTTTTTCATACGGTAACTCTAATGCTTAAGATAGTAATGCCCAACAATGTTGAATTAAGTTATCAAAGTCTAAATCAAAATGTTTAACATATCATTGCTCTATTATCCTGGTAAAATTGGGCATAATTTTTTTTTAATTTCTATAGGTACGTTATGTGTAGAATAATCTAAAATTAAAAATACCTTTGTTAAAATAAATATCTTTTTGTTACATTTATTTCGGAATTATAATTAGAAATAAAATTTGAAAATTAAACATAATTTATTTAGAAAATTATTATTGAAATATTTGTCAAACACATTACGGACTGTTTCGTTATTTGTCACATGTTACTAATAAAGTTCAAAATGTTTCGCTTTCAATACTCTCTTCGTTGATTATATTTTTGACACACAATCATTTATTAAACTTTAAAATTTCCATTGTAAGTTATTACAATGTTTACGCATAATAACAAAATTAATGAAATTATTAATTAATTTTAGTAATAAATATGACATGTGTGACGTTTTAAACGTATTATGTTTGTGTTACATTTTTCTATTTTAACTTAATGGGTTTTGCTCTCCAATGACATAATTTCGTGGTTTTCTACATGATTAGAATATTGGGGAATCTGGTCGTAGGTATATGTTACGATCGTCGGACGCCAAGTTGCCCCTATCACATCAGGTATTATAGGTATATTCAATGGGTCAGTCTCATAAAGTACCCGTTGAACTTTGTTTTATTATTAATGTAGATAACATCGTATTAAATTTAATATTAGAAATGCGTAATTTCCATCACCGATCATTACGCTCCTATCATTGAATTAAAATTTTCAGCAGTATGTATACGTTATGATGTATCACTCTATTTGATTTTTTGTCATGAAAATTCTAGGAGTTTTACTATTTTAGCTACTGCACTGACTAAACTTCTAGAATACTTGTAAAATAACTATATTTTACGGATATACTGACAGTTCTTTACTACTATAGATTTATTAATCTCCTTTAGTCCCACAAATAATTCGATAGACTATAATTAATATTTCGTTAATTTTCAAATGTCATTCGGTCTTTAATTCTTACGTTGATATAACCTTTTAAATCTTGTGCCTTTTGAAATTCAAAGTTATTTAAACGATCGGATAAATCATTTCAGAACAAATGAGTTGTTTTTTTTTTAATTTGGTGACTATCCTTTAAATTTATGTCTAAAATTAATGTATAAGCGCACATTATAATTCAATTATGTATACCGTAATCAAATTTAAGTAATTTTTTTTACAATCAGACATATTTGCCTCGTATATTGCTCTCTCGTTAACCTTTATTATTTGAATGGAATAGGAATACGATGGTTTATACATTCTTCTAAAAATTTAATCTTTATATTTTTTCTTTTATAAGAAATAAATATTTGTGCAGTGTTTTTTATACCTTCTCCGTTTACATCTAAAATTCCCACTTTAATTCATGTCAGCGCTATTAGTATTTTATAATATTTTTACGCGAGTATTTTGGTTTTTACTGTTCCTAAAAAATCATTTAGTCAGGTATCAGGTTAGAATATATTTAGATATAATCAGGCACACCTCCCTTACATGGACTAATTCTTGATCTATTTGCTTTTATGTTAATAGTTTGTAGGTTGTTATGTTAATAGTTTTGTAGGTTGTCTCAATTTATTTCATGCATATCTTGTATAAATATATTTTTAATATTTATATAATTTTATTTCTATAATATAGTATAAGTAAACATATTTCTATATTATAGTATAGTATAAGTAAACAAAAAGAGAGTAGTTTAAAATGGAGGAGGTAATCAATTAATAAAAAGGTATCAAAAAATATATAACCGAAAAAATTGCAATATACTAAGCCATTTTATGAAATAAATTATAAATACTTCTATTAACATTGGTAGTTATAATAGAAGTTGGTTACTTTATTAATATTTAACCTTTTGGTTATCGAAGTAAACGATTGAAAAAAAAACGTGCCTACTTGATCATTTTTGGTGGAATGACTTGTTACTAGTAATGTAATTTGGGGTTGTCTGCGATTCTTGTTTTGAGATCATACCCAAAAAGAGTATTGTTTAATATTCCATGACGATGTTTTCATAAAATTATTCTATGTCCTTAATTTTGTTAAACATTTAATTGTGAATTAATATTTGAGTTACGAGTTGATTTATTTACAATAGTGCAATTTTGCGATTGTGTTTCATTTGCAGTAATAGGACCATTTTCAGTCTTTAATATGAGAAATTTTTCAAAGTAGTGTTAGTAAGGAAGAATACTTCCGATACACGAGAAGTGTTTATGAAAATGTTGTTGATATTTTAATTGTTTAATGTTACTGATTTTAAGTAACACCTCAAAATAATTCGCCTCAAAATTATAATAATATACACGAGCTTCGTTGTAATAAGAAAATATGTACTTGGTACAATATAAATAAAATTACCAAAGAAAGGTACCTAAATAAAAAACGGTCAACCGCCCATCGGACAAATGAAAAAAAGAATTTGATTGTTGTTTGTATCTTCGGAAAACGTTTTTTGTCACCATCGCGGGTTAAAATATTTTTCTATATAATACTAAAGAGAAGAAATTAAAAATTAGGAAATTCCCGTAATAACAATAAGAAAAAATTATCTATGAATATCTGAAAAAAAGATTTTTTAAAAAGTTCTGTTTCTTTTAAAAATAGTCTATTATATGTTTTTTTCCTCTCTTGGTCATCATCCTGGGTGTTTAGGTATGCTCAAATACCTATAGAACTACTCCTTAGAACTTCAACGAAACTTTTCTTATGTATCAGTGCTTCGATTAGTTCTGGTTAAAGAAATATTGGTTAATAATATAAACGTTCGCCTTTAATGCCTATTCTACTGATAATATCATTAATCTAAACCCAATCTGGAAGCACAGCTAATATCTAAAACATTTCAAAATATTATCAGGTAGTTTCGTCCCAATTATTTATTAACTATGCTCATATCTATACGGTCTTGGATTTAGTGGCGTCTTTTGTTGCTGATTGTCACTTATGATATGTTATCATTTATTTCAACTATCCAGAGATTTGATAAATAATCAAGAATACTCACTAGTTTTTATGTGCTTAAATTGGTTAGTACGGTACTAAAAGACCTACTGTCTTGGCATTTTTTTATTGACCGCTTCAAGAAGGCGATCACTGTGCTGTTCGGTGAATTACCTTCGATGTCTAGTTAATGTTCTGTTACATTTTTTTAAGAATTTATCGTTATTATTTTCCAAGTTCATCATTGCTGATACTGTAATTTCATTGTGATCTGTTTAGGATAAATGGGAAAAATAGGTATTTATATCGAATATATTTTTCTCATTTATTTACATTTTTCGGAAAATAAGCGTTTAATTTTTCTGAGATAATGCCTTAAGAAACTAATCGATTAATTCGCACCTCTTACCTACGATATATTTATATATACATATATATATATATATATATGTATATATATATATACTCCTTTGCAAAAAATGGGCACTTTAGATTTTTAGTTCGAGAAAAAGTGTAAAGAAATTATATTTTATGCAAAAAAAATGAAATAAATATTATTTAGTAAAAATAAAGAACTTTTGGCTAGTAAATTAGAATTTCGTAATTGTTTTTTTGCATAGATGCTCGATAAGCTTGAGGTCGGGACTTGTTGCTGGTCAAACTAAACGGCGAATTCCGACAGTAGTCAAGTAAGCGTCTATTGTGTCCCCTTGATGTGCTCGAGCTTCCTCGTCTATGAAGACGTAAGTAGCTCCGATAACGTTTAGTTCTGGTTCTGTATGAGGAAAACAACGTCCTTTATATATTCTCGTGCATTTAGAGAGCGATTTTTAAAAGAATCCAAAACAATAAAGAGTCGCTGACGTAAAACGAAATCTCTTCAAGACATACGTTTGCTTACCGATTACCATGTGTTTTGAGTACTTTGGGATATCATTCCTGACAAAGTATAGACATTCTCGCCTCATCGGAAAATAAAACCCTACTTCACTTTATATAGGTTCATGTCACGCAATTTTGGGTGGATCTCGAGTTTTCATTACGATGCCCAATTGGCCAATCTTCAACTGTGGAAATCTACTTCTAAAAGTCTCCTTTTGATAGTTCATAGGCTAACACTTACATATTTCACCTCGTCGATATGGTTTTTAAGTTTGTGTAGGTTAACACAATGTACAGGTAGTCCCTAGGCTGAGTTCATGATTTTCTTCCCGGTCTTGTTCTTCTTTTGAATGAGTCGCTTGCTTGAAATTTTTCCCAGGTCCTCTAAAAAATATGATGACTTATACCAAACCGTTGCGAAATATAAAGTTGAATATAACCTTTTAAGAAGAGTCACTATATTACTGTCGAATAATATTATGCACCATATAAATAATTTGTCTCAAAAAACAAATTTAAACAATCGAATAGTAACATCAATAATTCAAATTATTTAAATGGTAATTTTTAAAGAAATAACAAAACATCTGAACACAAATTGCTGACATATCTTTAAATTTCCATCAAATATTTTTTTTTAAATTTAAAATTGTCAAATTTAGGTTAATCTATCGTGCTAAACAGTGTTACTCTATAAAAAAATACTCAATGTTAACGATGGAATATGCATAATATTGTAGGTTTCAAGCGAGACTCTGTTATGGAATTTTGGGTTCCAACTCTTTACTCTCGAAGCTGCATACATAAATAGAGGGATGTTAGAATCTGTCATTTTTAAATTAGTATTAAGGAGTTCCAAACAGTCTCAGACATGGGGGTTAGTACTTGCTTACATCATGATACTAAAGGATCTGTAGTTTTTAAAATAGCATCGTGGGCCTCGAGAAAAAACTCTGTACTGGAACTCCAAATTTTATCTTCTCATTCTTATTCCTCATTCCTTATAAAACACACTGGCTACAATGTTATTCTGTATATAAAATTAGATATAATGTTCTGAGATGTATATATTTATCTAATTAATTATTCTTGTTTTGGATACTTTAACTTATATAAATACTCTAGTAACACATTGAGATATTGTCCCTTACAATATTTTTTTAAAATTATTTTGGAAGCTTTCCATAATTTCTTTGAAAGTAAGTTTAACAAAATAATTTGAATCTGAAACATCTTGAAATTTTTACCAGCTTACACAGGAAAAATTCTGTGTCTGTAAAGAAGGCATCAAAATTAATATCAAGTTAGATGATATGGAATATCTTTCAAAATATACTTAGTGTATATAGTTAATAGGAAAAGGACAAACGTCTATATTTCTTTTCAAATTTTGAAACTAGATACAGTTTTTGCCATACAAGAGGCTTTTTTATTCCACAACAAATTCGATACAATAATAGTAATTTTAATGCAGGCGAACTGTTAACTGAATAAGCAGCTGAGGTCGTTTCTCCCCTATGAAATATTTTCAGTAATTAGTAGGTTTCCACAGAAAAAATGCTGGAAGGATTAAAAAATGCTGGAAGGATTAACTATTAAAAAAGATAATGCAACAGCAAAATATTCCATTATGTGTGCGTTGACGTGCGTGCAAGCGAACGTGTGGGATTGAGTACGTGCGTGCATTAAAGCTTGCGTGTGTTAAACATATATTTCATGGTAATTTCGTGAGAATTCAAAACTGTCTAAGGTGTCTAAATTGAATATAAAAGTCAGAGTAAAGGTAAATGAAAATTGCTGAAAAATTATTTAACAAATTAAAGTTAGCCTAGTGGGTTGAATTTTCACAAAGTTTCATGAAACTAATGATCCTGTGGCAGTTCCAAACAGTATATATTCATTTGTTAATTGATGTGCATATATTACAAATATCGGTATATTCTTTAAATTAATTTTATGTAATGAACAATTTTTTTCTTCAAATTAAATCCATGTTATATTTTTTAAGCGCTTTTCAATTTGTTTAACTAATATATTAAATAATACATTAAATATTCTAAAACTTTTTCTGAATATATTAGCTTTGTGTCGCATGTAAAAAATATAGCTCTTCCCACTTTGTTCAATGTCAACAAACACTTTCGTTAAACCTTAGTCATCAGATGCATGATTGTATAATTCACCCCTAACAAAACCCATTTATTAAATATATTAGCTTTGTGTCGCATGTAAAAAATATAGCTCTTCCCACTTTGTTCAATGTCAACAAACACTTTCGTTAAACCTTAGTCATCAGATGCATGATTGTATAATTCACCCCTAACAAAACCCATTTACGCGAAGAAATTCTGGAGAGAGAATTTCTTCACGTTAATAGATTGGAAAATGATATTTTCAATCCAGCCAGAAATATAATCATATGCTTTGTAATTTTCTTGTAGTATTGTCGGTACATACATATTGCTATTAAATTCACACAATGAGAAATTAACTGTTGGATGAAGAAGTATGAGTGAACCAGAACCTTTTGAATATTCCTCGATTCACACATATTTAAATTTAGGGAACTTTTTATAGACTTCAAAACGCTTAACATATGTATGGGAAATCTCTGATTTTATATTGATTTCATTTAATGTTTGCGTTTGGTTTTTAGTTAAATAACGACGTGTTACCTATGAAGTTAAGTGCTAATTCCATTTTCTATCTGAAGACATTTAAGAGACGACGGCGAACGAATAATATCATCACAAAACGGGGTTATCTTCGGAACTGTGGTTATGGAATTTTCCAAAATTTTAAGAGTGGGTCTTTGAGATGTTTAAAAAGACATTATACGTGTTTCGGTTCACGTAGTGAATTGGTCACCCAACCAATCGTAGATAATCCTCGGGTGTTTTCATTCTTAAACGTGTCATATTTAGGGTCACTTAAGTATAAACGCATGTCAACGACGTGCAATCGAGTTTTACAGCATTGATATTCTGAAATATTGGGTTGAAAATATTTCGACTCAATTAAACTTTCGCGGTAACATATGCATGAACATAATTTCATTATTTGTTTGCAATAATTTATATTAATTTTGCACATAATAATTTTGCAACAATTTCTTCTAGCAATATTACGGACATGATTTTTCCAGCATTTCCGATTTTACGCACTTGTCAAACCGAAGTTAATTTTACTAATACTATTAGTGCTCGTAAGCTTAAAGTTGATTTGATTAAATATTATATAATAAATTTTGACTTAATATTATATAATAAATTTCAGAAGTGATTATGAAAATATAAAAAACGAATGTACAATAATAATAGCGTATTTTTAAATACAATATAATATTCTAAACTTAGCTATTGATCTCGTTGCTATGTTAAATAAATATACACCTCCTATTACTGACAACCAAAATTTTATATCATTTACAGGCAAGTTATGTCATTATATGTCGTTCAATTTATAAAAAAAAATTATAAGGCAAATGATACCTACTTGCACTAATGATCGACAACCAAACCGAATATCCTTTATCCGATATATTTTATGCCAGTAACATTTTAATTGGAGTAGCTTCATGGATATTACTAAAAATATTGTAATAAAGTTGATGAAAATCAATTTAAATAATTATCATACGCTAGATGTTATTTCAAGGTTTGCAATATGTCATTTATAATGATGCACTTCCTTACTGATTTCAGGATATGATTGCATATAATCAACTCTACAAATTTCCGTTCATACCATTAAATTGTAACGAGTTTGCTACTGTATTCTAATTTTTTTGTATAATGTACTGACACCAAATTGATATATTTCATGTTTTTTATTTTCGTATTCTTATCGAATAAAAATTACCTTATTGATTTTGGTGACATTTCCACCATTGTTTTGTAATTAGCCAGGAGTTTTCTTGCTTGGGGGAAATATTACGCGCCAAAAATGAAAAATTGGGTGCATGCAAAGATTTCTGTTTCAATAAACATTTTCCTTTGGTTGCGTTAGTTGGTTTCATAATCTATAGTTTTTAGAAATAAAAGACGGTGATAAATGTCTAGTTGTATAATAAAATGGTGAGGAAAGTCGAGTACCACTTCAAATGACATAAAATGTCTTATGAAAACAGACTTCAAAGTAGGTACTAAAAAAAGAAAATGAAATGAAAGTTAGAGTAAGGTTATTATTTAACAAGGTTAGTATTTTGAGTATGGGGATGTCATTATTTAAATGTTTTATAAGGAAATGTTGTTTTAATTTCCATTTATAATTTTTAATACAACTCCTTATAAGATTAAGTTCTATAGTGGTATGCAATGTGTTCCATCCTCAATCAACCACAATCAACCATTGTAAAATAGACAATTATGTTTGTTGTATATCATATTAAAATGGTTCAAAGAGTGCGCTACTCTATTCCACGTCATTGAAAGTTGAATTCTTGACTTTTA
This sequence comes from Druceiella hillmani, assembly GCA_039881145.1. NCBI lineage: Eukaryota > Metazoa > Arthropoda > Insecta > Lepidoptera > Hepialidae > Druceiella > Druceiella hillmani. The sequence goes on from JAYKKI010000003.1 coordinate 53,126,617, forward strand.
GGAAATATGGACGATGTTAAAACTCATTCACGTCACGGCTTATTTTATGAATTCATATCTAATTATTTTGCAGTAGAAAACACACTCCTTGTATTAGCTCTCGACAATATCATTGAAGCTAAGGTGATTATTTTAGCGTTTTCGAAACTAGATATCTATTCATATCTGATCGACGGGATAATTTTGATATAGAAAAGTAAAAACCATTACTTGAATAATATCTTAGAGGTTCTATGCTTATAATTTTAATATTCTCCCAAATTATACTAGCTCTCAAAAACTCCCTTACAAATTAACAATGCTTTTACTCTCTGACAAATTACATCAGCAAATAAAAGTATACAAATATTGAGTCTGAATACCCCATGAATAGAGATAAATCAATTGTAGTGCATGCATATGCCCATAATATTTTCCATCTATTTACGATAAATATATTGAACCGCTTTATCAATATGAATGAAGAATTCATTATGTGCGTAAAGAAAACTCTTGTGATATATTTTAAGTTGATTATTTTTTAAATTGGTTTTCCAATTTATTTCAGCCGCTACAGTTTAAAAGAAATTAAGCAAACCAATGTGAAAAAAACATCAGCACATAAAAGTATCACTGAGTATTTTCTGGGATATTCAACTAATTGTTTATTGGGAAATATTTCCTGATAATATAGATATCAGAGTAAAAAGCTTCTGCAGTCATTTTAAAAATTTGGAACTTAAAGTCCGATAGATAGGTTCAGAAGATAAGAATATTTATTTTCAGCCTAATGCTCGCATATTAAAAGAAAAATTCGATTAAAATGATAGAAGTAGAGATAATAAACTACTCCACATCCCTCTTGTGCACCAAGTCCAGACCGTCCAATTTTAGATGTTTAGTTCAATAAATAACGTTTGCCAGAGCAAAATTATTTGAGTGAAACCATCCTCGGGATAATGATAAACATCACTGAGAATTAATTGATAAAATCTTCAAATCAAAATGTGTTATTTTCTATTTTTATTCTATCCATTCTTTACAAAACATCTAGAGATAATTGGTGGAGAATGTTGGTGCAAGTTTCATTAAAAAGTAATCGTAATAAACAAATATATAATTATATATTTTTTCCAATTCTTTATTATTTATTAGATAATTAATAAAAAGTTAAATAAATAAAAGTACATTAAACAAAATTTAAAAGATATAAGCTTCTTGCCAAACATTTCTTCAAAATAACTGAATTTCAAATAAAATTATTCTCAAGATGTGTTAAGGAAAATTATTTATATCACACATCTTTCGAATAGGATGAAGAAAATAAAATATTTCTACCACTAAATATTAATAACCAGAAAGAAGAAAAGTATATTTTAGAAATTTTTAAAAGACACGGTGACTTTTTGACGTCTGTCATGGATACTGCCCATTCGCAATGTTAGAGTTGTGAAACACTAATTAAATTTTATTTTGAAGAAAAAATATTACGATCAATAAACAATTAAACATACTGTTCATGCAACAAACAGCGCGTAAACTTGATTGACCGCACAGCACAGAGACTGTCAGTTGGAGGAGGGGGCGGCAGTGCGGTGGGGCAACATGAGTTGAGTTCGGGTGGTCGGTGTGTAGACGCGTATGATTTGATTTGATAACAAACCGGCTGATTGTAAAATCGCATAAAGTTCGAGGTGTTCAAAAGCTAAGTTTTTATCTCATTAAAATGTAATTAATTAGTTCGTACCGTAATTAATAAGATTCAGACTTTACCCTGCAACTATTATCGTTTTTTTTTTATTTTAACTGCATAAAAATGAGCAACTAATAATTAACTTTTCCATACATTAAAAATAAAGTAATTCAGGCGTACTTAAAATACTGGAATCAACTTATTCAAAGTAGATTAGGCATTTCCAAAGATTTAATAACGTATGTACAAACATTTATAACTTACCTATCCATATTTTAACAGTTGTTTTAAATGCCCCATGCACAAATAAGCACACATCTGAATGTTTTTTTCGTACATATTAGTGTCATTCTGTCACGTTTCACTGTGTCAAATAATATCATCATCACTTTGCACTTCTTCTGTGTACACTAACCGTTTTACCTCCGACCACAAAGAAAAGTCTACAGGTGTCAGGTCCACGTGATAAAAAAAACTCTTTGGGGTCAAAAATAGCGTCGATGACGCAGCGCGTCGGTAAATCAACTATAAATAGCGTTTGTTTTAAACACAAATGCGAAAAGATAATGGGTGGGGTCACAGTCACGATCTTGTCATCCCTTAACACGATCCCACTTAGTAACAATTAATCTATCACAGTTTGGTCCACGTAGACCAAAATGTGATGGGTTAATTATATGTGATGGCATAATTACAAAGTGGGATCGCATAGGAAAATTTCTGAGTTTTTTTTATTTCGAATTAAAGGCTTTTTATTGAAAGTTTCGTCATCATATATCGTGTTTTACAATTATTTTAATATTGCCAATTATTATTATTCATGATAAACATAACGTAAAGTAACGAAAAAATATCACGTTATGCATTACGTTAGAAAATTATTCTACTTATTTCCGCGGGAAAAATTTCTTTTATACGAGTAGTTATGAAAAAAATTATATAAAATTATTAATCCACACGGGAAAAGCCGCGTTAAGGAAGGACGATGGCTAGTTTTAAATACAGGGTGTCCAGTGGCAGATTTCAAAGTTTGAACAAACATAGTTTCTGAACGCAACACATAAGAGGGGCGCGGTGGGCGTCGTTAGAAGCGCAAGCGGTGCGGATGTTTTAGTAGCCATGGAATAGTGGAGTGGAGAGCACCACGCTTTTGCCGTCGAGGCGTACATTTCGAGTGGATTTTCGCTGTCTGTAGCACGCCGTCGATTTAATAATCGTTACACTATTCGTTGATTACATGATGGACCATCGATCAACCTCATTCAGTCATTTGTAGCAAGGTTCAGAGCTACAGGATCAACATTAAATAGGCCCAGGCCAGGACCTACACCATTGGTAGCCACGGATGAAAATGTCGAGCGTGTTTTGGTTTCTGTCGTTGAAAATCCCCGTTTATCACTGAGCACACGTTCATCGATGTTGGGAATTCCGAAATAATCTTTACAGGTAATAATGCAAAAAAAGCTCAAGTTCCATCCATATAAAATTCAAATTGTTCAAGATTTACACGATTCTGACTTTGAATTAAGAAAAACTTACGCGGAGGTGATGTTGTTGAGATTTCGTACTGCTACCCGGATGGGCAACATATTCTTTAGTGACGAAGCTCACTTTCACATTGGAGGATATGTGAATAAGCAGAACTTTCGTTACTGGGATGTCTACAACCCAAGACAAATGCGTCAAGAGCCTTTACATAAGCCTAAAGTAACAGTCTGGTGTGCCATGTCCGCATCTGCAATCATAGGGCCTTATTTCTTTGAAAATCAACGTGGCCAAACTGTAACTGTGAATTCGGAGAGATATGCCCAGATGTTAAGTGACTTTTTCAAAGTAGAACTACAGAATAGTCCCTCCTTCAAGCAAAACACATGGTTCCAGCAGGACGAGGCCACAGCTCACACTGCTAATGTGTCCATGAATGCAGTGTGGCAGTTATTTCCAGAAAAAAACATATCCCGAAACGGTACCGTACCGTGGCCACCTAGGTCACCCGAATTAAGCCCATGTGACTTTTTCTTATGGGGATACTTAAAATCCGTTGTTTACAAAACAAATCCGAGCACTGTGACACAACTTAAAGAAAATATTCGAGCCGAAGTCAGTAGGATACCCCAGTCGCTCTGCAAACGCGTTTTTGAAAACATGCGTGCTAGACTCGAAGAGTGTGTCAGACTCGATGGCTGCCATTTGGAAAACGTGGTTTTTAAAAAATGAAATCCACATTTGTTGTTATAAAGTTAAAATAAACTTTGTATTAGAGGTGTAGTTTTTCTTTTACAATTTTTCAAATATTGAAATCTGCCACTGGACACCTGTATAATCAATAATATATTAGTAATAAATTATGCGTAGCGTAAGTAACATAAGTCCTAAACAAGTCCGCGTCTGTTTCGTCCATCTGCCGTCCGCCGCGTTGTCGGTAGCAGGCCGCTATTCACACATACGCGTCTTCTGTCACAAGGGCTTCCGATCACGTAGACTCCGGACGGGCTAATGCCGATGGTCGTGTCGCTTTTTAAGATTATTTTGTTATATAAGCGGTAATTATTAAAGTAGTGGTAGGCGATGTAAATAGTTTCAATAATTATTGCTTTGTTAGATATTTAATATTATGGTCTATTTTTTTAATTTGTGCAAGTAGTATTTTGTGTTTTGTAAATGATTAAATACGAAAGATTGATTAGTGAGCATTCGTTCGTGTTTAAAAAAAATAAAGTAAGTAAAAGATTTTACAATCTGTTGCTATTTAATAATAGTTAAGAAAGCACAATATTTACACATGTGGATAACCATGTAGATTTTTTCCGTAATAAATTTGAAAACTTTAAATTATCTCAACTAGTCAAATCTTTTCTTTAGAAGACGTTCGTATTCATCATGCAGTCTGGCAGTCACGAGTCGAACACATCTGCAGAGTAGCGTTCATAAAACTATTGTCTTCAACACGCTATCTTGTGAAATCTAGAATGGGCGGTTTCTAGAAAGCAGCAAGTGGAAGAAACTCGGTGTGGTCACCAAAATCGACTCCAAGTTGAAAGTTAAGAACAACATGACATCCGTGTCACAAAACAATTTGATCTATAGCATAACACCGTGAAAATATGTACTTGATACGTTAATCAGAATCAAAGGAAAAAAAAAGGTAATTTCGTATCTAACTGGCAAACTAAAGGTACCATACGGGAAAGTAAAAGTAATAGAATGGGCTACAATAATTGAATGATGACCGAATAAAAACTGTTAGTACAATATAAACACAAAAATTTCACACATATTCACGTTTTTACATATATCAGTTTTTCTTTCAATCTCCATATTTAAAAAAAATATGAATTCTAACCTTTGTACTTTATGCGGCGCCATGCAATTTGATTATGCCCTCCGGTTACCGCGAATCTCGTTTCATCTTTGCCATTTTTGGAATCAAATGTTTATTCTACTTAGAGTTGCAAGTGGATTAATTTTAATGATGAGTGATATATAAAATGTAAGAAAATTTGACTAAAACTAAATAAGGAGTTCACACACTTGCTCTACGTAAATTACATTGGCTGATTTTTAAATAAGTTAGCTTTATACGTAGTAAAATTACAAACACGAGAAAATATTAAAGATAGGCCGATCATCGATAAAAATCCAAGATATTCCTCTCAAATTTAGAATTTCATTGACCTTGTCAGCAATTTAATTAATTTTTTTTTAAATTTAGTCGTGAAAAGCTCAAAAGGGAATCCTTAGGGAAACTATTAATTTTATGTAGGTCATGCTTGATTTTCTCAGTAACTACAATTGCTATCGCATTTAAATTACGAGATTTATAAGATTTACTTGTCTGTAATAAATCTAAAAATAAAAAGAGGATTGAAAACAGGATTATATTTATTTGATGTGGGCTCCAGAGCGGGATGATGACATTGAAAAGTAATGTAGCAAGGCAATGAATGGGCTTAACTTCCTTTTATTTTTCACACACACACCCATATATATATATATATATATATATATATATATATATATATATATATACATATACATATATATATATATATATATATATATAAATATATATATATATATCTACTAACTATTGAAAAATATTGTAGTAATACATTAATCATTGTTGTTCTTAACTCGTTAAGAAAAAACGCTGTAAAAATGTTTGAAATTTAAACCTCTTTTTTATACCGAACACTCGTAGTGCAAGTTCTTTCAATACTTAATAAGTTTTATGGAATTGGCGCGTTAAACAAAAGATATACAGTGTCGAATATTGAATATATTTGGCGTTAATTTTGTAGAAATTCTTTACAAAATTAACGCCTTGTAGAAATTTTGTAAAAATCTTTGCTAATAGCCCACCTGAAGATGTTGTAATACAACGAAACCTAGGTCGTGGTAAAGAACTTAAAGAAAGTAGAAATAATACTACATCACGTAGTTTCATTTAATTGTGATTAATGAATTTCTACAAAATTAACGCCAAATATATTCAATAACAAAATCTAAATATAATCTGAAAATATTAATAAGATTCTTAATTGATTACGGATTCCAGAATCATTTAATTACAAAGAAATTCTGTAAATAGATGAATTTGCCAAAAACTGCTATATATATATATATATATATATATATATATATATATATATGTATATATATATAAATATATATATGTAATTATGGACCATGTTGATTTGGAGATCGAGTCTCGTATATATCAAACAATTAAATACCACATATATGCACTTGTTGTTGATTGTATAATCGAAAAACCGCCTACAAGTTATGTTAATAAGTGTGACGTGAATTATTTGGAGAATATACCGTTAGTACATTTGACATGAATTATTTCTGGGAACATAGATCTTGTATTAAGTGCACAATTGTTCCCATACATTTATCTAGGCACGACGACCCCTCCAGTTTCATTCACAGCCTATGGATAAATTTTAATGGACTGCCATGAGAAGGCACCTGAAACAACTACTTCATTTGTCACGTTAACTTTCAATAATTTAATCCAAAAATTTGAACTGTTCGATGAGATAACAAATTTATATTCTTTGAGTCCAAAAGAGACAGAATGTAAAAATCTAGTTACTTCACCTTTATCTAGTGGTAGTAATGAAAAATATTCTATTGCCTCACCTTTTTAGAAAGATTCAATAGAAGTAGGCGTTGTGTTACTAAAAACAAACAATTTCATGAAAATCGTAAAAGTGTCTGTTTAACAAATTCTGTTAATAAACTTTCAGTGAAAATGCATAATGATCCCATGCCACAGTTTTATAAAGAAATCACTTATGTCTCACTTGACAATGTAGTTGAAAGAACTTTATAAATTTTTAAACAATTCCGAATTTCTACCTGAATTGATGCGTGAACTTAGTGATAAACTTATCGAATGGAATATGATTCTACCATCGGTTCATTCAGCTGAAACGTGGGATTCAAATATAAAAATATTGAAGATTCATGGTTATCGGGTTATTGGAACCCAACTTCTTTCTTACGAAGAATTACAAATTGTATTAATACAGAATAAACATTAAATTCACGCCCATTCAATATTTTGTCTTCGGATCTAGATCCTGAAATTATAACACCTGCGCATTTTCTCATGTCGACTCTTCTGCAACATCTTCCAACAAACGATATCTCTGAGGAAAATTTCAATTACACCAATCGTAAAAAATATTATACCAAATGGTATAATCGTTTTTGAAAAAATGGCTGTTAAAATATTACATACGCTACAAATCACGTGAAAATTTTGTAATGTTGCGAGATTCAGATTAATTTCATCACAGACAAAATTGGCCAAAGCTAAGATTTTAAATGGTTCCGGTAAGGAGACACTGTGTTCAATCTGCGAATTCTAATATTTTTCAACAAAATGGACAGTTGGTGGAAAATATTAGTTTCACCATTTCATGGTGGTTTTATTTTACATTACAATTAAAAAAATTCCGAAGCTATTCTATTGGAAATCTTACTAACAAAAGAGTTTTTTACCCATGGCTAATTTCATGTCCCTTGTTCGCGAATTCACATTCCGATTAATATTATTATTTTATCAAAAGACGATAGGACATCACCTATCGTACATTAAGAATTATTATAAAAATAAATAAACTAATATGTTCGTTGAATATTGAATATATTTGGCGTTAATTTTGTAGAAATTCATTATTCACAATTAAATGAAACTACGTGATGTAGTATTATTTCTACTTTTTTAAATTTCTTTACCACGACCTAGGTTTCGTTGTATTACAACATCTTCAGGTGGGATATTAGCAAATATCTTTGCTAAGAACTCACCTGAAGATGTTGTAATACTACGAAACCTAGGTCGTGGTAAAGAAATTAAAGAAAGTAGAAATAATACTACATCACGTAATTTCATTTAATTGTGATATGTTTGTATTAAATTTTTGCAGTCAAATAAAAAAGAAATAATGTGATAGTGAGTGACAATATAATAAAAATTAAATTGAGCTTTATTCCGCTTATTGGATCTTCGATATTTTGATGCTTCAAAACTTCCTCCAAAAAACATCGCGGAGCTCGCTGATAATAAATAAATTACAGGGAATTACTTTGGCATGATTGAAATCGATTTGAGGTCAAAGTGCTTTCCTCATATCGTGTTGCCCAGACTGGAACGCTGGAATACCAGTATATTGCTAAACAAAACCTATATCGTAACCCTAAATTTCTGGATGTTTTAAGTATTCAGTTTTTCTCAAAGTCAGCATGCCGTTTCGCTCCGTCACTAGGAAACTGGACTTAACGGCATTTAAGTTTGCAGGTGAAATTTTTTGACCAAAAAAATTTAAAATGTGTATTTGCATTACAAAAATAGACACTCACTGTGTCCATTTTTGTAATGCAAATACAAATTCAATATTATATATTTTAAATCGGGATGTATAATTATCCCGAAACAGTTTTTCAGTTACGTTCATAAACGATTCATTCATAATTGTGACATCATCATCAACATCAATCAGACACCGGATTGGCTTAATAACATCATTTCTTCGAGAAAATTCACCAAAAATAAGTCGATTATACAATTTCCATTAACCCGATAAACGTATTTGGGGATGAAAGGTGGTATTATAAATTTAAAATTACTGCTTTTAAAAGGAACAGATCGCTGATAATTATTTACATAGTAATTTGTTAGTTAATGCGGATTTTCAGCGACAAATTCACCAGCTAGGATATATGAGCAGTTGTGATATATGTATGAACTATCAAATCTCATATAAGCATGGTGTCAAATGCTATATTTCTTAAGAAATTTTATTTAATTCATAAAAAACGCCATTTTGTGTGACCAGAAATTAAAATATGTATAGGGCGTGACTTGTTTTTCATTATATCAACTGTTTTCTCCTTGTATTTTTGACTACTGATTAAAGTTGAAGTTTCTATGGTACAAAAAGACGTTAACTGGAATCTATTTATTAAATTTACTTTAAATATAACCTTTAATAAACCTAAACTCACTAAATTAGATAAGTGGTAAAAGACTTTCGTTTCAAAATTAAATTGAGTAACATAAAATCATTTTACGTTACCAATATGAAAACAAACTTAATTTATTAAACTCCCTTTCCGGCGAGATATATTTTTTCCTTTCTCAGCTCTGCTCCAATTTATTTTAATTTCGGTTATATTTGGACCAAATTTCGACTCAAATTCATTTTAAAGAAGCGTAATTTTTTCCTCATTTTTCATAATCAAAAGACAATTTGAATTTACTTATAATATCAAAAACGCCACAGTTTTGACTGATCATCTCCATTAATATGTTCAGCGCAGTAAATGACTTCAAACGTTGCTAATGCATAGTGACATCGATATAAAAAGAAAACATGCACAGATGGGCAAATATTTTGATTCCCTTTGTTATTATCAGCTATTTCGAGGTAAATTGTATTTACTATTTTATTTACATGACTTTTTGCCATTTTATTATATGTGCAGGTAAATAATTATTAGTAGTCCCAGAGAGAAAAGTTTAATTTTATGTTAAGAAGAATCCATCGATACTTTTCTATAGCAATATGCCCGATAACTTTCAACGGCAATTTTTAATAAAAATTATTATAAACATATTAATGAAGATAAAGAACAAAAGCCAAATTCAAGTAAATACGGAAACGATTCACAACAGGAAAATCATTTTAAAATAAACCTATTTGGTAGACGTGGAGCTCCAATGTCATGTGTATTTTAAAAAAATTTCATAAAAATAGTTTTTTGCAAAAAAATTATTTTATATTAGTTGGACGTCAATTATGATAATTATCTATGCAATATATAAACATTTCTGCACAAAAAGTTTGTATGCATTGTGACATTTAGCCTTGAATATGTCTAGTTTAGCGATATTGATCAGTGATATTAATCTCCTTATTTTCCTGAATTGATTATGCACAACTAATTGACGTCATTAGCCGTGTGAATTGATTACCAGTTTTCCTTTTTTTTTCTCTCTTTTTTTCTTTTTTACGATGTACGATGCTTTACTATAAATGACTTACTGTGAAAGTGGTGGACGAGGTGAACTCAATTAGTCAGTGCGTTTTAGCTGCGGTATCTCATTAAAAGTTTTACTTTTCTTTCTTATATTTTTCAATGCATGTAATTAAATTTATATTTTAAAATGTAATGACATATAAAATTTTATTCAGAGCGCTTAATAATATCAAGCCACCAAAAATCATCTAAACATGTATTCAATTTCACAACGAAACTACGACTTTCCTCCGGGCTGTTCATTGCTTGTTTGTATGGTGCACATCAAACCAATAGTAATCATATCATTATGCACAATTCAGTCCATATATTCTTTTATATTATAACGAAGGTTTTAATTATAGAAAGAAAATACACATTATTTTAATAGATGTTATATTTTCCTCCTTTACTGATTATTTTCTGTCTTCTTATTGGAATTTCTTAACCGACTTTAAAAAAAGAAGGAGTACTAAATTGGACTGCTTCTTTTTTATGATTTTTATTTCATATCTTCGACATTTCGTCACCAATTTATATATTTCTTCTATAGGTTAAAGTACATTCTAGTACGGTCCTATGAACATTTTGTGAGAATCTGATCATGGAAATTTAATATTTGTCACATAATTTCTCAAAATGGAACAGCACAGGTGTTATGATTGTGTTTGGATAATATAGTATACCCTGTTAGTATTGTTATCGTGATAATTTGGTTACAACTTAACCATGGAAAACAAAGATATACCATAGCATTCCCTAATATTAAATAACACAGGTGGTGAATATTTGCAAGCATTTATTTTTTATTTTATGCTAAAAACATTCTTTTATATACGTTCAACCAATTTTAGGGATGTTTTTGTTTAGAAAAGTTAACTCCCAGTATGGTTCTATGAACATTTGAGCGGAATCTAATCATGGAAATTAAAGATATACCATAGAATTCCTCAACATTGAAAAGCACAGGTGCCGTGATCGGAAAGTGATGACAGATATAATTCAGTACTGAAGAGTAAACTCATAATGAATGGACTTGTGAATAACAGAAATAAGAGAAGCGTGGACTTGGCACCGATTCCAAAAATATCCATACGTGGTAGTATTTTGCAAATTTAATTACTTTCACAGATAATATTTTATCGCAAATATTCCAACCAAGTACAAATATTTTAATTATTTTATACATTTCAGTGTGATCTTTATTAGGCGATTATTTGAAATCGATTGAATTTTTTTGTGAAAATATTATATTTAATTTTTTATTCATCGGATGTTCTCGATTTTTTGTAAACAAGTTGGGAATTTCATTTTCCAATTCATCTTGAATTTTCACGATAAACAATTTTGCAGCAAACGAAATAAATTGTAATGACATAGTATTATACAGAATTACTAAGGAGGAGAGTGAGGGAAGAGAGAGGTTCGAGGTAGTAGCCCCCAATACAAGTTTTTAATTTTCTGGAACGTTTTGCTTGTGGTGTGTGATCAAAGGTCATTTTGGTGAAATAAAACATTTTTGATATTAAATAACCGTAGTTTCTTTCTAAATTAGCAATAAGTAAATTAAGTTGAAATAGTTCAAAATATATGATATTATGTATGGCATATATAGGGTGAACCAAAAAAAAATTTTTCTGTTGGTCCGTTTCATGTGAAAGGTCAGAGATACGCCAGAGACAAATACGAGGGTGGGCATGTTTAGAGTAGTGGTCGAATGGCGCACGCGGCGCGCTCGACTATGACATTATACGCGCGTTTTACGTTGCGTTTCAAAGAGGTCTAGAATTATCATTCCACAATTCTCAATAGGTTTCTAATGAAATTTATGCAAGTACATTTTGCAATGAAATTTAAAAAAAGTGCTGATTATATAAAAAAAATTAAAACCTATCCAGGAGGAAGTACATTTATATTTATATGTATATTTATAGTTGATATTATTACTTATACTATTACTTATAGTTTCATTGCTAGATGAAACTTATTAAAAAAAACCATTTTACTAAATGAGTTATTATCTTTGTTAACTTTATTTTGATTTCTTTGATTATTTATATATCTAAAAAAAAATAATATTATCAATATACTTATAACTACTTTAATATGAATTGCATATAAAGAATATCAAATATAACGAATGCAATTATTGCAAGAGTATGACTGCACCTTTACTGTTAAAAGTGGTCAACACCTCTTGACGAATTCCTTAATATTTTTGTGAGGCTATATTTTTAAGGCAAAGAATAACAACTGGACCCATGTACACATTCCACTCCGCTTGGTTTGCATCATTCGGTTATCCTTCTATCAACAGATAAGCTTATTGTTAACTTTACGGTTATTACAATTTTTCGTACACAAGTATATACTGAAAATGAGCTTGTAAACCACGATATAAAAATTCAAAAAAGTTTTCTGAGTTTTTATTTTGCAGAAGTGGAGAAGCTCCTGAAAAGAAGAAGAAGAAGAAAAATTATACATAGAAACAAAAGTAGAACTACGCCTGCAACACAAAATCTTGTGATACAACTATTTTATCATAAGGCATATTAGTCATTTTTATGTACAATTTTCATAAAAAACTTGAAGGTGGTCTAGATGAGAGTACATTGTGTGCTGTTGCGTACGTCTCCGTGTCTCTTGACCTCTTGTCAAGAAACAAACTCGAAATTATTTTAAAAATCGTCTAGTGAATGTTAGAGGCATACGAATACTGCACCTCTTAACACAACATTGAATCTCAAACTTAAAATTTATATCTGAAATAGGGGTAAATTTAGTAATGTCATCCTGATCAACTTTATATTTCAACTTTCAAATTTTTTGAGAATCCCCGAAAATTTACTCTACTGAACTAGAAGTTTTTGTATATCATAGCGTTCAAGATCCAGATATTTTTATCTTAGTCGTCATCAGACCGTCAAATGTGCATGTATGAGAATTTTCCATTAAAACCGAAGATTTCAGCACAACATTAATGCTCTTCGTTGCAAAAATGACTATGATCCAGTTATAATTTTCATAATCATCCTCAGAACCTGGAGTTTGCGCGTGAAAGAGCTATTCAAAAAAACTGAATATTAGAGTCCAAACTTAAAGTCTTTAACTGTAATAGTGGCTTAGACATCTTAGATCATCCATGTTATCGTATGGTACTCTAATTCATAGCTCTGAAAACCACTCATTGAAAGCAAATATTTGAGTTTAATGTTGAAATTCTATCTTCAAAATTGGATAAAGTGTAAACGTTATTATCATGAACATTATCAGATTCTCGATATTGGAAGAGTGAGAGCTACCCGAAAAAACTAATATTTTAAATCAAACCACAAATTTCTATTATGTCGAAATCAATCGGCAGATTCACATAGAGACAAGGGTTTCAAACATGTAAATCTTTTTTTTCATCAGGGATTAATAATCGACGCTTCAATAAAAATAATCGAAAAATGTTGGTGTTAAAAATAATGCGTTTTACATTCTATCTATGTTGTGTCACAAAATTGGTACCGTGAGTCTAAAAAAGTTTTCTCACAATAAGTATCCAAAAGCCAGAACTAGAGTGAAACGTACTTTAAAAAAAAACTCATCCTAAACGTATAAAACACTGTTTTTGTCTTAATTACGAGCCTTCTAACAATAGAATATTTGAATGAACACATTGAATCTAAAACCCATAATTTAATTTTTAATTAAACAGCAATCCGGTTATGACGTGCCACTTAACACCTGCCCTCCTTACTAGCCATTAATTACATTTATTTATGATATCACCGTTTAAATTAAAATTAAATATTATGGATCATTATTTGAAAAAAAGTTGTTTATGAAAATGTTTCTGATTCTAGTTCTGACCTTTGAATCCTTAGTTGCACAAACCTGTCCTATACTCATCGTATCAGTTTTGTAGTATTATCTAAGTGGAGTATATTATTTTCTAGTTAATACTTTTTATTAGGATGAAAAATGTATTAAAGGGTTTTGTTCGTACTAATAGGTTTTTTTTGCATTTATCTGCTAAAATAAAAATGTTTCTTTTATTTTCTTTATTGTTTTATTAGAATACATAATTTATAACCCCCGATGCAAATAGGTAAGTGCTATATGTTTAAAACCTTTATCTGTCTGTCTCTCTGTGGCATAATACTTCCAGAATGAAGGCACCAAATTGAAAGCAATAAACATTTGTTGTTTGTATTCAAATATTCGTTTTTTAGGGCAATTCTAATCCTTGAGAGTAAAAACTAAAGGATATATTCCAGAAAATAAACCTAACTGTAAATGTATGGATTTCATTTTATGGTAAAGTCAATTTTACCGATGCGACTTTGTTTACTTTTTGTTTCTTTGTTTTTTTTTGTTTTTTTTTTGTTTGTCACGCTTGTATATTTTTAAAATAATATTTTTTGACGGGCAAATGATTTAAAATAATTCTGTAAAATTTCAAATTAGGTTATTATGGATTCTTCATCAATAAATGTTTATGTCAATTCGCTAAATGTGTATTCGTGTGGATATGTGGTATTTCGTGTAATACTGACCATCCATGCTTAAACCATAATTCTTTTAGAATCCAGTCTTTCTACTTTATTGTTGACAGATGTTGCTTTGCTTCCACAAGACTCTTTAAAATGTTGTTATTATTGTCAACAGCCAAACCGAACCAAGTTCATCGTCAACATTTGTTTTGCCACTATACATTTTTTAAACTAACGTTCCTCGCATCTATTGCATTATGAACACTGGCCAAAATTAAAAAATAGAAACTTGTCGTTTCTGCAAATTATTAACATCCACTTCTTAGAACTCAAATATTTATAGAAAATTGGTAATAAGTTAACAATGTGCGAGTTAATTTGAACAATTTGGGTACGCATTTAAATATAAATATATATATATGTATATATATATATATATATATATATACATATATACATATATGTATATATATATATTTATATATATATATATATATGTATATATATATATATATATATATATATATATATATACATATATATATGTACATTTTTTTCGCAAGTCGGCGGACTTTGAAAATTAAATCGGTATAATATAGTGATTGATTAAATTGGACCAAAACTGAATGTTTTATTTATTTTTAATTGTATTTCTTTATTAGGATGCATATTCAGGTTTCTAAAGATCTAAATTTTAAAACAGTAAAAGCTCTGTTTGTATTGGTTTAGTAGTTTTTGCCTTTTACCAACATAAACAAAGTAATAAACAAACAAGTATTATGAAAATAATATATTTTTGGGTTCAGAGAACTCAAAATAATTGACACTAAGCATATTTCTAGAATATCTTTAGCATTAAAAAAAAAACCTTTATTACAAGGCTGCCATGCGTAAAAAATTCCACATTTCCGATTTAATCAAATCCGCGCTATGTGAAACTTCTGCCTTGACATGAATTTACGCCTGGTGTAATATTTTTTTTTAAATTATGTTATAAACAGTTCTAAATAATATTATACCTACATAACCAGGTAGAATTTAGGTGATTTATCCAGTTTTTAAATTTTGTTATCAGAGTGCGTGATGCTCAAGATTATTTTCGAAAACACTACCTGTCAATCCAGTCTATAGAAAATTTTAATTGTCGACATTAACTTACACATATTTAATCTATTCAATTCATTTATATTTGTAACCCCACCTAATGCTGCCAATACTTTAACCCTTCAGAGTTATGTTAGATTACGGAAAATAAGCTCACAATTAGTATGAGAAATTCAAGTCTTAACAGCATCATATTGATAGAAAATATGGCTTTTTAAAATATCTTTAACGTTTATGTACTTATTACCAAAAAAAATTTAATAAAATGTTAATTTCAATAGTTATACTCATTTGTTCTAAGTCATCACATTAATTTAAAAAAAATTATTGCTTGGACACAGCAATCTGCTTCGTCGCTAATGCTAGTAGTAAATATATATCAATATAATTACTCATTATCGTTTCGGAAATATGTAAAATATTAAACTAAATTTTTTTTTAAATGTAGTTAAAAAATAACTTTTACTTAGATGTGATTAAGTAGCAATCCAAATTAAAGTATAAATTGCATATATTTTTTGTTTTCAATCGAATTGGAACCAAGAAAATAGTTTTCTTCAAATTTTGGTTTATTTGTCTGTCCATACGTTAGTCGGCCTCTTTATTCTTTGAGAGAGCATCATCTAAAAAATATTGGACCGATTTGAGCAAGATTTATACCAGATTAATATTCTGGGTTCATATTAAAGTAGAGCTGCGATTTTTCATAATTTATTTTGCCCTGAAATATTTCAAATTGAATTATTAACCCTCATACACTTAGAGCTGATTGCCCGAATTTAAGAATATATAAGTTTATGTGTAAAGTTTAATCTGAAGTTTTTCTTATTTTTTTCCGAAGATGTGTTTGAGAATTTTGAATAATATTCGTATTATTATTAGAAAAGACATATAATGAAAACCACGAAATAAATATGACACGGAATATGATTATAGCAGTGCAGTATATATTTAATACACCGTACCTTCAGCTTCAGTTAACATGGAAATATACTTATACTCAAATCTATATATATATATATAATATATATATATATATGCATACATACGTATATGCATATATATGTGTGCATACATGTATATATACACGAAAATTAATTAACTTTTTTAAACTTAAAAACCTATTCAATTTTTCAACAGTTCACCATATCAGTGTTTGAATTTCTAAGCAATGTGTACAAAACGACAGTGTTAGAGATTACGTATAGAGTGTGTGACTATATGAAATCTGGTTGGTTTCACGACGTCATCTTCCAAACCGTAAACGTGTAGAAATGCCCTATTCCACCGGTAAGATTTTTTTCTTGGCTAGTTGATTCCTCAACCACTTACTGAAAATTAATACCACAGCAACACTGTGCATATTTATCACAGATATTTTGTGCTCACCTATAGTATTTACTTTCTATCTAAATGCAAGTCTGATACAGAAATATCTGCAAAGTTGCAAATATTAGTACTAAGTTATTATGAAGTGAAACACCTTTACAAGTTTTAGTAAATAATACATCCAAAAGACGGTATCGATTCTTAAAGTATTTATTATACTTGAAGCGTATTTTTACTATTTTAGGTTGAATAAGTTCAAAAATATTGTTTTTTATGTTGTCCAAAGTTTTGAAAAATAATATTTTTGAGGCCCTCGTTATTAGCCGTTTCAAACAAACATCATACACAAACATATGCAAAAAAAATTCGTGTACTAAATATCAAATGTACCTTTTCACCTTCAAACTTTCCTATATATGTTTTTAGCTTTAGCTATTTTTATATATTAATATGTTTTATTACTACGCCAAATTTCAAGTCAATCGGTTTCTAAAACGGCTGTGACAGACAGACACTTGCGTGACATAATGAGTGTCCTGTTTTTCCTTGTAAGATACAAAATTCTACAAAAGTAATTTTTGTTGAAATCACAAATCTGATAGTGTTTTTTAGAAACGTTTGAAATTTTCATGTAATTCTTTAACATTTTCTAATCAATTTGGTACACCGATTCACTTTCACACACACATATTTATATTGAGACGAAAATCTTTTCAACATAAAAAAGCTTGAGGACAGAAATAAAATACACGCGAGTAAAGAGTAAAGCAAAAGCAAGCGTCCCGGTGAAATTTCACTGTTGAGTTGATAAAGCATTTCTTCTTTCAGGCTATGAATTACTAATCATTGCGGCACCATATGTCTATATCCCCACCCCCTCGCTGTGTAAATGCGCACGAGACACTTCGATTTTTTCCGGAACAAAGAGATAATGTGTATCTTGTTATTAAAAAAAAATTTGAGGTTGTGGGAATTTAACACAACATTGGAAAATAAATTCTCATTACTTTTACTTATTACAAGTAACCGAAATTTGGAAGTAACAAGAAAGGCTGGAGACTTCAAAATAAAACTATAAATACCATATTTCATTGAATTCGACGTAAAACCCGATCGCAGTGTTCAAAATGCTAATTTCATCGTTCCACCCTACGACTGTGGCCGTTGTGGTCGTGACATTATAGATCATGATAGCTTAGAACCCATGCCGATCCAATTATGAAAATACGTCGGCACGGTGCCGTCCGCAACATTCACGCCTATGATTGTGATTATTCCCATTCCACTAACTTGTCTGCGGAACAACAGTTAATTCTACTGGAACGGGTTATAGAAAATACGTATCCGTAATTATGAGTCAATGGCCTATATTGTAGAAATTAAAAACATTACAGGATTGTATTTCTTGCATATTTTTTAGTAGTTACAAAAATTCATAAGCTTAATTTAATTTCCATAAGAATTTAGTAATAATTTACACGTTTTGTTTCTTCTAGTGTAACATCTACTTCTATTACTTATTAGAAATGCATAAAGTAGTCGTCGCCCTTACCATGTTTTAATCTTTTTATCAAAGATAATTTAATTTACTTATATAAATTTTATATATCAATGTACTGATGTCAAATTGCCAAATTGCCGACTACAACGATCTACTTCAATACGTGGGCCGTCATAGGTTCAAAACGGTCGTGAACAATAATTCGTTTTAATCAAGATTATACAGCGGTTGTCAAGTGGAACGACATAATGAGAATTTTGAGATTTGCAATCGACTAGTGGAACGTACCCACTGGTGTATGAAGATGAAACATGTCCACGGAGAAAATCATTTTAGACAGTTTTGTAAGGGACGTTTAGCACGTCTATTTTACCCCTAGACAACTGTTTACACGTTTTACATCGTTTGGCGTAATATCTACTTCTAGAAGTAGATATTATGGATATCATAGAAATTAAATTATTCTCTTATTCTAAATTACTATCCACTCGTTAATACATAAAAATACAACGCTATGACATCTTCAAATTTCTATATATCCTCTATTTACTAATACATGACGAGTTAGCGTTGCTTTTAACCCGTTCCACTTGTGAAGCTGGTAAGCACGCGAGACGAGAATGATCGTGGTTGCAGAGTGTTGCGTGCGGCTAGTGAAATCGACCCTCGGGCCAACGGCTTGGGCGCTAGGTTTTATGAAAGTTAATACTAACCCACTATACCCACACAAAACATGCACATCACAACGCAGACAATTTTATTATCGCAACATTATATTCTATCAGTGCTTCAGAATCGATTTCCATTAAAATTTCTTTTCAATATTAATTGCAATAAATTGTCTTACCCCTTCAGCGGATAAGATGGGTCAGAGATCCTGTAGGTTAATTTATTGTAAACTTACTTCTTGGTTCTTATTTTGTAAAACTAAAATAAATGACTCCTTTGCGAAATTATGATAATGTTTTCAGGGTTACTTTCCCGTGCAAAATTTGTTCATGAATTCAACCTTCAATCTGCCGCACGTTACGCTTTTCTCCAAATGCCGTATGGATGTTGAATACTTTAGTACAAAAGCTCGCTCTCTCATATTGAAACGGAGGATCCACTTGACATTCCAAAATGTGAACAGGCCAAATGGTCATTGAAATATTTCGAAATATTAACTTTTAGAAAAGCTTGATATTATTTAACAGTTAAAATACATTAAGTTGCTTCCAGTGTATTGATTAAATTAATTTTTTTTGACAATTAACACTAATAAAAGTCTAACATTAGTCTACACTTTTAATCGAATTTTCATTTCCTAATTTTTTGAGGATACTGGACAAAAATTCTTAAAGTTGAATCGACAAATCGATAATGGATAAATTAATATTGCCTATTTAGTATTCTGTCTTAAGATATACTAGTATGGAGTGATAAATCTTTTAATGGACTCCATCTTATTAACAAAATTATTGAGTAGAAAGTGGAATCAAAATAATTTAAATAAAATTAAACATTTCAAAAAATTCAATTATTTAAAGAAGTTTTAATATTAAACCAAACAATTTTTATTTTTTTTCCGCAAAACGATTGACAAGCAAAAAGAATAGTTTTGCCATTAATATCGTCATTGATTGAGTGTTGTCAGTTAAACTTTTTTTATTAATTAATAAAAAAATATTGATGAACCATATATTTTCAAGACTTACAATGTGTATATAATACATGCATGTGTTATATTTAATAAATCCCCAAACGATGATTGTGGAGTTTATGGGTAAACAAGTAGAGTGAAGTCAATCACATTAATTTAAATTTCTTAATGATATGTATTAAAAAAAAATATTATTTAATTGTTTTTTGCAATATCTTCCCCTTCTTTTTTATTATTTTCCAACATTATCATATCAATAAAAAGATCGTGGGGGAAAACTGATATGAAGGCATTGAGCTAAACGCTCATTCAATAAATGTTAAGACCTCATCCAAATGACGTCTTACGAAATATATGAAGTAAAAAGTAGCAGAGAAATATTAACTGTAATTTTTAAGCTGCAAATTTACTATATCGCTCAACATAAATATTAATTATTTGTTGAAAAAGACTATGAAAAAACCCTTGCGTAAATTTTTTTAATTTAAATTGGGACGGTTTGAAATAAAACGATTTTTTTGTTGAAAATCTTTTATGTATATCACTGCAATTTAAGAAAAATTATTGTAATAAAGCATAATCTATAAGCAAATTAGATGCATATTGTCAGCTATATTATTACATATAATTTATCACTATAATATTTTTGGAAAATTTTGTAATATAAGAAAAGTGGAAATATACGGCAATTTAAAAAAAAGCTCCTTTTTTCAATACAAAAAAAATAAGACATATTTAATATCATGATATTATATAAATTATTGTACATAAAAGTTCTTTGCATTAATTGAACAGTTACTGTAAATATAGTTTCAGTTAGTTTAAAAATAGACTGCGTGAAAAATATTTTTGTTTTTTTTTAATCGACGAATTTGATCATTTTAGGCGATTAATAACAAAGATTCAAAAAAGGATGTCAAAATGAATTTGTAATTCATTAATAGATTAAAACATTCAGAGGGTGATAATTATACGCAACTTCTTTCAGAATATTTTTTAATTAATTTAAACATGTTGAATCGTTGAACGTAGAACTGTAGCAAGGAAACTCGACATTAGGGGTTAATAACATACCTTAAAACAAAATATATCCTATGTTACATATCACCCATTCATATTCCTACCTTTCTACCCGGGTAGCCTCAGGGCCTCTTCAAGGACTCTTAAGATATCCTTATACAAAGATGCGTCTTTCAAAGATTCCGTATGATAGACACGGGACACTAGTCCCATCATCAAAGGTTTCCACCCAACAGGGTTAGAGAATGTCCGTACTCAAAGAGTCATTTAGCGCTTCCATTTTTTAAAGAACGCTTTTATGAATAATAAGAAATGAAGTATTTAGGGATGATATTTTAATTATATTATATACAAATATTAATATAATTTATAATATTTAATATGGTAACTTTCATAGACGTAAAAATGCTTTCTTTGCTTACTATTGAACCAATTTATATAAAATATTTTATACACATTTATTTTTAGTATTTATTTTTTATGTATGTATTTTGTGTACTCAACGAGTAAGTTTGAATCGAATTCGATAAACTTAGTTTAAATATTTTTTTTTCATTTCTTTTGCATTTGCAGATTACAACACCTAACGTACACGTGGGGAATCTGTGATAATATATTTATACCATTTAATATCAACATTTGGTTGTAGGTCAAACTACCGCATATTATGTTTGAAGTTAGTAACTATATCCGTTTGGAATGTGAAG
This sequence comes from Druceiella hillmani, assembly GCA_039881145.1. Taxonomy (NCBI): domain Eukaryota; kingdom Metazoa; phylum Arthropoda; class Insecta; order Lepidoptera; family Hepialidae; genus Druceiella; species Druceiella hillmani. The sequence continues at coordinate 53,148,611 of JAYKKI010000003.1, forward strand.
ACATGACTAACATAGAAATATCATGTAAAAATATCACGGAGACGAATTTTCCTGCATTTCCGGTTTTTCGCGCTTGTCAGTCGAAGTTAATTTTACTAATATTATTAGTGCTTGTAAGCATGGATTGTATTAAATATTAATTAGTCAATGATTAAGGTGAGTGTATACAAGCAAATGGTTATTTTGGGAAAAACTATATAGAGAACATATGTTTATATAATAGGAAAATATCGTAGATGATTATATATTTAAAATAATGTATTTTAAATGTAATTTATATATAAACAGCAATCAATTTGTTTTACTTAAAATTCCTTGCTTTGTTAAATGAATATAAAATTCGCGCTACTAACTACCAAAGTTTTATATTTTTTATCAATCCCATAAATTAAACAAACATTATGTGTTCTCTTAATTTATGGAAAATACCTATTTGCAGTAATGATCGGCATCTAAACCTAAATATACATTATTAAGCATATTTTGTTCTGATAGTATTTTAATTGAAGCAGCTTCGTGAATATTTTTAAAAACATCGGAATACAATTGTTGAAAATAAATTTAAATGCTTTGTACATGAGAGACGTAGGTTTGCACTATTATATTCATAACAACATGCATTATTCATTTTAGGATATGATTATAAGTCATGAAGTCAATATATGTCCATACATGCAACGTAATAATTTGTATATGTCGATTTTTTTTTCTATAGGTGACTTTTACATCCTACAACGAAGTGACATCAAAATAATATGCTTTACGATTGTTTGTTTTTGGATTCATATCGGACAAAAATTTCCATAGATATTTTGGTAAGGATTTCACTATTAATTAATTATTAGCCAGAGAGTCTCCCTGCTATTCCGAGACACTGACTATAAATCACATTTTGTTCAGCTGCAGTGAGGGCGACTATGTACTTAGTTTGGATAAAAAGCATATGTCATAATGATAGAATAGAATCAAGCGTATCATCAGTGCGTCGCATCTTTAGTTACTTTAACTTCGTTGAGAATCGAGTGACTTTTGAGCCATTTAGTCTATTTTTAAATTACGGTCAAGAAAAAATGATATAGGATGAATATAGGAAGAGTTTCTAACCTGGCAAGTGAAAATATAAACCCTTAAATTTCATGGAATGTTATTCGAGACCTTCGAAGGCCTTGCATACTTTTGTGATATGACGCTGATCGTTATGGGTGTCTGAAATAATTTTGAAAGGGGATTCGGTCGGTGGCTTGAGTGCGCTGTTGTAGTTGCTTTTATTTCTTATATTTTTATTTTTTTCTGTACACTTTCTTTTTGTATTTTTGGTTCTATATTTCACTAAATACCCGATTGCTTGTAGATTTGAAACCTGGCAAATATACTTGTTTTCTGTGCAAAATATTTTTATAATGATAGGGTCAGGATCAGATGATCAAAATATATTCTTAAAGATGAATAGGAAACATTGATCATTCGATCACACTTCAACGGTGTTGATAAGTTTCTTGTAATTTTGTTGTAAATAAAACCTTATTATCCATTAATTATTTCATTTAAATATATATTTTGTGGTATTTGTTCTGGATTAGTCATGGACAACATAAGCTCCGTCCTATTGATTTTTGATTTTATATTTTATAATTTCTTAGCTAGTTCAACTAATATCCGTATTTGCTAACTGGGCCTTATTATTGGTTTTCAATTTAGGTTTTAAAACTAAAATTTTGTTTACTCAAATCGAATACTACTGATTCAGAAATAGGTAATACTGACGAAGAAAAACCGGTAAGAAATACAGAAAAATCATTTATTTTCAAATAATTATAATTAATCTTCCTTTTAATCTATACACTATTAAATCTCAACATTTAAATTTAGCTAAGGAAAAGTTGTCATAATATCAGATATTTTGGAGAAAAAGTAGACACTTTTATTAAGGAAATATTTCTTAGTTTTTTTACTAAAACCTGGAAATGCCGATTTTATATTACTTTTTTTATTCTGAAAATGAACATCGCTTTTTTTTAAAGGATTTAAATTATTTTTAAAATACAACTGATAATTTGCCTTCTTAAAAAATCCCGGAACGATTCTCAGATTTGAATTTTTAGATTGTTCAATCTGCTCACTTTTGTAACAAAGAAATAGTTTTAAACTAATTAGTACTACTCTAGAATAAAATACCTTGCTACAAAAAATGTGTGTATTAACAAGACCGCAATATAGGAAAATATTCATTAATTTAAATGCAAAATTTTGTTCGATATACAAGATACTAAAATAGTAAAAGACCGGTGAGTACGTAAGCGAAGAATAAGTTGCGAAACAGATTTAGATAATAAATTAGGTGTCGATTCATAATTCACATATAATTTAATATTAATAAAAAATAAATAAACACTGCTGCCCCATTTGGAGCCATCCCATTTTCCAAAATTTGGAATACTACACAATTATACATATATGACAATACTATTAATAGTTTATTAATAAATATAAAAAAGAAAAAAACGTGACCCTTATAAGGTATTACGTATTATTCACGTGTTCATCCGTTTTACGAGTAAAAGCCATTTTGCTTATGGATAATTTGATTATGGAAATTTAAATTTGATATTCATAATTATAAAGTACATTTGATGTAGTGAAAAGCACATTAATTCGTAATTTTCTCTTGTATAGCACGTAAATATTTTTTTATGAAAATGTTTTTGTGGAGAATTACATTTTTTTTCTTTCTCATCTGACGCGTAGGACGATACAATTTGATAATTACTTCGCGGGCAAGAGTGCAGTGGAATATTAGTACAGGATCCCCAACAGGATCCCCATCCAAACCACCAGTTTAGGCCATATCGGTTGAGATGTAGTGAGATTTTTGAAATTTCTGATGTAAGTGCCCCGCAGTTTTACTTTGAAAAAATAAAATTAAGGGCAAATAGTTTTCGGTCTTGCACGTAAAATATTTGGTATCACCGAGTTTAAGTTAAAGGCAATTTTATCTTTGTATCATGGCAACACTGATATAGAACGTAAACGTCGTCAAAGCGAGGTCTTCTACTTCCCAAAATTATGTCTAAAAACTATATGTAAGGTTTCATGCAAATAAATCCTTAAGTAAATGTCTTTACAATTTGCTCCAATGTATTGAATGTATATTAACTAATTCGGAGTCTGTAAATCGATATTTTCTCTACGGAAATGGAAATCTTGTTACATTTTTTTCTATTTTCACATCAAAATTATGCAGGAATTTTTATATCCTTGTTTGATATTGAAAAAGCAAATCAATCTAATTTTAAAGGCCTGGATTTTAAACTGAGCCCATCGGCCTGATTTTTAGGCGTTTCAATCACCTGCTTTTAGAGCATCGTTTTTAGAATTAGTAATAAATCAAATAACTTTTACAATTTGTTATACCGGTCTGTCTGTCCATCTGTTCATCTGTAGATGTCTCAAACTTTCTATAGATTCAAACATTATTTTTTACTTTTTTAAAGTGTATATATAATAGAAAAAACTCAATTATTACGTAAAATATTTATGAATGTATCTCATACCATTACTCGTAACGTACGAATGTCAATGTTTTTCCCACTTATTTTCTGAATGAGATATCTTTGGAAAGGTGTTAATATGGACACACCTACACAGAAACAAACTTAACTGAAAGGTATATTGCAATGTCAAAAATTACTACGCTTTTAATAATAGCCTAGTTGTCCCTCTCAATTATGGCCACTCGAATACCATGAATTCATGGTCGCGTGTCATTTTAATACATTTATACATAATAGTTATTATTTTCATATTTACTATTAACCTACCTATCTTATTTTTTGGGTTTAATTATTTATTTCTTTTTATATCGAGTAAAAACTGCACATCTACTTTAGACTTTTAACACGAGAAATCATGTAACAGAATTAATATTTATATTCTGATTGTTCTCTTAGATTTCATTCAATTCTATTTTCATATCGTTCTTATAGCTAAGTATGTTTTATTCACAAGTACTTCAATAGATCGACTTCGGAACACAAAACAAAGAGGTGAATTCTATCAAAGGCACAAATAAAAATTTGTAATTATCAACAATATAAATATATACAAATTTTATATACAAATTTTTATGTAAATTTTCACGTGACTAGTATTAACTTTATACATTATTACAATGTAACCATAACGATTTGAAGGTTCGATTAAAAAATCACAATCTAGCATAATTCCACCTCCTTCATATAAGTCGATGGTAGTCGTTACCCAGGTTCTAATAAATTATTATATATCCTGTATTAATCTTCATATCATAAGCAATACGATAGTGAAGTATATTGAATATTTCCTTTACGTGTTAAGATATAAAATATAAAAAAAACGGATTTTTTGAAAATAATGATATCTGTCGAAATATAGGCCAGTTTCTATGCGATATTATTACTAAGTATTTTATTTCAGTTATACACAGTCATGCCAGAACGAATAAGTTTCGATATGTACAGGAAAGATATTTTTAACAACATGACCTTTACTACAGAGCGCATAAAGGGCGGATCACTTTACGCTTTAAATATGATTATGTTTTCTAACTATAAGGTTGATAATAATATTTCGGTAAGCATGTACTATTAATTTGTTTTTATTTTTTTGATACCAATATTTTATTTGGAGAATGCAAATCATATAAAGTTTTATTCGGTTCGATACTGGATGGCCAAAACTAATCATTTTAAATTTTGTTTTGTTTTTATACTCAAAGAAAAGTATATAATGGTGCTTCCATAAATAATTATGTAGTATTTATCAAATGGGCCGCCTCATTTGATAAACACTGCATTTACTTGCTTTAAATAATTAAAGTTAATACGTGTTTATAACAAGTAAAATAGTATTTATTGCCTTTACTGTAAAAACCAATTAATTTCCTGAAACTGTTAATTTGAAATACTGTGCGCACAGATTACAATAATAAAATTATTTAAATTCATTTCTTTCCGACAGGTTAACTTGGCCTTATTAGAATTCATGAGCAACGTGGACAAGCCATCTGTGATGAACATAACTTATAGGATGTGCGATTAAATAAAAGCTGGCTGGTTTCATGAGGTTGCTATGTCTCATATAAGCGTGATAAATTGCCCTATTTTTCCCTTCTTACCAAATTTTATATCCCCTAACCATGAAATGAAATAATACAATTTTGCAAAACGAAAGAAGAAACAATATTATATGGCGCCAGTAGCCACTCAAACACTGATCACTAATGCTTGGTTTTGGTGATATTCAAAGTATGAAGGAAATTTATATATTTGATGGAAATTTTTATTGCCACCAAATATACCAATATTGACCTTATAATAACTTATGAACTTCAGGTTATCAATAATATACATTCAATTCATAAATCAAAGAATCGTGTGTGAATTTTATCATGTTTTTCATTTTTTTTTTTAAATTATAATAAAAAATAATGGAAATCATTTTTATGAAAACTCAAATTAGATTAACGTCATATTCATACATTTAATTCTTATTCAGAGTTATTTTTGAAACGTCATATTCATACATTTAATTCTTATTCAGAGTTATTTTTAAAACTTATTTTTGAAATCAACGTTCTGTCTGTCACACATATTTCCTTTCACCAAATGCCGTGCGGATTTTATGTATTTTGAAACAGAAAATCATGACTAAATCAGACTTTTCACGTAAAGTTTCACGCGACTATCAACACTGTAAGGAAATGAAGAAGATATTGACATATAGCAGTACAGTCAATAAAATTGAAACAATAAAGGTAAACACATTACTTTATACGAAGCTTGACATGGATTTGTTTTTATTATTCTACAAAACCAACAATTATATGACCTATTTTATTTAAGCGTTACTGAAGACCTATTTATACAAATATATTCATAATAAGATTTTAGTTTTCTATAATATTTATGATCAATTATTATTGCTTGCTTCTTTTGTATAAAATATTATTCACAATTAAATGAAACTACATGATGTAGTATTATTTCTACTTTCTTTAATTTCTTTACCTCGACCTAGGTTTCGCTGTATTACAACATCTTCAGGTGGGATATTAGCAAAGATCTTCTTATATCATATCTTTGCTAATATCCCACCTGAAGATGTTCTAATACAACGAAATCTAGGTCGTGGTAAAGAATTAAAAAAAAAGTAGAAATAATATTACATCACGTAGTTTCATTTAATTGTGAATAATGAATTTCTACAAAATTAACGCCAAATATATTCAAAATAATATATTTGTTATATTTCAAGTTTAAATGCAAACAATGCGACTTCAAATTAATTTCTCCTTTCGAATTTAATTTGATTTATTTAAAACCAAATGTTTACAAAGATCAAAAGAAGAAATGCATAAATTTTACTCTAAATATATGTTTACATTATTTTCTGCAGATTTATTTAAACTTAATATAAAATATATTTAAGTGACATAAGTAAAAGCTTAACAGTTTTTATTTAATTTGCATAGATTTCATTTAAACCGATATTTTGGTTGTCTGAAAAAAATACATTAATTCTCCGAAAGTGAAGGTGATTTTAATGAAATCCCTCCAGTACGTAACAAAATCTATTTCTGAATAAAATTATATTTTATGCGATGCAAAATTATTCCTAACGTTGCAAAACAGAGAACAGTTCGGTTTCACTTGGGCGTCTTTGTATTTTTATAGCGCAATATTCTCCTACCGGGACCGCAATTTTATATTCTTCACGGTGTGTGGTATAAGGTTTAGCCAGCACCTTAATCGGGTATATAAACATTTCTTTAAACAAGTGCGAACTATTCAAAATGTATTTTTAAATCTAAAACAATTCGATTTTGCCAACGAAATGTGAATTAACCTGAAATATTTTTTTAATCGTTTTAATCGTCAAATTATGCGCTGAAACGCTCAAATACTGAATTTATTAAGATGATGACTTCAAAATACACAGAACTAACAGAGTATTAGTGTAAACGCCAGAGAGAACTCATAATTTTGGTTTCGTACCTTAAAAGGAAAGTGAACCCTTATGGGATCATTTCGTTGTCCGGTTGTCTGTCTGCCTGTCAAGACCCTTTTTCTCAGAAACGCGTGGAGGTAACAAGTAGAAAGTAATAATAAGTATTTAGGTCTACGCTCCCATGGAGCTGTATAGAGTTCAGCTTCTAATTCGACGCAATAAAATTTCTGAAAATGCGACAATTATTAACACATATTTTGATATTGGTAAATAAATCAAAACCTACACGATTCTTTCCGTTTACCTAGAATCATGAAAATTGACGAAAAGTGAAGTTAAATAAAAAATTAAATAAATAAAAAAAATCTAAAAATTGTAATTTGTAGTTATATCACGTAAAGAAAATATATTTTTTTAAATATGCTCCTCTGAGACATTTAGTAGGCAATATATTTTCCTTCTAAAAATTTAATATTTGTAAATATATCAAATGTTTACAAATGCCTAAATGTATATGGTATCTTAGTGGTGAGAGTTCTACTCGTGCTTCATAGTTTTATTATGAATTAATACCAAAAATAACTTCATCGTCTTATGGAACTTGCATAAAAAACTTATGAAAATACATTCTAAGGAATATTGATAAGTTATTTATGTATGTGCCACTAAATATAATTATTACTAAATAAATGTTTACAGTTAGCGTAATGAGAGCCAACTCAATGATCATTAGACGTAAGTGCTAATAGATGTGGGTAACACGATAAAATCGATAAACATTGACAATAAAGTGAACTGTTATAGAGATATCTCTGCACTTATATTTAATCTAATGATAGATTGAATAGAAGTGTAACGGACAAATTATATTTGTTTGTTTTTGACGCCCAAAAACTAAATTATAAATTCATAAAGAATATTTTACAGTTTAATTAATAATGTTACAAAATAAATATTTTTATATAACATACAATAAAGTCCTTACATTGGCAAATTGGGTAGAATAAAATTGGAGATCCGATTATCTACATTGGACGAAGTACTTGTAAGAGAGGATTTAATTTTACGCAAGGTTGTAAATGGAGGTTACTAATAAGTGCCCAATTTATAAATTAAATTAAATGTTTCTTGTCCATATTTTGTATGGAAAATGCGATAAAATATTGCTATAGGATACGAAAGTCAATTTCTTTTTGTTTGTAACATAAGTTCTTGCAATTCAAACTGCTTTCACATACAGGCAAGTAGGTGTGAATGCTTTAAAACAACTTGAGAACGTGAATTCTTCGATTACGTATTAATTCTTTCCAGTAGTATAAAAAACGTTGTACGGTTTCTCTATTAAAATATATCGGCATTAATAACACGAGTATTTGAAGAAAAACTCTCACGACAACAATGAATATTTCGATGAAGCGCTGATTAAATTATAACATTTTCATTTCATGAACTTTACATTTTAAACAAGTTTTCCCCAGATTTAGGATATAAGTAATTTCAGAAGCCATAGGAACATTGGAGAGTTCATCTAGAGAATGTGGATATATTTGTTACGATTGCTGATCAGGGTCAGAGTCAGATACTCCCTACTTATTGAGGATACACACATTTATGTATATATATATATATATATATATATATACATATATATATATATATATATATATATATATATATATATATATATATTACATATATATACATATATATGTGTGTGTGTGTATGTATATATAATATTAATATATTTCTTTTCTTGTTACAAAATCACTTCGTTTTTTTTCGTTATTGTATCAATTTTGAATATAAGATTTTTCGAATATATTTTTACGTTGTTTTACGGGTATGCTGGTAGTCTTGTGTCACCTGTGTATTATTCATATTTATTAGTTTCACATTTCCAACGGCAAGGTTTTAATTTTTTTCCAAATCCTATTTGATTTTGAAATCTGTCTATCATGTCATTCATTATTTGCGGTATCTTAAACTGAAGGTTATTTAAAACATCAAATTATTACTTAATTCTCTGAAATATACACTTGTGACACGAACGCGTGTATTCTTGTCCCGGTGCGTACTCAACTTGATTACTTGGTGATTGTTTTTTGACTTTACGTACAAAATTAATATACTCATTTATAATAAAATTCAACGGCATCTGTTTTCACATAATTTCAGTTCGTTCGTGTTTTTAGCTAGTTTTGAAATTTAATTTACCTTTGAAGTCTTTCAGTTTTTTGAAACGTATAAATTTTACAAATATTTAAAATATGGAACACGTTATGTCTTAATTCTATATATAACAAATATTTATTGCGCTATTTTTTTATTGACTTAACGGAGAAAATACTTACATAGATAAATTCAGCTTATAACAAGAAGTTACGTCTTCAACATTATCCTATCATTGTTTCTGTAAACAATTAACCTTGTTAGCGTTCTGAGTTCTTCTGAATATTATGACGTAAGTACTTAGATTTAAACTTCTTTTAAAAATATTTCAGTCGATTAGTACGTTAAGCCATATTTAACCGTTATCATGCCACTTGTGTGAAATAATTTACTATCTATTTAATATACCGTATATCGTCGCTGTTAGTTTATTTTATTGTTTATTGAATATATCTAAATTTACTTTATCACAATCATTTATATACCATGTATCATATTGTGAACAGTTAAGATGCTATGGGTTCTGAAAAATAGCAAATGTCACCTAAAAATGCAAAATTCTTCATAAAAATATTAGTTTTTATATTGAGTACCTTGTGTTTTGTACCTAGATTTTTTAAATATTATCACAGGTTCAATACAAAGTACGGCTTTATAATTGAAAGTTTGCAAAATAGGTTCCTTCGATACATCTATATGACAGAGGTTGCCTACTTTCCTTTCTATTTCCAATCGATATTCCATTTGGTGTGTTAGGTTTCCATTTCTTGATAATCAGAAGATGTTACGCTTTTGAAATTTATCTTTCAGCTATTAGAAGATGAAACTTAATGCCCTCTATTATTGAGTAAATTTGATATTTTTTACCTGACAATTTCCTGCGATCAAACAATAATCACATTTTTGTAACTGCTAGAATTGAATTATATTGGAACTATCTAGTTTCCCGTTGTATTCAACTGCTCATTTACCTGATCACGTAGGAGTACGTAAGAAGGTGATCGGTTTATGATGAATTAAAGTAAATTTGTCAAAACATCTCGTTATATGCATTAGTTCTTGTGTAATGAATAAAAAACCTATTCATATTTAATCTAAACTTTTAAACTGTTTAAAACATTAATTTATTTTCGTTACGAATAGGTTACATTTAATATATCAATAGATGTGTATGGTATATAAATTAATAAATCATATCTTTTACAATACTAGTATATAGGTGGAAAATTTTAAGATATTTTTATTTTTGGCAATAGTTGCTATGAACAGATAAAATTCTAATGTTTGTATAAATCCTATTTTATAGCAAAGTGATAGATAAATAAGAATTTATTTCGACTTGGGCCTAATTGTATATTGAATTTAGCTACTTTCCCAACCTTTATGTTTTTCAGTAATTTATTTTCAACTGTAAATCTTAATTTTTTCCAATAACTTACTAAATGCTTCAGTATATTTGATCTTACTTTAGATTCATACTTATTCTGTATACAGAGTAATATGAAATAAATATGGTCTATCGCCTGCCTGATTAATTACCCTGTGCGCAAACCGCCGAAAATAAACACGATCACATAACTATTATAGAATAAGAATGAACGAATTGCTCGTTCATGTTTTTAAAAAATGTATCCTATTTTTAATAAAATCACGTTTTTAAAAACCAAAGTATTTTTTTAGATACTTAAAATAAATCATTTTAAACCTTAAATTATTCTGTTACTCTCAAGACAATATCCGTGTTTCCAAGTAAAGTTTTTTTTTTAATAATTAAAACTTTATTTTTTCCGTAGTCTTAAAACGTAGATAATAATAAGATGATGGATATGCATAAAGAAATCGTCTATTTGAATTAATATAAAACAAACACACAGCGGTTTTGTAGGAGTCAGCGCCATCCACGATAAATATAAGTGCACAGACTATCTATGACCTGAACTAGATCTGGTTTATTAATAATTTTTAGGAAACGCAATTTTTGTCACGTATGGTATATTGTCATTGAAGTTTATTAAGCAAGCACGAAATGTGTTTCGTGTGGTTATATAAATTTTTTTTTGTTATCAACCAAACATTCAAAGATTTTAGCTCTTTTAGTGACTTAAAATGATCTGTCTTCCAGTGAGAAGTGTATAAGCTACAAAATTTTTATTTCTAATATCAAGAATATCGGTGGGAAATACAAGCACAAAATTTGTAAATATAACACGTGATAATATTTTATTCGTTTTTCTACACCGTATATAAAACTTCCAGTATGACGTTAAGTTATATGGGTGTAATTTTTTTTTCGGTAATAAGTACAGTGGCCGATAGTGTAATTTAGAATTTAGTGTTATATTATCTTGCACCCTCATTTTGACATTGATTGGATCACTAATCAAAGCTTAGGGGATGCTTTTTGTAGAATATAACGACTTACAATTTTTGAAAAATGGTGTATCTTGGATTAAAAGAAAAGGGAAAGGACAAGTTTTATGTTGGGAAATTAATCATTTACTGAACAAATGTTTAAGTAATTAGCATTGATATGTGAAAATATTTAGAACCTTTTCAGGAATCAATTCCTAATATTTAATTTTCTTTGTATTTAGAAAATAAATTGGCCATAGTTAGAAGAGTGTGGATAATATTGCGAGTTCCAAGCACGGACTGTTATTAAACTTCTGATACCAACTTCTCCGTTCCGATGTTGCAGGGGTACTGGTTGTCTAAATTTTGAGACTTAATGATGTGTTGTTTTATATAACAATTTTCGATATCAAGCAGAGACACCATTATTGAACTCTGGGTCCCAACCCTTCAGTCCGGTCTCCGTAAATATCTGCCTAAACCCTGAGGATCGACTGTTTTTCAATTAGTATTTCAGGTTTCAACAGAGATTCTCGCATTTAACTTTCGGTTCCAGCTCATAAGTCCTGATGTTGCATAAATACCGCCTGCCCAAAACCGTCAAATGTTAGGATCAGCTGTTCTTAAATTTGTATTTTGGGTTCTAAAAATATACTCTGTCATTGAACTCAGGCTTCCAATACCTCAGACTTAAAGTAGAGCAATTACTGCCTGCTTAAATCATGAAACTTGAGGATCTGCTATTTTTAAATTCATATTATGAATTTCAAGCCAAGACTCGTATTGAACTCCGGTTTCCTGTCCCTAAGTGTTTTCAAGATATTTGCAGAGGGGAATTTTATTTCCGTACATTCTATCGAGTTAGGTTTTTCTTCAAATTAAATTAAATTTCCATTCACTATGTTTTTTTACTTCTTTCCCAGTTACGCAAGATAGAGAAGCTATTATAATTAAAAGACACAAAATATGCAATAGCTAAAATGTCCGAAATGAAAAAATATCAATAGGTGGCTGATAAAGCGAGAAAAAATCTGTTTGCCAAAAATTTTTTTTAAGAAAAGCAATAATAAATCCTTTTGAAATAAAAAAAAAATCCTATGTCAGAACAAGTAAGGTTTCGTAATTATCGATATCTTTTAAAATCGCTGATATTATTTAAAGAAAATAATTAAAATTTAAATTTATTATCAGTTAATAATAGTTCTAATCAGTCATTTTTAATAAATTTTACAAACGCAGCCTTGAAAAGCAATAAAACCCACCCTAGGAGTGTAACAAAGGCAAGGTCTTTAGATACTAATAAGAAAACGTATTGTGTAAAGAGAATATAGCCCTGATTGATTATATATACAAAAGTAATGACTAAATCGTACAAGTATGGATTTTTAATTCAAAGTTAAAACAATAAGTTGAATCAACCATTTGGTCCTAGAAAATTTGATATTTTTTAGAGAAGGAGATAATGCATGAGCGACATGTTCCATTGTGTGTGTACCGACATGTTCCATTGTGTGTGTACATTTGTGTGTGTACCGACGATGCGTGCTAGCGAGCCTGTGTGGTCTCGTGCGTACATGCATTAAAATCTGCAAGCAAGTGTATTAAAAATAAATTTCTTGATAATTGAAAGAGAATTTAAGGAGTAAAGAGAGTTTTAGTTTATTACCTAAAGTTTTTAATAGATAATTACGATGAAAGACAATTAAAGTTCGTGAGAAATTGTTTAGCAAATTATTTTTTACAAGTTTCCTGAAAGGTAAGTATTCTGAAGGATTTTAAAATAGAAGAAGCCTTTGTAATAATTTTCTTTCCACATTTATTAAATGAATGAACAATCTGATGACATTTTGCAATTAGACATAATTTATTAATAAAGTAAATCCATTTGGGCCATTTGAATATCCCGTCTTTTATCGGTTACCATTTTTTTGTTTTTCTTTAATGTAGTTTCAAAATCGGAAATAATATTTAGACATAAATGATACATTAATTACAATATTATTATTTATTACTTAGCCACGGTAAGGCCAAAAGAAAGGCAATGAAGTTAATAAGTCGTGATTTTTAAAACATAAAGAATATAAATGAATAGATACGGTTAATACGTACAATTATGGATATATAATACAATGTAGAAATTTACTAAAATTTGATACTGAAATAATAATAAAACAGTAAAATATGTGATAAAAACACTATACTGCAGTTTCTTGTCACCAAATCTTTTTTTATCATTTTTTTAAGATCATTTTTATGAAAACATTTTGTTCTAAATGGTTGCTTTTGTACTAAATAATATTTTATATACTCTCTCATCTTTTTTCTTTGTTCGCTTTAGATTTGCTTCAATAATATGTTATAATATGCTGGCGAAGACGTAATTTTTTTCACTTTTATCAATATTAATTAAACACTTTCATTAAACATTTTCATTCTAGTTCACAGTTATATGGATTTATAAATTCCCATCTCGATTCAATCTCTAATAAAGCCCATGTGCACTCATAAAAATGTTATATTTATATATATATATATATATATATATATATACATATATATATATGTGTGTGTATGTATATATATATATATATATATATATATACATATATGTGTGTGTATATGTATATATTTAATTGGAGCAAAACGATCTAATATTTAGTGATTGGAAATTTTGAGCGTCCAAAAATCTTTTGAAAAATTTACAAAATTTACGAAGCTGACTTTAGAGGCGCGGTATGGGTTTTTCTCTTGAATGTTCATTAACTTGCTTTAATGATCACTGATCATATAGAATCTCAACCAAAAACATTTATCGCCATGAAATTATCTTGAATTAATATCTTATTTTGATTAAATGTATGTTATTTCTATTCTCTTGAAAACGTATTTTAAAGAGATTTTTCAAATTCTATGTAGTAAGAGACAAGACTCTTGATTTCACTAATATGGTAAATACACAACCATCACAAAGCCGTTAGAAAGGATCGTTGCAGACTAATTCATTACATTAACTGATTATGAACCCCGATTTACTCTTTCATTTCCTACTAACTTATCTTAAGTATATGGTACTATCTTGTTTATATACTTACCCAAAACGTATTGCCGGCTTAAAATTTTCAATGTATTTCTCAAGAAAGTCATTTCAATATTCCTTGTTCTATTTCATTCTATTTCTCTTTTTTCTCCTTATTCGTGTAATATATATTTGATTTTTTAATTTAAAATTCATTACCGCTTTCAATTTTACTGAAAACTTTTACGATCTTCCCAAAGTGTAGTATTTTAGTTACATTCAAGGGAGACGGTTGTACATGAATAGTTTAATGACAAATGCAAACTTATTAAAGAAAGTTTTCCTAACACAAATATTAGTAAAAAGATAATCTCTTCTATCATTTCAGGTTTAGATTAGAAAATACAAAACGTCATTTAAAAATGCAATACCTACGCTTGTTCATAATTTACAAACCAAATATTTTTCTTGAAAGTGAAATTTTTTTTTCTAAATATGGGTATTTAAAAAAAAACTTTATTTATGTAAATTGAAGTTAAAAATTGGTAATTTAAATATATTACGTATTACCGAATTTAGTGGCGAATGGGTCAAGCGTTTACCTACATTTCTTTACATATCATATACATTATTTTAGTCATTGATTAATAGTGGACGTACAACTTGCTCATATTACTTTAAACATATCCATATCAAGTTTCGTTTTGAGTGACGTTCTTATTTGCGACTGCTGCAACCTTGTTCAACACACTGCAATTTTTAATGTACTTTTTGTTTTATCATGTTATTGAAAGTGAAGTACAAATTCAAATGTATAAGTGGAGAGCGATCTTCTGTTGTAAACCACAAAATATCTCCACGGCATTTACTGAATGGTATTTTGTGTGGTAGATAAAATGTTGAATTCAGAAATAAGTTTCGTGTGTACAAATAGCCCTGGAAAAGAATTAAAAGCATTAAAATAATTTGCACCTTCTCCGAGTTCTTGCACAAATTAGTTTATATATTATTTTTTTAGTCCTTGGCAATATTTTACGTGATAAGATTCATAAGTGTTTCCATGATCTATGAATGTATTTTTTTCATAATTAACGTTAAGTTTTTACAAACGTAAAATTCTTTTGATGCAATTGGTATGCTTGTATGAAACCGATAGCTAGCAGAGTGTATTTTATTTATTTATTTATTATCTTTTATGTATAGTAAATATTACGAAATTATTGCTACATGATCAATCTCTTCCAGACAACCATAACAATTGGCATTGAAATTTAGTTGGTAGACTGTAAGAGATTTTGCAATGAAAATTCTTCATAGCACTTTAGACAAAAAAAAATTTAAAAAAAATACAAAAGTATAATTAAAAAAACTTTTAACATAATTTGGGATGTGAAAGACAGGAAATAACAAGGACACAAAGGAAAATGCTTCAAGAGATGCAATATTTTATGATTCGATATTTGAAAATATTTGGGGACGTGATTTTACTTGATTCCAAATTTTTGCTGCTTGGACAGTTTTTGCACTAGTGAGCAGACAAATATTTTCATTAGCCACTAAGATAATTTGAGCGACGAAGATTTTTTAATATATTAAAAAGAAGTGTAACTATGTGAAGTTGGCGTCTATCAGGGATCTTCAGCCATTTGAGAAATGACCTGTATTCAGAAAAATGACCATATTTTCTGAAGCCGAAGATATACATCTGAAGCCGAAGATATGCATAAATTTTGAAGACGTTCCAACTTGCACTAACATTCTCCATAAAGTCAAGATAGCACACATCTCTATAATCAATTAATGGTAATAAGAGTGTTTGATAAATCTCGGCAGACAATTTTGAAGATGTTTTAAAGAGTGTATCCTGTTCAAAACACGACAACTCACATCATTTACTTGAGCGCGCCAACTAAGATTTTGATCGATCAGTTGGCCTAGATTTTTAACAGTTTACGTATATAGTATTATTGTACTATTTAGCACCAATTTCAGTAAACTAGGTAGGTATACTTTAGAAGTCAGTTTTTGACTATCAATGATGATAGCTTGCGACTTACTTGGGTTAACCAAAAGATCCATTTCATGAGCGGACTGACCAATTGAAACGAGATCGTGATTAAGGTTGTCGATGGCTTTCGATAAGAAATGGAGGTTCGAGTACGCATAGATTTGTAGGTCATTAACATAGAGATGATAATTGGTATAAATATTTTTAGTAACACCATCAATAAATACTGAAAAAAGGAGAGGAAGTAGATATCCACCTTTAGGTACACCAGCTGTAAGATCAGTCCACTTAGAATACGTATTTGACTTAAAACATTGCCTGCATTTAAAACATTGCCTGCATTCATGGAGATATGAGCTAAGCCACTCAAGTGAATGTTTGGGATATATTAAAATATTGCAAGCGAGTAAGAAGAATAGCGAAGTGAACAGAGTTGAACGGACTGATGAAATCAAGAAGCACATGAACACTGACTTGTATATTATCCATAGCCAAGCGTATATCATCAGTAACCTTAACAAGAGCAGTTGAGGTATAGGAAAATAATGAGTTGACCATGAACGATATAGGCTTTTTTCATTCCAAAGGGAAGACAACAGTTACCAAAGAGGTATTTAAAATATAAGTGATGTCCGAAGCACGATATCTATTACAGGTTTAAGAGCATTAATATTTAAGCCACCAATTCCCATGGATTTCGATTTTATCGCAAGAACCCCCTAGCGTAAATTGATGTTCACTAAAAACAGATGAAAACGAAATACCGTTCATAGTTGTAGACTAAACAGCTGGTTCAAGAATCGTGGATGGCGTAGAAAAGTGTGAATTTAATTGGTAGATATCTAATCGCCAGCTCTTCAAAGTGGCAGAAGATTTTCTAACGCCTAAAGTACACAAAAACTTTTAAATATTATTAGGAGTACGATCTCCTAATGATACAGAAATATAGTATTTTTTCGCATTTCGGCACATTCGCGAACATTTATTTCTAAACACTCTAAAATTCTCCCAGCGATTTGGGCTGGAATCAGCTCTATACTTCGATTTAGCCTGATCACGTTTGGCTATAATTTTTATAATGGAATCGTTTAGCTCCCCGCTTAATTTTGATAAGTTTAGAGGACCATGTTTATCGAGCAGTTGAGTGGATACAACTATTGAAAACAGTGAGTTTTTAATCAACAGTGTGATTGATCGCAATTGTATCCCAGTTAATGGATCTGGCATCCTCAAGAAAAGATGGTAGATCATCACGATTAAAGTCACGGAGGAAGATGCTTTTTGAAGAGGCTTTAGGGCTACTTAATTTATAGGAAATATCAAGGAGATCTTCCAGAAGGACACACTTTTACGACGAGATCGAGAAGGGAGTGACAACTATCAGTATGAAATGTAGAAAATAATGGGAGAATGGTGAGGTTACCAGCCTTGACATTGTCACAACGCTTTTCGTTTCTAGTATTATGCTTTTAGGGAGGTATTAAAATCACCCATAATCAATAAATGGGGGTATGAAGGTAGGTAGTGATAACTATACTTTTAAAATCATCGAAATATGAAACATCAGGAGGAGAAAATACGACACCAAGTAGTGACTTGGCTTGAAAAAAGTTACTTCGACAAATAAGTATACCATTATAGGCGTGCAGCCAGTGGAAAATTTTGCGATAATTTTGAAAGGTAGCTCGAAGATATATAGCAATACCACCGCTACGTCTGGAAGTACGATCGTTACGTATTAAAACGTAATCTGAGAGTGAATACAAATTTGATGGGAGTGAAGTTTTGAGCCAAATCTCACTAACAAGATAAGCGTGAAGGTTCAAATTTTGGAAAAAAATTAATGAAGTTTGAATAATGTCACATAATACTCTGACACAAGTGAAGATCTGGTTGTGACGAGATAAAAGCAAATTGAAGTATACTATATCTAGAAGGATTGTGGGAAATGTCGAAAGGTGTATCTTCAGGGAAGAATCGAACGAATAGTTAGAAGAAAAGGAATTTGAGGAAGATGTGGATGACATATCAATATATTATAAAATTATATTTATTTAATATTTAACTGTAACAAAACAGAGAATCGGAAACAAATTACGTACAAAACAAAAAAGAAATAAAAAATCCATATATGAAATTTAAAAAAAATAACACAGTTAATTTAAGGTAACAAGTAAATACAAACACCTAATATTACGAATTTGAATTTCATTTGATATAACCAATAATAATAAAAAAGGAATAAAAAAAAATAAGTATTTATAAACATGGCATAGATAAAATGTAAGAGTTTGTGATCTATGCGCGCAGGCCATAAATTACAAACGTCACAGCAGTAGACACAGCGTCTGCGCACACAATGCGTAAACAATATACTCGTACTCAGAGTACAGTTAAACTTAATTATATACTTAAATAAATTATCTGAGTGATATGTGAGAATAAATACTTAAAAATAAAATAAAATAAAATAAAGGTGAATAGAATACGTTAATTCAAGTTGAATCTTAAGGTATTACATAGATCGTAACTGCGATTGAGATTCTGCAACAATCTAGAAATAAAATGTGTGCCTTTATTTTACTTTAGATTACGTAACCGTATGCAACGTTCGCTGCTATTCGTAGTTTGGAAAGTCAATAATCAATTTTTGGCCTTTTCTAATTGTTGAGGACGTGTAATAATTTCCTCATATTTATCCGGAAATATTACAACAATGTCCCCGTTGCGCGTCCATCAGTTATTGACTTTGAAAATGGATCATGCAACTATACAACTCCTGCCGTAGTCGTATGAGTGATTCCGTTATGAGTATGCGGGTTCCTTTTAATGATTTTTTAAGCGCCCAAACTATATAACGGTCATCTCGGCAAACAAACTTTAAAAGATTTAATATTTTTGGCATTGATTTTGTAGAAATTCATTATTCACAATTAAATGAAACTACGTGATGTAGTATTATTTCCACTTTTTTTTATTTCTTTACCACGACCTAGGTTTCGTTGTATTACAACATCTTCAGGTGGGATATTAGCAAAGATCTTAGCTAATATCTTTTTAAAAAAAGTAGAAATAATACTACATCACGTAGTTTCATTTAATTGTGAAACTTTAAAAGTATAGGCCTAGGAGTCTTACGCTGCATATTGACCGTAGTCAGGGGATCGCATCCATTATTGCGGAGCAGCTGAGCTTCATGACTATAACACAATACCATCAATGGCAGCTGTTGTTGGCAATACCATGCTCTCCTCCTTCATGGCGTGTATCAGAATAGTGTTGTGACGTTCCTTAGCTTCCAGCTCCTGCTGCCGGTACTCCAAATCTGTGTGTTTCGACACCAATGAGCCCAATATTTCTTGAATCTTACTACGGAAGGCCACAAATTCAGCTTTGGTGTCTCGAGAGCGAGTTTTGAGACACTCGTTGATGCACGTAAGTCATCCAGTTTTTTTTTTGAAAATTGTCTAGGCCTGCTGTACATATTCTCTCCAAGCGCTTTAATTCGGTCTCCATTGCAACGTCGTAGGAAAAAGATTATATATACCTTGCGTAAAAATTGTATCAATGACAGTTGTCAGCTGTGTTATAGGGATTAGTGCACGAAGTTTAACCTTTTTTAATTTCTTTCTTATAAAAGGCAACACTTTTATATTTTACGTTAAACACAATTTTTATGCTTTCCTTTGACACAATATAACATATAAAATATTTAAAATATAATTATGCATAATAAAAAACTGAGGGATAAAAATTCTAAGCAGCTATTTTATAATATACCTAGCATAAATGGAATTGGTACAATCTACCACGAGATTAGGACTGGTACTTAGAAATTCGTGTTCCCAAAACTACTGAAGTTAAGTCCTCTTGGGCGTAGTCAACATTTCAGTAATGACTACATCAAAATTTATTACAATATTAGTTTCTTTTTTGTTTTGCCCATAATCAATTTGTTTCATTTTATTTCTATGCGATATAAAATTGGTTAAGAAATAGAAAAAACTTACCGCTGGGATAGGGCATGTTTTCACGCTTAGATGTTGCACAAGGATCTCATGAAACCAGCCAAACTTAATGTAATCACATGATTTGTAAGTGACATTCAATACTGTCGGTTTGTATACGTTGCTCATGAGTTCCAGAAGGGCAAAGTTGAACTATAATAAAAATTAACTGCTAATAAGACATTAATATAGCTAACTGGAATATGTGTGCGCTTAATTAATAATGTAGAAATTCTTGATGTTTGTTGATACAGATTTTAGTTACTTAAACCGATAATGCGACAGCCTAGTGGATGTCAAAATTGAATTATTAAAAGTTTTAGCTTTCCCAAAATATTAGCTTTTATAAGAAATATCCTTACATTTTTTCCAAAAAACACAAATACATATAAATTTTATATATTTCGGCATATATCAGGTCTATTTGTGTACGTTATCCAAGAAATCTAGAAAGGGAATGTTTACCTGTAGGAAAAATTAAATTTAATTATACATAAATAATTTGCTAGTTGCAATCTGCGTGCACGCAATTTTTGGCATAAATATTCATGACTTTAGGTGATTTGTACAATGACAGTAATATTTGTTGACCAGCGGTCAAATGATATAATTTTAATCTATTTAATGTGATGGCATAAGTTAGCGAGCTGTTAATATTTGAAGACGAGGGTTAACGATCCTGTCGACATGAAAAGGTATTATTAATAGTTCTGTGTTTCTAACATATTAGCTTTCTATTGAAATATCCTTTTCTCTGAACACACCAATAAAAAATGTATATAAAAAATTGTTAACTTCATCGGACAATTTTTTTTATTTTACGTTCTTCCCCTTACTCTCTTCATTTTCAGCCTCAAAGTAGGTTATTATAATAAAAAAGAAAAGCTGATTAATTGTACTTACTCACCGAAATATTATTATTAACTTCATATTTAGAAAATGTAGTAACATTTAATTCGTAAGTAGATCCACGTTTTTGACGTCCCACAAAGGCAGTTATGTTACTAAAAATATCTTTTCGGTATAGTTTATATGTTATTCGTTCTGGTGTGATGGTAAAAAACTGAAATAAATTCACGAATAATATTACTATAAAAATATTTTATTTCATGTAAGAAAAACAGATTTGTTAAGATAACCAGATTTCTTTTAGTTTTATGATTTGGTACCAAATCATTGCAATATCATATGGTTTCTCACATCCAGAAGATTTTAGGGTGTTTTGTGAAACTAGTGGGTAATGTCCAAAATAATATATAAAGAAGGGGATACAACTGACCCAGATGCGTATCTGAGTCAAACTGTTAAAACGTTACAGGTACATTGAAGTAATGTAGGAAGACTACATGGATACCTACAAATAAGTTCCGAAATTTGTATTGACAAGTTCTGCTGAGTCAAAATTATATTAATATCATAATATAATTTGTAAATACGCCATATTAATTTCATAGACTCGGTTTACCAAATTCCTTTCACAGAACGGAGTAAACAATAACTGCATCACACAAGGAAAATATTGAAGGCTTGTAGGGATATTCCTTGAGTAATATGTTGAGAAACACTTTTAAATAACAAAAATATTATATTAATAACACACTATAACCAGTTTCAAATTTTGGGACTTGAAAACCATCATAAAGTTCCACAATACGGCCAAAACCTTATTATTGTACAACTGCTCGCTTACATCTTCCGAGATTTAGGATAACATTGAAATTAAATGACCTGAGATGATATATTATTCAACATCCCTCGCTTTCACTACACTTGATTCATTTAATTTTTGTATTCTTAGTTCTCTTAAACAAGAGTTTGAGCGATTATGAGTGAAAAAGAGTTATTTTTTCTCTTTTTTAAACGCTCATTATTTATCAACAACACTATTTAAAGGTAAAAAGCTAAAAATAGTTTAATAAACCGAAGCTTTTTTGCCCAAATTTTTAATAATATTAAAAAAAATATGCAATAAACTTCTAATGAACATAGTTTGAAAATCTTCGTTGAAAGGTTTTTCACATGATGCAGGATTCGAACTAGTTAAAGAAAATAAAATGTTTCATTCCCTCCCTTTTGAAGCTCCGAAAAAAGAAAAAATATTTTTTTAAATTTTGATCAGGGGTAAGTATACACTAGCAAGTTTTAAAAAATTATGCCAATTTCCAAGCGGATTTAGTTTTATGTAGGTTATATTATATGTGATTTCGAAGAAAATACCTATGATTCCGGGAAATTTTACCATGGTTACGTTTTCCTTATTTTGGTATAAAATCATAAAATATAAATAAAATTTTGAAATCAAGGTGTGTGCTATATTTTAGTTAAAAATTATGAATGTAAAATTAATATTTACGTACATGTGCGTCGGCGAAATACATGAACGTCAGAAGCAAGAGTAAATTGCTTAGTTTCAATGTGTGGAGGAGACATCTTATATTCATTTTCAGTATTATAACCTGAAAAATAATTGCTTATTATCTATATTAGGATTTGTTTATCTATACAAGTATCCATGTGTATATATATATATATATATATATATATATATATATACATATATATATATATATATATATATATATATATATATATATATATATATATATATATATATATATATATATATATATATATATATATATATATATATACATTAGTATTAGATTGGCAACTTATACAACGTGTAGGCAGTTCTAAAATTACAGTAGTCTTAAAATTTACAGTAGTCTTTAAATAAATGCGATATTTATAAACATTTATAACCAATGCTTTTTTGTATCGTAAGAGGGAATAACTTTGACCATCGTTGTGTATATATGCTTCGCTGATTTTTCACCCTAAACGACATTTATGATAAAATACTCCTCTAAGTTCACTTCGAAATACTTTAATTTTTAATCTATTCTTAACTCGCCGATTACTCAATTGCAAACTGAACAAAAGTTTGAATGTTTCACTCTTTATATACCCTATAAGAAATATTCTAGAAATATAGAAGTTCTAATTCTCGAACATTTCAGAAATCGGTAGAAAAAAGAGGCAGGTTTATAAGTTGCTATCCTAATATATTTGTTAACATGGTATTTTTTCCATATACATATATTAATAACATTATTATTATATTTATTTGACAGTGTACATAGTCAGTCCGTTTTCCTTATCTGGATTTCGAAATCTTATAAAGATTTTGTAAGAGGGAAGAGATTCATTGTATAACTCAAAAATATTAGCTTTATTATGTAGTTTTTTTTCTTTATAAACATAACAGTAAAATTTTTATTTTATAACTGTTTCAAAATTTTTTTACACTGTGTATAAATATATACGATTATTTAATATAAAATTAAAATTAGAAAACTAAATACTTGATTCTTAGTAAAATACTAACTGCGTAAATCACCTTTATATTAACAGCCAAAAGGTGCAACACTACTTTTTTTGTAAACACACGTATACACAAGTGGCATCAAAATATGTTACTAAGAAATAGTTGGGACTGCATTTTTGGAGATATCCCATCATATAATATAGTTTAAATATATAAGATAGTGTCAATGTACAGTTGTAAGTTTGAAATATTGTCCGTCAACAACGTATCCTAAAGAATTTGTGGCTACTCAAGTGGTAGGCGTTTACCATGTTTTATTACTGAACAATTCTGGCATAATTAATTGCTAGAAATAAAGAATAAACGAAAATTTTGGAGTTTTTATTAATGTTTGCAAAAATGTTACCTTTAAAATACAAATCCACCAATGCGTAAAATTAATATTGAAAAGTAACAAATGAGCTCTCGTTACGCATATTGCACACAATCATCGAAATAAATATGAAAATTAAGTGTCAAAACTTATGTAATAATTTTCAATCGAATATTTATGAATACTTTCACTGAATAATGGATTATTATTTTCAAAAATGTCCTTTGTGAAAATTAATTAATCAAAAGTATTTTCTAAATTACATTGTTTTTTTAGCCGTTTTACCTTTCAAAATATCTCGATAGTACGTGTTTCCTTGATATGTATTTTACGAGTAGATGGAAAACTTGATTTCTGTATTTGGTATGGGATTCTATTTTATAACTATGCAGAAATATAAGAAACAAATAGGAATGGATAAAAATATTCTGGCTCAAAAATTAGTAAAGTTTTTCATTTATTTTATTTCCTGTCTTTAATGTAATAAATTTTCCGTTATGTAAAACGGAAGTTGGAAATCTAACCAAGCAGTAAAGTAAGTGGGAGATAAAATGTGTTTTGTTAAGAAAAGAAGTAACATGAATATTACTTAAGAAAGATATATAATTTAAAACCTCCGACTACAGCCAGCATATTCCAATCAAAATAAACAAAATAAATATGGGTAGGTTTGTAATAATTCGCATAGAGCTGAATATTAGTGGAGGTCTTAGTTACACTATTATAAATCAAATGTAAAAAGTCTCCATCATACCATTCTTCACTTAATAGATTATTGTTTACGAAAACTCAATGACAATAGATCGTGGAGTGGACCTACTGAGGAAACCAGGTTAAAAAAAGGTGCCAAGTGCAATACCTTGCAAGTGGTGTGGAAATGTGTGCATATTTGGAGAATACGACTTCTTTAACTTTTACAATTCGTAAGGAATAAAGTATAAGGACAATTGTAGATATTTGAATGATCTTCAATTTTGATCTGATCTCTTTTTACGATAACACTTAGCGTTTACGAGAGAAATGAAAAAATAGTGATAGTTTTAACCTTTGACCTTGAATAATTCTTTTACCGATATAGGATCGATGAGATTTGATATTTAATTTATAATAGTAAGACCTCCCCCAACTAAGACCTCCGCCAATGTTCATCTCTGTACAAATTATTGCAAAATGAAATGTCTATTTTGACCGTACTAAATATTACAGGGGTTAAAAATAATCTTTAGAATTATCAATATTTCTACAATTTTGTAAGCTGTAAATGATAAAAAACACATTTAAATGATTCTTTTTGTTAGGTTCTGATCAGTTATTTAGTAAAATAGATATAAAAACACTATTTGACAAAGATTTCTGTAATATTAAGGTTAGATAGCGTTCCAATGCCTGTCCAGTTAGTAATTGAGGTTTGAGGAGTAAACAATAAAGATACAATAATTTTACGAAGAACACTTAGAACGGTTTTGCTCTATAAATTCTGTCTAGGACAAAAAGCAAGTGGAACAATATGCGATATATGTATAAATATGGGTAAAGTTATGCTCTCTGATGAAGCAGCCAAATATCAGTGCCAAAAACCGAAAGAAAGAAATTTTGTTCTTTCGGATAATTTTCATCCAAGGCATTCGTTAGATTAAATTAAAAATAAATTAGAAATCTTTTTTTAAACTGATTCCTAGATAAGTTCTCATTAAACTACAGAGCTACTCTCGTGATTTCATATCGCAGCAGCAAAATAGTTATATATTTTGGGGAAACTGGAAATATTATGTTTAACTATCGCATGAGCTAACTCAGTTAACTATGATAGTAGATTCATTAGTAGTAAATCTAATATTATAGCAAATTTTATGCAACCTGACTGTATTAGCGAACAAGGAAAATTGTAGTCTAGATTTTTTTTCTTCATTTCAGTCATGCGAGCTATTGTATCTACAAAATAGATTTTTAATAAATTTGGAGCTGATATAAAATATCCTGCATATCGCAATTATCATTGGTTACGCGTTTAAATTAAATTATTTAAAAATATTAGTCAGTTACCACATACTTGCTTCTTTTGTTATTTTTATTTTATTCTGAATAATTAATTTGACACATTAATATTTCATAATGTTGTTAAGAATTCTGTGTTGTGTTAAATGTAAGCCTGCGATGTATTTGTTTTAAAAAATGTAAAAGCAAAGTTTAAAAACTTACCAGAAAGTGTATTTTGGCTAAATAATTTATAAAATTTCTTTTGAATATCAGTAGACGGGAATAAAATGCACTATGATATCAAAGTGAAGTAATTATTACAAAAGCCGTAACCTACATAAAATTACCTATTGTAAATACACTGAAGAGGCTGATTGCTAATGATACAGTGGTACTGAAAAACGGTAATGATGCTTAATATTATTTTTAAAAAGAAGGCAGAAAAAAATTGATTACAGTCGCAAATGATAGTTTGCCATAATACTGTCAATGAATACATATTAAATATATCGACTCTGTTTTTGCTTTGAAGCAAAAAACAGAGTCGTGATTTCATTATAATTAAGAATTTTTTTTCTTCTTTTAAACCTGAATATGCATCATGTCATGATGTTTGCATTATTATCTAAGCATTGCTTTTGTTTTTTAGCTATCTTTTGTTTTTCATATTTAAACTCAAATAATTTCCTCAACAAATTCGTTCACAGCGTAGAGCGTCAAGTAATTATTTATTTCTGAAAAGTGCTAATAGCATATCTCTAATTTACGATTCGTTTTAGGTATTGAAATAAATATGTCAATAACAACGTATTTATTTCTCGTAAAATTTTATATTCTAATAAATTGTTTTTATTCTATTTGAAACTTAAACATGAATAAATAAATATTTATTCAATAAATAATGTAAATAATTGGGTATTTTGACAAATTTTTTTTTATTTCATTAGTCACAATTTCAAGGTACAAGCTGATAAATTTTTTTAGATAATCTTAAAAATTGACCGAGTTATAAAAGTTTAAATTTAACTTTTCGACAAGGACGGCAATACTGTGTTGTGAGATCATTTTTAATATTGCACATTATATTCTACAAGAAAAAAGGGGACAGGGTTATACCCAACTCTATCCGTATCTTCAAATTTAGAAGCCTATAACTGGCTTATTTTTCAATAATTTTTGAATTTTTTTCAAGACTGGTTTTTAATTAACTTATATTTCACAATATTGTACGAAAAATATCAAAATTTAGAATTAGTCAACTACCGTATTATTTAAAGTAATCTTTTTTGAACTTTTTAGCTCTATACTTTACAGTTTTTTGTTTTCATATCAATTTTAATACTGCCAACTTTGTTGAGCAAGTTAATTAGATATATGAGTATTCTGCTGTGTGTTTAATGAATTCACTCTTTTTGAAATGAAAGAACATTGTGGTAGCCTTGAGTAAACTCTATTAAAACCACTTACGTACAAACACATAAATATGGAAATCGATATAAACTCTATATAAATCTTCGTTTGTTACCTAAAGAGAAAATGGGACCTCTTATAAGAGTGCTCTCGTGTCTTTTTTATTCCTAATAATAAAGATTTTTACGTAGGAACATGAAATTTGGCATAGTAATAAATCATATTAACCCAATACATTTTATAACTAACATTTTAAAATGTTTTCTGGTAATTTGATAAGGAAAAATTAAGTATTAGAATACATTTTTTTTGGTTTTAGATATTTTTAGGTTTTTGTTTTATCAATTTTGGGTGATATACCCTCAGAAATACGCAACTAAATATACAAAACCTGTACTCCTCTCCCCTCTTATTTTCAAAAATATTAATTCTAGTCATTAAAACTTAGGAAATTTTAACTTAAAGATTGCAGCTTAGCAATAGCGGTTATTCCAGAGCTTACACTTATTGAGAAACTTACGATGTTTTTATAAATGTACAAAACATACTTGGTAAAATATTAATACAGTTACATTAATATTTGTACCTAAAATATTAATACACTTACATGAAATTTACGTTTGTTAACGTAAGAAATTTATACGGAAAATTAATACAATATGTTAAAACAATAATGACACAGTCACAATAATGATACAGTCACATACAATAATGACACAGTCACATAATATTCAAATTTGTTTAATAGGAACTCATTGTTCGCTTAAATATTTGTGATTTTAAATAGGTATTTGAGATTGTACGAAATGTAAATATGCAAGTACTACACTTATATTAACTGGATTTTTTAAATGATAAATGGCACATTATCGTTTTAATGTTATTGCATACTGCTTAGATATAGTTAGCTATGTATGCATGTGAAACGTTAAATTAAAAATGAAGAGTCGTGATATCCAATTATGTGCAATAAACACACGAAGAAGGCTTCAATATTTAAATTTTATATAAGTCACATTTCTTTGTGGTTTGCATTTTTCGAAGAAAGTACAGAATCTTGCCACTGCGCCTAATTTATTTCTATGCATTTTCATTCTGTCCCTCAGTTGTTACCACAATCTTATTTAATTTTTGTCATCTTTGGAGTCAAAATTGGTTTTATTCAGGGTTGTTAAGTACGTGAGTATTTCTAAAAACAGAGGTTATAATTCACTTGGCAAATATAATTCATTTTAAGGGTGAGTGATATATAAAATAGAAAAAGATTTTACCAAACATAATTTTCCTAACGTATCTAAAAAATCCGATATTGCACGAATTGACAAAATTTTTCTACAAGCTTAATAATTCTTATTTATATGGAAAACGTTAAAAATATATTACAAAGAAGCATAAGATTTTGATATATCGCCGTTGAAAATTCAAAATATTTTTCTTGAAGTTATTCTTTAAACGATCTCGTAGATAATCTCATTTTGCTTTATTGTAAAAAATTTAAAATGCGATCCCTCTTCGAAATACTTTTCTATTTTTAGGTCACGGTTCTTCCATTTTTGTTGTTTTTCAACAAACATAGAATTTACTAGAGCGTAACGATTCCAGAAAAAAAATATAAAATTCATTTTTAATATGTTACTTTTTATCGTTTTTTATGGTTTCTTATATTTTTTAAAATAACAGTTAATCTCTGAGATTCATCTATGTCCTCTAACACAAACATTTATTGAGTAGCTACAGCGATGGTTGCAGATAACAACGATTTTTTCTCTAATTAATTTTGTTATTTCCCAAGGAAATAACAGAAAACAACAATTTGCGGAAAAATCCTCAACAGCAATTATTTTCTTGAACGTTCGGAAAATATTCTATTTTTTTGACGATGGCAGCCACAAGCGATGGTATAGATCGAGTTTTTGATACTTAGTGATTAAAGGTAAACCAGAAATTAGTGTCTTTCGATGAAATGAGTAGTAAGATTTTTCTATGAAAATATTTCATAGCTTCTATTACACCTTGATATATTGGTAAGCAATAAAAGTGTGAAATGTGATGAAAATTTTGCCATCTTCGAATTCAAGTACTGAATCACTAGAATTAGGTGATCTATTCTCAAGCATGAGATATGGTTTAACAGGGTAGTATAAGCGTTAATGAATAAAGTTTGAATGAAAATAATTTGCGAAGATTCATAGTTATATTCAGTTATCAAGTCAACGTAAGAAAGTAAACATGTCAAAAGGCTTCCATGATTTATCTACAATAGCAAGGTTTAGCTTATGTTCAATTCTTAAAACTCTTGAGACTCGACGTAATCGTATTATTAAAGTTACCAAATTTTTTGCAAGCGAGTTTCCCCAATAGAGTCCAAATTAATCGACATTATATACACGACTTGGAAATAGATTGTGATTTGTTTTCCATAAAAAATCAAACTCCACAAATATTTCAGAAACTGTAGCAGTGTGGTAATAGTTTTTGGTTTGATTCTATGAATCCAACGATTTGAAGTTCATTAAATTAATCTGAGAGTTTATGAAATTCATAAAAATATTGAGCTTAAATTATAAACTGTGATATTGGCATACTTTTGAAGCTTTTTTGAAGAAACAAATTTACATTTAAATCCATGGAATTTTTGAAACGTCGGTCCCTTTTTTTGAGTTCCAATTTTTGAATTTTGCACAATCCATCACCGCCGTTAACCACCGTTTATTGAAAAACTAAATCGAGAAGTTAATTAAAAGTACTATAAAACTAATATATCCAAGATACAGAGTGCTGTATAGTTAAAAAAGATTGCTATATGTCCATCTAATTGTATCAAAATAGCAAAATTTTTGCTGAACTCTGTTTACAATACTTTCTAAATCATAATATTTGTGTCTTATTACAATACTTTCTAAATCAGAATATGTATCATAATATGTCGTTTAGCGATTTAGTACAGTTTTTTACTAGGTTGTAGTTTAAAAAAAACCGGTACCATGGAATTAATTTCCAAATGGGGTTATAATGACCCACAATAAGCACAATACAAGCAAAATGTGGAAAATAATTCTATGGATTGAATTGTTTTATTTCTCCTAAATTATTTTGCTTTAAAAATGAAAAAGCTTCGCCGCATTTCTTTTGTCCCATAAGAATGAATTCGTAAAAAGGTTTGTCGACATTACAAAATAGAGAATTTCACTACGTACAAAATACCATAATCTCAATAGAAAATAGGAAGCACGGATAATCATTTTCTGTCAAATATAATTTGACGCTGACCATAGTACATGCCAAAATTTGTAACAATGCGACACAAGTATCATTAAAAATAAAATAACTCAGTGTTTCATTCGTGGCGCAACATGGCAACAATTTGATGATTTAACCATAAAAATAATCTTAACTTAAAAGCACTATCATTGGAACTTTCTCTCTTCCACATTAAGATCCGGTTAATTAAGAGTATATTGCATGTGTTACATCCTGTGCAAAAACAGGAGTTAACATTAAATAATGGGAGAGTTATTTATTTTAAAGGAAAGAAAACCAGAAATGCAAGGAAAAGAGAGTAAATTTTACAAAAATAGGTTTTGGCGACGCTAATGACGAAAATAACTGCAGAGGATTCTTTGCTGACACTGAAGTAATACCTTAAAAAAACGGAGTTGTTTTTAATTTGTTTTGCTATCCTAAATAATTTCAAGTGGTCGCAATGTAGACATAAAATGTTTGCTAACTATACGATAAAAAATACAATGGTTGTATGTTTTCATGCCACTAGATGACCCTAGGATGCATAAAATGTTAGATTTAATTGTATATATCACCAAAGCCAGCAAAGTATGAAATAAAAGTATGCAACACAGAAAATTAAAATCCAATGAACGGTCTAACTTAGTTGGCATATTAATGAACTTCCGTAAAATAAATCGCGAGTAGTATAAGGTTTAGTCGCACAGCATAACATATTTAAAAGAAATGTTTCGACATATAATTATTTTATTAATCCACGTTTAACCAACCAATTTTTATCATGGAATCTGATAATGGTAGGAACTTTAAAAAATGAAAAGTTATATTCCACTGGAGATGCAACCATCTAAACATTACGATGAAGTATTTTCTACTCTATATGGATTTCGTGAGAAAGTGACAATAAACTCTTATGTAAAAAAACTGTTTTACTATTATAGAAGGTATATTTAGATACATAAGTTTGCGAAGACAGAAAAAAAACCAAAAATTAGTCCGTAAAAATGAAGGTTGGTGTCGATACAATGAATTAAATATTCGGACCTTACTTAATTCACGGGCGAACTAAGCGATGACCTCTCGCTTTTTTGATAATATTTTGGGTGTCCCTAGTCTTGTAGTTAAAAAAAGACAAACGAATTTCGATTATTTTTGGCATAATCAAGTTAAATATTGTGTGTGCCTAATATTGAATCTTAAGTTTTTATTTATATATAAGCGTGTAATCCGGGTATTGATCAAGTTGGTATTCGATTTAATTCTCACGTTTATATATGTTTGTGCATATTAAAATATTATAACGTATATAAATCGATGTGATTCGTCTCAAATAATAAGAGTACTAAGGGATTTGATAATCTTTCGTTAAATATGTAACATATACAAGTATGAACATGCAAAAGGTAACGAGTATTCAGGTACTGACAAAATAGTTAAAAGTACATCTCCATATATGTAAAACAGGGATTTATTTTTTTAATATATTTCATCAAGTGGAATAGCACTAAATAGGGTTGTAAAATTAAATTAAGTTTTCATTTATTATTTTTAATTTTAAGTTCTGTTGTAATTAAATGGAAGAAAAAAAAATTTAATTAAAAGAAAAAGACAAAACGTACACCAGCTAAAATCTCTAAAAGGAGGAAATATATTCCATCAGGTGGTTAATAATGTAAGAAAGAAATTCTGTTTGAAGGCATTTTTTTCTAAGAAAAATAATAGTGAACGTATAGGAATAAAAAAATGTCAGAATTTTTATGTGTGTTGGCTATGCGAGAACATGTACAAAGAAAGGTTTTGTAATTGATTATATTATATAAAATCGTTTACGCGGTTAAGAGAAATAATTCAATTTGAAAGTTCTAGTTAAAGATAGTATCTAAGACTTTTTTTAGATTACAGAGGTAATGCTGAAAGGTTAGAGGTATTTTTAATTAAATACCCCTGAACCCTAGATTACTAACCTTATTTTTCGACGTTTAATACTAACTTTCGTCGTTTCAACTACGCTGTATAATGGATGGGGTTTTAGGGGTTTAATTAAAAAAAATATTTATATTTATGTTTTTATTTTAAATAATAAGTATTAACCTAGATATTTAGAGATTATAATATATACTTTAACATATTTTTTATTCAAACAGTCATCATAATTAGATGATAGTTTACAAACATAATCAACTTTTTCATAAATTTTTTAAAAAATCGTACATATTATATATAGCGTTAAATTGTTCGAAATAAACTATAAAAATAAAAATAATATCTGAAAAATGAATTAAAAATAACATTTTGGTAATGGTTTAGGAACTAATACATTTGTGACACACATCAAATTTGTGTTCCCCACACAACGATTTATTGCACTTAGTGCACCTACTTTTAGTCATCCTTCGCTCTTTTTTTCTTTTATTTTGCTGTGGGGGGACATCAGCTGCATTACTTTGCTCAGTCTCATTTATAACACCCTCATTACTACTTCCTGGCATGTTTAAAATTTGTGTAATTGAGTCCCGCAAACTAGTTTGTAGAGTTGGTATAAGCAATCTTTTTTGTATGTGTGGTTCGATCAGCTTGTGATGCAGAGCTTTTAGATATTCACGCCTCGATAAAGGTTTTTCTTAGCCTCTATAGAGTTTGTTACATAAATGACGTAACTATTTATAAATGCAATATTGAGCATACCATAAAAGTTGCACAACGGCCAACGTCGTGTTTTTGAATTGCAAGAGGCAATGGAAAGTTAAAAAGTTAAAACCGTGCCTAAAAAAATTATTTCCGCCTAATATTGCTAATGAATTTCAGTAGCGGGCAATCAAATATATATTACACAGATAAGTATCTAAATAAACTGATCGTAAATAATTATTTTACTTCTATAATATTATATATTAATGACCAAGTTTTTTACAAGGCCGTAGTCTGCATGCAGTTCCACAAACAAATTAATTTTTTTCATATGTCTTTGTTCAATGATGAATAACGGATTACGTAATTTTTTGTGAATGCCATATTGACATTGAAAAATAGGTATAACATTTATTGTAAGATTTTAAAAAGCGGCACGTAGAACCGCGGGCTGCAGCAAATTTTCTTTTCACCGCGTTGGAAAAGTGTGGGTACATCTGCATATGTGTTATACTATACTCAACTATTAAAAGGTATGCGTACCGCGGGTAATAACGATTAGAGTTTGCAATTAACTGCACGCCTTGGGTGACCTATGTCGATTTACTACTTTGTTGGAAACGAGGTAGGATATTTTGGTTCCCACCATTTTTTTTCGAAAATCATTCACCATAGCAAGCGGAGACGGAAGTAATTCATATTGTATTTGAAAGTTTAACTAGTTTCACTATTTGCCCGTCTAAAAAGTATGCAAAATTTACTAATTCTTTGCAACTTCGCTATGCAAATTCGGACACTTTCGTTGACCAGATGTCACTCATGTCAAAAGAGACACACAGTTATTAATTACTTAGGGATTAATTGTTAAAACCATTCGCCAAAAATTTATAAATATATATATATATATATATATATATATATATATATATATATATATATATATATATATATATATATTATACATGGACTATGGGAAGCGTACATGTTTAAATGTACATTTACATGATGTTGTCCCAGATAAAGAAATTAAAATGAAAACCAGAATTATAAATCCTCATCACGGTTTAGTTGAAAGACAAATAGGTATATTACAAACCTATCGATTTTCCAGTTATTGTTTTTTTTAGGTTTGAGAAAATTTCCACTTATAAGTTTTTAAGGAATCCATTCATTGATAGTATTTGAAATATTTAACGCACTTTATGATTTTTTAGCAAATTAATTTTATATCCAAGTGACATGCATCCATAATTTGATCACCCAAATTGTATCTCCTATGCTGAAAATATGTGTTAAACCTCTAGCAAACTACCATCCTACAATTTATTCCAATCTATTTTAAATTAATGGCAGTTGTATTCTTTCGCGTGGTCGTAAAATAATAGTTAGATTTAATACACTTTCCAATACTGAATAATAAATTTTAAATAATTAATACACTTTCCAATATTATCTTTGCTAATAGCCCATCTGAAGATGTTGTGATACAATGAAACCTAGGTCGTGGTAAAGAACTTAAAGAAAGTAGAAATAATAGTATATCACGTAGTTTTATTTAATTGTCATTTAATTGTGGACACTTTCCAATATTAAATTAGTTGCCATCAATCCCAGTTACTCCGACTTATAATTTTGAGAAATCGGCAAACTAATGAGACGCTGATTTTGAAACTCTATCCAAAGACAGTGTAAAATGATGTCGAAGCACAATGATGAGTAGAGGAAATGGTTTAAGACACCAAAATTATCCAACAACTCATGGATATGGTCATAGGCGGTGGCCAGCAATTTACAGTGGAACCGGAAGGTAATGATACAAATTACTTAAGGGTGGGCAATAGATTGGCAGATTTTGGGCTAGTTTGAGTTATCTTTATGAATACTTTGTTCGTAGGTAGTATCTTTTGTCATATGATGGGGCTGAAAAATAGTGAGAGGCTCTCTGCTGGTGAGGAAAAAATTCAACAAGTTGGAACCTGTTGGACTTTTCTCGATGCGTAAGACCATCAAATTTGGACTCGTTTCACTTGTCTTGATGTGAGAAAAAAGTAACAAGTTGATAAGTATTTATCCATTTATGCATAGGCAGGAAGTAACTAAGATTTTAGTAGATTGCCCGGTTTATAAATATGTAAGTATGTACAGGTGTTTACAAAGCTATAAATTAATGGTAATAGTGGGTAGGTAGACAGGTAAATATTTGTACATATTGGCCAAAGCATTGACAAAAATAATATTAATAGGTAGGCAGATAGGAAAGTTAATATTTGTAGATACATATAAAATTATGATGAAACTAAGACACAAATTATGTTGATATTCAGTATCCTCAATAGATGCTTTCCCTAGGCATGAAAGATTTTATACTTTTTATTTCATTTAAACGACATTCAGAAATTTATTAATGCACGAGATTAAGAAATTTATTCAAAATGACAATTTTATTGCCATGTGGTTTCTAATCATCGATATATTAGTACTATTTAAAACGAGTCGCTGTTTTCGTTAGTCTATCCATGACTTAATATAGATGACTAACTTACTAAGCCCACTTAAAAGATTAAAAAAAGGTGGTCTATTAGCAAAGTGGAGTTGGAAGTCTGATGACAGAGTCTCTGCTTGAGACTCAAAATACTAATTTGAAAACAGCAGATCCTCAAGTCTCACAGTTTAGGCAGGGAGTACACCTGCAATATCAGAACTCATGAGCTGGGATCCGGAATTTAATGATATAGCCTCTGCTTAAGACTCAAATACTGACTTAAAAACAGCAGATCATTTAAAATTAGCATATATAGATATATACCATGTATTGATTGTAAAATATAAGTAATATTTTTATTATATTTATTTGAATTTTGTCTAATAAATTGAGGAAAAGCCTATTGTATATAAATTCGTAGGCCTTCAAAGCAGACAGGATAATTAAAATAAAGTTTTATGTGTTTATCATGACTTATATGGGGACTCAGTCCGCATATCTTCATTTAAATCTATAAATAATATTGATTATAACTATTCGCCTAATTCTTACGCAATGAAATAACTTTTATCTACAATAGGACAAACAGAAAGACAAATGTTACTTTTTGTTTAGCGTAAAAAATTCTGAAATAGATATTACATTTTGCTTACGAAATAAAAGTTTTTTTTTAAATAGTCTAATCCAACAACAGATGAAAAAAAGTGTTTAAAATTAGGTGTCAAAACACATATAATATATAATTTCTTAACAACACTCGAAACTGTTGAAGCAAATTAACAGAAATAATTTCTAATAATTGTTTGGGAAGAGGACGCAAGTTTGATCGCTTTGTTTGGAAATAATTGTTTAGTAAGAGGATCCAAGTTTGGTCGCTTTTTTTGTAAGTCGCTATGAGGTAATTATTTGCCAAATGGAACTTTAAACAGAAAATGACAAATTAAATTTCAGTTTCATTTTAAAAGACCTGGCGTTTCTGGTCCCTTTCCATAAGGTGCACAAAAGAAATCGCATCATTTTATATTTATAATGTATATTTCCTAAACCGTGCCATCTCCCTTTTGTCCCAAGTTCCAAAAGGTAAGTTAGAAAGGATCACTCATTTTACTAATTCACAATTTGTTTTATATATTACGACAATAGTCTAAAAAGTATGTTTTTTTCATAATACTTTTGTTTCTAGGGAACTTGTTTTAAAAAATGTGAGAAAAAAATAATTTTATTACTTTGTCCATCATACCGAGCTTTGCTTTAATATTAGAGGTATTATCTGCGCGGTTTATCTTTACACCCTCACTTCTTTTGCCTCATAAAAAAGTTTTTTGTAGATAAGCTGATCTATACTAAAATGTTAAATGCAAAAATAGGTTAGTTTGCTTGTAATATTTTCATAGTCAAAACTGTCAATCAGATTTCCACTAAATCCGAAGTGAGGCATATGACGTCATTACAAATTCAATTTTGCGGACATTTCAAGATGTAAGATTACTTTTTCATTCGAGACTCCCCTATCCTCTTCACAGTATGTCAAGTGAAGATATTGGCTAGATAATCAATTGTCCGACTACAAAAAACATAAAATATATTAATATACATTTTTAACAAAGTTTTAGTACTAAGTGCTGCACAGTTAGACGTTTAAAGAAGGCGCCAAGAGAGTAATCAATCTGAACGTAGGTTCATATTTACGGGGCTATATCCATACACAAAATGTTAGAAATTATATAATAATGTTGTAGTCTATTTGTAGTAACCCGGTTACAGAAATAAATATTTAATAATTAGTAAGTTTTAATGTAGGAAAGTTTGAATATATTTGGCTTTAATTTTGTAGAATATCTGTAGAATAAATGTTATCTTTGCTAATAGTCCACCTGAAGATGTTGTAATACAAGGAAACCTAGGTCGTGATAAAGAACTTAAAGAAAGTAGAAATAATACATCACGTAGTTTCATTTGCTTGTACGAAGATTTTGTACGAAGTATTTTTATACCAATGTCAAAATAATAATTTTGTTAAAGTATTTTATAACAAGTTGTATGTGAACGCAGCATAAATTGTAGTTGTAGTAATTTTGTTGAATTAATAAAGAAAATATATCACGGCGACGATTTTTCGTTATTCTATGTAGACAAAATATAACTGACTACCTATGAGTGTAATTTAAAACATTATAAAAGTATCTCCTTCACACTGATTTACATGGAATAAAAAGAAAAAAAATATTTATTTACCTTTATACACATGACAGGTTTCTTTCGTTTCTCAAAAGGATAATACGTATACGTGCATATATATATGTATATATATATATACATATATATATATATATGTATGTGTGTGTGTTCATGTTTTCACATCACCATGTTTTCGATTTTTGTGAATGACAGTTTCGATTTTTTAGAATCGTGGTTTGTTTTGAAGGAGCGAAAATTTGCCAGTGAGCGGATCCCTATAGACATCCGCTACGAGAGTGTTTCATACCCGTTACGGACCCGATTGAAACGAAGTTCTTTTCGCTAGACATTATGTATTGCAAGATATAAAAAAATAATAGCGACTATGCAACAATCTGTGGGTAACGTGCCATAAGAAACTTCGATCCAATAACACAACATGTCATTAAACAAATATTTGATCATTTGGTATTTTGCAAGGAATGTAACAATGAAGAAAGTATACTATCACAAAGATCTTCAAAGTAGTGACAGAAAATATGACCAGTTATTTATGCTCTCCATAAGATACGGAGAATCAATTCTCTAGTCAGAATTTCTTCCTCATTGCCACAAGAAGCGATCTCACAGTCACGCAATAGGTAACACTGTTCTCTCTCGGAATAATATTTCGAAGTGACTAAGAGTTAGGGCTATTATATATCTCGGAATAATAGTAGGTAACGCCCTTATTTTGTCCAAGATATTGGAAGGTAAAATCTAGATAAGTCAAGTGTGAAAAGGAGAAAATAATTTTTTTAAAGACTTTAACTGCACCAATATTCACTTGTTCCGAATACCGAAATAGTGTATTCTACTTATTTTAAAAAGTGATTTGATCGTGTTTGCATAATACACTTTTAATACGTTTTAAATTTATACTTCATCGTAAATTTCTTTGATAATAGGTCTATATAATAAGAAACCAAAATAATTAGCCCTTACCATAAAGAAAATATATTTGCATTGTCATGACCTATATAAATTTGAGTGGTTTTAATTACATATTTATATTTAATAAATATAATTGAATATTACTACGTATATTGCAAAAAATTTTTTGCTTATGTAAAATATAATTGTTTTCTGGCTTCTAAGCAGGCGATGAATTTACACATAGATGTAATTACAAAGGAGATTTGGAATGATTTAAAGGTTTATATACAATAGTCTGACTTCATTTTCATCACACGACATATTTAAAACTCTAAAATAGGTTCTAGTTCTTATTAAAAATTATATCTTAAACATGTATTCTTGAGTTCTGATGAAACATTTTTGAAAGAATTTTTTGTACTAGAACGTCAAACCATCTAGTCTTTTATTTGGAAAATAGAAATAAATCGCATTGTTATTTTGATATAATTACCCTTATCTTCCATCCCTTATAAATGAGCGATATCCGGTAAACATCTTTGGAAACATTAATATCATATTTAGCATCAGACTCTATATTTAACTCTTTAAGTAGATTTAACAACAGAAATTTAAAAACTATTCCGGATGGAAAATGCTTGTCAAATAAGTGTATTATAGTAAATGAAGACGTCTAATTGATAAGCTAAAATTTTATTATTAGCGACATGTATATTAAATTACTTTTTAAACGAGTAAAACATGAAAAAATGTATAACCCATACTGATAATCTAGTGTTATCTTGAAAGGTTTTAGGGGAAATAAATATCAACATTAATATGATATTAGGAAAAGTTGAATAATTTATGTTCCATTATTAATTGGACCTTTGATAATTTGAATAATATCTTATACGAACAATTTTTAGGGCGGCGAATCCGTGCACAGATATGTGATCGGTATATATATTTATGTATATTCCCATTAACCTCCAGAACTTGATTTTAACATTATAGATTTCAGGGTCATTTAGATGTACGGATATTGGTCTTCAAATTTCGTGACTTAATTTTTGATAGACAAAGCCAGAGTCATAAATTTGTAAATGGAAGCGACTTTTTTATTCGAATGGAGCATTTGGGCCATGACAATAAGTTGTATAAATTGCTTCAAACACAAGTATTAAGAATTTTATATCAATAGCTTTTCTAATAACGGAACTTTCCAGTTTATTTAAATGCAAATGTCTTATTCACTTATGAGATGCCAAGGAACTGTAAGTTGACTGTGAAGACATAAACATAGAACAGTTATTCAAAATTCCGATGGGTAACCTGAATAACACATGAGTGATCGGTTTACAGTTAACTTAAAATTTATACTAGTAAGCGAGATGAGCCCACACCGGAGTATAATTTTCAATGTGCAAATATGACGGGACATTGCCATATTTTGCCTATAATTACATGGGTGGGTTTATACAGAGTAATCTAAATAATACATAGTTAACCCGATAATCTATCCAGGCAAGCAGAGTTAAGTGACCGGCCCATTTTTCGAACCTTACATAGGAATAATATTTACACGTACTTCATTAAGAACAGAAAATACTGAGTAGTTATTTTTAGATGCAAATAAATTCGAAATACAGTATTAGATAACTTATGTCTTTACATTATAATATACACCTTACTAATTTATTCATTTTTCCTCACATGCCACCAACCAGTATTATCCACGTGACAAATCAGAGTTAATATTTAAGAAAAAGAAAATGGACCCTATGAAATCATTCATCTATCTGGCGCAGTTGTTATTCCAAAATTGTTTACGTATAAACTTGAAATATGGCAAAGTGATAAAGCATATAAATCTGTACTATTTACGAAACAAATAAACGTATTAAGATATTTTTCAGAGGGTACATAAAAGATACGAAATGTTTTTTTTTTAATTTTTGGTTGCCGTATGTAATACCATCATATCACAATGATATTTGGAGAGAAAATTATATAGATTGTTTAATTAAATTTTAGAATTTGTTATAAAAATGTCCATAGATATTGTTGAAAATATCCCCAAAAATATAGTTCTCACTTCCCCGTCTCCGAAATGAGTAAAGTAGAATTATGGAAAAAAACGTCACTAAAAATTTATCTAAATAAAACATTTTTACAAAAAAATTAAACTGACTTTAGACAACCACCGAAAAGAGGAGCTTACTGAAAAGTATGAAATAATAAAAATTCGGTTGAAAATTTTTGAACTACAATTCGGTGGGAAATTTTGCTATACAATATCGTTCCTGGATATAAATAAATTTGCAAATACAGTTACTGCTAGATATTCTTAGAATCGGTGCTAAATCGACATTTCTTTCATTTTTCAAATACACGCACTCTTATATACAAAATGAATGCAACATTTCTCTGGGAACTCACTCTGTTTTTGCTAAAGGGCGAATTTATGCCACCCTTAGTCAGATTACAATTTCAGAGATCTCATTACCAAATTATCACTAGACCTATATCTTATAAAGTCCATTACGGCGCCTTTGCTATAGATTTTTAAAAGATTCTAATGGTTATTTTCAATTACCATGGTCAAATTCTTACTATTTTTGGTGAAACTACACTGGGGTCATTCAATTGTAAAAATAATAATTTCGGACATTTGAGTTTACACAAAAAAAACAAGATGTACCAACGCAGCATCGGGCTGAGTAATTGTTATCCAGAGTCCAGTGACACAGACTCTGCTTTTTGATCCACAAGACTAACTTATAAATAGTAGCTCTTCACGTCTCATAATTTAAGTAGGCAATACAAGGGCAGCACTACGACTGAAGAGTAGGTACCTGGAATATAATGACACATTGACTACTTGAGACCTACAATACTAATTTAAAAACTGTACCTTCTCAAATCTCACGGTTCATGCAAATTACCTGCCACGAAACTCTGAGTTAGAACTCAGAGTTTCGTGGCAGGTAATATACTTGAGACTCAAAATTCAAAATTTAAAAACAGCAAATCTTCAGACCCCACGGTTTAGTTAGACAGTAATTCTGCCCCATCAGGTTTGAGAGTTAGAGCCCCCAGTTAAACTGTTTTAGACGTACAATCATAATTTAAAATAAATTAAAACAACAGACCCTCAAATCTCATAATTTAAGCAGATGGTAACCCTGCCGTATCAGGACTAATAAAATGGTGTCCAGAGTATAATGACAGAATCTTTTGAAATATATGTTACTATTTAAAAAGAAGTAGATCCTGTAGTCTCACAGTTTAGACGGCAGTACCTCTGAAGCATCAGGATAGAGGAATTGGAGCCCTTAATTCAATGAAAATCTCTGCTTGCCACCCACAATACAAATATATAATCAGC
The DNA here is from genome assembly GCA_039881145.1 of Druceiella hillmani. Taxonomy (NCBI): domain Eukaryota; kingdom Metazoa; phylum Arthropoda; class Insecta; order Lepidoptera; family Hepialidae; genus Druceiella; species Druceiella hillmani. Next base: position 53,191,051 of record JAYKKI010000003.1, read on the forward strand.
ACATCTTCAAGTCTCATGGTTTAGGCAGGCATTATACCTGTAGCATCAAGATTTATGCATCAAAGGTTGAATTAGTTTTATGTGGAGCTATATACGTAGGTAGGTACCTACGTATTTATCCCCTTACTTTCTTGCTATGTCAAGATAAGTCAAACGAGTCCAAACGTGATAAGTTTAGTCTTCGCCACTATATTACCCTTGGTTGTGTCTCATTTTGTTATCATCAGAATTTGATCACGGCACATGTGCTATTCAAATTTGATAGATTCGTCTTCAGTTTACACGATCAGATTCTAAACAAATTTTCATGAGATTCTACTGGGGTTACCTAAAAGTACCTAAGCATAGCCAAGCGGTACGTAAACTTTCAAAAATAGGTATCATTCAAATTGGTTGAACCTATGTCAACAAAACTCGGTCACTGCACTGGCTGTTCAATGTTGAGAAATTCTATCGTTTATTTTTAATTTTCATGGTCAGATTTTGACCAAAATGTATATATATATATATATATATATATATATATATATATATATATATGTATATAAATATATATTTTGGTCAAAATTTGAGCGTGTACCCTTCTAAATAAAACTAGCGTCACCGAAATTGTTTGGACATAGATAATTCAAATTCGATTACGACACCTATGGCTCTTCGGTTTTGGAAAATTTAATGGCTTATTTTCCATTTTCTTGGGACCACACTGGAAGCATAAACCTCCAAATAGAAAAAATACATCTAAATTGATTAAGAAATACTCGAATTGTATATAAAACTTGCTGACGAATTGAAAACTTTTCCTTTTTGAAGTAGCTTAACAACTATAACCACGACCCTAAATCTCATTTTGGAGATATTTATACGTAAAACGCAATCTATTTATATAATTTAAAAAAATGTACACAAATTATTAGAAATAGCCTTAAACCTTTTTATTATGACTGCACAGTAACCGCCCAAACAAAATGCATGAATAGTTAATAGGTACTAAATATTTGGGTTCGAAATAATTACTTGTGACAAATTACTCACAAAGATCACATTTAACGTTTATTTTAAAATGTGACCATAATTTGTTTATATGAATATTGATAAAATCACCTCAAAAACAGCTTAGTCTACATATTTTTGCTCATAGTTTGTTGACCTTTTATTAAATCTCTACTATTTTATAAATATGTTTTCGGCTAATACCGGGCATGAATGGAGTTATTCTCATATGTAAAAAAACTAGTAAGATCCTCTTTCTTAGGTAACCACTAATAAATCTCTACATAAAACCGCAAAACATTAGTCATTATGCATGTAATTTTATGTTGTACTGAATTTTTTTTAATATGTGGTATATTAACGAAAAAGTATTTCTATCACAATAGATACACTTTGCTAATTTAAATTCATGTATCGGTTCGTTAACTTCGGGAAGTATTATTTGGATGTACGTAAAGGTTCGGTGGCTGACGGCCAGTGTGACCAGAATAATATTTATAAAGCAAACTTATTCTGGAAAACACATGTGGTAGAAGTGAAGCCTTCAAAAATTTTAAATTTTAATTTTTAAGTTTAATATAAATTTTTTATTTTGATAAAAACTAAAATAATTAGAAAAGTTTCTATAATTAATAATACGTAAATAAAATTGATAAATTTCATCTAATTTTATAATTAAATTAAATTAATCTCTTATTTAATTTGTTTGCATATCTATGTTTTTTTTTAATTCAGAAAATGATCGAATACACACAAATATAAAGTTTATGAAAATTTACATACAAATATTCACAATCATTATTCACAATATCATTTTCAATTGCGCGCATAAACACGTATTAACACACGTACTACGCTGAGACCCAAGCAAACTCTCGCTATGCCTAACACGAGTGGAGGGGGTACGAAGCAGAGCACAAAGAGAACCACGAACATAAGAAACACTGTATAATGCTTCCTATCTCATTTTCTCCCACGTTAAATCTTATGAATTTATGTGTCTGTCTCTTTTTACTGTCGCTTTTTCGTTTCATCGACTTTAAAATCACAACGATGCTAAAGAAGTTTTCACTTAAAAAAATGTAGTTTTAACATATTTTATGACGATTACATAATATTACATGAGTCGTATTTTCATTCAGTTAGGAATAAATTATCAGAAAATTTCATATTTATTTTAAATCGACTCAATCCCTTTTACCTTGGAAATTTAATTTATGTGAATGAAAAAAACCAAGAAAGCGAATAATTCTTCAGAACTTAATTTCATAACTTAATGATGACTTTTAATTTCCGAATAAATTATTCGAAATTAAAAGTAATGGGTTAATTTCAATGAATATGTTGCTTTGTTTTAAATTATCACACTGAGGTATGACGTGTTGCAACGGTTGTTAAAATTATTTTTAATACAATTAATCTTAGAAAGAATAATGGCTACTATTCACAAGAGAGGAAGAATAAATAATCATAAATCGCCATAAGAATTGATATGTGCAGAACGTTTGCTTGTATTGTAGAAAAGAGTAAGCATTTAATATACACTACTAGTACAAGTGGATAAGAATCCCGTGACTAAACTACGGTATGATTTTGAAACTCGATATAAATTTATGGGTAGAAAGAATGGAGTAAAATTAGAAAGAATGGAGTAAATTGATATGTGCAGAACGTTTGCTTGTATTGTAGAAAAGAGTGAGCAATTAACATACACTGCTAGTACAAGTGGATAAGAATCCCGTGACTAAACTACGGTATGATTTTGAAACTCGATATAAATTTATTGGTAGAAAGAATGGAATAAAATTTTATAACGAAAAATATTTCCATAGGATTTTTTTGCAGACTATGGTAAGAAATCTTGCATAATGGAGCGGTGAAAGAGTACATCTGGTCTATGCCAGGCACACTGAAGGATATTGGGTGCTGAATTACTAAAGAAAAGTGCTACACGACGAAAGACAAATTTTTTTTGTGAATATAAAATACTGAATCTGATTACACCACTAATGGCAGCAATATTACGCGTAAATAAATTATGGCTTTGAAGTTAATTTGTCTAATCCTTTCCTGCATCAGTTTGTTTATTGTGGTTTTTATTATTTCTTTTTTTGCCTATACTTTTTGTATATTTTAGTTTACATGTTATTTGCGTCTTTTATGCACTCGGTAAGTTATTCGCTCAATTTATGTCAAATGTAACTGTTTGTGAAATTGTTTACTTAATTATTAATAAAATATATTCTCAATGTAATTTTTGCAAATAATTCAGTTTTAGCACACCAATATTACATCTTTATAGTAATACTAATCTACTATATCTATAATTTAAGTGTGAGGCGATATTTTCGCGTAATAATACCACATATTAAAAACTATTAACCCTATTTAAGTAAATGGAATATTCTTATTTATTTATTATTATTGCGATTAAATTGGAATCAGTATATCAATTAATATAAAACTAATATTATTTATTACTAAATTAGTTTGTTTTTATTTACGTCATTATTATGGTAAAATACAATATTGGTAGTTGCAATAAGTATAAAAATATTTTATTTTAGGCTATAAATAATGTGGTAATTAATATGATAATTTGTAAGATAACCAGAAAGTCCAAAAAAATTTACCCGCGTGTGATGAAAATGTAGTTTGGTAAATAAATTTAGAACAACCAATTCTTCATTAAGCCTCTTAATAAAATATTGAACGTTTGCAGCTTAGTAATTTTACGGTGAAAATGCTTTATGTAACAGTCTGCTGTAACGACTTTGAATAATTCAGTGCTGTAATATTTTATTAAATTTTACGATTAAGTATCACCAAATACTAGGTTATAACTAACGTAACTATTGTGGTGCACATGGAGAGTAATACAATGCAAGCAAAACGGAGTATTATCAAAGCGTATGGACTAAAACCATAGAATTTCAAGATATTTTACTTTGTTGTCGAAATTTTTCTCCAGTTATAAATTTGTATTAAACTAAAAAAAGTCCGAAAATATATATTTCTTGAACCGATAGAATACTAGCGATGTACGCTAATTGGGACTAAAATCGCACCGTCGTGCAAAGTTTTAAAATTGTAAAAACAAGGCAATTCATAATAAAAAAGTACATTTTTTCAGCATTTCTGAACAAGCAACGTAAATGAATAGTCATTAAAATGGAAATAGTTTTTTACTATAGTCAGTTCACTGATCACATTTTGATTGATCAAAATACAATTCTTCGTAAATGATTTTCGATTGACTTTTTTCACATAAAATAGCAAGGCCCATATTTCCTACCATTATGTATTTCAGAACTATTTTTTTGTATGGTAACATAGACCTATAAATATTTTAAGTTCTTTCTTAGGAAATTATTTACAGTTTGAAATAATGTCACATTTATTTTATATATACAGTTTTGTTGTTTTTGTTTTATATACGGAACATATCTTTGTGGATATAAATGATAACTGATTGTTATATTTACGTATATTACTTTATGCATAATGTATTTTAAGAAGATATGTAATTTTTAAATGTTTCTTTCAGTTCTTACTAATCCTTTCGATGTCGAAATTATTCTTAACACATGTTTTGAAAAAGGCAATACGTACAAGTTTGCTCAGTCGTGGTTGGGTAACGGTTTAATTGCAGGGCCAGGTAAATTGAAGCATTACTTAAATCATATTTTTATTATCCTCCTTATCTCCATGGTATTTCAGTAGCTTATCAATTTGCTTATATTTTACAGGAGTTTAAATTTATTTAATGTGATTTATTTTGAATATATTTGGCGTTAATTTTGTAGAAATTCATTATTCACAATTAAATGAAACTACGTTATGTAGTATTATTTCTACTTTCTTTAAGTTCTTTACCACGACTTAGGCTTCGTTGTAGTACAACATCATTTTAATAAATATGGCTATAACTGGAAGTTTGGCGTATGTATACACTGCTTTTACCCACTGTATATCTATTTGGTACATTTGTTATTATTAAAGTATTTCAAGCTTTGGTCCTGAAAATGATTCAAAAAAGTAAAGTGATCAGTGTTAATAAACCGGAGCTATAATTTCTTTTACAAAATAATAAAGAGAGAGAGTACAGGGCCGGTTATCTTAAATAATTAAGTGCATTACATATATGGCTATACCAAAACTTGGCGTTTTAGCATTGATATTACTCCACAAACACTACTGAACAAAGGAAGTCTCGTAAGAACGCAAGAATATTTGCTTAACTTAATATTTCGATATTTTATACTATGTACAGAGCACTTATTTCAAGCTGTTCGGCTAAATAAGTTAATGTCAATATGATACTTTTACGTAAGTAAAGTTTAGTTTAAAAAAAGGGGTTTAAAAGATATTCAGAAATAACCATTTCTAAATGAATACTAAAGAACTTTTAATTTTCAAGTCAGAATTTTAAATACGTATCGCCCATAAAAACTTTATCAAAAATAAATGTGGAGGTGCATCGCATAGAATATATACCGTTGTTTATTAATCATCAAATACAAAGAAGTAATTCCAAAAACATTTCGCTAAAATTTACACAACTAGCTAAGATTATAATTATGTGAATATTTAGCAGGCAAAGTTTTTATTTGGTAGTGCGTTTTGAGAAGATAGTTTCCAAGATGATATATTTTTGATAGGTCGAATCATGGTTTAATGACCAGTTATTTCATTACTCTAAGAAATAATGTTTTTAAAATATTAATATGAGTTGAAATGATTTCATAGTTCAGATCGCTATGTATAATACATTTATCAATAAAATTTAGTACTAAAATAGAAGACGATAACAATTTCAATAACAAAATCGTAAGAGGAACGAATCATAAAAATTGAATTGTTTTGACTATAATATTTAAATGTCGTCATTTCATATCTGAATTACCCATGCAACTGTAAAAAAATGTATAAAAGACACAACACACAAAAATAATTTTAGAAATAATATTATTAAATTTCGTATTAGAAAATTGGAATTAGTTATGCAGTAATAGCAGCAGTAATAATAAATTTTGTATCATAATGCAGTTGGAATTAGTTATGACAGTAGTAATAGTAAATTTTGTATCATAATACAGTTTGACCCATGCTTTGATTGTTGTTTTTTTCTGCCTGCGGATGATGGACGTTTATATAGACTCAAATTCTACATAATTAATATTGCCAAATTAGATGCCTGTGGGCTGTAGCGGAGTTCTCGTGATGATAAAAGTACAGTATTTTGGTAAGCAAGATGAAATGCATAAGAAAAATTTGTGACCGAAAATAATATTGTACAGTGAGGAATTGAAGCGACGGAAAGAGCAACGACCATATGGATAGCATTACAGAGACAGTTCTTGTTCCATTGCATGCGCGCGGCGTGCCAAGGATTTTTGATATTTAAAAAAAATGCAATTTTTGACCAAGTAACCTAAACTATACTATCAATTTAAAGTAAATGAAAGAGAATTTAAATACAAAAACAAAGGAGTGTATCCATTTTGAATCCAATAAGTTTTTATTTAATTTTTAAAAAACACAATTTAATAACTTTTGGTTGCAAAAATCAAGGGCAGAATGAATTTCCGGGCTTGAAAATTTGTCTCTGTTTTCATTCCATTGACCACTATCAAATTAAAAAAAATCGTACTCAGCCAGGTGTGCTCTTTAGATTCCTTAATCTTTAAAAACGCATATATATACGTACAAAGATATGCTTTTACCTACATACGTACGTAAGTACATGTATATCGAATCCGATATGATTTGAGTTTATCCACTAAATTTTTCTCTGAAAACAATCTCCTTGCCTTATTTTTATTGACCACTCCTGAATGCTAAAGCGATAGTTTTGTGGTTTTTACGAGAGTAAAAAAGTTTTGTATTTTATTTGCGTTATTTTGAATTTTTTTTTCAATTGTAACAAAATCTCATGTGCTTTAATTGGATAACACACGTTTGTGCGTTCGAACTACCTTTTGTTAAATAATTGTGTTATTAAATACGTTATTTTAGTTATGTTCACACCAATTATACTATTGTAGGATTGAAAACTGCACGTTCTCGTGATACAATATTTTCCCCAGATTTTTAGGTTTTTCTCTGTGTTAATCTTAGTTAGAATGGACTTCCACATTTTGAATTTCCTTTTCTGTGTTTATTCCCAAGATTTCGTCTATTAACAAAGGGACTTTCTTTTTATTCAAGCATTGTACGAATGTGTAAAATAATGCTTCCAATACCGAAATCAATTTTCTTTCGCGAATAAATAGATTTATTACATTACAACATCTTCAGGTGGGATATTAGCAAAGATGTTGTAATAAAACCTGAAGATGTTGTAATACAACGAAACCTAGGTCGTGGTAAAGAAATTAAAGAAAGTAGAAATAATACTACATCACGTAGTTTCATTTAATTGTGGTAGATTATTATTTAAGAAAAATAAATGGATAGTACATTACCCTTTTTTGTAATGTTATCCTTGTGGATCCCTAAAAAATATTTTATGTTTCGACTTTCCATTCGTAATTCACAATTTAAAATCTGATCGTCTTATTTTAATTAATTTTGAAAGTTATGTGATCTGTTTGTCGTGACAAAATGGAATAAATAATGAGAGTAAAATATAAATTTTTACATCGAAACTAATGGAGAAATGGGCAGATGACAAGAAAAAAATGACAGTAAAATATAAATTTTCATATCGAAACTAATGGAGAAATGGGCAGATGACAAGAAAAAAATGAGATTGAAATATAAATTTTCACATCGAAACTAATGGAGAAATGGGCAGATGACAAGAAAAAAATGAGAGTAAAATATACATTTTCACATCGAAACTAATGGAGAAATGGACAGATGACAAGAAAAAAAATTGTAAAGCACGTCTGCTCGCACTGCGATGATTCCATATACATTTAGACATTTATCCCATTACCCATCCTATTGAAAAAAATTGATTCTGTTAACAAACATTGATTCAAAAACTATTAAATAATAAATGTCGTAATAATGAGAGAGAATTATAGTCAAGCTCGACTGATAATAATCATCAGAATCTGAATGTACTATACTATAATTGATTATATAACCTTGATCGAGTAAACACTTTCTTCTTCACTTGAAATCTGTGAGATTTTGCTTCGAAAAAACATAATATTATTTCAGAGGCTTAACATTCTTGGAAAGAATTAATAAGTACATCAAAAGGAATGATAAGCATAGTTAATTAATATCAGTTGGTATCAACTTTAGACGTTTTCCGTGATGCATTTAAAAACGTACAATATCTTTATTTTAGGCTTCCTGAGTCTCTTCGAACAATTAGCCTATTGAGAGAGGGCTTTCTCTTATTACTGCTATTGTATGACATAAAATACAGAGACAAATATTTCCTTAAAGTACGTGTCACTATACTTGTCATATCCCCAAAAAAGACTGTTGAGGACGATGTTAAACATTTTACGAAACCTCAGTCTCATACAGTAACAATCTTAATTTTCTGACGGTGTTTTAAAATACCCTAGCTACATTACCATCACTTGAAGTTACAAAGCTTGACTAAAGTTTATCTACATTAAGACTAAGATTATCTTTCACATACTAGTGAATAGCATTTTTCGTATCTTAGCAAAAGTTTTGCCCACTTTTTATATATACTTCTAGGCAATGTGTAAAAGGTATTCAAGGGTTTTCAGATAGGTGAAGTGATATACAAATAATTTTTGGTATTTGGTATTATAGTATCTTGAAAAACAATAATTTCAATAGATCTGGTACCGCAAATGTACTAAGACTCCGTAGGTTGTGACAAGTGAAGTTCGGGTGACAGAACACTTGAAAAGTTTGCTGTCAACCACGCACGAATTTAAATTTGAATTAATTTTTTTCAGATGGTAAAAAACTTCCGATATGTTATCCTTTTAATTTGATTTCCTAAGAAATAATAGAATATCACAGTTTCCAAGCAAATAAAAACCTAAGTTGCTAATATGTTGAAACCTGAAAATGACTAAAGGATATTCATTTTTGTACGTCATTGTAAATATCAGAAACTTTAAAATTTATACGTACCCTAACTTTTAAATATAATTATGGCGCTAGTAACAAACCTATAGCAAACCCGAATTTTATATTATATAGTATACACCTTCACTGTTATCATACATTTTTCTGGGGTACTTAAATATTAAATAAATAATATTACAAATCGCAAATGAATAAAGCTGAAAGCGCACTCTCTTTTACACGCAAATTTATAGTTCTTTAAACTGAGAGGATAAGTGATTAATGAATGAATTGTTTTTAATTTGTTGATTCTGTAAATTAAATAACAAGTAAATCAATTAGCATTTCTTGCACGTAAATTTTTCGCATTTAAACCTCCCAAAAGTTGTTATTTGTGCTCTCCACCTAGCTTTATCCCTTTCTCCTCTTTTGTAAAAAGTTACTAAATACGGAAGGTTGCTTTAAATTCGATTACAATTCAAAATATTTATGTAGATCTGTGGATAAAATATTTTTAAGTAAGCATAGGATACGTGAAAGGACGAGATGTTTTATACCAGCTGGCTCCACAGCAACAATCGCGTAAAATTCGGAGTAACAAATGTAATTAGAATTTTACCTTATATTTCATATATTATTGTTGGGTATATATTACTACCGTACCAAATGTCATCAAAATCTGTGAAGTAGATTTTGCGTGATCGACGAACAAACTAACATACAGGCCGAGAGACAAAAATTCTGAAAACAGGTTTTCTGGTTTGTATTATCATTCTTTACGCTAAATCCATCACTCTTTTTAAAACGTTTTCCAGGTAAGGAATTTACTTTGCTACAATTTTATTAATAATATGAATTAATCTAGACTTGAAACATTTATTGCTTATTGGTATGTTTGACTTTACTTTTTTTTAGTGATACCTGAAATTGATGTAAGAAAAATCAACTATGAATTGTAGTAATGTAATTCAAAATTAAATCAAAATATAATTTTTATTGGGAAAAACATTTCTTTTCCTACAAGCAGAAAATTTTAAATTAACAAGAAAATTCAATATACCACGAGACCTAACAGTCGTATATTATTCAAGGCCTTGTAGGTACAATTGTTCCGTAAGTACAATTGTCCTGAATACAATTGTCCTGAATGTCCTAAATATACTTAATATTTAAAGTCCAACGACGTCAGAAAATTAATTTCCGTACTATAAAATTTATATTTTATTACCAAAACTGAAATCAAATATCCCGAATTTATCCAACCCAGGATTAATGTTTTTTTTCATTATTATGGACTTTAAGCAAAATAAATAAAAACCTATTTAAATAATTGAGGAAAATTGTTTTATTAATGCAGCAAACAATCCTCGCAACTGCAAAATGTATGTAAATTTCCGAAATGATAATAATTATAAAAGACCGATTTTATTTTAGATTTTACAAAAATAACTATAACCTTATGATCAAAGTGTATACAAGTATAAATATTCTACAGTAATAATTAATTTTTCAGGTTATAATGACATAAAATGGAAGGAAGATCTTCTTTGAACATTGAAACTAAACACTTGGTTTTTTCTGCTGACATTCGCGTACTTCACCGACACGCATCTTTACGTAAATATAAAATTCCCTATCATATTTTTTTAATATAGCCTATATGGTACGTATAATTGAATGTACCAAAATGGTAGAAAAGAAAAATTTGTTACGAGACTTTCGTTTCACGACTGACTAGTAAAAATATTTATTCTAATGAATAAAATGCAAATCTAGGATTGCAGCGAATGTAAAAATTTGTGATACAAAACTAGTTCCACGCATTTACGCCCACAAGGGTAAAAAGTACGAAACTGTCCATAATAAAATTCAATAGGATTCGTTTGTTACTTCGATAGAGATTTCTAAATTAAATACATGAACAAAAAAAAAAGAAATTAAATGATTCCTTTGCACACTTCACCAAATGTCAACAGCGTGCCGAATACATGTTCAACTTTAATTAAATCTTTACACAAAGTTTTTAACTGAATTTTGGTTTGATAACACAAAATAAAATTCTGCTTCATGATAGTATTTACTTCATTTAAATTCTATAAAATATAGTAAGGTTAGGTTTAGGGGGACATATTGATTTCAAAGCATTGACGTTAATAAGATTCACGTCTAAATGTTTCATATATTTACGATAAAAAATTTAAAAAGAACGTTGGTTAAAAATTGAGATTTTATACATTATTACAAAATCGTATTTTTTTCCAATAATATGCATAGATGTGTTTGCTCAGTGGCCCATCGTTATGTGTTAATTGTCTTTACAACTAACAAACGGCCAAGCTATGAAAAAGGATTTGAATTGTGGTATATTCTTGTTATTTGTATTAACATCGACTTATAACCTTAAAGTGACATTGCAACTAACTGGTGGTTGTTAAATAATGCACAAGAAAATCTAAACATTAGCATTCTCGATAATTTAGTTTCAAATACAATTAAATCTATACTTAATTTTAATTCACAACCGTGTATTATTTTTATATCCGTGATTTATTCCGTAACTAAAATATAACAAATTTACTCTTTTGTTACTTAGTAGCGTAAAAGTTAAAAGTTCAAATTGCTTCAAATTACATATATAGATGATTTCAATTTAATTTCATATGAACAAGATTTTAAATCGTATAAGAATAGACTCTCTATTAATTATATATTAGTAGTTTTTTATAAAAATCTTAAATTTTATCTATGCTTGATGAAGTTGGAACCTATTGTTCGCGCCGAATTTTTTTTAAATTACATACAAAATTAAAGAAAATAATATAATATCTAATCTAATGAATATTTCCAAAACGTAAAAAAGTAAAAAAAGCGATTCGATTTCGTGCAAAAAGCATAGAAGCAACACTTGACATTTAACATTTAACAAAATTGAAATCGTCCGCATCATATTGAAAACTTAGGGAAAAATGACATAAATATGTTTTCAAAAACAACTAATATATAGATAGATTAATTTTACACATTTATTTCATATGTAGAATACAAACTACGTAACTATCAAATATACATAGCCTAATATTAAACCTACCATAGTAATTAATTTACAAATCTTTCTACTACTATTATGTTATACTACCACTAGACATTTTTTTTATTGTGGTATTAATGTAGTGAATTAAAATATTTTGGAATATTTAAAATCGCATCTTAAAAAAGATTCCGATGAAACAAATGTAAATTTTACTTCAAGCAAACCGCCAGATTTTATGTGATATTTGTTCAAAAAATAATCATTTACTTCTAATTAATCGATAATAATCTCAAATAATTTAATCGTTTATTCAGTCCAGTGCAGAAACAAAAAGCACACATGGAATATAAAACCCTTGTAAGAAATAGTTTATTCGAAACTCTATTTTAGTTGCTAAAAGAAAGGTTCGGTTTAATTCATAATACTGGTATAGTGCGACTTTTATTTCAGTCACTGACGTTACGGCCGAATTTAAATATTTGGTCAGAAGTTAAATTCATCATTTTATAAAATTTATAAGATCGTAACTGACAGAAAGGCGAAAGATTAAATGAAACCAATGAGCTTCTACGAAATTAAAAAATTATCAAGTTTAAGCTACCAAACCTAACTGTAGTTGGTCAAAGTCTCAAAGGTAGAACGGAGACGTGTCTAGAATTATGTAATGAAATAAATTAAATTTTTTTTAATATTTCGAAAGACAATTTAAATTTATTAAACTTTGTTATTAGGTATTATAATTAAAGATATATTCTCATGAAAAGGTTTTTTTTAATTCTCTCAACAAATCGCAAAGAAAAGTTAAAGTTTCGTTTCAAATTGGATCTCCCGAGCGGTTTGTCTTATCTTTAGAGAGACGATAGAATGGAAAGCTTGTAGAGTAATAAGTTTTCGTTATTAATATCATATAATATTTGCAGAAGTACAGTTTACATACAGATCTTCTGTGATCATAATGTGATATCGTATTATTTATAGATCAAACATTAAAATTGTATTTTCTCTATATGACTTAGCCCGCCCACATTTTTAGGTATTTGTTTTAGTATAATATGTCATGTCATTTCAAAAATGTCACACGTCATTTCAAAAAATGGTCAGTATAACTGCCTTTCTTCCCAATGTATTAACACAAATTTTTCAATAATGAGTGAGAATTAATAGAAATTAAAATAAAAATATTTGTATCTAACATAATAGTTATATAATTGATAAGATAGAGACAACCAATTATCTCACTCATGTTTCTAGAATGTATGGTAAACAATATATTTTCCTGGTAAAAGATGGCATAACTATAGAAAAAATTGAATGATATGTACCTTTAACTGTATAATTTTTTATACATATTTAAGTTTACATGGAATTCCCGTAGTATTCTTGTAGTAATTCTAATTTTAGTAGTGAGTACTGTCCATTTAATTTTTACTTTAATTTCAACTTTACGTTAAATCCATCACTCTTTTTAAAACGTTTTCCAGGTAAGGAATTTACTTTGCTACAATTTTATTAATAATATGATTTAATCTAGATTTGAAACATTTATTGCTTATTGGTATGTTTGATTTTACTTTTTTTTAGTGATACCTGAAAGTGATGTAAGAAAAATCAACCATGAATTGTAGTAATGTAATTCAAAATTAAATCAAAATATAATTTTTATTGGGAAAAAACTTTCTTTTCCTCCAAGCAGAAAATTCTAAATTAACAGGAAAATTCAATATACCACGAGACCTAACAGTCGTATATTATTCAAGGCCTTGTAGGTACAATTGTTCCGTAAGTACAATTGTCCCGTAAGTATATTTAAAGTCCAACGACGTCAGAAAATTAATTTCCGTACTATAAAATTTATATTTTATTACCAAAACTGAAATCAATTATCCCGAATTTATCCAACCCAGGATTAATGTTTTTTTTTCATTATTATGGACTTTAAGCAAAATAAATAAAAACCTATTTAAATAATTGAGGAAAATTTTTTTATTAATGCAGCAAAAAATCATCGCAACTGCAAAATATCTGTAAATTTCCGAAATGATAATAATTGTAAAAGACCGATTTTATTTTAGATTTTACAAAAGTAACTATAACCTTATGATCAAAGTGTATACATGTATAAATATTCTACAGTAATAATTAATTTTTCAGGTTATAATGACATAAAATGGACGGAAGATATCTGCTTTGAACATTGAAACTAAACACTTGGTTTCTTCTGCTGACATTCGCTTACTTCACCGACACGCGTCTTTACGTTAATATTAAATTCCCTATCATATTTTTTTTAATATAGCCTAAATGGTACGTATAATTGAATATACTAAAATGGTAGAAAAGAAAAATTTGTTACGAGACTTTCGTTTCACGACTGACTAGTAAAAATATTTAATCTAATTAATAAAATGCAAATCTAGGATTGCAGTGAATGTAAAAATTTGTGATACAAAACTAGTTGCACAAGGATAAAAAGTACGAAACTGTCCATAATAAAATTCAATATGAAAAATTTGTCCATAATAAAGTTAATAAGATTCACGTTTAAATGTTTCATATATTTACGATAAAAAATTTAAAAAGAACGTTGGTTAAAAATTGAGATTTTATACATTATTACAAAATCGTATTTTTTTCCAATAATATGTATAGATGTTTTTGCTCAGTGGCCCATCGTTATGTGTTAATTGTCTTTACAACTAACAAACGGCCAAGCTACCACGAGATCCATGAAAAAGGATTTGAATTGCGGTTTATTCATCGTATTAACATCAGTATTAACATCAACTTTTAACCTTAAAGTGACATTGCAACTAACTGGTGGTTGTTAAATAATGCACAAGAAAATCTAAACATTGGCATTCTCGATAATTTAGTTTCAAATACAATGAAATCTATACTTAATTTTAATTCACAACCGTGTATTATTTTTATATCCGTGATTTATTCCGTAACTAAAATATAAAAAATTTACTCTTTTGTTACTCAGTAGCGTAAAAGTTAAAAGTTGAACTTGCTTCAAATTACATAAATGGATGATTTCAATTTAATTTCATACGAGCAAGATGTTACATCGTATAAGAATAGACTCTTTATTAATTATATATTAGTAGTTTTTTATAAGAATCTTAAATTTTACCTATGCTTGATGAAGTTGGAACCTATTGTTCGCGCCGAATTTTTTTTAAATTACATACAAAATTAAAGAAAATAATAAAATATCTAATCTAATGAATATTTTCAAAACGTAAAAAAGTAAAAAAAAGCGCTTCGATTTTGTGCAAAAACATAGAAGCAACACTTGACATTTAACATTTAATAAAATTGAAATCGTCCGCATCATATTGAAAACTTAGGGTAAAATGACATAAATATGTTTTCAAAAACAACTAATATATAGATAGATTAATTTTACACGTTTATTTCATATGTCGAATACAAACTACGTAACTATCAAATATACATAGCTTAATATTAAACCTACCATAGTAATTAATTTACAAATCTTTCTACTACTACGATGTTACACTACCACTAGACATTTTTTTATTGTGGTACTAATGTAGTGTAGTTAAAAAAGATTCCGATGAAACAAATGTAAATTTTACTTTAAGCAAACTTCCAGATTTTACGTGATATTTGTTCAAAAAACAACTAAAACTACAAAAATAATATCCATTGTGTTCCACTACTTTTACCATGAACCGGTAAATCATTTACTTCTAATTAATCGATAATAATCTCAAATAATTTTATCGTTTATTTAGTCCAGTACAGAAATAAAAAGCACACATGGAATATAAAACCCTTGTAAGAAATAGTTTATTCGAAAATTTACTTTACTTTAGTTGCTAAAAGAAAGGTTCGGTTTAATTCATAATACTGGCATATTGCGAGTTAATACCAGAAAACGGATACTCGTTAACTATATACACTGAGAATTTTTTTTTACTAAGTTTCATGTTATTTACAATAACTTCTTACATTATTTTAAAGAAACTGTAACTCAAAAACTGTAACTTAAAAATATACCAGCGGCATTCGGATTCTTTTTATTGAAACTATTATTGATATCAAGCCACCATTTTAAAAATAATAGCATATACCATGTTTATACAATTTGATCGTAGTGTAGTGTTCATTTGTATACTATAATTTATACTAAAAGCTTAATTTTAATGGCATAAATATTTTTATGCCAAACCATACAATCGAACGAAAAGAAAAAGAAATATATATATGTATATATATATATATATATATATATATATATATATATATATATATATATATAAAGAACGTCAAATCATTAAAGTTTTTGGTCGGTTAGATAGGCTTACCTAGTGAAGAAACGAGGATTATGATACAGAAGAAACCAGAATTTTGGTATTAACTTTCAAAGAGAAATGTGATCCTGGTGTTTTTTCTACTTTTAGAAAGTTATGCTATTTTTAATAATATTTTTGTTGTCTGTTAAACCGTGCTTTAGTCACTATTAGTCGAACGTAGAAAGCCCCTCAAAATTGTCGTTTATCGTACCACTAATACATGTGGATTATACGGTTATAAGTCAAATATGTAATTGGTAACCGTACGTCGTCATTGTACAAATATTCATAAGATAAAGTTTCTTTATTAAAATAATGTAAAATTTATTTAGATTGTTTTATTAAAATAATAACAACTGGTTAACCATAAGCCATCAAAAATAAAAATTATAAGTAATACAATATTAAGCGAAATTCACGAAAAGCTGATGATGAAACAAACAAATATCATCATCATATATATTAATATGCTAAGGTTAAGATGTTACTCTCCCTTTTTAGAAAAAACCTCACAACTAATCCACAGAAATTATATATCATTTTATAGATAATTGCTTGGTCTACCGGCATCCACAACTAAAAAATTTATTATTGCTATTGTTTTTGCAAATTAATTAATTATTAAAATTATATACACAAAACAGCAATGCTGCCATCTAACGGCTCAACGTCAATATGATTGACGGTCGGTAAAATTTTTGTTTAATTTCAAATCCACTCACGTATAAATAAAGTGGCGCTTTAGCTCAATGCAAATGAATATTTGTTTGATCTGTCATCTGAGCTTCATAATGGAATAAAAACGTAATAAGCAGTGTGCAAAATTAGAATTAGGCTTATGTTATTGCCAGTATATTATGCCTTTACTCCACTTTACTTTGCTGGCTAATGTTACAGCGTCGATACACTTGGGTTATTCCTTAACTTAAATATATAGGTGGCGGTTTTTCAAATTAATATTAAGCATATGGCGTCCGGTATATCTCTGAAACTAATATTTTGTAATTTTTTTAATAAATTTACAAGATTTAATAATGTTTACAATATACTACTACTTTTATTTTACAGAAATATATTTATAAGATGCAAATGAAATAATATACAGCGTATAATTTTTTAATTTAACACAAAGTGGTAAATTGTAGCAAATATTATATTCTAGTTCATTTATTAGGGGCAGTATTAAAACAAAAATTACTTTTGTGTATATTGTCTTTTCGAGCTGCTTTCTCTACACCTACTCCTCCCATCATTCATATCATCCCGCCTTTCACATTTGGCCACGTCTGTTTCACCAATATATGTTCAGAAAACTTCATTGCGTTTTTTAACATACACCTAGCGAATCCAAATGATGTACATAGTTATATATGTTTAATTATACTGCCACTAGTAGCTTCTTCTAGAATTGATTTTTCTAGAGTTTTTCCATTCATGAGTTACAAAACTATTCTTCAATATGTGTTTTGCCATATTCTCTTGGTTATTATTAGACTAAATTTTTAATCGGATGGTAAATTTTCTTTTGAAGAAAAATGGTATTTCTTATCTCCCCTTGAGCTTAACGGCAAACGTCCGACCGATTAAAATGAAGAAATACCACTTTCCTTTTACCGATTATTGCAGTGGAACTTTTACGTGGATTTCGATAGAAATATTAACTAGTATAGTAATACGGCTTCATTGTCTATCTTCTAGGATCAGAAATGCCAAAATGATTCATTTTTATATTACATCAAAATAGTGTCGTATTTTATTCCTGAATGTTTTTTTTTTGGTTTTCTTATACTCGTAAGATAACACTTTTTTGTCTGTTCATTTCATTTTGTTTCTTGTTTGATTAATTTTCCTTACCAAAAGTTTACTAAAGTACGTTTCCTTGCACATTTTTTTGATCTGATGTATAGATTATTCGTGCTAACCGGTGATCTAAGAGGAAGCTATAGATATAATTTCTACATTTTCATTTTTGTCACAGTAGAAGTTTTATTCCTCATAAAATCGGTATTTAATTTTTTCTTATTCTGGGTCAGTCACCGACAACAGTTTTTGTTTTTTGCTTACTTTCTGTAAAATCTATTAATTATTACAAAATAATTTAGAAAGAACTAGACGAAGTTTTAAAACTACGATTTCTTGCGTTATATCTCCATTGTTTTATAATTTGGCTTGTTAACTCTAACCGGACAAATATAAAAATATTGTTGATGTTCTGCTAAGGGCGATTGTAAAATTGTTTATTTCTTTGTAGTGTTTTTTGGTATGCAGTCGCAGTTGGCTCATTTTTTATATTATTTTCTATTCAACATTTAAATTTAGTGTTTTTCGTTGAATCCTTTAAATTAAAATACAGGAGACTAGAAGTGACTGAAGTTAACATTGTAATAACTTCGTACATTTTTCGAGAATGTATTACGAAATAAAAGAGAAACCTATATATATACTACGATACTTTATGTTCATTTCGTTTAAGTTTGATTTAACTCCAGACAGTGGGTGAAAAATATAAGAATTTTTCTATTGTTACGAAGAGCAGAAATGAAAAAGAGTTTTATTTTAAAAAAATTAAATGTGTAAAGGACTTTTAGAATATCCATAATACGAAAAACGAAAACATCGAGAATTAAAAAAAAACAACAACGAATGGAATATATCAATATGAACTGGAATTTTTTTTGAGTCCATTGTGATGTCACTTATGCTTACTTGTTTTTTTAATAAAGACAGTAATCATTCTGAGTTTTAATTTTCTATATTTTATTAAATGTACAATTTTTATAATGATATCTTCAAAATAAAAATAATTAATTTCCAGCCAAAATATAATCAACGACTACGAAACAAATTGTGAAATTTGAATAATTTTAAAGATTTAATGTAACTTGTGAAAAACGACAACAAAATTCAAATTGTATGCTGTCCTAACATGTTGTAACTATTTTAAATATTTTGTCTGAGATAAGTACTAGTTGTAAACAGTAGTAGTTGAATAGTTATTGAAAACAAAAATATCAAATAACCTCTCAAGCATGGGTAGGACTCGAATTTCAATGGTTTCGTGCAAATTTAAGCACTTGTGGACAATTAATTTAAATATAGTATTTGTATTAAACTATATGCAAATATTAACTTTTCAGATCATAAATATATTTTCTATCGTATCGCAGAAAAACACAGTGTCTATAAGAATTAGGATGATTGCCACAGCCTGACTGTAATCTCCTAATAGATTTTACTAACCCCATTTTTTATTATTTTTAGCTCAGTAATTTCGGAAACAAGGGGAAAGAATGTATTATTTTTCCATATTCTTCGTAATATATAATATATTTCTTTGCAATTAATAATATATTTAATAAAAAATAATATATTTACCTCCGTAATATATAAAATATTTATTTGCTTTTAAATAATGTTTCCCATAATACATACAAATTGAAAAAAAACAGTGAGCCGTCAAGGGACGCCTGGCAGATGTGAAACATCGTGTTGGTACAAGTAATATGCATGTAAGACAAGATTATTACAGGAACTAAATATAGCATAATGAAAAAAATAAAGTATTACGGATTTCCTACAGAAAATGGTGACTTTATTAATAAACATTTATCTACAATTAATACAAAAATAATAAAGCACAGGTTATGTATACCGTAGTAAACAACAGCGTCGAACTGAGTGAGGAGGGGGTCACGTAGTCGGTTGCGTATGGCGCCACGACGAAGTACCGTACACTCTACTATATATAGACTATACATATACCTTAGTCTAGCGTCGCGACCCGTCGCCACGGCAAGCGTAGCCACGCCAACGATCCGGTTTATACCTGCGCCTATAGATGTTTCACATCAAAAATCATTCCTTAATTTACCTTTTTATGATTAATTATTAAATGAATAATTTAAAAACTAAAAAAATGGAAAATGTTTGGGTTAATAGGTGAATTATTATTTGTATGAATATAGGTGTATTAATTTCAAATATCTCAACCGCACGATTTTTGAGAAAATTGGTTGTGAACACAGAAAAACAAATTTATGGCCTCCTATATGTTTCGTAGGCGTAAAAACATGGTGAATATTTCCAAAATTATAACATTGAGGATCATCGTTAAAATTTCTGTCGGATCTTCTAAAAACCAATTAATTTTTATAAGTTTAAATTGAGACACCCATTTCTCAATTATTTGTTTACCTTAACCCTTTGTCTGACAACATGATTCTTAAAATAATGAAAAAAATATTTGAGACCCTTATAGCCAAACCTTAAAAATTGTAACATATTACTTATGGAATTAAAAAAAACGAACGTTTTATTTTTTTGAGTTTCACCTATTGAGATTTATGTAGATTAATATATTTTATTACAACGCTAAATTTAAAATTTTCTCCGTCAAACCATTTTTTATAAGTAAAGTTGTACCGGACCGATGAAAAGATATGTAAGTGATTTTATAAGGTTTCTGTTTTTCCTTTTAAGGTACGGAATTTTAAAAATAATCTAAATACGTGTAGAAACGATTAAATTTATTGGAGTATGAAAATTTTATGTCAGTTGCCCATTATCGGAAGTGTGAAAAAAATTATTTACTCTAGAAAAAGTATAAAAGTGAAGCTACTTATAATTTGTGTCAATTAATATTCCTTTCATGTGATCAGGTTACATTATTTTGTAATGAATATTGTCTAATATTAAAGAGAGTGTAGTATATATTTTTGTTTTTACTTCTAATAAATTTAAATTGCAAAACTAAATACGCAGATTATTAATTTATTGCAATAAATCACGTGCCAGTAGATTTAGTAATGTTGCAGTAGATTTTAGTAATAACTGGAGAAATTTTATGTCTAAATAATATTATGTTACCTGGCATTTTAACTGCAGCTTAAATCAATTTCGATGTACTGGCGGGTTAAAATTGTAAAGAATTGTATTAAATAAAAAACAAAAATGAATAAATTGCGCCATTAATGGCTCTTTACGCATCTTCGAATACGAATTGTATCATAACTAAGATCAAACTCCTCTGAACTCAGAATTGTAACAGAATTTTCTAAGGATTAAGATAAGCAAAATATATTAAATATTTTGCTGTTATGTGCTCGCACATAAGATCACAGATATCAAACTACTGACGCTCTATATTGCAAATAATACATAAAAAGCTGGTTTCGATTCATTTTAGCTAGCCCAATATTTTATTTCAAAACTTTTATTTCAGTCACTGACGTTACGGACGAATTTAAATATTTGGTCAGAAGTTAAATTTATCAGTTTATAAAATTTATAAGATCACAATTGACAGAAAGGCGAAAGATTGAATGAAACCAATAAGCTTCTACGAAATTAAAAAATTAACAAATTTAAGCTACTGAACCTAATTGTATTTGGTCAAAGTCTCAAAGGGAGAACGGAGACGTGTCTGGAATTATGTAATGAAATAAGCTCTTATTTCGAAAGACAATTTAAGTTGATTAAAACTTTATTATTAGGTATTAAAAGTTAAGATGTATTTTCTTGGAAAAGTTTTTTTTAACTTCTCTCAACAAATCGTAATGAAAAGTCAAAGTTTCGGTTCAAATTGGAAGACTATCTACCTAAGCGGTTTGTCTTTATTATTAGAGAAACGTATCTTTTAATATAAAGTAAAAGTTATTATTATATATGGTCTGAATCCTGGTGGTAATTTCCTTCTCGAATGGTATATAGCAACTAAGGGTTGGAATTCTAAACTTTGAAATATAAAATCATCGTCAATATATAAAACGATCTGTGCTTGTAGAGGAATAAGTTTCAGTCAATTTTTAGTAGAACAGTTTACTTACAGGTCTTCTGTGATCACAATGTGATATCTTATTATTTATAGATCGAACATTACAATTTTATTTTCCATATATAACTTTGCCCGCCCAAATTTTTACGTATTTGTTCTAGCATAATACAGTCATGTCATTTAAAAAGAAAATGGTCAGTATAACTGCATTTCTTTCAAATATATTATCACAAATATTTCAACAATGGATTAGTATTAATATCAATTAAAATAAAAATATTTGTATCTAACATAATAGTTATATAATTGATAAGATAGAGACAACCAATTATCTTACTCATGTTTCTAGAATGTATGATAAACAATATATTTTCCTGGTAAAAGATGGCATAGATATAGAAAAAATTTAATAATATGTGCTTTTAACTGTGTAAATTCTTATAGAAATCTAAGTCTACCTGTAATTCTCAAAGTACTAGTATTAGTAGTGCTAGATTTACTCGTTTTTAGCCGATTTGCTAATAACTTCCTTGGAACTATTTACTGGTTCTGCCTGATCACTCCAAATTTTTCAACATAAAGGAAGAAACAGTGCAAAGATAAATATACCTTAAGGTATCTTATATAAGGCTATTTACGTGAATGACATCACTATTAATATTATAATATGATTGCATCTAATCAAATCTAAACTGTCGATGCATAGCGTTAAATAGTACTTTTTTGCGTCTGTACATTTAATTTTTGTGGTGGGTGATCAGTATGAATATAATACACTAGAACCGCAATGACCAATTTTAAAACGGTTTGCTTTTGTATATTCCCATCAGATATAAATCACTAAATTGATTATAATTAGGTTTTCAATATTATACCGTTATCAACCTCATTTATTTAGCTAATATATACCGTTTGAAATATTATGTTTAAATATTAAGAAACTGGCTTTTCTAGAAGAAATTTGTAGCACAGTAGTTGAAATGTATTAACAAAAAACACTAACACTATCAAAATACCATATTAATCACATAACATTCAATAGGTCCTCTAAAATCTTTTTGTTTTATTAGAACTTCAAAATTTATAGTTGCAAAATTATCAATTTTCATAAATTATTTTTCAGTGACTAGAAGTATGCTTTGAATACTTTGTAAAAGCATTTAAAATAATACAACGTTACGAAACCGTTGCAAATATTTTATCTTGTAATAAAAATAGCATATTTTAATAACTATAGAAACGCAACCCTAAGTCAATTTATAGCGAGGAAATAAGTTACATGGTATTATTTTAAATTTTTATTACTAATAATGTGGAACACTTTGAAGAAATCGTTGGAAATGTTTTTGACAAAATAAAATTTTAAATTTTGTTATTACAGGAAATACCCCTTATTTTAAAGTAAAAAGATTGTAGAGTTGTAATGAAACTTTAAAAATTTAATTTCGTCCCAATTATTCTATATGCCCATATTTTTATATTGTTTCTTTGGGGTTCTCAATGTAATGTAGTTCTAAATATTATTTCATGTATCAGTAGTAAGTAGTATTTCTAAATATTACAAACTAAATATTACGTACAAATTTCGAAATAATATTTACTTATGGATATCAATTAATGGATTGGCAAGTGATTAATTCGCCACCTCAGTTAAATTTTTTTTTACAAACAAATTTATATATTTTTGTGTGAAGAAGCACAGTTTATTAAAATGACCCACGCATCACTGTGGTTATGCAGAATGTAGCCCTTTTCTAAATTTGGTCAAGGTAGAGTCTAGCCTTGCTCTGGAGTGGTTCAGCAACACTTCAATTTCACGTGAGAATAAACTTTCGTCAATCATTTCGCATCTATCGCGTATTGATTTGCTCCCTTTCTGCTCCAAAAGGAATTAATTAAAAGAGAGTATTCTAAGCTCCCTTGAAGAAATTTTCATATTTTTGCACACGCTGCGGGTGCATAATTATCAGTTAGTTTTGAGTTATAACAATTGAAAAAAATATATTATGGGACATGTTACAAGTAATAAATTTTAATAGTTTTATGTTTCCATAAAGATTAGAGTAGATTTTCCTTGGAAAAGTCATACCATATGCACATTTTTTAAGTATTTATTGTTATACCAGCCGTGCCTGCGACTTCGTTTGCGTGAGCTTTAGAACGTTGCTCGCAAAACTTCTCTGTAAACAATGTTTTGTGTAGAACCGTTAGCGATATAAACAAGTAAATTATTAACGTTGCTGACACGGGAGAGTACTACATACAGTTGTCGGTGGGAAAAGCAACTGATGCTTAGGTTCACGCCAGCTACGCGCAAGGTTTGTCCTTTTTTTGAAAAGAAAATGACACCATGATTTAGGAAATATAATTGCGACGTCTTTCGTTGAATTGCATGCAATGAACAATTAAAAAAACATATCGCGTTATATAATAGAAAACATTTATCGCCGAGTAGAAATAAAAAATATATTAATTAATCAAAACAACGGAAGCGCGTTATTAAGAGTCGTATTTATGTTGTGTTGTCTATTTTAAATTCCTACTTGCACCTTGCTACTGTAGAAAAGCAAAATAATAGTACAAACCTTGTAACTTTATTTAAGCCTGAAAATATTTCGAGAGCATGGATTTGATGTGAATTTTATTGCATTGCATTATGTAACTTGACACGGTACAATATAAAATAGATCCAAATCCATTCAATGATAATTGACTAGAAGCAATATAGGAAAGTTACGTATTTTTAAAACATTGTGATGACATCTATTATTGATTTTTTAAACTGAACTTAGTTTAATATTATTGAGCACTTTTACGTAACTTTTTTTAATTATGGGTATTTATATTTATTTATTGCGTCATTTTGAATTGTTTTATGTATGCAAATATGTATCGATATGTATATATATATATATATATATATATATATATATATATATATATATATAATATAGATTAGCAAAAATAGACCAGTTTTTGTATTTTTGCTTAAGAATGAGACATTTTCCTAAAATAAAATGTGCTGTTGACCTGGATAGTCAGTTATCATCATACCATAATTTTATCAAAATCCATCGAGCGGTTTTGAGTGATGCGATAACAAAACGACTGACAGAAATTTTCCTATATATAGTGGTTTTTGCGTGATGCGGTAACAGAAAGATGAACAGATCGACAGACAGACAAAAATTTTAAAAAGACAAAAATTTGGTTTTTTTATCGATAATAATGACTATTAAAATAAGATTTTCCTAAAAATACTCAATATACAGTCACGGCTCAGTTATATATATATATATATATATATATATATATATATATATATATATATATATATATATATATATACAGGTTGTACAGTGGCAGATTTCAAAGTTTGACCAAACATAGTTTCTGAACGCAACACATAAAAGGGGCGCGGGGGACGTCGTTTGTTTTTATGTCTTGCGTACCTAACATCAAACAAGAAAGTACATTTCAATCTCAGTTATAGGTAAGACAATTCAATTTTTTTGTTGTTTAATAATTATCATATAAAAATGTATTAGTTGATGTAATTAAAGTATCAATACCAATTAACACGAGTCTGAAATCAAAATCAATAAGTAGTGTATTTAACCCTCTCAGAAATAAATTCGAAACAAACAAGCAAGTAAAATCTTTAGGCTATCTAAATAAGTTAACATGGAAATTGAAATAAGCGAAATGAATCCAAAAGTCAGTGCAAATTAAAAGTCTGATATCGTAAGAAAAATTAAATCAGAAATCAATGATAGCTAAATTAATCCAAATAAGAATACAACTGCAAAAAATATATACTAATCAATGGGGTATTTAAAGTAAAAGTAACGAAAGTGCTATTTAATATACACATGGCGCTATTAAGTGGCTATGTACGTAATGGGTATAAAAAATTAGCAAACGATCAGTTTATAGTATATTAATTTTGTTTTTCAAAATAGCCTCCGTAACATTCTATACATAGTTTCAATTGAAATAAAAATTGGGAGATGTATTTAAATTACTTGGAGCTCTCTTTCATCGTCTTTTCGAAGGTCCTCTCCTTCATTGACCAGAATTGATTTCTGAAAAAAATCGTAATCACATGGTGCAATATTAAAATTTCATGGCGGCTGACATATAGTTTCTACATCCGACGAAATGTGCAGAGGCGGAGTGCATTACTTTTTGGAAGACGACAGAAAAACAATACCACCCACCTACCTCGAAGCCTGCACCTTAATTTCGGGTTAAGGTGCAGGCTTCGCGGTGGGTGTTTTCTTCTGATGAGTTACATGCAAAGGGGAAAAAAGAAGAAAATAGTAGAAAAAAGATGATTACAAATGATACATCCAGGTCATACCATTCACAGTTATATCAAATACAGTATTTGGGTGACCTCCGTTAAAATTCTCTAACATTTTGCGACTCCAATATATACGAATCCCGCTTTTGAACTTTTGTGAAACCATAGGATATCCATTCAGTACCAAGCTTTTTAGTGCCAAAGAAGAAAAATAACGTAAATATTTAATTTACGTTATTTTTCTGAACTTAACTTATGTAACTGTTACAGCAGATCATTACCGAGATTGATGCGACCATGCGTAATCTCGTTAAAGCAGTTGTGAAAATATTAGGGTCTTTATCATCAAATTGGAATCAAAGTAGATCTCAGCTTCACTATTTATTGAGACTACACGAAAGTTAGAAAAAAACTAGTCCTCAATATATCAGAACTATAAAAATAAGGAATATTTTATTCTGTCTAACATTAAATTCATGAACTTTTTTTGTTACTGTCTGCCTCCTTGCCAGGAATTTCTTTAAAAGTTTTCACATTTATCAACATTTATATGTTTTAGCGTAACAAAGGATCACATAAACCCGACCCTTTGTAAAAAGATGATTGGCCAGATCGATTATGGAGCTGTCTTGATTCGCACGGAATTTATTGAAATTAATTAATGTTATTAGCCGTGTATTTGTTTTTTTTTTAAATCAAATAATATCCTTATTTACCTATATCTTATTACTATTTAGTTACTTATCTATATCTAAAAAAGGATTGCCACCCACAACAGTTTTACCTGGTACATTTTACTCACATAAACCTTCAGCTGGAGATCTTACATTTTGAATTTTCTTGAATTTCGAATATTATCTTGATATATATTTACAATATATGTAAAATATATATCAAGATAAATTTAAAGACAAAGTAGAGCTCATATTTTCCCATCAATCGAACTGAAAGGTCGAACAAAAAGTGATTAGACCGAGACCTAGATCGAATTCGTTGGTGGACTAAATTAGCCTATTAGTTTCAAAATGGGACAATTAGCAAATTTGATAAATTTGTGGAAAATTTATTGTATGTTAATATCACACGTGCATCACACGATCAATGCAAACTTCTGCTTTCCAACTAGTGCTGATCATTGAGCTATTCATAAATATGACATTGATAATTCAGTGGAAGTATGTATATATATGTGTGTGTGTGTATGTGACTGTAAAAAAACTATATTTCTTTAATTGGTACAGCGCTCTTCTCTCGATAAATAATGAACATGTACTTATATACGTCATAGATGGAGCAATGGCGGCAAATACGGTCAGCAAAGTTGATTGATGATTATTTGTGTCGACAGACGTCACGATTGTTATTCAGATCGATTGGTTATATTAAAAGAATCGTATAAAAAGGAATTCACAATTTAAATAATAAACTTTAAAGGTCGTTTCTTTGTTAGGGAGTATAGTACTAATTAAGTTACACTGTTTAATTATTAAGTGTATGTAAGTACTAAAATAAACGAACTTTGTTTCCAGACAAATGCAATTGCTTAAACGAATTTTGCAATTCCTAATAGGTTCGAAGAAATTGTCTTATAAAACGACATTTCCAGTTAAAATCAAGAAAAATGGATTACGCTTTAAATTTGTTGTATTGGGATCAACGAACGGAAAAACAAATGTGATTACTATAACTTCTATTGCCAGACCCAACAATCTCGCACTACAAATGTTCCATACACATTTTCTCACTTATAAACATTTGATCATTCACAGTATTTCCATTAAACAAAATGCAAATATTAATTTTCCACTATGTAAATATGTTACAACGTATTATATACTATACCTTGCACAAGCGTAAACACATGTTGCATATTGAAAAATTATAAGAAACAATATAATCACTCTAGTTCTCCTGTAATCTTCTAATCAGACTTTACGAAACCCACTTTTTTCATTACTATTGGCTTAATAGTTTCGGAAATAAGAGTTACATTTTTAAATATTTTTTAGAATATAATTAAATATGCTATATAAAATTGTCAAAAGTATATATTTATACTTGTCATAAAAAGTATTTTAAAATGATACTTCAAACAAAATATAAAATGAGAAAAAATATTTTTATAAGACCTTTACTTATCTCTCCTTTAATTGTTACACGAAAATTTTAAAAAAGATGGTGCTATTAAATATATGCAAAATAAGTCTTCTGAACCATTGTTATTTTTAATTAACCGCGATAAGATTATCCCCTGTACCGAATTTCGATTCTTGGAATATATTTTTAAGTCATATATAAAATATCACTATAAACTTTCAACATGTAAATTTCTCCCAATATCTGTAAAATTATTAACTACGATTGTTTTATAACAAGTATTAAAATATTATTTTTATATTTTTGGCTCGTTTTTTTAAATATAATTCTGTGAAATTATATTGATGTTATCAATCAGCGTCTCAGTTAAAATTTCAAATAAATTAATACAGTAGTTAATACATGTTGATCTTTTTATTATCTATTCAAACAAGAAAAAAAAACAGACGTATATACAGGCAGAAAAGCTACATTTAAATTAAAAATTGTTTTTTTTTCTACGTGATAGAAGAGTTGTATCACAAACAAATTAATACAGTAGTTAATATATTTTGATCTTTTTATCATCTATTCAAACAAGAAAAAAAACAGACGTATATACAGGCAGAAAAGCTACACTTAAATTAAAAATTGTTTTTTTTTTCTACGTGATAGAAAAGTTGTGTCCAATAATATAAATTAAAACTACAAGTCTTATGAAGCAAAACTTTTTATTTAAATAAGATTTCAGCACAATAGACTTAGATCAAATTAAGAATCATTTGTGAACAACAATTCATGTATATTAAAATAATATACTTAGATCAAATTAATAATCATTTGTGAACAACAATTCACGTATATTATACTTAACAATTCATGTATATTAAAATAATATACATGAATTGTTAAGTATGGTATTAGAATAGTGAATTCAAATTTCCTATGAACTAATATGGATGCCGTTCCCGAGTGGAATGAAAAAAATTTAATCAGTTTAATATTATGAAAAAAAAATTCTTTGTGATGTGGTGCATTACCATGTCATTGCCATGGTGTATTGGATGCATTACAAGTCATACGACTTTTGACGGCACGGCACACCGCGGGAATGCGGATTCAATTGTCGGCCGTTCGTCGAGCGGGACTGGACAGATGTCAATTTTATAGAATAAAGATAAATAAATAAATAAATAAATAAATAGTACATAATATACGTAATAAATATTAGAATATTGTTATAATTATGATAAGCATCAAAAGCACGAGTAGTAATGTTTTCAATACAATAAATGTCTAAATTAATGCCTTTTTTCTCCTTTAATATACTTTATATCGGATAAACTTATACGTATTTGATCTACGGATAGTACGTATTAGATCTCAAAAATACTTGGCCAACTACATTTAATATAACAGTCAACTCTTGTTTTACTGAATATCTATTTCTATATATTATTTTAGGCATTCGTTTATTAAGCTATTGTCACGGCAAATAAAATTTTCGTGGTTATAAAAAGGTGAAATGAAGACTTCCTACAATTTTTAATTTCATACTTTTTTGAAGTTGGTTAAAAAGCATTTCCTACCTTATGATATTATATAAAGGTGTTATCGTAAAATTTGCAATAAAATTTAAGTTGGAAATGAAAATCAAAATATTATCTCATTTGGTTTATTGCACATGATTTGCCACATTTTATGGACCATAACCTTGAAATTGTTTATGTTTGAATTAAATAAAATATGTTAATGTTAATACTATTTCAATGTCCTTTTTTAATTTTAGCTTTCTCGATAAAACCGTAGATCTTTACCAATACCACTGGCGCATGATCTTCTGTACGCATGAAATCGATATCCATACGGCATTTGGACGAGAATGGCAAGTCGTGAGGTAGATGGAAAGTCGTATTCAAAAACAAGTCTTTAACAATGATGTCACCCTGGATAATAAGTAAAAATATTGCATTTCTAAAATACTGTTAACAAAAAAACATTAGATATTTAATGCATATTTGCTCATTTTGAATAGTACATTCATAATATAAAGAATACTGCTTGATGAATACATATACATATATATATATATATATATATATATATATATATATATATATATGTATATATATATATATATAATATATATATCATACCTACAGCATATTTTTGCAGGGTCTTGCTAGTTATTTTATGCAAAACTTTGCAACGTATCTTTAAACTATGCGCTAAGAATGTTTGAATTTTAAGTAACAAAATTATTAAAAATATTTTTTTTGGAATTTTCTTCTGTGTCTATTTTTCACTCTCTAGTCCATCGAGTTGCTTTTGGTGATAGAATTAGATAAAATAATACAAATAAAATGATCAAATAGATAAAATGATACAAATCTTACCGGCAGAATGGGACATTTCTTCATATTGAAAGTTTGGAGAACGTCGTCGTGAAACCAGCCAGAAGTCATGTAATCACATACTCTGTAACTTCCTTGTAGTATTGTTGGTCTATACTTGTTGTTAATAAATTCCCATAATGTGAAACTGAACTGTTGGAGAAAGAAGTGAATTTATGCATTT
The DNA here is from genome assembly GCA_039881145.1 of Druceiella hillmani. Lineage (NCBI taxonomy): Eukaryota > Metazoa > Arthropoda > Insecta > Lepidoptera > Hepialidae > Druceiella > Druceiella hillmani. The sequence goes on from JAYKKI010000003.1 coordinate 53,222,145, forward strand.
TAAATGAGTCGACATTTTGCGCACTACATTTGATTAAGACCTTTGTAAAAATCCCAGTTTTTCAAAAATTTTCTTTGATTAAAATTCAGGAATTTTCGTTTAAAGGAAAGATGTAAGGTAAACGATGAAATTCTTCAAAATTTAAAAGTATTTTGCTATTAAATCCGAAGATATAATTTTACTAGCTATTTGTTCTTGATACCAAGAATGTTGGCACTAATCGAAATAGTTATTTTAACAGAATAAGCTTTGCAATTATTCAATATTGTTTTTTATTTGAGTAAACATTTGCTTTTGAAAACTTTATTTGGAGCACTGTTTTCGAAGAAATCTACTCTTATACTCTTATTTTCATTAAAAAAATTATGATTGCTATTTCTTTATTTTGTGGAATTTTTCCGAAAATATTGCCTGTATTTGCAGATATATTTTAGCTCTATTTATTAAGATATTAAGTAATTTCTTTGTCATTAAAATGAAAATTCCTGTCAGAACGTTTTCTCATAGATATTCGGAATTTTTAAATTGGTTTTAAATTGATAGCTTTTTTAAAATTACAACTGTTTTATCTTTGAGTATCAATTGGTAATTTTGTTCGAAATATCGGAATTATAATTGAATTGAACCTACTTCCAAGTCAATATTCTTATTTATTAATGCATGAACTTTTTCTCATGGCACTCAAGAAAACATTTGATTGATGTAAGGTAATCGGCAGGTACTTTCATATCTATTACAATATTCATATGGGTACCAAAAGTTAGCAGAAACGTAAAGGTGATATTACAGTCTAGATATTAAACTAAAAGTTAGCGTTTATTAATGTTTTATCTAGTTGTGAAATATATCTCCTTATATTATGGCGATTACTTTAGTTGAAACTGATGTTAAAAGATTTTTCAACTTTTAACCCGAGGGTTTATATTTCGCTCTACCATGGCGAGAAAGTTTAATGAACTATGCTATTTTTTCTTAGCTATGTAGAGTTATATAAAGTATATCATGAATATACCAATAATTCATTATTAATAAAATACTTGAAAGTAACAGAAGAACGTGTTTTATATTATTCTCATCATCTGTCTGTTTCGTTGAGGGACATTGTTTTAACTGTTGGAATCAGATAAAAAAATTTACTACAGTTTAAGCAGTTAAACGACGTACCACCTTTCTTTATTGTTAGGTTTATTACTTTATGAACTAGAATAAAAGTTCTACAAATTTATTCATTTTATCCACTTATTTCTTAAATTTATTTTACGGCAAAGGCCTGTTTTTTTTCATTAGTAGATATAATATGAACTTATCTTATTTATTGAGATGTAATCATCTAAATTTTACTACTTCCAATTTTATCAGATTTTGAGGTAGAAAATAAAACCCACAAGATTTTTGACCTTACCAGTATCCACAAGTTATTTTCTTAGTTGACCTGTTTTTTTTTCATAAGAAATAAATTTTATAACCAATCGTTGGAATTGAAAACGACTATTAATATTTTGAAAATGTACAGATTAATGTACTTACAGACATGTTGTTATTAATTACGTAATTTAAATGACAGCTATAATTTAGTGAAGAGGTAGATCTGTTCTTTCCACGACCGACATGGACGCTAACATTGCTAAAATAGTCTTTCTGACGTATGTCAACGTCCATTCTTTCTGGTGTTACATGAAAAATCTGAAATAAATTAAGATTATCTATGACACTAAGAAATAGTATGTGATTTTATGGCCATGGTAGGAACATAGATATTATTTTAAGAAGACAAATCACTATTAGCCATAAAAACTGCATAAAACCTATTCTCCGTTTCAACCTATTCTTGAAAAAGTTTTCTTTTTTTTAGAAAAGACAAGAAATTGAATTTCAAAAAATAAAACATCTTAGGTGAACTATAGCACGTAAACTGCTATCAATTTTCAATATGTTAACATGTTTTGTTTGAACCAGCATTAATTCTGAAAAAAAAACTTCCGACTTATAACCTATCAAAAAGTTAAATTTGAAACATCGATCAATTTTCAGTGGCTTTGCCATTTTTAGACTCTCAAAGATACTTTTTATATATTGTGACCAGAAGAAATACGTTCAAGCGAGTTAAATCCCACCACATTTTAATTCTGAGACACCTATTGAAGTTAGGCCATTGGAGATGAGCCTCATATTTTTTTTGACAATTACCGAAAGTAATGGGTTAATGGAAATTTATATGACTTGAAATTTTTATATTAAACCCGTTTACCTCGTTTCTATGTACTAGTATTTAGGGATAAAATATGCTTGATTGAATCGATTCCTGTTGTGGTTTACCTGGTTATTTAGCTGCTTTGAGAATTGTTGTCTTATTATCGGGCCATAACGGCATGAATAAATAAATTATTTTTTGACTAGAGTTTTAAAATATCCATGTTTTTCAGTTCTATGTAAAAGCCAATCTTGTATTAATATTACATATTGAATATATTTGGCGTTAATTTTGTAGAAATTCATTATTCACAATTAAACAGAACTATGCAATGTAGTATTATTTCTACTTTATTTAAGTTCTTTACCACGACCTAGGTTTTGTTTTATTATATCTGCAGATATGCAATTAGCAAAGGTTATTTATTAGGAACACACAAAACAATAGCGGAGGGCGGGTTTAGGTGAGTTTTTACACTGCTTACGTTACTGGGTTTATTGTAGGGGAGCGGTATAATTTTTAATATATTTTCGAAAGTCACGCAATATAAATGGCTATTATTCTGTGATTTATTTATGCAATATCAAGGGTACTGACGGTAGGAAGAAGATTATGCAAATAAATATACATACATCCCGTTTTTTGTTTTTTTTTGATGTGTCTCCTTAAATGCATAGACGGACTGAAACAATTTGAAGTGTCCTACAGTATCAATGTTGTCTAACTATATTATATCAAGGAGATTTTAAGTATAAGTGACGATATTGTATTGAATTGTCAATTTAATATGTTAACTTTGGTGTCTCTTTTTTGTCTGTTTATTTCTAATGTTTCTAGGATGTTGAGTTTATTGCCTTTTGTATTTATTTGTAATATATAGGGAGCATTGTCGATATGAGGGTGATGGTTATTTTCAATTCAATTTTTTGCAAAGGTTTGTCATTTCTCCAGTTGATAATTTGTTCTATGTGGTAAAATCTCTTCCTGTTTGACCTATGTGTTCGTTATTACAGTCGTTAAATTAAAATTTTTGGATACCACTCTTTTCACATTTATCTATTTTTTCTTTATTATTGATAAGGGGTTTACCTAAGTTGTTTAAAGTGCTATAGGCACATGTGGTATTGTTTATATTTTTATTATTAGTTAAAAGTTTTCTTATTTTGATTGATACATTACTTATGTATGAGATGGATTTATAGTAAATTTTATTATTATTTGGTATGACCGGGTATATTTTTTGGTTTAGTATTTTTCGTAATTTATTCTGCTTTTGCTTTGTTCTATTGTAACAATTGACGGGTTATAAATATTATTTACTGCGATTTATTTTACAATTTTATTTCTTTATGTAAATTAGATTTTTCTAGTGGGATGATTCGCGAATCATCAAATGGAAGGCTGCTAACTTATGGGACAAAGGGTGTTGTGAATGACGATTAATTATGGAGTCGGTAAATGTGTTTTCTCTAAATAAATTTATCGTTTTAACATATCTAAGAAGTTTAGTTTATTATTGGATTCTACTTCTAAATTGAATGTTATATTGTCGTGTAGGATGTTGGCAAAGTTTACAAATTGGTCTAATTATCGCTGTGTACCTTTCCTGCAAATGAGGATGTCGTTTACGTATCTATAATAATTTACAATTTTAATTTACATTGGTCACTAATTTACTGTTTGCAATCTAAAAGCCAACCGGTTTCTAGATTGATCATAAATAAATCGGTTAACGGAGCGCTGAGGGGGGAGCCCATTGCATGTTGGAAATAATTGTTTTCTAATAAAAAATTTTTTTGTAATTTAAATAGGTTCCGATACTTTAATTGGGTTTAACCATTTCTTTTCTGAGATATCTGAAATAATATTTAGACAATCTTTTGGTGGAATATTAGAAAATAAATATAATTTTTTGATTTTATTTTGGAGATTAAGGGAGTTTTTAATGGTATATTTAGGCCCAAATCTGTTTTTATTTCGTAAGATCTTATTAAGGTGAATGGCTATTTTTTTGTAGGTGCGTTTGTGTCTGCAGTTTGTTTAAGTATATGTTGTTTATGAATGTTAGCTTCTCAATAGAGTTTACGTTTCGCGAATTCAATAGGAAACGTGATATTATAACTTTTGATTATTTGTTTTACGTTGTCTGGAATGTTGTGGTGGAGTACTTTCGTAGATTTAAGAAGTCTTCCGGTTTACATCGTACACTTTATTTTTACATTCACTTTGGTCTAACTCTAGTATTGCCTTTATCTTTATTAATTTTATTTTGTAAATTACATGGTGTTAATTTTTTTTCAGCAATGTGTGTATTGGCTTTAGAGTATTCTTTACATATTATATCAGCAGCTTTGTGTTTATTAAGGGCGTCCTGGTTACTGGATGAAATCGTGGTATCTACTACTAGTGATTCTATGTTTTTTTGGGAGTGTTATATTTAAATCCTTTATTTAAACGTTCTATTTCCTCATTATTAAATATTGATTTTAAAAGGTTTGTCGTTCCAGGATAAAATGTTTGTTTGGGTATAACTTTTTGTTTCTGAGTTTAGGCTTCTAGTTTTTTAATTTTGTTTCATTGTTTATGTATTAAATGTTTCATTATGGCACTGACATCATTTCTAATCATTTTATATGGTGATGTATACAATTTTTATGGTGAAAAAGATATGTTAAAGAAGAGTCTATTACCTTTAGGCCGAGGTTTATGTTGTCCCGCTTGATTCCCAAACTTCTTCCTTCAGTCAAATGGTGACGGCTTTTGCTGTTGACTTGTGGATTGCTCGAGATGATCCATTAGACTTGGTGTTCACGTGACTTCGTGAAAGTTTAAACTTTATGCACGTTTTGTCTAACCAAATGTACCGCCTTCCAAAACTTAATACGGAGTCAACGGCACAATACCGCCAATGGAGCCACATCGGCTGTTTTCAAATACTAGATATAGATACAAAGAACACTTTCTGCCAGATACAAAGAAAATATCTACCAGATACAAAGAATACATTGCCAGCTGGCGAAATAAGAAGCCGGACAAATCTCACTTCGCAAAACATCTTATTGAAAATAACATCACCCTCATACCAACAATGTTCCCTACATATTACAAAATCGTACAAAGGCGATAAACTCAATATCCTAGAAAGGTCAGAAATAAACAGATATAACAGAGACACCAACGTTAATATATTAAATGAACAACTCAATACAATATCATCCCACGTACTTAATATCTTCTAGACATAATATAGTTAGACAACATTGATACTGCAATAGAGTTCAAATTGTTTCAGCCCGGTTACACATCTAAGGAGATAAATCACGAAAGAAAACAAAAAATGGGAAACGCATATAATTAGTGGTATATCCTTGTTTCAACCACAAAATACCCTTGCTATTGCATTAATATATTACTGAGAATAATATCCATTTAATTTGATTTCATACACAGGAACATTTCCATGGTATAACCTCGTAGAATAACATCACTTTAATTTATTACCCTCACTAAAATACTTGTATATTGTAAAAGTTTCGAAAATATAATAAAAACTACACCGTTCCCCTACAATTAACTCACTAACGTAAGCAGTGGGAAAACTAGCGTAAACCCGGCTTCCGCTATTGTTTCGTATGATATATAAATGCTGTTGGAAATTCCTAAGAGTTAATCTTTGCTAATTGCTCACCTGAAGATGTTGTAATACAACGAATCCTAGGTCGTGGTAAAGAACTAAAACCAAGTACGAATAACACTACATCACGTAATTTTATTTAATTATTAATACTAAATAAAAATAAAGGACATTTTATTGAAATTTTTTTTAACATAAAATCAAAATTTTTTAAATAAAAAAATGATCAAATTCGACATTTCTTAATTGTATATTTTTTGTGAAATGTAAACCTTAAAATCTTAAATTTTGGCAGACATGATATATTAAGATCGTAATTAAAAACTGATACTTTTGTATGTCTTCCTTCTAAGAACCTCATTTCCCTTATAACCTGTAATACGTTTACTTCTTGTATTGAGCATATTGAAAATGTATAGAAGGTTCATGCTTTCTTACAAAATATGAAAATAGTATCAAAGTTATATTTACGTGTGCGTCAGTAAAGTACAAGGATATCAGCGGTAGGAGCATATAGATAAATACTGAAACGGGCTCATAGCTACTTCGCATTTTTTTCAGTATTCACCTGTAAAAAATAATTTCACATCTTGAAATTGATGTATTCAATGATTTATTTATAACTTTTATTTTTTTTCATATAAGTATGAAGCAAATCAACTTGAAAAGTTTTAAAGCAGAAATATAAAAGAAAACTTTTTTAAATATGAAAACTCACAGTAAATGACTCTTTCATTAGAACTCTTTAATGTGAGTTATTTAAACTCATTAATTTATATGCCAAATACATACCTAAGAGCGTTCTTTACCTGATAAGTATGTATGAGTACATTCGAGCCTGTAGTTATAAACTTTAATTTTTTTTTCTTTATTTTCATTTCTTTCAATTCAAGTAATGGTATATATGGTCACTCATATAAACGTTGACGGCCCTCGGGTCGTTTCAATCTGAACAGTGCCACACTTAAGAATCGCTTAATTATCTACGCATGTTAATGACGTGAAACCAAGTTTCACTAAATTTATGTTTTAAAATATTGGAGGGAAAATATTTAGATTCTATTGTCTTTGTCATTGTACTACTTGTATGACCATTGTCTTATTAATTCTTAGTGGTGATATCACGGAGGCGATTTTTCCCACATTTCCGGTTTTGTCAACCGAAGTTTATTTCACTAATGCTGTTAATGCTTGTAAACATACATTTGATTTAAAATTTATTAGTTGATGACTAGGGTGAGTATGTAGAAATAAATAGTATTTTTTTAAAAACTATATTAAGAGCAAATGTTGTATAATACGAAAAAAATCGAAAAGGACTATAAAATAAATAGGTTGTATTATTAAATATAATATAAATTTTCAAACTCACGTACTAATTTCTTTGCTATATTGAATGAATACTATATTGAATACCTTACTGTATTGAATGAATATATACCACACGTTACTAACAACAAAAATTGTAAATTATTTTAAGTCAATTTATATCATTACATGTCCGTGAAATTTATGATAAAAATCAACCAAATAATACCTATTTACATTAATGATCAGCAACTGATTCAAAATATCCCTATTAAGTACACTTTGTAAAGTTAATAATTTCCTCGAAATAGCTTCATGGAAAAAAACATATTTAATAGGGTTAATGGAAATCAATATAATTATTTAATGTTTAAGAGATATTAAAAAGCTTTTAAAATAACAATTCAAATGAGGTACTGCATTATTAACTTTAGGATATATTTGCATGTAGTCACATATCTCTATATATTATTAAATCGTAATGAGTTTGCTTCCTTTGTGGAATTTGTTTATACAGTAGGTGGTATTTATATTGTATAATTAACTTATGCTAAAATGATACATAGTACAATTGTTTGTTTTTGTATTTTTATCGGGTAAAAATTACACATTGATTTTGATAACGATTTCTCTATTATTTAGTTGATAGTATTTCTTCTTTACAAGACGCACTAATCAAGTTTTTTTCGACTGCACGATGTGTAGAGTTTTAATATAAGGGACATGAGTCGAAATATTGGAGTAAAATCACGTGAATAATTTCGTCATATTGACTTCATTAAGGGTCGACTGACTTTTGAGATATTTAAAGTATTCGTGAAATACGTTCTTGAAAAAACTCTGATACTAAATGGCTAAATAAGAAGGAATATTATCTATCCTTGTGAGTAGAAATTTGACGGTTGATACGGAAATATATTTGAGACCTTCGAAGGTCCTTGAACACATGTGTGGCACGAGATGGATCGCTACGGGTGTCTGAAGGGGTTTTGAGAGAAAATTCGGCTAGTGGCTTGAGAATAATGTTATGCTGTTAATATATTTGTTTTGCATATTTTGTTCTTATCTTTTGCAATACGTCTGGTTACAATATTATTTATTAATAAGTATGCAAATTCTCCGTATTAATTAATATTGGTTTTCAGCTTTGAAAATAAGAGGGGTATCCTCGGCAACTAAAATTATATTGCATATATTTCCCACTATGAATGATGAGTCTACAAACAAGATTAAAAAGGAACGCAGTATAGTAATAACTATGAGATCTTCCAATTTAACGATATCCTTTTGAAAATTAGTACCATTTATTATTTTTTCAGTAATCGGACATTAAAGTGTTATTAGAACATACAGAACAGTGTTATTAGAACATGACAGGTCATCGGCCTTTTTGAAGGTGTTGCATACTGCCATTTTTTTATTTTCTTATGGATCGTTTAGAAATATGAGGAACTTATATCAGACGGATAAATACGATAGATATGCTAGCAGAATGCTACCCGATCCTTTTAACTTGAATTTTTGTAAATTCTTATTTTTAACTTATTTTTTTCATTTCATTTTCAAATTTAGTAACCTATGGGGGGTTGTAGATTTAAAATAAGCCTAATAAATTTTTTCCGATGTGAAAGTGCGAAAAATGAATAAAGAATCTTCGTAACCGCGAACAAGAAACACACAACGTTAGGACTCATTTCAGTTGTTTTTGGAAAGAAAACATTTTTAAATATTCAATGTTTAATTCGAATATATATTTGACGGTGCGTAATTTGGGGTTATCGATTATTTAAATTGTTAACAAGTCAGTCTAACCTCTGTATTCATCAACTTAGCATAATTTTTCATATATTCAGTTCAGAATATAAAATTAAAATTTCCTGTATTCTAATAGAAATATAAGTCCCTTTAGTTAATTAAAAATCTATTACCGATTGTGGAACTTTCTAATAAAGAAGAATCGGGGTTTCTTACAAAGCAAAGTAATTTTTTACCAATAATTTTAATCAGTCGTCCCTATAACGTGCACAATATTAAACATGTCAATAATTTTTAACCAGAGCCAGTTTGTAAAGAGTAAGACAGGTCTCTATATATCTATTTCATCAACATGACTATTAATGCTGTAATATGCCTTTCAAATAAGTACATACTTAATATGTGATTCAAATTTTGCCATGACAATTTTATAATATTACCAGGTATTTCATTGAAAAAAATAATAAATTACATGGAAATTTATCCGGGAAATACTTGTTAATTTATGTCACCGAAATTAAAGATTTTAATCCGAAAAGAGTTACGAAAATAATAATCACGTTACTTACAAGGGAATTTAAATTATTTATAACATACTAGCGGCTCATTTAGAGGTATAATAGAGGTAAAGCCAAAATATTAGCCTACTTAGAAAATCACGTAAAGATTCTCGAGATTTCAATATATAAATAGCTCAGACTGTTCTCTTTTCCAAAATAAAAATAGCTTTAACGTCAGCAGCATATCTACAAATCATAATAACGTACGATATATTGCTGACAAAAATCAGTTTCATTTCAATAAAAGAAAAAAGCTACGCGCAGAATAATGGATCTTTTTACGAAAAATTGTATGCCATACAAAAAAATACATGTGTACATATGCATATATACACATATTTGTACACGTATTATTTCGAACGATCAGTATATTTGAGATCTGGTACTCATTACAATATAGCGAAATATTCGACTAACTCATACATCTGAGTGAGTAGGGTATTATTTGAAAGAATTAAATAAAAATAAATATTCATTCACGTATATATCATATACTATTCAAACGCTATTTTAAAAAATATACGAGAAGGAAGATCTTTCTAATATATTATATTTTGAAGTTTGAAAGATCTTTGAAAGTCAAATATCGTATTCACTTTGAAATTAAATCTTAGTGTCTATTAATTTGAATTTTAAAGTTACCTGAAGGGCATGTACCACAGAAATATTTTTTTTTCAACTAAAAGCACAATGTTGCTCCAGTTTTTAGAACAAAATTACTGCGGAGATCACAAAAACGATAATCTGAATTGGACTTTGAACTTCAAGAGTAATGAAAGATGATAACTTTTAGAGACTAAGTGGTTTGCGGATTGATGACTTTGGCAAAGCTTTGAAAATTGTATCTAAAAAATCCATGAAATTGATAACAGATGCGCCTGCATCCGATTTGCTCTTCTTTCTTTCGCATCGTCATTACTGTAGGTCATTTCAATTATGACGGGTCATGCTATAGAAGTTGACTCACGGCCTTCATGCTGCCCTATTTTTCTCAGTGGGGCAATGACAGGGAATACCGTGTTGAACTTAACCTGCTTAGATCACAGATTAAGATGTTCTGTACTTGCCATAAAAGAAATAGTTTGTCTAAGTTATTTGGCTTTCAATTAAATACCACAACAATTGAGAACTATTCAGTAGTAGATTGTTGATAATTTGTTCCATATTTGAGGTGGACCCATTGTGGATTTTTTAATTTTCATTATTTGTTATTGTTTTGAAATTGCTTTATATCACTTCATGTAATGTTTTGCTTTCTCTTTTAAGTTTTCTGAAACATACTGTTGGTAAACATGTTTGCACTGGTTTTCACGTATTCATTACAAATTTCCTCCTACCTAATCCTCAATTGTAAAATTCGAGGACAGTCCACACGAAACCTTTGATAAACGGTATTTTGTTCAGATAATGTGAATTCTACTCAAGTCAAAGTTTTTCTCCTTCTTCTTAGTAAATTTCTTAGTAACACTCCCATTGTTACTGGCACCTACCAACATGGCCCGAGATTACCCATGGTCAGCAATTTCTTTTGTTTATAACGAGCCGTGGCGTATCATGACCATAATGGTTGATCGTGATCAACAAAGAACTTTTGTCCGTTTTTCGGGTACATATAAAATGATTGTGGTACATCTTAAAAGCTGTTTCCACACAAAGATTTAGCGTTCAATTTATTGTCAAACTACGAATGGTTGAGAAGCGTTTAAAATTTCAATTTGCATTGATTTCTAAATAATAGGTTCCACAATGTAAAGAAATACTGAATAAAATATTGTACATCATTCCATCCCAAAAGGGAATGTTTGTAAGCAAATCAATTCGATAGTTAAAATATAATTGGCACAAATATATATTCAATCAGTGGACCAGTATTCATAAAATTGATTGTATTTGGCTTATAAAATATTACATAATGTGTTAAAATATATAATTAAATTAGTAACATCAAATAAACAATGTAGCGACATCTATGACGTATGTGATTGTGATTATAACTATTGTCTCTGATATGTCAAACTTTTTGTACATCACTATTATTAAGAAATAAAGTCTGTCAGCCATTGATTATATAATTGAGTACACGTCGTTTTAATTTATATTATGATGTATTCTAATTACTATGTTAATTAATAAACTCTCATGCTAAAGGTTTTTATTAATATAAATATTAAGTATATAAGTATATAAATATACGAGCAGATATAAGAAATAAAATATTAAAATGTAACTATATGTAACGGAACAAATGATTTTATAGCAGACAAAAAGTGTAAAATATGAGAATTAAATATTTTCACTTACCGTTCCTGAACTGTATGCTCCTGCTACTCTCATTCGTATTCTTTACCGAAATGTATAATGTATGTATTCATTTACAATTTATAATTTGCAAATTATGGCTAATTATTTAGTTTGTATCTTCTTAGGCGGCATTCTCCCTGAATGCCCGCCGCCGATGACGGATGACTGACGTGGTCCAGCGACCGGCATCGTTTGATTTATAAGTATGAAAATGTCCGTGTACAATTTCTATGACATGCTGCAGGCGACGAGTTTTGCTGATGGGTAACAGTCATACGCCGCCCGCGTCAGTCAGTATTATTTTGTACAGCAGCGACGTGCGCACGCTGCTGTTGTACAAAATAATACCAATTGACCATTTTTTAAAAATAGATGATTTTAGTAGATAAAGTGTAGTAATATTGCTTGAATAGAGCTAATGGGACATTGTCTTGAATGATGCATCAGATAAAAATTATAAAAATGATATTTTAAAGCTTCGAGTTAGAAAACATATAAGAGGACTTTTAGCAAATCCAAGTTAGTATTTATTACTTTTATGAAGTAAAAGAAATATTTTTTAATATTTCTACAAAATTAAACTTTTTATTGCTAAAAGCAACGTGTTTGTTACAAGAATGTCAATGGCGTAATTGAAATATTAGAAATCGAAAATTGTTTTTGTCAAAAAGTCTATAAACAATTGAATGTGTACCTAATTCAGGTTCATTTTATCTTTATTTAATTTCAGGTGTAAACAAAGGTTGGAAAAATTTTAGAGAATATCACGTGAAGAAAAATAAAGCTGAACAAGCAAAGCTAGAATTCTATCGATGGACAATCTTGAGTTTATTGTAAATAAGTTACATTAATCATTACGAAGTATCCAAAATAAATATTCAAAATAAACCTTATGGACTATTTAATTATTATTAATATTTATAGAATAGTAATCGTTTATTTTTTATACGAATATCGTTATAACTTTAAATTTCTGAGTCCTTAAAATTGGGGATGCATTTACTCAATTGTGTTTCAGTGTCACATTAGTTAATTTTACTATTATGCATACTTTTCTCGGAAAAGTCGAAATAATTTCTTAGAATTCTCATTAATGTATTTAAGATGTTCGAGAATTAAATTGCGAAATGTATCTTCTCCATCTCAAATTTGGAACGTTTAATTAATTTTTTTTTATTTGCGTATCTGAAACTAATAATTCATCATTAACTTCTTTTTAGAAAAATGGTGATTATTATTGAACCAAATAAACGCTAATAAAAATGGTTAATATAGATATTAAATACATTTTTACTTGCTTACTCACTTTGTCGAAAACACTAATAGTTAGGCAAGAGTAAGTCTATTCAGATTACTGCTACAAAATTTTTCTTTTGCAATAGGGGTATATAAGGCAAACTCAGTTTCACTAATATATAAAACACTGATATCCATTACACATAATGTAAAATAAACGCTTTATTGCCTTGACATACATTCCATAGACTATCGAAAGAGGAACATTTGAAGTCACACAAAATTTACAGCTCGAAACTCATTCCGTCAATCTAACATTTTAAAATTCTTTGGTAAAAATCTATACTCTGTGCGATTGTTTAACCACAGATTATTATGTGTTTGACAATGACAGTATAAACGTCCACAATGAGTCTTCATGTACGCTATGAAAGCTAAAATATATATGCGATATGTGTTACACACATATTATATATACATTTTAGCTTTCTGCGCTAATCTATATAAACTTTAACTATATCAAATCTCACAATCCTTTGTGCGCGCAATATGTAAAAAAGGGATGCAATGTTTTCTTTTAATTTTTTTATGTATTGTATTGTATATAGAAGGTCAGTTAAACACCATATATGAATCAATATGAAAAATTAATTTAGATTATACAATAACAGATACATTAGAGACGTTATATTTCATCCCTGCATATATTTTTTTCAACGAATTTCTAACACAAATTCCAATATTTTTCCCCGAACATACATTTTAAAATGGGGTCAAGTTTCTATCAGGTTCGATATCTGATAGTGGCGTATGCGTCCTCTATGTAGCGTGGCGTAGGTTTCGGTCTAACATTTGGATGAAAATAAATGTATTATCATGTACACAAAAATACATATTCCCGCGCTACGTAAATATCAAAGCAATTCACGGTTTTTTTTTTACAAAAAATGGGCAGGCTTACAGAGATCAGTGGAGGAACGTATCATAGTTAATGAGATCGCTATAAACTTAGCTCTGCTGGAGATATTGTTATTTTTATGGTCAGGTGTTCAGGACATTTAATTATATTTTAACCTATTTTATTTTGATGGAATTTACTTCTTTTGTGTAGAGGAAAATACAAAGCGCATTTCACATTTCAGTTATTTAACTTCGATATACTAAAATAGTTAACTTTTAACGAGTCTGGGATATAAGTATTTTAATTCAGTTATATTCAATTGTAGTGGACTCCTTGGCTTTATAGTTCGTAATACTACTTAAATTGATTTCCATTAGGGTTAGGAATTGAATTCCATTTAGGTTTCACCACACAAAAATTCTTACAAATAACAAAACCGAGATCTTGATTTGTTTACATTTTTATTGCAAAATACACACATTTTACCTACTGTTCCCGATGCGTATAAGCACTATAATAATTTAAAATTTAGTTTTAAATGGAGAGATTGGGAGAAAAAACCAAGAATATTTCCATTGTCAAATTCTTTCTGTCCTTATTACACTATACCACTCGGTTTAAAAAATATAGAACAATCGTCTCCAGGTATGAATATTACTCGATGGCAGTATATTTTACTACACTTTAAAAGCGACTCATAATCACATGCAATTTATATAAATATAAGATATATTATATGTATATAAACTATTTTGACACAACGTAAAATGTGATGTTTAAATTTAAAAATTATACAATATTTATTAGTTTGGGTTTAATAGCAGGTAATATTTTATATTGTTTTGAATGAGATAAACATCGTCCAAATTAAATAATTAATAGTCAGTAACCTAATATAATCCAGAAATTGTAACAGCTTGCAAAAGAGTTAATGTATGTAATACATAATCTGGTTGATTTTACTCCTTTCGACATTCATTAAAGTTGTCTTTGAAATGCCAAAATAAATAAGTGGGTAGTAATAATAATTTTTAAAAATTGTTTATTTTTAGTTTAAGTAGAAAAATCTAAATTTTCCTCTATCTGTACTAGCCACTTAAATCTCTCCCAGTTTTGTAAAGACAAATTTATAGGTTGCATGCCGACAAATTCCTGTTATATCTTCTACATATTATATACATACGAAATAAAATAGGAATGTTTGAAAAAAAAACTTTTCTTAACCATAAAGAACACCATTTCTCTCGTACATTTTTAATAAAGGAGAATCTTCATCCATTTCTTAACTTAACTTTAGTTGATTTGTTAATTACCATATACGTGTTAAATTTCAAGCTTTTAAGTTTGGAAGAATTATTTTGTATTTTTAGTGATTCGTGAATGAGTGAATTAAATGATTTAGCATAATAAGATCAAAATATTGAACTACATTATGTGATTAAATAAAAATTAGGGGAAAACTAAATTAGAATGAATAGTTCGGTTTATTAGATTTTCTAATAATAGGGTAGAGATTTATATTTAAATTCAGTATAGAAATAAGCAAATAAATAGCGGCAATTATTTGAAGAGTGCTACGGCTGCTACTTATTAAGGGCAAGGCCAGATTCAGTTCAGTTGGTTTTCCAAAATTAAAATTCACCAGGATTTATCTCACTTTAATCTACTAGCTTCATTGAAGGTCTATTAATTGCAGTGAGCGTTATAAAGTTAAAATTTGGTAAAATTCATCATATATGGGCCTATTAATTTCAGTTATAAAAAATAAAAGACTTTTAGAAAGTCTACGGAGTTGCGAGGCTACTGCAAAATTTTGTTGATATTTGAAAAACAAATTTTGCATCGATTGCCATTATAGATTTGAATCCTAGTAATGGTTTGCTCAAATAAAACATGTTTGTTAAACATTTTGTAAATTTTTGACAGTTGTTTGCTTTTTAGAGATCACATAACAAATTTTTATTTGAATATGCAGCCAAAAATCGCAAAAAACGTACTTATAATAGAAAAATTAATAATTATTGCCAGAATTTCTATAAATGGAGTTTTTATGCGCATTCTATTACATACAGTGATTTGTAATTTTGAGGTATCCCCAGTGTCATAATATAAAATAAAACAGATTTTATTACCGTGAATCATGATGACGTACATAAACCTTATTGATTTCAGTTAATTATTGTAATACCAAAAAGAATATAGATTGACATATACTGCAAAGACTACGCAAAGAATGTAAGCATCCATGTTGGTCATCGAAAGAAGAGATCTCCCGTTTCAATAAATTTTAGCATTCATATAAATTACGACACCAATCACAATTTGTCTGATTGATTGTCTGATTGATTGATTGATGATTTTTGATTGATGAATTTCAATGGTCACCATATGGATATATGGTGACCATTGAAATTCTAATAATTAAAATATTCTAAATAAGTCCAAATGGTTCATTACTATCCAAACTAGAGGACAAGAAAATGCAATTAGCAATTTTATTTTAAAATTCTCCCTATGTCATTGGAACTGGTTAATTTTGGGCTTAAAAAAAAATGTTCATGCTAGTTTGATGCCAGTAAAAGTGCTTCGCGACCGAAAGTCAATTCTCTTACTTAATGATAAATGTACAATTAATTTTCTGCAAACTTTTTACTATCAAAATGACAAACAACATAAATCTCAGAAATACTATAGTATCAAAGATAGCCTTGTATAGGGTAAAATTTTTTCATAAGTTCAAGGTCAAAAAATGGATGCATATAATGTATTTAAACCCGCCATAATTCTGATTTCCTCCAAAAAATGTCAGGTGAAATTGAATTCGAAATTCATTAAGGTGCGGAGTTTAATGTCGTTAAAACGAGAGTTCAATTTCAATTCATATCAGAAACGTATTTTTAAGACAAAAATATTTACAATTGAAAATCATATTTGATAATTGAATTAAAATCCATTATATATGTAGCTATCAATAATCTATCAGGCGATATAGATATTGTTATAATCAATAGCACGATGGAAACTGTATATATATATATATATATATATATATATATATATATATATATATATATATATATATATATATGTATATATGTATATATATATATATATATATATATAGTGACGGTTTTTGAAATCAACAGAATGTGGAAATTCAAGTAAAGATACAAGGTATTTTTTTTATTTCCTTAGAGCAAATATTTATCGAAATTTGATATTTTACATGAGATTATAAAAATTAATTCCGTTAGTTTATTTATCGCTATAGCGGTAAGAGTCTTGGTAGCTTTCTTGTTCACAAAAATATATTTATTCAATCGTCATATTCTGGCAGTTGAATTCGTTATGTATTGAACAATGTAAATTTTATTTTAAAATATTTTGGAATTGAATTATTGACCAAGATTAAGTGCAAAATAAATTTTAGAGAAATAATTTTTACTTAAATATATTTAATCAATCACAATTCGAAATCAATATGTCTGCACTTTCACAAGTAGGCAGATGTCTTTTTCCGAAGAATATTTTTTTCATCGAATTTAATTTTCAGTCAATTTTGAAAGTGCAAAATAACTCTTAGTTATTGAAATATTTTTTTCTGAAACCACTTTCACGAGGCACGCTTTACTTATATACTTGAACTCGTAAAATTATTTGAAAAAATCAATTTTCCTAATATGGTATATCAGCATACTAAATACCGTTTTTAAATCAACCAAGAGAAAAGAAACATCCTCCTTCTTATATATGTATCTAAGTTAGCCGTAGTTTTGAAAAAATTAGGCTAAATTTTGTAAGAAATATGATTTGTCAGCAAAAAATTACAACTATAAAATAAAATATATGAATTTTAGTCACCCAAGCTACAGTTTGCATGCAAAAAGAAACTTTAAATCAAATTAGACTCGCATTGTGTATTATTGTTTAAACTGAGAAATTATACAAATGCCTTATTCAACATTTTTGAATGTTATTTTTAAGTATGTTAAAATTTTTCAAGTTAGTGTTTTTTTGCCAACAGTTCACGTTTACACTATTGGAGTTTGAGAATAATAAGTACAGACCCACGATAATGCAGTTTTGTTACAGACTGTGCTATTACATGACGGGTTTTAAAAGTTTTATTATGTTTTTCTTCACTATTTAGAAAATGTATGGTTTTCATATTCTACCAGATACATATATTGTAATGTTTCTGGTAACGCTTCTGGCTTTTTTGCATGTAATAATTTAATGTGGCTTAATTAAAAACCGCTGTTACCTTTTTACGATATCAATTTTTTTCACAAATTTCAAACAACATTTTTGGCACAGAAGATGGTAATTTGCGAGAAATCTTTAAAAAAAATTATTTAAAAGCTATAATACTAGTTGTCAGCGATGTAAACACTTTAAAAAAGTTACGCACAAAAAGCTACCGATCATAAAAAATGAACATACCGGCGCATTCTAATACAATGTATGTGTGCTCATTGACAATGGTTACAAAAAGAATGTTACATTACCAACAACTTATACCTCGACCGCGCCAATAGTTCATTTTACGGTAGCGATATCCAGCCAGGGAGCCTGAAAATAAATCTGACCCACAAAGTTCGCAGCTGCAATGTATCATAAAGAATCGTTCAGAGCTGTGGCACGCGCTTTATGACAACAGCGTTTAAGTTTAATATTATATCGCTGAAATGAAAATACCCGTCGCATAGGAGAAGCAACATGGAACTTGGTTGTACACTTTGTACAATATTGCGGAGTAGACTTTAGTTTAATAATATTTTGCCAGAGTATATAATAGGGTAAAAATACCAGAGTATATAATAGGGTAAAAATAAAAACACGAAATGACAGAAAGCGATTAACATATCGCA
Source organism: Druceiella hillmani (assembly GCA_039881145.1). NCBI lineage: Eukaryota > Metazoa > Arthropoda > Insecta > Lepidoptera > Hepialidae > Druceiella > Druceiella hillmani. The sequence continues at coordinate 53,240,902 of JAYKKI010000003.1, forward strand.
CAATATAATAATAAAAAATATTGAGAATACGCTGACATTATTTAATAAAGAAATTGAAAAGTAAGAAATAAAATCGTTTAGGCAAATAGAAAATACTGTATTGTTATAAGTTAAAAAAAAGTTAAATGTAAAGTTTCTGAATTTTGCGAAAAAAGTTTGGAATCAAATTTTTTTAAATTTTAATTACACTATTTTCAACAGTTTATTGAGGTATTAGCCTAAGTAAGAAAGGTAGATTGACCTCGCACATTCATCAGCATATATCAACTTGGAAATGAATAACATATCTCAACATGGAATGGTTGCGTTGAGACGTGTGAACATAATTTTGTGTCAACATCTCGATAAATACGAAGAAACGAAAGATAGTAACAATTGAATATGGAAATTCTAAAGTTTTAGTTTAAAAGCAACTTTGTTATATATGATATAACTTTTTCATACATAACTAATTTTAAAAATCTTTTCAAATGCTTAACTCTTTCTCTTTTGCTCTTTTGAAAACTCTAGTTAAATTTATAAGAGAAAAACTTATTCCCAGCGATTTAAAAATTCATTACTATTTGGAAGATTATTATTTTTCGTTTTTTTATGGACAATGTAATTTTCAGTTCAAGTACGCTACTCAATTATTATTTAATTACTTAACAAAAACTGTTTCTATCAAGTTTCTATCAAGTGTGTCCTAAAATAGGTTGTTTGTCTTTATATCTCACGTAAGATGAAGTGCGAAATATGCAATTAAAATTTTTTAAAACATAATATTTCCATTTAGGATATTATAAGAGGTTTTACACTAAATTTGTACTGATACATTTAATAACATCCGACATATATAATGATTTCTATTAGTTTTATAAATAAACCGTATTACGTGGATAAACAACTTGCGTAAACTAAGTTATTAACATGCAACTGAAAACTTAATTCAATTGTTTAATGTCTGTATATAAACAATAATAGAATAGACTTATGAATAATATATTTTTAATAACATAAACCTGGAAAAGATGAAAAAAAAGTGTAATTTCACGCTGTTTTTGATATTGACAATTATTCTGACAATTATTTTATACTTAGCACCGTTAAGCCGTTAAAAATCATTCAAATATTGCTGGTCGTCGCTATGCAAACAAAAGAATGACGGTGGCTTTGACAGAATAAGAAAAAGTTTGAAAGTATAGTTATATGTTTCTTATCAAGCTTTGCACTGTTTAAAAATATATTGATAAAGATATATATATATATATATATATATATAATATATATATATATATATATATATATATATATATATAATATATGTATATGCGTATATATCGTTTTTCAGTCCACACGGAATAACAATTTGACTTGAATTAAAAATTATCTTTTGAGATTACATTACAATATACAACTCATTTACATTTGATAACGCAGACCGAAAGCATTCTGCTTCAACTGCTGGGCGTTTTTAAAATGGTGCCGGTACAACATTAGCATTGGCATGACATTAGTAGGAATAAAAACGTAATTAAATATATGAAATCATTTTTCCACAAAACAGAGCTAGCAAGATTCTTATTTGGACCGTCATGGGAAAAATGTATGTGGCATATGTTATTACAAGAACTATAGTAATGTGCGGAATCTACCTGACCGCGCCAGAGAATCAGAACGAAAAGAAATTTCGCGTAGTAACCGCGGTGTTTCATAAAAATTTTATGGAAATATTTAAAAAATGATACTGAAGTACGGTATAATAATAAAAATAGAAGAAACTCCAATGAGTGTTCTTCCAGGTTCTTTAATAGGTATTTTTCCTTGTCTTCTCATTGTATTCGTCATTACAGTAAATCCAGTCAGTTTTGAAAAATGCTCGTGGCGTTGGTTGCCCTCGTATAGACCTCTGTTCGATTTGTCTCATAGCGATATATATTATTGGATTTATTACATAGGCCCGTGAGAATCTCAACCTGATCCGAGTAATGGATTGATAGTCATACACAAGGACGTTTACCTTGACCTTTACTCACTGCAACCAAGTTTGTCAAGACTGTCTCTGTCTATGCTCTATGTACCCATAATAGCTGAGTACTGCTTGCAGCAGATGATCAGTAGTTTAATTTTAATGATACGTTGATATATAATTAACTGATAGGCTTTATTGGCCGTTCAAGCTACGCGAAATATCGTTGTGTAAACATGCCATATTGTTAAACCCTTCCAAGTCCTGTTTTCTGATTACGGGAAGTAGGGCTCAGGTACCAAGATCAGGAAAGCTCGCCATAAACGGGCAGTCCATTCCTATGGTGGAACTTGCCAAAAATCTAGGCATTATAATGGACTCACAGCTGAGATTTCATGAACATGTAACCGCAAAAATTAAATGTTGTTTTATGCGTCTCAAAACGCTATATAGATACCGTCTTTATCTCTCTGTTCCTGTTAGGAAAATTCTAGCCGAGGGCTTCATTCTTCCTGTACTCAATTATGATGATATCGTACACGGCCCGCGTTTACTTTCAAAAACAGCCAATTCAATTCAAAGAATTCAAAATGCATGCGCGCGTTTTTCTTTAGGCATCCCGCGGCAGTCTCGTATATCACCGTATTTAAATGAGCATGCAATGCTCCGAATGCACAATCGTCGCAGTTATTACACTCTCTGTTTTTGGCATAGACTTTTCACAACAAAGTAGCAGAAATATCTTTACGACATATTAAACTGGTCCGGCAGTGCTCATCGCCACGTGACGCGCGCCAGAGACAGACTGCTTTTAGTCTCGGAACATCGCACAACCGGTTATCGTGGTAGTTTTAAGTTTGCTGTAACCAAAATTAGAATGATCTCCCTCCGCTCCTGAAGAAAGTTATATCCATGACTGCTTTTAAAAGGTCAATCTGTAAGTGGCTTTTGACCCAGCAAATACGAACAGAATATATGGAAAATATCGACTATTCGAAATCATTTGATTTAAATTATATTTATTATTAGTATCTTCTTTGCTTTGTGCTATGTTTTCTCTATGGGCAATCATGTGTATGTAGTTATATGTCTGTATATAATACCTGTATTTAAAATAATTATTAATATTATTATATATTGTTTATGTGTACGTGTATGTATGTGTGTATGCGTATAAAATGTAATGTATTCCATATTTGTAATCAACAGGTGCTAGCTGTAAACTGGCCGTGTCGGTGTTGCTTATAGCATAACTGCACAAGTCCAGCTAGTAACCTTTATGTGGATAAAATACTGAAAAATTTATGATTAAGGCGTGTAACTTAATTTCTAAATTTAAGTTTGTCATTAGCTCTAAGAACATTTTTGTACATATCTATTACTTTACCTGTTGTATTTTATATCCGCAAGTAAATGATATTATTATTATTATTATTATTAAATATCCATCGCCAATACGTCGTCCAAAATTAATTATTCTCTTCTTGACATTACTTTCTTATTTTTCTGTGCTTAAGTCTTGTAAGTCAGGACATAACTGCAAAAGCAAATCGGTGCTGTGCCATCACCATGCCATGCGTCTGACCGCCAGTTTGAAACTGGCATCAGTGCCAACACCCTTCGTTACCGCATCGTTGCCATCTATAAACACTACCATTTGCCATTTCAGAGCTAATATGCGAATTATAAATCAAAGGTGTTTAGTTACGGTTCGAACGATAATTACCTTAAAATAATAATTAATATTTCAAATATATTTTAGTTATAGTACGGTTAAACCTGATCAGGTCATTTTAGTGATTGTTTTGTAAATACGCTTACGCGTATTTTCTATAAATTAATGTTTTTGCCTATCCAACAGTTAATAGAAATGTGGTACATAATAATTTATCTCCACAAGGGTCTACGAAAGAATTTAATCTACTTTTTTAGAAAAATATTTAACCGACCCCTAATATTATCACTTTAAATTGAAACATCTAGATCGGCATTTTATATATATAATATATATATATATATATATATATATATATATATATATTGCATTCCTCGTGACTGTATATTTTGTTAGGATTATTTTAGTGGAAAATTTGTTATTTTTATAAGTACCGATAAGTTTTACTTAAATAATTTTGATCGACAAGTAATTAAATAATAGAAATGTGTTAATTCTAAAACCGCATTTTTATAGACGCAGAAATGATTTTAATTGATTGATTAAGACATTTGTAACAAAAATGTAATAAAAAATAAAGACATTAATTAGATAGAACATTAGGAGTAAGCATAACTACTACATAGATAATAACTTAAATAATAATTATAAAATAAATACCTAAATTCAAAATTAACATTAATTAGAGTATTCACATTTAAGCATGTTGTTAAAAAATTATTAGTAACAATAATAATCGTAACAGCAATGATTTAAAAAACAATTGCGGTTATTTATAATCAAAAATATAAAAAGGTTAAGAAAAATCCTAATTATAATTTTGTATCATAAATTATAATTCAAGTAATTAATAAAGAAAATTAAAATTAGTATTATTTAATTAATTATTATTAAGAGACACTTAAGCAATATTCTAGGAACGGTCAGATGGTATTAGAATGATAAACTGGCAAATATGTCAATTGAATCACCAAAATTATTACAAAATCTTGGCTGTGAACTACGAAGGATACCGGCATTGGTACGAACTATGGGAATAACAGGTAAGTACTTGTTTTAAATGAAATTAAACATCCAAAACTGTGACGCGCTCATGAGTCGAAAGAAAGAGAATAGGCAGACGGATATGCAAAGACATTAAGGGCAGGAAATGGAACTCATCCCAACATAAATTATAATATATCAAACAAAAAGCTATGTATCAAGCAAGTATGAAAACCCTTTGTACTGCAATTTAATTGTGAGTCATGGTAGTAATAAGGATATTTCAATATTGCTTTTAAACTATCAATATTGGTGTCTTTAATTTTCTTGATTTTTATGAATTTTTCGACTAAACCCAGACAAAATGTATGTCAAATCATTTTTCCATTTGACTTGAAAATATAATTAGAATAGATGTTACCCTAGTCAAGTATTTAATTTGATTTTTATTTCCTGATATATCGAAACATTCATAGAATTTCTGGTCACGGGTGAACTAAAATGGAAAGCGTTGGGTAATATATTTGGAATTATAAAATACTTCATTATAAAATACATCCGTTAGGGGTTATTTTATTCATGGTAACTGTGAGGATTAACGACAACTTTTAAATATCCTTAAGGTTCTTAAATATATTTCAATATTTTCATTTCAATGTTTCTTTTGTAGTAAATGTCAATATTAAGAGCTTAGGTATTATTTTCTTGTATCTATTTTTATCTTGTTATATACTATACGCTGAATGATGTATAAATTTTATGTGGTGATTATTCATGAAAATAATCTAAACTCAAGTTTTTAATATTTATCTATAAAGTTTTTCAAAATCATAATTAACACCTGTTTATTTTGTTAATTTCTATTTTGAATAGTAGAAAGTGAAATCATAAATTGTGTTTAATTTCGTTTCATTCAAGTAATATCCCAAAAAATTATCGAAAAATTCAAAAACGAAAGAAAAATGGACGTATTATCGTATATCTGTTTATAAGTCAATTACATACTCCAATTTTCACGTTATCCATAGGAAAAAACTTCTTACATGAAACTTATAAAATTGGAGAAAATCATTTTTACATTTCTTCTCTCAAATACTCCTCGACGCCGGCTTCACCTCATTCTCTTTCTCAAAATTCTTTGTCCTTAAAGATTTACTGAATAAGAAGAAATCATTTCTTAATGGAGGGTAATATAATCATAAGTGTGTGATGGAACAAATAAAATTCTATCCGGCAATTACCACCAGAAAAATTTGTTATTGGGATATTTTTTAATGTTGAGGTCAATTAGGTATTTTTAATTTAGTCACAGGGTTTTGTCAGGATGACGAGTAGTATCTGGAATTGGTTTCTTTGATTTTATTATAATATACGGTATACAAACACATTTGCTTTAAAATATTTTAAGGAAAATTTTGTAATTTTGTTTATATTCCTACCTTTTAAATTATACTGAGAGTAATAAGTAGTGAGAAGTGTTATTATTTGACATGAATACGACCTTTTTTAGTCATTTATATATTAAATATTTCTGGTCAGTTTCAGTGAGGTTGAACATTTGTAACACGCGAGGTGTTCTTGTGTTTATCTTGTAACTGCTAGAATCTAAAAATATTCAGTCATTGAAGTGATTTCATAGTTTATTCATTATATTGAAATACTTGTTAGAATATTTTTTTTTTGTAGAATTTCATATAACAGAAACAGGTAACAAACCAATATGGACACATATGCCAGAAATTTTTAGTCACAATAATAGAAGCAGTTACGTATAAAACATAATTTTAAAACTAAGTAGTAAAATACAGCACAGGTATGGAACCAATCTTTATTTCTCTATGTAAAACTTCATATTTTATATCTACTAAGATATAGTAGAGAAAAATTAAAAATATGTTGCTACTTGATAAATGGATTATATTTAGTCTTCAAATGTGTCTGTTATAGTTTGTGCCTATAAAATAAAATATTACTGATGTCCTTTTTAAATAATTTATAGCCATGTTACTCTAACTACGATTATTACTTAAGTTCTTTTCAATTCTTTACTTTATTAATTGTAATGTAGGTCTTAAAAAATACTATTGGGGAATGATCTTCTGTGCTCGTAACGTTAATATCCAAACGGCATTTAGAAGAGAACGGCAAGTCGTGAGGCAGATGTAAAGTTGAACTCGTACGCATATGTTTCCCGACGATGTAACCCTAAATAAAAAATACATTAGAAAGATATTTTTATATTTGAAATCACTAAATAAAATGATTTCAGTAAAGATGTAATCGATGGATTACAATTTTACACAAATTATTTTACGGAAATAGTTTGATGCTAATAAAAAATGGTACATTAGAAAGACATTTTTATATTTAACTTCTATATTCTGACCAGTGTAACCACGAGATAAATATAGTCTGGTATTTTGGAGCTTTCCATATCAGTCAAGTGTAAATATAAAATGTGTTTTTAAAATGTCGGACATTTACAATGAATGTAATTTTACAATGCACAACGTATGAAGAAATATTTGGAGGTGTGCATTATAAACAGATGTATTGAGGTTTGTGAAAAATGATTCGATGATTTTTAAATTGAGAATAATATTAAACTTATTGTCATAAGAAGTTAACGCATTGTGAACAATTTTTAAAACTGCAAAACTATTAATATTTCAATTAACCCTCAACTGGTGTCGTGGGATTTATTTGGACCCCACCACACATATTTACTCTCAAAATATTTATATTTTTTAACTTAAGCATACACACATCTAAGTAGTCGGACGTACGGTGCTTAAACATTGCTAAAAGCGGAGGTGAAAATGTACTCTCGATACCAAGTATGTATTTTTTTTCGTGTTCATAAATATTAGTTTTTATATTTTCAGTAGTTTGTTTCAAAAATGTCACGACACCTAACAGAAGATACAATACATGAACTTCTGGAAGATGAATGTTATGCTAAGACCGATGATAGCATAGATGAAGAAGTGAAATGTGTGACGATGAAGTTATCAGTGACAGAGAAGAAGCAAAAAATGTTAGTTGTTCAGAAGACAGTGTAATTATGCATGAAGAAGACTCCTCCAGTACTGGTAGTTCTGATGAAGAGGAAGAGAACACTGCAAGTTCTGGGTATTTTAGAGGCAAGAATCGTTTCAAATGGTCCAAAACACCTACTTGCAATTCATGCATCCGTCATCATAATATTGTAATTCAACTTCCTGGATTGATTGGTAAAGCATGCGATAAAATTAACATGTCAACCCTTGATTCATGGCAGTTATTGATAGCAGATGAGGTGCTTGATATTATTAGTCTGCATACTAATAAAATAATGACAAGATTTTCTGAAAAATATACCAGTCCAAGGGCAAATATTATTCACAACACTTTATCAGAAGTGAGAGCGTTTTTAGGCTTATTGTTATTCGCCTGAATTTTAAAATCGGGACACGAAGATGTCAAAACTATGTAGGCAACTGATAGCGTAGAAAAATATATTTTTAGAGTCAAAATGTCATTAAAACTTTTTTTTCCTTCAAAAAATTTATCCAAGCTCTCAGTAATCTTTCTTTTGCTCCGAATATGTCAGAGGTGATGAGATGCTGATTTATTATATTTGAAAACGTAGCGGGCCAATAGAGCAGTGAACTTTAAATGTAAAGAAAACAATAATTTTAATATTTCAACATTGATAATTTATTAAAAAAAGAAAGTTTTATGTTAAAAAGTACTGATATTTTGGAAGTGGCTATGCGCAGTATGCTTATAAGATGGGTGTCTGATAAAGATGATCTTGTCATGTTTCATGCGGGAAAAAGCTGCCAAATGACATTTTTTGAAGAGCTAATTCGTTAAGGCTTGGGTGTTGGTTGCGGTTAATATACTTTTTCTAAAATGCAATCAGTTCATTTGCAAAGCAACCATCATATACTGTTTTAATAGAGATTTTTTTATATATCAATCAATCCCAACTGAAGGTTTGAATTGGTGTTTAAATTTTACCATTAAATGGATTTTGAAATGTTTCATGTTTGGTATTTTTGATTTGAAATCTATGAAATTCCCTCAAATCTCTCAACCTTTGTAACAACGACGCGTACTTGCCTAAGTCCGTTTTCTCTTGTCCTCTAGAAGATAATGTCTCTCAATTTACCAATTGCTTTTGTTCCAGTTGTTTTTCCAAAGCTAACGACTTCGTTTTGTAAAAAGCTTCTAATTTTGAAAAACGTATCAAACACAATCTGTATATGAAGAAAATTGGGTACAAATTTGGTGACAGCATTTTTTCAAAAAAGACAGACTGAATATTCAAAATTTTTCATTCATTTGAAAATAATAGAAAATTTTTAGAACACACGAAAAATGCAGTAACCCCTACAACAGACCAATCACAGAGAGAAAATCTAAGTGTTCGCGTCGCTGGAACATGTGAGCGCAGAAGGACCGTTGTTATTTATGTGACCGAAAAAAAGACCAAAAACAATCTCAACAATGTTTAACATGTTGCAGTTATGTTTGTGAGAGTCATTTAGAACATACTAATGTGTTTCAAATGTGAAATATAAGTGTAACTATAAGAATGTTCTTAGGAACTCGTTTTGTTTCGCTAAAATTTTGAAGTCAGGTTACGTTTGCATTTTTTATACTCTATTGATTTTAGAAAAAAAAACTGTTTTGTTTAAATTTACAGTATAATGAAGCATTAAAAAAGATTTATTTTTGTTTTTAAATTTTTCAATATTTTTATAGATGTCTAAAGTACAGGCTGAAAAAATTTATCCAAAGTCAAAGATTATTAGTAATAAGGGATTAAGAGATGTTATATTTATGATAAAGTTATTAAAAATTTGATTTCCACTTTAGAAAAAGGTTATTATTTTAAACTACACACATAAAACACGATTTATTTACATTTTTCTATTGGTGTCATTTTGGACCTTCGATGCCAACAATGTAACAAAAAATATCGATGGCAGTTAAAAACATTTGAAATGTAAATAAACAAGGTAATAATATATAAATTAGATTTTTATTTCAGATCATTGTAACATAGACGTCTAAATTAAAGTCCATTATGCACAATATCAATCGGATCCAGAATTAATGGTTTTATTTCTTAATGCGGTATGCTATAAAGAATAATTGTCGGAGGTATACCCCCTTGTCACTAATTTTATTCAACCACAAATTTTATTCTGCGATTTATTTGACCAATGCTGGAGGAATATTTCCTTTTATCAATAATTCTACAATTGCATTGATAGGTTCTGCACATTCTAAAGTTTATTAGTATTGTTATAGTCTCAAAAAAATTATTTTACTAATACAAAATTTGTTAACAATGAAACAAATCTTACCGGCGGAATAGGGCATGTCTTCACATTAAAGTATTTCAAAAAGGCTTCGTGAAACCAGCCAGAGTTCATGTAATCACACAGTTTGTTCCTGAACTGTAATACTGTTGGTATATATTTGTTGTTCCTAAATTCCATTAATGTGAAGCAAACCTGTAGGAAAAAAAACAAACTTAAGAAAATGAAATCACTAAAAAAATATGCATTTAACATTTTGAAGCCTTTTTTTAACTTACACAATATAATAGTTTCAGGTCCTGTTTTCTTTTAAAAATTATTGTGATTTTGTACATCTATATATGTATGTATATATTTATACACACGCACACACGCACACGCGCACACACACACACACACACACACACACACACATATATATATATATATATATATATATATATATCGATATAAATTTTGAAATTGATACAATACCAAATAATTCTTGAAAAAATTTATGTTTCATCAAAATTTCAGGGGAAGATATCTGTGATTCTTTGTACAACAAAAAATGTATCAATCGGGAAATTATTTTTCCTAAACTAATTTTGATTTGACACATGATAAATAGTTCCATTTAGTCTCAAAAATATTTCCTTTGGAACGTTTGGTTTTATATCTTTAGAAGTAAACTGAGCCGTATGCAAAATGTTCCCTGCATTATTTCCGTAACTACACAACCTAAAATTACGAAAAATGTGTGGGTTTTAGAAGCCCACGTAGAAACATGCACCATATTTTATGCCTATGAAAGATGCGATAAAAAACATAAAAAGACATAGGAAGATGTGACAATATAATCTTATTTACGTTTATTTAAGTTTCCATTTGATTATCTCAGAAACCCTGAATCGTGACAACATGAAACTTTACAGAGTAATAAATCTTATGAATCCATTTATTACTCATTAACTAAATTTTTAATAATATTCATATAATATTTAAAAAGAAGGTAAATAAAATTGTAATTTTCTTTTTTACATTGTGGGGGTGGGGGCAATTTGAAAGTCCTTCTTATGATAAAATACAAAAATATTTTTTCATGAGACTAACAGATTATAGGAAAACTAAAATGATATTTTTACGCCTGTGTACTATATGTGATATTTTATATTTCTGTCTATATATATTATAATATTTATTATAATTTCCTTATAATATTTCTTCTACTGAATCTTCCATTAATTCAATCAGCTGGAAAGTAACGCGTCAATTGATTGTTTTATTGAATCATTTCATTGGATTATTTGATTTGATTATGGATACAGTCTACACAAACCAATATTACTATTTTTAACGATAAGCAAAAGACATAGTTTTGCAAAGGTGTTTCATTAACAAAAATATTTACTCTAAAAACTATTTTCTGAAAATCTTAAGACAATCCATAGAAAATGTTATAAATCATGAAAATGGTTGATAAGATTATAAAAGTTTTTCTAATTTCGGCACTATTTTTCTTGGAATTTTTCTGAAAATATTTATTATATTTATGTACAATTTTCATCAGTTGATTGTGTCAATTTAAACATTCAGTTTAAAATGTTAAAATAGCTTTTTATATAAGGAGTTAAATGTTCAATTATCCATTAATTTTTTTTATGTTATATGTTCAAAATAATTTATTTTACAGTTTTGATAATCCTTAAAAATATATATTTTTCTTTAATTTAATTTTCTTGAATCTTATAACAGTATTTTATCTAGGAACTACCTAAATATTTCTGAATGAAATAAAGCTTATTGTATTTGAACGAGCAATTTGCTTGAATGCGAATTTAAGTTAATAGTGTTGTAGAGTTCCAGTGACTACCTTCCGGCTCCATTAAAATACCTTTTATATCACCCAAGACTACAGCAATCTTGAAAACAACTAAAATGAGCCAAAATTCGAGCGATTTATATAGTGCGTTCTAGTAGTTTTTCCACTCCATTAACAGACTCCAGATATTAACTATCCAGGATTGGATAATAATAATGGGCCATTTGGAATTATTTTACGCAAAGCATTCAAAATTTATACTATTATATTATTAGTCTCAGTTCTTAACATTATAAAAATGACAGCTTTGAAAAATAGGAAAGCGTATATAACGTTATGTGCTCTATATCTCATATCATCAATATTATCCGTCGAAGGGCAATAAGTGAATTCAATTGACAGTAGGGGTTGTCATAATCTGTTATAACTTTAAGTTTATTACATTTTGAATTAGAAAATAGACCCGATGAAATTTTTTATCTTAATTTTTTTTCTTTTTTCTTCAAATAGTCTACTTTTCCATAAAGTAAATTTAGTTTACCACTTGATTTGGAAACAGAAAACTACATCTCTTTCTAATTTATCATCTTTTGATCTTGTACAAAAACCCAAGAATATTTTCAACCTTATTTTTACGTATCAATTCTCTTTTTTTCAGAGGCCAATTTTTTCATCGGAGGATAAAATGAAATTTTTGAAATTATCATTACAAGTAGAATAGGTTATCATTGCTTTCATGATTAATAAATGGGTGTACTTACGGATACATTATTATTAGCTTCGTAATGTAGGTAGTAGCGATTATTATTAGAGATTTAGTGAAGAGGGAAAACCTCCCTTTCGGTGTCCAGTGTGGATGCTTACGTTGCTTACGTAATCTTTGCGGAATACGTCAATGTCAAATCGTTCTGGTATTACCGTGAAAATCTAAAATATATTAAGATCATTTACTTATTGAGATATTTTTAATGCAATATATATTATTTTACGCTCCAGGTATTCAGAGGTTAATTTAATATTACAAACCATTATTGCTTACAAAAACCGCAACCCATATTTTTAGAAATATAAGTAACAATATTAAAAAAAAAATTTGATAATGACGTATTTCGTACATTTTTTTTCAACGTTTATCAAAATAAACAATATATTATGTGAACTTTCGTTTATAAACTTCTTCTTTCTCTTACTATTTGTTGTTAAACTTTTAAATACCCCGTTTGATGTGAGCAAATATTTATTTGAAAAAGAATCTAGCAGTAATCGATCAAGAATCCATTTTATAAATAGTAACCAATTTTAAATAGTTTCGCCACCTTTTTGTTACGAAACTAAACAAAATTGGTTGGTGCTTAAAACATGGGTTCCTAATCGATTGATTCACAAAATAGCCGAATTCCCTTATACATACAAAAATATTTTCAAGTTTTCATTACCTATTATCACTGAAGGCATCAGGTCAATGCGATTTCCGAACATTTGTACCCATACTTATCGTTATTAGGTACGTCAAAGTTATTGATCTCTTTTGAATATTGTTGTAGGTACTGAATTCAAAGTTGTTTAAATAACTGATTATCTTCTGTTACCTCTCTAATATACGCAATTGTTCCCAATATGGAAATGAATATATAAAAGCGAAAAATAATATTAAATTTGGATTACAAATTTAATATTTAATAATTGAAAAAAATAATTATTACTGATAAAAAATTACGTATTTATTGTCATTGCAAAATTTAACTCATGTCTGACATGCGTGATTATGAGACGGTCATAAAATATTATTAAGGTAGTACGACCATTTTACAACAATTTTACATCGGCTATTCTTTTTCATATTTTATATGTATTAAAAATTGGAATTTAAATTAATATTTACATATGTGTTAGTGAAGTACACGAATGTCAGTAGCAGAAACATATGATTCATGAATGGTACAGTCAGATTTTGAAATCGCATTTTGAACAATTACAACCTGCAAAACAAAATTATTTTTATTATTTACATAAATATTGAAATGTAAAATGTAATGATATCTAGACATGTACGTGTACACTTGTGAAACCAAAAGACTTCAACAGTTTCAACGACGATATACAAAAAATAACCTGGTACGTGCATGTTGAACCTGTGCTTTGAACTTTTCAAAGTATTAGATAATACTAGCGTTTATAAAAAGACGTACAGAATTTTTAAGAAATTTTGAAAACAATAACAGGTTATTTTTTGGCAACATTATTTATTTTACTTGCTAAGAATTTCATTGAATCAGATATTGAGCGATGTTACCAAATATTACAAATATTACTCCATTAGAGTACTACAGTCAGCTTCTAAACTTGGGTACTGTACTCTGTCAAAAAGATCTAGAGCATGAGAATTTTTTCTGTGTGATAATACTGGTACGCACATCGCAAGAATTAATCGATTAAAATTAGGAACTGGAATAGGCCTATATCCTCCTTATTAACAAGATATGGCTTCTTTCGGCTTTGACTGTTTACGGTATTGTATATTTTTATAGCCTTCTCTGTTCTTGTAATCTTGTTTCACTTGACAGTCAAGCAAAGTTTGAATTTATCTTTTAATTAGTGGCTAAATTGTTTATGCTCAACAATAATTGATGAGATTAGTGATTAGTGATAAATACGATTAATAAAATTAAACGTATATACCACTACTCAAATTTACATTATGCATATGTTTATTTCAAGAGTTCATATTTTGATAAATTCACTTTCCAATTTTTTTCTCTTCAGAAAAATGTAGAAAACTGTACCCGTAATGAAAATCATGAAAAATGTATCTTGTCAATATTATCAGCTAATTTTATTAGCGACATTCAATTTTCAGATTTTCTGATAGTTTTTAAAGTTTAGTTTATTCTGAAAGTATTAGGATTTAATACCACAAAGAATTGAAAATACTGTATGACAAAAATATTATTTTTTTAGTTAGGTTTTTTTCATCTCCACCAAAAATATTTAAGAGCGAAAATATGTCAAGCTGTAAAAATATGACATAAGGATATGGTGCGTCATTACGGTGCGGATATGGTGCAGAGGAGAAGGAGGGGAGGAGGGGGAGGAGGGGGAGTGGGAGGGGGGGAGGAGGAGGAGCAGGAGGAGGAGGAGGAAATTTATGGCCATGATTCTAAACCTTACAGTTTTTGAAAAATATTTGATAATTATATGCCTATAGGAGATATATTAGGCAATACATTTACATGATGAAAAATAATAGTTAAATTATTTTTAAACAATTTAATGGAAACACTATGTACACTTAAATATTTATATGTACCTAAACGTGTATAGAAACCCAGCAGTGCGTTGTCTACTCGTACTTAATGAGATTTTGATTTTTGTCAAATCAATCGATTAGTTTAGAAATGAGGATAACAAATATTAGGTATTCAAATACAACATAAAAATAGCATATTTTGTAAGTTTATTAAGCAAATTTTCTTTAAG
The DNA here is from genome assembly GCA_039881145.1 of Druceiella hillmani. Classification (NCBI taxonomy): domain Eukaryota; kingdom Metazoa; phylum Arthropoda; class Insecta; order Lepidoptera; family Hepialidae; genus Druceiella; species Druceiella hillmani. Next base: position 53,256,102 of record JAYKKI010000003.1, read on the forward strand.
ATTAGTGTAATATTCAGGCAGGGAATCAAAAAAAAAGAAAACAAACGAATATAAAATTATACTGTGTTTTGTATTAAAAATATAAATAATAATTTTTTAATGAATCAAGATAGTGTTAAAAAGTATTTTTCTGAATAGCTATTATGTCCAAATGTGCTCTTAAATTCGTATTAGAGTACGAAAACCAAACTTATGTAAATAATAACCTTCATTATTAAAGTATATATTAAAGAAATAGATCTAGTTTGATCAACACTTCACTGATCTTTAGGTTCTGTGACCTAAGTATTCGTGAAATATTATTGTCAATTGACCAAAATCTTACCATGACTTAGATCGCTCTGTCTATCGGAAGCTTCTAGTAACTGGACGGAACAAGAAGATATGAATTCTTCGACACAAAAATGAATTTAATATTAATAATTTTTTATAACTTAATTATAATGAAGCTCCCATAAATACAAACGTGATTGATTTAAAAAAAAACCTCTTTAATTTGAGCATAAATATATTTTTTAATATTTTTCTGATGTAAGAGACCATTTCTAAAGTTACACATTACCAATTTAGCTACATATATTAGTAACTTGATACCTCTCTCTATTTGAACAACAAACCTCTCTATTTGAACAACAAATACTAAATTTACGTTCGAAAAACAGTAATAAAATTCAGATTTATCTTACATAAACTTCTAAAGTTGGAATCTTTATAAGTCTCAATTTCAACTGGTACCCTATGCATCACATGACATAAAAAAGTAATTGAGTGCTTACATGTATCCCCACTAATTTCAATACGAAGGTTTTTGAATGTAAACCCTTCAAAAATTTGCCAACTTTTCATATTTTTAAGTAAAATAGGTTCTGAGAAAAAACGGTTGTGAATGAGAGACAAGCGTGAATAGTTTGACAAGGATTCCATTTTTTCCGTTTTGGGGTATGCAACTGCAAAAATTATTTCATAGTTATGATCCAAAAAACAACTTCAAGCAATTTTAATTTTGTTTTTAATCTTTTTCAGTTTATTTTATTTACTATTATAAAACGGGAAGCACACATAAAGGGTATTTCACAACAATCCGGAAAAAACGAAACTGATTCAATAACTGTTTTGTCCGACACGCGCTACTGGAAATTTATGAGCAATTGTAATTTATTTGCATGTAAAGTATATAAATTAAAATACGAATGTATCCAAATAAATATAAAAATATTTAAACTATATTTTAGTAACAATTTTAATTAAAACATTTTTGTTTCCTGTTTGCATTAAGGTTGTTTTGGGCACACTTGTACTAAGCTTGCGATACTCATAATAATTATTTCTTTCCAGTCTCTCTGAAGAACTTATTTGAGATACACTATGTAAAAAGATATTTTTGAAAGTATTTGCTATGTTTCTTGCAAAAGTGCAAAAAAAATTAACATACCGGCAGTGTACATACATATGGGGTATTTAGGCTGCGGTATTTAGACCAACTGATAAAAATGTTAAAAAAACTTTGCGTTTAATCGATTGCTGTCTTGTGTCTTTGGGATACCCAGACATATAAGGTTTTTTTCTCTAAGATGGAATATCGAAATAAAAAATGTAATAGTCTATTTCGTGATATGTGCAGAAAATTCTATGTTAAAGAACCTGTTAACCAAAACATAGCTGGACATGTTTCTCAATAAATTTTCATGAAGTAATATAAAGTGGACAAAATGTAATATCGTGGTTTTTAAACAAGTTATTTATTGGTTACTTTAAAACTTTAAATAGCATTAAAATATTGCACTTATTGTATAAATATTTTTGGCACAAAATTTAAATCGAAAATTGGTTTAATTATTAAGTGTTGTTATTCATGTACTGATATTTTTTAAATTTCATTCACATATACAACATTAAATTATAAGATGGTAGTATTTACGGTTCAGAACAAAAGAAATAAGTAGCTGTTAACAACTAAATTAATTAAAATTAAATCAAGTAATCACATATTTCATACCACAGTTCCACTTGAAGATTTTGTTGAAAATTTTATAACTGCATTTTGAAGGTATCCAACATCAATGCAATTAAATACCGCAAACATAATGGACGTCGTTAATAATGTGGGCAGATTAAGTACGTAAATATATTTCGAGACATTTTTTTTTAACTTATGGTTTCGATCTATTTACAACCTTCCACTCTTTCTCATCACGTTGTCTTCTAATTTCATAGAACAGCATATTCCTTCGTCCTTTATCACCACTTGCATTCTGTACTACATTCGTTCTCGTATGTTTTCACTGTTTAGGTTACCATCTTTCAAATATTTTTAAACTTCATTCATCCGTATTCTTGATATTCAAAGATCTCTTTTGTAACTGACTTTTTTTCATATTGTTACAAAATTTGTATATTTTGTGACTAATTTTATTCTCTTTACTAATTTGCACTCAGGTCTTTGCAAAGCAAACCAGAAATCTTCCTCGCATACATTATGACGATGAATAATAATTCTTAATCCTTCCACAATTTTGCCAATATCGATATCTCTATTTGGAAATAAATGTACAGACAATTCCATTTAATATGGATAGATTTAGCGCTAATGGATATATAAGCACTGCGCGTGGAGTAGAAAAAGTCATTGTCATCGCAGTTATCTTTTCATTTTAAAATCAGTGTTTAATAAAGTACAAAGAGGCCAACATTCAATCGGTTTGAGCCATTGATAACTGGTAGTGAGAATTAAGTTACATACATTATTCGTTCACCCAATAGCCAAAAACTTTGTGCGAGACACACAGAATCTTTCATACCCAAACCTGATGTGAACACCAGAAGATTATTTCGAGCTACTAGTGTAAAATGACGAGTGTTTCTATAGAGTGAATGCAGAGATTTATAATTAGCAATTAGATTATTGTCTCTATGATAGAGTTAAATAATTTAACGAAAAATACATTGCCAACAAATATGGGAGTTAAACTTGGATCATTCTGGTGCAAATACATAATTTTAAAATTTAGAAATACTGTTCTAATATTTTGATCAATCTCTTCCTTGGTAACTCCAAATTGGTTTTGTTTGTCTTGTTTTATAACTCCTCTTTATTAATAAATTTTTCTCGTAAATTTCTGGCTATACCCTTTGGACAAAAAGGCATATTCTGGATGTTAAAAATTATATAGAAAGGGGTGATATTATTATAATATAAATATTTTAATACTTCCCCTTATTAGACAGTTGTAAGTTTTCTATGTAAGATAAACTTGTATACCTAATAAGCATATAAAGTGATCTCTATAATAAATTCTCATAAATCAATATTGTTGAGAATAAATAAATTCAAAAGAAAATAAATTGGATAATGTTCATCATTTTGTATCTTTTTTTTACAGATATTAGTTATATTCAGGTTTTATTTTTAATTTAATACTTAAAGGATTAATTATCTGGTCACACTAGTTGTTGCGGATTCATTTTTTGTGGGCAATAAAAACTGCTCGTGGAATTTAATGAGGCAATATAAATTATGTTCCAGGATGTAACTAAATGAATACTTAAATATTCCGATAGTTGGCTATGCAATCTTTTATGTAATATATATTTGATTATGAGTTATTTTTCAGTAATGATAGATTTTTTAACACGAACATTTTTTAACATGAAACTACGTGATATAGTATTATTTCTATTTACGTTAAGTTTTTTACCTATGGGTTGGGCTATTAGCAAAGATCTTTGCTAATAGTCCACCTGACGGTGTTGTAATGTAACGACACCTAGGTCGTGGTGAAGAACTTAAAGAAAGTAGAAATAATTCTACATCACGTAGTTTTATTTAATTGTGAATAATGAATTTCTACAAAATTAACGCCAAATATATTCAACACACAATTTAAATATTTCAAAAGAAAATAAGTAATTTGAAAAGAAAATAAATTGGAAAACGTCCATCATTTTGTTCCCCTTTTCCACAGGTATAAGTTATTTTCAGGGTATTTTTATTAATACTTGCAGCATTAATTATCTGATCAGTCGTCTCTGAACTATTTTTTGTACACAATAAAAACTACTCCTGGAGTTTAACAAGGAGGTGTAAATTTTAGTTCAGGATGTAACTAAAAAAATACTAATGTATTCAATTAAATCCAAATGATGATTGATAATTGACTGTGCAATCTTTTATATAAAATTTATTTGATTATGAGTTACTTTTCAATAATGATAGATTTTTAATAGACACAATTTCTTAACATATTAATTAATTTTCTTTTATTTTCGTCGAGTATTTACTGGTGTAAATTTTGTAACAATTTCGTGTGTCTTCACCGTTTTTGTTTCCAATTAAAATAATTAGTCGGAGATCAAACATTTAAAAAGTCTTAAAATATTATATATGCTGCAGTTAAGAATAAGGAAAACTTATTGAATTTTTAGAAATACAAAAACTGAATAAATGCATTTCGTTTAAGACGTGATTATGGAAATATCTATACAATTGGTGATGGTTAGTTTGAAATGCGTAATTAAACTAATTTCCTGGAATAAAAACATTATAAACTTAAATTTAATTTACCTTATCTATTTCTAACGCAAACAATCAATATACTGAAACAAAGCAGAAAAATATAATCCAAAGTTAAGTAAAATAGTGAAGGTAGAAATTTAGCCCGAAACATATAGAAGCATTGTTACTAAGGACGTGTTATGTTTATGATGAAAAATTATTAGGTGTTATTTTGATTATAGGGTCAAATAGTATTATTTGTCTTTTTACACATTTTTTTATTTCACAATATAAATCTATTTGCATTTTTCAAAATTGTTCACACTATTCTCATTTCCACATAATTTCAGTTCATGTATTTGAAGGGATAATCGTGACAATTTGAATCGTGACAAAGAGATTTTGTTATTATCGATAAATTTTGAATAAGCATCATCTAAGCACACAATCGTCCTTCAATACAAATAAAAAGAGAAACAATATAATGCACACTTAGTTAAACAAAATATACATACTTAACATTCTCGCTTTGTGACCTCAATTTAAAGCAAAAAGCTTTGCAAAGAAACACGAAATATACACGGAACGGTGTGTGAAGGTTTACTTTATTACGACATGGCCAAATATTTTTTCCATAAGTTTAAAAAGGAAATTTTTATCTCCGATAAATATGCAATATCGAAAGGATTTTTTAAATTCACCCCAGATTAAATGTCGTCATCGAGCAAAGCTACTCTCACGCTTTCATACTGCACTAGGAAAACATGCTTTGGGGAAGAAGGGGAAATAATATGTTTTTTTGCCACACGCCATAAACCTTTAATTTTAAAAGATATCCGATGTTGCATGTTGTCACTTACTTCCCATAGTAACAATATATTACTAAAGTAATTTATTACAGGAGTGTTTTATTACCCACCATATTCCCCGGATCTCTTATCATTCGACTATCGTATTTTTTATGATTCATCACTAAAAGACGCGAACTAACTCACTTATTCAACTTTTTCTTTTACCGAAAGCCGAAAAGGATTCTTGTAAAGAACTTTAGCTCTATATTCACCCTGCCAGCAAATGATAGATAATAGTAGTTATATAATTGAAGTTTGATTTTATTAATTATGTATTTAATAATCATATCCTTTTTAAACTGAAATACAGCGTTTAACAGTCGCCAACCTAGCAATTCAAAATTATGTTGGTAAATCCGTATGTCATTATGCAAATTATTTGTCGTAATTTCTGCTTATATCGAAAATTTTAGTAGAGAACCGTATGTTGGTCTGTTACAGCTTACACTCAGGTGGAGTAACAATTTTACAGGGGAAGAATGAGACGAAAAAATGATCTTTACCTTTTGAAAGAAACGAGAATTTTTACAATACAAGTTCAGCTTCATATCACTGGTCACTACGTCTACCTGTATTCGAAAAGGAGACTAATTCTGGAAAGATGACACGGAATCATATTTAGTGATATTTCATCAAAATTGCAAGCTTCCAGAATTGGTGGATCCTCGATCCACGAAGATCATTCATCACATTCCATAATGCTAAGATTTTGAAAGCGAACGACTAAAGAGGATCAGAATAAAAGTTGGTCATGTAACGTCCCGACACTTTTATAATAATTTCTTTTTCTAATTTATATTTTCGAAAAAAAAAACACTAATGATTGTTTAGTTAAATATAAAGAGTACTAAATACAAATCTTTCATTTTAACAAAACATAAATATAAAAAAAAGGATTATTGAAAGTAAATTTTGATATTTCAATTTAATTTTAGTTAGAGAATTTGACACTTCATCAGGCAAGTCATTTTGGAGCTTTAACTGATGCAAACTTTACTCGTTATAATATCGCAGAAAGAAAAAACGTCACAAGGAAACGTAGTATATTTACAGTTAGTATCTTTTGTGATTTTTAAAAATTAGTAATCTCAAGTTTTACTTTCGCGTTCATTTAATTTGTCTCATATGTGACCGAGATCTGTTTTCACGGAGGTCACGAGATAGCAGATTTCAATCGTTTGTGGTTTCCTTAGGGTTCAAAGCATGAAATATTTAAACTAGTCTAAAATATATATCCCCTATGGTCACCCTATTATTTTGTCTTTTATATTGTTGGGAGTTGAAGAGGATCAGTGCCGTATTTAGTTACTAGTGCTACGATAAAGCCGCATGTGGTGGATAAAGTCGTCGTACACAGTCTTTCTAGTTAGCTGGTCAACTTATGAAATGCGAATAAAAATTGAAATATTAGTAATATTAGTGTTGTTGTTTCGACATAATTTTAACAATACAAAATAAGTGAAACATGTTACCAAATAAGTATTAAATAAAATAAGCATATACATTTTAATTATACTTACAATATATTTATAACCCATGCGCGTTATTAAGATATTTACAAATTAAGTAATAGAAAAATAAATTATAAAGTTGAAATTGTGATGGGGAGATGGGTATGGAAAGTTAGTTACAAGGATATCAAAACTATTTTTTTCATAACTTACGAATAATATTATGTATGTTAGATTTTCAGAGGTCCGCTTTTAAATATGTAAAGTATATCCCACGTCTTATTTCCTAAACTCTTGAAATTAAAATTGTAAAAGGAAGGTGGTTTTTTTAAGCGCACGCAAATATTATTGGAAAACTTTAATAATAATTCCACATAACATAGTTTTTGGGATATTTACGATAATATATATGTCCTCTACATTTAATTATATAAATTATTATTAAATATTGCGACGAGAAATGCGTATTACCGATGATTCATGCCATAGTAATTTTTTGAAAATATGTAATTTCACTTCAAATGTGACTACTCCAGACCTGCACTTGGCTGGTAATTTGATATAATTTTTTCTGATTCTGCCCACTCAACACTGTTTTATATCTATACTATTCACGTAATTTTGTATTTACTACATAATTTATATTAATATACTATAAAAAACCAATTAAAATAAGACAGGCTAAAGAAAGAACCAGAATTTACTTAAAATAAGTATTTATCTGAAAAAAAATTTATATGTAGCATTCAAATAATTTTGGATTATAAAAAATACATAATGAATTATATTAAAATTTTCATTTTAGTAGCAGCGTTTACAATCTTAAACAGATCGAAAAAATTGAATTAACGAAAAAGATTTTACGCTAACCTGAAGCTTCTCGTTGGAGAGAGCAGCGGTTCGTGAAACGGTTTGACCTAATTCGCTAAGCTACATGGGTCTATGTAATAGGATTGGAGTTGTAAGTAGTATTGTCAGATCTAGTTTGTAGAAAACCAAGGCGGTTGTTGCAAACTCACAAGGAGTAAAAAAATCATTATAATATACGAAGAACTGAAAGACAGTTGTTAAATGAATAAATTTACTTTTATTTTGCAATGAAACTAAATTATACTTAACAATGACTTAGGGTGGTAATACATCTTTATCTATTCGCTATTAACGCTTAAAATTATATAATAATATTTTTAACATATTGCATTTAAGAAGTGTACTTAACAGTCAAACATATTATTTTGTAAATAAAATAGACAAGCTACCAGATTTGGGTGGTAAAAGTATATTGTTGCTGGCAATCGGGTGGCAGCCTTTCGTAAAGCTGATGAATAAATAGTTGGATTTTTTTGTGACGATATTAAAATATTTGTAACAACAATTCGGCTTAAAAACTTATTAATGAACCTAATATTAAGCAAATATAATAAATATGTTAAATATGAAATATATTTGGTATTAACTGTGTAGAATTCACAGTTAAATGAAACTACGTGATGTAGTATTATATCTACTTTCTTTAAGTTCTTTACCACGACCTAGGTTTCGTTGTATTATTGTAATACTACTTTGCTAATAGTCCACCTGAAGATGTAATAAAACAAAACCTAGGTCGTCGTAATGAACTTAAAGAAAGTATAAATAATACTACATCACGTAGTTTCATTTAATTATGAAATATGTTAAATTTACAACATCTTGTTATATTTCCATTCTTTCCGCTCACTATAGTCTTAAGCATTTATTTTCCAATCAGGTTGCAACTCATTAAGTTTAATTAGCTGACGATATGATTTTTTTCGAAATACCTGTTTTAAATATAATATTCCTCAAATATTTCTTATATAGATAAATTATTTAGTGAACGAAGGGGGAGTGGATGGTACGACTAAATGTAAAAGCAATTTTCTTTATGTTTATTCAGTACTGGACTAACTGTTATCTAAGAAAACACTTAACTTAGTTAAGTTCTACAGGACTTAAGTATATTCAAATTCATTTAGCTGGCAAAAACAAAATATTTTTTTACGAAGAAAATACGGAATTACCCGACAACAACCTATAATTTGTTACGTTTATATCGAATTCAGTACATTCCTTAAGGAGCGCTATAAAATGGTTCGAAACGTTTTTCTCAAATAAGATAATGGCTTTTAGTAAATTAAATTTATACAAAAGTTTTTGAAAAATTATTCTCAAATAGAACTTAAATAAATGTACGTGTAATTTTTCCCACTGCAATAAGCATGTGAACACTTACCGCATGACGCGGACTACGTAATTTTTACAACTGCAATAAGCATGTGATCACTTACCGCATGACGCGGACTATATAATTTTTACCATTGCAATAAGCTTGTGATCACTTACCGCATGATGCGCACTACGTAATTTTTACCACTGCAATAAGCATGTGATCACTTACCGTATGACGCGGACTACGTTTCCCCGTTTTTATAGAAACAAACGCGCAATTTGAAAATGGTCGACCAGTGATTTCAATAATTTATTTTGTCACAAAAGAAATAAAAAAAATGCCCGTTCCATGCACCGCGGGGATTTGACATTCTAATATTACTGATTTAAACCAGTCTGTGAAAATTCCGTCCCTTGTGTGTAAACCACAGAGCGGCACTGGGTTCACTCGCCCAACCACAGCCTAGTGAGGCCCGGCCTAAGACCTCTTGAACAATAACATAGTAAAATGAATTAGTACTATAGTCAACATATCCTACGTTACAAAATTAACATAAAAAGGCGTCTTCCATTCATATGTTTTTTTGTTTTGTCGTTCGACTAGTGGGCAGGTATGACCTTGAATTTTTAGCCTGATATCGGCCCCTAACCCGATACGTGTACTTTTTTAATTTTTTTCTTCGTTTTCATGTAGAGCAGCTTTTAATATATGTGTCAATATATAAATTGCCTACTTAATCAGGTTATGCACTTTTATTTAATTTTCTTACTGTACTCCAAAATACCGTTTCCTTTCGATTTTGTTAAAAATTACGGTATGAAAGTTCCTTGATTTATCCAAATAATCCGATAGAATTACAATGAAATTTCGTGCAAAATAGTAATTTGCCGCAATGTAAACTCCTTCGTTCGGCCTTTATAGTAATTTTAATTTTGTGTTTCAACCAAATATATAAACCTTTGAACTTTTTGAAGTATTAAATAACTAAATAAATGCATAATTCAAATAATTTTAGTATGTACTGATAATCCAAATAATTTTTAACTGAGAATTACATGCTACACTATACGAGGTTATTCAAAACCGATATTTGAATATCGACCATATCTATTTGCGAATATATATATATAAAATAAAGTCAAATAGCAGCCGTCATGTCCTTGTGCTAAATATGATTATAGCATGAATTTTATGATATCGTCAATATAGAGTTTAATAAAAATCGTACTGACTGCTTTTCATGACACCGAATTTTCGCACTATCACGCGTGGAAATTTTATGCAAAGCGAACAAGTGGAACAGAAAAAATACATTTATTTTGGGTCCTTCTGTTAATGTATGGTAGTAATTTCCTCCGCTTCCTCAAAGCCTATGTTAAAAAATGCATAAAAAATGAGAAAAAAAACATATGTACACCCTAATTGAATGATAGCCTTCTTGTGGAACAAAAATAAATATATGTCTATTCCAAGTTCATCTACTGTAATATATAAACTAGAATATTTTATGAATAAAATTTTCTTCCAGTTTTTGCTATTTCTCCATTTTTCCGCATTTGTTAAGATTATTATATAAATAAAATTAAACATCAACTTGATTTGTTTGGCCACTATCATGTATCGTTTTTGTGTGAAGTCGATGTTATTGTGAATATATGTAAGACAAGGACAAGATGAAGTTGTTCTTTTCTTATCGTAGATAAAATTACTGTTATTAAATTTTGTGAAAATGAATTTTGGTTCAATGTTACGTTTGGTCAGTTCCAGTGAAAACATGATTTGACTACTTTACGGAGGGTACCCATTTACATTTAAGGGCATCTTGGAGAATATCATATATACAAATATGTAAAGTACTATGTATATATATATATATATATATATATATATATATATATAATGCTCATTATATAAAATTCAAAGAGTATGAGTCGCAATTTTTCATTACTTGTTGCAGAAGTATATTTTTTTGTAAAATCCACAGGGTTTAACAGGTAAAATCCACAAACTTTTTACTGTTTTCTGTTAAGAGTATTAGCATGATCAATTTTGGTCAAATTGAATCTTTGGCATTTTAATTGGTAATTTATCTCTATGACTGACATTTTAAATATCCAATAACTAAACTTTAAAGTTTAAAAAAATTTAGCAATTCGGTAATTTAAAAACTAACAACGGTATTTTTTATAATTTATCTTCCATTATTTTATCTATTGGTCCATGCCCATTTTGTAAAATTTAATAACTTCCTATAAACAATTAAAATGTAGAATTATTGTTCCTTATCCCAAAAATATTCTACAAAAATTAAATTTCATTAAAATTAATTACTAGAGAAATTGAGATCAGACTGAAGGAACATATTTTTAATATTGGTTGGAAATTAATCTGCCTTGTATTTGTTCTACCTTGTATTGAATCCATTAAATCAATAATTTGGAGAAAAAATTAAAGATGACAAATTTGAAGAAAAAGACAAAAATGACAAGAAAATATAAGTAATAATATATTTACAATCTTTGTCTCTTTCTTCTATCGTTTTACAATCTTGGGCCCAAATAATCAAACGGTATCTCTTTATTGATCAGAAAGATAAAAAAATTATTTAAGCACTTCTTATAACCATTCTATGTTGGTTAGATTAGAAATTTTTGGTTATCAATAATTAATAAACAATAAAAATATTGTTTTTATTATTCATTTCGTTATATAGCTTTAAACATGTTTAAAATTGTATGTCAATTTTAGCTTTATAAAATTGTAACGATTTTTCTTCTTTCCTCGAATGAAAGTGATTACGTCAAATGTTTGTCACACTTGACAGTCTAACCACGGAATACATATTCGAACTTTTAACGAAAGCGATTTGGCTATATGAAAGTGGAAAAACTTTATTCATAAAAATGTTGAGTGGAGTCGAGCAGCGTACGATATATTCCTGTATTTCCCAAGAGCAGGCAGATTGTCCTTTCTCCACAATATTAAATAGTCGAACTTTTGATGACGTAAAAGCTTACCGAATTTTGAGGTGAATTAAATTTATTGCATAATTAACAACGAAAGTTGGATAGTGATAAAAATGCCACCTTACATACAATTAAAAGTTACTAACGAAGGAAGTTTAGTTTTGATACATGAATCTCATTCTGTGCATGTCTTTAAGAATGGCGTAATAATACATGTAGAGAAAGTTGTAAAAAATAATTCAAAGTTACTAGGTTTGGAGAAGTACATTACATACTATTTTTAACCGTAAATTCTTATGATAAAAAGGTAGATTAGTTAAACTAATATTACTTATTGTCTGCTATCAATCTGAAATGAAAGAAAAAAGTTAAACAGAAACCTATAATATAAATTTTCACACACTTTTAAAGAAAAATTTGAAATAAATATCATTGTGGGGAGATTCCTGAAACAAAAATCAAATAGTATTACTCTAAAAATATAATGGTTAAAAACATGTATTGCCAAAATGATGATATTTTATAGATCACTAATAATCTTTCCGCACATTTTCGTATTATACAGAAAATTTCAAGCTGAATGATAGCATGATGGATCTGCCTTGACCTGGTCGAGTTACACAAGTAAGCTTAATTTGTCATTAATATTCTGTTAACAGCAAAGTTATCTAAATATCTATATGCGTTATAAAGGTAAATGTAGACATTGATTGAATATATTTGGCGTTAATTTTGTAGAAATTCATTATTCACAATTAAATGAAACTACGTGATATAGTATTATTTCTACTTTCTTTAAGTTCTTTACCACGACCTAGGTTTCGTTGTATTACAACATCTTCAGGTGGGATATTAGCAAAAGTCTTTTCTATTTAATATCCCACCTGAAGATGTTGTAATACAACGAAACCTAAGTCGTGGTAAAGAAATTAAAGAAAGTAGAAATGATACTACATCACGAAGTTTCATTTAATTGTCGTAAATGTAGACAAAAATTGATCTAACAAAGATTGATTTAACCTATGAATAAAAGGGCACTTACTGAATACGTGGTTCGGAGTTTGACATGCTGTGTTATAACGAGTCTCCCTAAATAAAAAAGTTATATTGATAAAATGAGAGTTAAGATACTGCAAAGTATTTGTGTTTTGTTTCGAATGAAACTACATTTTATTACCTACAATTCAGTAGTATTATTAAAATATGTCACATACAACCAAATTTAAAAAAAAATTAATGTTTGATATCCGAGTTGGCATAAAATTGATAAACAATTTACATCAATTAATAATTTACAAGACTCTACGAAACTAACACTTTTCATTGTTTTTTAAAAGGTGTTTAAAATGAATTATTTTAATTAAGGTGGTGTCCTCATTTATTGCGATTTAACCTCTTTTTCTTTAAAACTTTAGTCCTGACCTTTGGTATATTACATGCAGCAACTCTAGGACCATATTCTAGTTAATTAAATACTTACGGTCAATAAGAAAGTGTATGATTCCTCATCCAATTGCGAATGCAACTTGTACTTTCTTGCTCGCTTTTTGTCCGTTATAAATAATGTTAAAGAACAACCAACTCCTGAAAATATGACCTTCTATGCCGCATATTTTGACAATCGCAAACAAATCAAAACCTATTTCCCATTGACCTATAATAATGGAATATTGTAAGGAGCAAGGCCTTATAGCACAATTGAAGGAAAAAATAAGAAAATCGTTATTTTTTATAGTTATATCACGTAATTTTTTTTTAAATTAGCGCCTGTGAGCAATATAGTAGGCAATATACCTTAGTGCTCAGAATTAAAATTTATTAAATAGTTTAATAGAAACATTATGTACCATCAAATATATGTAAATGCTTAAATATGTACGGAGCCCTCGTGGTGTGAGTTCCACTCGTGCTTGACAGGTTCTTTTATCTCCCCTCACAGGGCTGATGGTTGTTAAACGACAAAATTAACCTCTACACTTACTAGACTTCGATGCATATATATATATATATATATATATATATATATATATATATATTTATATATATATATATATATATACACACACACACACACATATATATATATATATATATATATGTGTGTGTGTGTGTGTGTGTGTGTGTGTGTGGAATCAGGTAATATTCTCACAATTTGGTAAAATTTAGATTCCGGATTTCTGCGTGATACTAATCGGAAGCCATGACACTCGTAAGCGTCTAAAATAATATTTTTAATTTCACTTATGTCGTTAATTATGAAGTTCCTGAGCGTCAACAATTTTTGCATTGTTTATTGTGATTGTTAAAACTGAAATCGCAAAAAGGTATTATGGTCAGTGAGGAATTAAAATGCTTAAATCAATTAATTTTGAAGGGTAAAATTTAGTTTATTTTGCAAGATATATTTAAAATTAGCAAATATTTTATGTCCGATTTGAATACTTGCGTAGCACAAACTTCATTTGATATTTATGTCGTGCAGTATATAAAACCCGTGTTATAATAAATTGTCTACTTTTAAATTGACAAAATGTTTGTAATAATACGCCCGGTCGCCAGTTGTGAGAACCGGTGCATTTTAGACTAAATGGGTGTTTACTACTCATGTTTTATGTAAAAGATATGTTACGATGTATCTGTAGTGTAAACGATACAAATTTATAAAAACTGTATTTTTAAACTTTTACCATTCAAATTATGGTTTTCTTATTAAGTTTTAAGGAATTTCTGTGAAACGACTTCTCAAATTTTACATCTTTTTTATGTATTCGTCTCTAATAAAGCATTTTTTTAAATTTAATCTTTAAATAAATTTGCAAACGGAATTTATAATTAATGAAATTTCCTTTGTTGAGTTTTTTTTTCAATTATAATTAAATAAAAAAGGGGATTTACTGACTATAGCCAAACTGCACTCATAACTGAGATAGATATTGCTATTCGACCTACTTTCAAAAAAATATTTTTAAATCACTGAAGTGGGCTTATTTTATTCGAGAAACGTAGGTAACAATTTTAAAGTTAGAAAAATAATTTTCTTATCTGTTTCCATAATTCCGTCAATTATGGATCATTTTAATTGCGGTTTTGTAGACCGAATAAAAGACACATAGAATATTCATATGCTCTTCAGTATTGCACGGTAAAATTGTGAAAAATTAAAAAAAATCATCATGATTCGATTCAAATTAATTTTTTTTGTTATAAAAAACTTATCTGTAATGTCAGTAAATGCTATACCCTTCACAAAATTTTATTAGGTCCTTAAATTTTATTAGATCGGAACGAGATTAAGTTTGATCTATTGTAATGATATTAATGTGACATAAATGTTCCTGTAAAAATACACATATATACATATTATTATAAATAAAAGATTGGATTGCTTAATATTAAATAATTTTATTCTTTCAATTTTGTAAAAATTAAATAACATAATCAAATTTAACACATGAATAAAAGACTTCAAAAGCAATTAAAAAACTCTGACTCCAAAGACTTAGAACCCTAGTCGTTTTGCCCACTCGCATTTTTTATTTTCCAATGCAATTCGTGTTCAGATTTGTTTTATTATTCCGCACATATAATTAAATTTTTCCCCAGTTAGTTATTCCCACAAATGTTTCAAATTTTCTTAGATATTTTTCCGGATATTTTTAATGATATAATAACCGAATTAATTGATCTAATATTCTTCCCCGTGCTCTTAAGTATCTTAAATATACTTGTATTTATTCAATCATAACTCCTATTAGTTATTTATGTAAATTGAAATCACTCACTAAGTAAAATCAGTTCGCAGACGCCATCGATATTGCGATTCCGCAGGAATTACCCTGATACCTTTATGTCACTCTATTTATTTCCGAAGAAAATTCAAAACATTATCTAAACAAAAAATAACGGCTAGGAACTTTTTTGCATAAAGAAAATCAATAGGAAATTATCTGCCTCAAAATTAAATCACTGTAAATATTTATACTATTTATAACAAATCACTACACTGGTTTTGACTTCGTCGCCTTGAAAACTTAATTTGATGAATTATACCTACCTAGAAATATTAAAAAGTGAAGTCTAATTACTTTTTGTACTAATTACTAAAAATTATTGCCAAAAAAATTGTTCAACTATTTCTCAGTAAGAAAAAAGAATTGTTGAAATCAATGTAACAGAAAAATAGGAAAATTTATTTTCGTTAATTTTATACTTATATGATACGCCAATTCAAATAATTTTTAAGAATTAGGATACTGCATATTTCTTAAGACTTAACAAATTGAGTATAGGTGAGGGAATATAAACAGGAGATAATTTTATCTCACTTTTCTTTTTCTTTTTTAAAATTTTGAGTTAAACCTCATATTTTACTAAACATTGTAAAATTTATTTGAACATGTGGTCGCGAGTAGACAAATTTATTTAATCGCGATATTTCGAGTCATTTTGAAAAAAAGTTACATTGTAACTCAATGCCTATTTGGCGTTTTAGATTTTATACATACCTAATATATAAAACTTTTTCATGGAAATTATAAACACCATAACGCATTGAACATATCATGAGAATAGCTTTTATATTTTCTGAGATATAGCCCCCAAAATTGCTAATTTTGGCGCTAACCGACTGAATCTTTATCAAATTGACTTAATCTCTATTAAGTTAGTGCCGACTTAATCCATAACTGACTTAATCTTTATTAAGTTGATGCATATTCATTGCATAAACATGAAACGTAGCAAAATAAAATGTAGAACATTTTATGCGATGTCTGCGTGAACAAATTTGAATCACCTTCATTAAATTCACACCGAATATTAATCACGCTTATAATACATTATTCCTATTACCATCCTTATTTATATTCGCTGCATAATTTTAAATAATATTATTTAAGGTAAATACACTTCATCTCACTTATAATTTAAATGATATATTGTTGAAAAAATATTTAATATTAGTCATTTCGAGTATTTATCGACAGACACATTTTTTGTTAATTTTTGTGTTTGAGTAATTTTATGGTTTTACCATGAAAACCATATTTACGGTTTAGGTCAGGTATAAATTTATTAGTTTACGGGAAACGCTCATTCTTTGTACAGCTTCAAGTATTATCAAATCTATTATCAAGTATATTTATATCGTACGTGGCCTTGAAGAATGTATGAAAAAAAAAACAAGTTTGTACATGTATAAAGTAGCGTATCGTAGTTGTAAATGCAAGTTACAGGAAACATCTTTAATTAAAATTCTAATTAGTGTTCACCCAGAATATTTTTTTATTATTTTTCATTAAATTAATTATTGAGTTTAGAAGTGTTCAAAATTATTTTACTCTTTATTTCATAACGAAATTAAAAATAATGTTAGTAAACTTTTTAAAGTAGGCTTAATGTTGGCAGATGAGTCTTGAGAATGTGCACCATGTATAAATTTTAAAACATTTAATAAGAATGAATTATTAACATTTTATGTTAGATAGGGAAAGATCTCTTCAGATTATCACGTTAACTGAAAACACAAATGTGATCATTTGAAGACCACTTTTTATATTTATGAACTTTATCCGATTTTGATTTCGTTTTTTTTTGCAGGTAAAATCATGATTTAAAGCATCATTAATAAAAACAGCATTATTAATAAAAAACATTTACATATAGAATTACTAATTTTTATGGCCTCTGATTTAATTATTCTTATCCGCCACGATGTTATCTGAGAATTTTTTTAAAGAATCTTCATTATCGTATAGGTTTCTCGGACCGTTTACATTAAATATAGAAACAGGATACAGTTAAAGCAGATCAGATCTTATCTGCAGGACGGTTGATTGATTTATTTAAATTTACAATCGCGTGCTCTTTGCAATTTATATTCTATGAAACGAGCGGGGTGTCAGAGCGGAGGATAAAACTGAGTGTTGTATATTTTTCACGTCGCTCACCCATGTTTCTTTGTATGAGTAATTTATTTTGGTAAAAAATAAAGCTAGCACTTTTCAATGAAACTAAATAATTTTCCATTGTAGGCTACTTAATTATATTCTGCTGTAGCCCAGGCCGTAATGTTTCTAGCAACCGGATTGGTTATAAATTTTTAACTCGGTATGGTTTTTCCACTAATGTTTATTGCAGCCTGCTGTCTGGTTTATAGTAAGAGGAAGAAAGCATCCATGCTTTTTGTGCTTTTAATGTTCGCTTGACCAATTTTATATATTGATAATTTAAAAGAGTACCCGTCTCTTATTGGTATGTTTTTCACGTTCTTGTTTTATTTGGAATTTAATAACTCTTCAGTGCTTGAGTGTCTATCGTCGAAAAATCACTGAAATTTCCTGTATGTGTATGTATAATAACAAGAATTCATTGAACGTGCTTTGATTTTCACACAGATGTATAATTATTTTTATGTATCATACTTACACAATTAATATCCACCTACACACATGTTAATATCTAAGTCTTATGAACGTACCATGAAATTTTCACTGTGCGTTCGGAATAATTCATTTTTAATCTTACGCCACTCTATCAAGTGTACATGAAGTACGTCGCGCGAAATATTTTCTTATGTCAAACTTTGGCCGACTAATCCTGAATTAATCGCTTCGTAATAATAAAGTTTCGTGGCAACATTCCTTTTCCACGCTGCTGTATTGGCATAGTGAAGTTCCCTGTTTCATATTTTATTTTATTTTTCTCAACTGATTCTATTTTCTTATTTTTCTTGTAGCCAATTTTCATGGAGATATTTAAACGTAAAAATTTCAGTAAATTTGTAAAAGACCTCTATTTGTAGAAGCCTATTATATCCCGCTTAAAATAGTTTGCTAATTAAATTTAATAAATTGTTTGCGATATACTAAAAAAGATACGGGTAATAGTATTCAATATGTCAATAATTTTTCACATAAATATTTGTTAAGAATTGCAGTGTAAAACAGTTATAGACTACGACATTTGTATACGAAAAAGAAACTCCTTATATCTTTATATTAATAATAATAGGTATTAAACCACACTTTTCGACTTTTCCTACAAATAACACCCAAAAGACATAAAAACTTAGCCGCAATAATAATTGTATATATATATATATGTACATATATATATAAATATACATATATATATATATATATATATATATATATATATATATATACTAAAGTAATTCTAAAAATTAACAAGAGATGGCAATAAATGTTAAGGTGGTAGTTATATGCAAAAATTACTTGACTGGTCCTTACTGTCGTCTGTTAATAATGACTTCTATATATAGTTTCTATGAACGTATTTGAACATTTATCAAACAGATTTTACTCGACCACAAAATGATCTCTCTTCTGCATATAAATATTAACAGATATGTTTAGTTACATAATTTTTCCAGCATAAATTTTGTGACTGTTGTTCGGAAGTTCTTGCAAGTCCTTGAATCCGACCGTTAACATTTGAAACATTATAAACGGTGCTGCAAGGAAAGTTACTCACTTATTAAACAGCTTAAAAGGTATTGAAATTTTTTTAGCTTACGAGAAGGAAAAATATTTATTCTAAGATTCGAGTCCCAGTACTTCAGAGTCATAATGAAGTAATATGATTACGTAATCGTACAAAATGTTCTCATGAAAGTTTTCAATGTTAAAATGAAAACGTCTGAAAGCAAATACAACAAAATGTACTATGAACGCATTACTAAAGTCGCAAAAGAAAACTATAAAAATATGTGACAGCCAACCAGATAGAGATGTGAAGAATCTCGTAATGGTTTCATTTTCACCTCGAGGCATAAAACCTTAAAAACTCAAAACAATATGATAATGTGTTATTTCTGGCGCATAATTAATATTAAACGGATATTGACGGAATTTTTTCTCTGCTAGTGATCTCTTTATTGTAAAATTATTTTCTTTTCTAAACGATAAGTAATTGATTTGAAGAAAAATTTTAAGTCAACATTTAACTAATTTAACCGCTTCTGATTTAGAACGTATACAATTTCATTTCTACAAGTGAAATGAAAATATGTGACGTCGACATAAAGAGGAAATGCAAACCGTAAACTTTTTACGTCTGTGGAGATAACATTTAACAAATTTATGCACTTATAGATCGACGATAATAGAGAGCGTCGCTTCCACCGTATATTTAACGTTATATATTTTCATGTCCTTAACTCTAACAATTACAATGAGTTACAAGTAATAATTACAATCAATAATAATAATTAAAATGAGTTCAGTAAGTCATATTCATTCCAGGATTGCGAAAAACTTTCGCATAACGCACGGTCAAACAAAAGGAATACGTGAACAGAAATACAAAGTGATAGATAAAAATGTCAAAAACCATGGCATAGTGTTTTCAATTTATTGGCCGTGACCCGGAATTTCAGCTGCGTATAATTATCTTAATTGCTATGCTCTCTTCCACGCTCTTATTGAATTCCTCCGTTTCGTTCGCCAAACGACATTAGTTATAGGGCCGAAAGTATATCGACGGCAAAACTTGACTTTTGTTAATAATTTTCAAGACATGAGCTTTGCAATACTTGTAGATTTAAAAAAATACCGACGTGTGTTCCAAAAAATAAGTGTTTATACACTTTTATATATTAGTGTAGGTTACATCGTTTATATCGTTTTATGCATCAGCATATAATATTTAATTCTTATGCAGAAATTTTTCTTTCATTTTTTATTAGGAGTTTGATTGTTTACATAACTTAGAACTTAACGTGAGATGGTAAAAATAGTATCACGAACCTCTGACTGCGGCAGCGAATTGTAAAAACCTCTGTTAACTCTACTGAAAAGAGTTGAACCAAAGTTCTTTTAATAATATGAAACAAAATGCAACTTTGAAGAAACACATAGGGATAAGTTATTTATGACAAATATAAAATGTTTACATGTCTTCGTCTGAATCCAATATTCCTTGTTCATATTTCGAACCCCTGTTCTAATAGGCTTTACTACAGGTTTATAAAACTACTTTCTATTAAATTTATTTGTTATTAGTTTTAGGAAAAAGTGAACCAAGCAGTATTTTCACAATATTTCTCATTTTCTTCAACCACTTTAAAATTCTGTACGTGAATAAAAATATTTATTTTTTTAAATCCTTGAAACCTTTATTTTTTGTCGCATGAAGTTGGTGAAATATATATATTCATTATAATTATTCACATTTTTATATAACTGACATATAAAAACATAAAATAAAGGTATACTTTCAGTAACCATGTAGTAAACATCAAAGTTTCTTTTAAATCATTTTCTAATTTCATATAAAATGACAATTAAACATGAATTTAAGGATCGTTTAAAAAAAGCACTTTCAACATTCTACCCGTAAATCATTTAGTCTTTAATTACATCCCAAGAATTTTTGCCTGTGTATTTTACAATTGATTTCTTTTTAATATTTTTTGGTCATTTTTAACTATTAAAATAAATTATTTGTAATGCTAAATTTAAAAGTAAAACGATAATTTAATGGGTATGCCCTGGAAATGTGAAGGTACTGTAAAGTGCTCTTATTAGATTACTTATCCGTTTTCCAGAATCTGTTTTCCAGACACTATGTGTAACAATAAATTTAGTTATGTTTTCATGTCTTTATTTTATTCATCCTCATTGATTCACACTCTTCGAATTTTTGTAAACGTAAAAGCCTTTTTCCTATATATTTTTTCAAACATTTAAAAGTAAAATTACATTTTTATTTCGTGGCTAATTACTCCTTTTTCCTCAGGTTTCGTCGGAAGGCTTAAATACCTTCACCATATTTAGCATACCTAAACACCATAGTAACCTAATAGAAGCAATATAAACTGTAATGAAATGAATATTGTTTGAATTCCTGAGAAGAAAAGTTAGATTATTATGCCGGAAAAATATCTAAATTTTAAAAGTTACTACCCAACTAATTTTATTTAGAACCTAGTTGGCTCTAATTATATTTGTCAAGCAAAAAATGTATCGGTCAATGCTTTATAAAATTGCTCAATAATTACACGCATAACTTTTCAACATAGGAATTGGTTTTATTTTATATCCATGAGCGTTATTTTTGAATAATAAACAATTTAACACTTTATATTCCTCAGCGATGAATGACTTTTCCACAATAATTTTCTGTAATGTGTATTTGGATTCTTTAAATTCGTTGCTTAGCATGGTATTAAATTTTTATTTTCACTCCTGTTCAATTGATAGCTTTAGGATTGTGATCGTAGGGTTTTGTATGATTTAGGACCTAATGTTGTGCAACGTAATTAAATGATTAATATTTTTTTTCTGATATTAAAAGTTTTTATTACTAACTTGCTAATAGTTTTAGTTGACGCCGTAAATTGGAATAAAAAATACACAAATTTCAAAATCAATAAACGTAAAAATTTATTTTTCTTACTTCTTCCACTGATGTTCATTCACCACCAAATTTTAATTACTTTTCAATAAAGTGATAATTTTGAAATTTTGATTACTTAAGAGGTATTGATATTGCGTATGCCCGGAAATGAGTGGAGAATATTTCAATTGAATGTATAAGAACCATAGTTGACATCTGTGAAATAATTTTTGTTAAAAAATGTCTTCTATATAACCAATGTTTCAGAAGCTATATATTGATAAATAACTACATTATTTAAAACAATCAATCGCGTTAATATCCTTCAATCCTGATAAATTTCCGTATCAGAAAATGTTATATTTATCATGTGAGAATAATTTTATCTTTCCATTCAATTAGGTTTCAGTTCACAGATTTTAATTCTTTCAGTTCGCTCATTGAACGAGTACTTATATTGTTTCTTTAATTTGTTTGTTGAAAAAAAAACCGTAAAAAGTAGTTTCACCCATGAGGGCAATGTGATATTCAACCTCTCCTAACTTCTCTTCCATTAGTGGTAGGTTGAAAAAAAGGTAGGTTTTTTTTCTAATTTTAACCCATTCCATTATCTACTTTATTTAATGAAATAGTCACACGAATTTTTTCACGAATAGAGGAATTATCCTTTTGTGTTTAGCAATTAAATCGGTTCATTGCTTTTGTGAAAATTGCAAACACATATTCGCAAAGAAACATTGTTTTCCTTTTATTTTCCAAATTAGCCCAAGAGTCAATACTTATTTAGCGGCTATAAAAACGAACAAAATTTATAGAACAATACAATAAGCAAGTGCACGTGAATATTTACCTATACTTTGGTTTTAATACGTAGTCATGTAAAAATTATCATATTTTTTAAATGTACATCAATGATGATTTAATTGTTGTAACAAAGGATTGAAATAAAACTACATTTAAAAAAATCGAAAGAAATTTTATCTTAATAAACTGAGATAATACGCTTATTAAAGGATGTCGATTAATATAACTTTTTGAGATTAGCTTAAAAAGCCGATCTCTTGGCAAAGTCCCCTGCAAGGTACATTTTAAAATGTTATATCATAAAAATTAAAATAATAAAAAGAGAAACTTCTATTTATAATGTATCGCAACTGCATGTTTTGAGTTCTTTACAAAACTGATTTGTAGTGAAAAAATGCAATATACAGAAACTTTTTTTTTCGCCATACTCAATTTTCATATTCGAAATCTATAACGTAACGTAAAACACACAAACTTAACTTGAAGTCCATTACAATAGAGCTTACTAATTTTTTTACATTCAAAGTTTAATGTGATTGTCCTCGATGAAGACGACTGGAGAGTTCAAAATTCATCTCCCTGAATCTTTCAAACCAAGGTCTGACACAATCGTAGTACAATATCATCTACAATTATGCACAAGTTCACCTATTGCTTCGTTTTTTTTCCTAAACAGGAGCATGAGTGTTCTAAGTTCTCGTCCCGTAATCACCATATTTTTTTTTATGTATTCTTTGAAATTCCATGCTAATTGGAAGGACGATCAAACCCTGTTTTCCTTATATTCTAGAAATGCTTGAAAATGTATCGGTTTTATTAGGTACCGTCCTAATATAATATTACAAATGTAACAATCACTGTCATTTAATATGGCCTACCAGACTAAAACGAACGAGTACACATAACTTGTTTGATTCAGTCTGAAGGGCCATATTAAGTGCAGGGATAACTAATAATATTATAATAAAAAAATCGGTAAAGTGCAGACTATACTTGGAGAATTAATGTTTCGTGCATTCAGATCCCAACCTTGTTATTCCTATTAATAGTAACGCACTATCTATGTGCTTAAATGAGGCCTACTGCGGTGAGGCCTTAAATGAGGCCTAAATGTCGCCCAAACTAATATCGTTTCACATTGCGTATGTGTGAAGCTGAGTGGGAACTATTTCCACTGAACGTGTAAGGACTAAAGTTTCCCACACTATTGGAAATATTTTTTCTTGAAAAACTTTGACCAAAGTTTCAATAGGTAAAAGCTTATAAACAACTAATTTGTTTATAATAATTAATAGCGCTAGTATTATACAATTCTAATAATTTTGTTTAATTTTGATGTAATTCTCAATATTCATGATATTTTCAAAATTTTTTTGAGCAATCTTCATGACCAAAAGGCTGGAGTATAGCTATTTTTAGGAATTTTCCTAGGAGAATGTTTAAACTAGGTATTAAAAAAATGCATCATACGTATTGCCAAACTCATGCTTGGAAAAGTTTTAATTTAATACCGTACACTATAACTATAAGAGAAATTGTTTCCAAATCCCCATTTACTTCCTTGAATTAACCCAAGTTTCAATATTGAACTTTCTATACTTTACATATACAATTGAGCAGCCATACTATATAACTCTGTGCCTAATTTCAACCTCAAGTAGTTTTCAAGAAAATCGCTTGAGGCGGAGGGACGAACGGACACTGCGCTACTTCCATTATTCCAGTGTCCGAAGTAATTTCAATGTTCTTTCTTGGAAATTTTGCCGAGTGACACTAAATATTGATCCACTTATTTAATATATGGGGATTAATATTGTATAAATTCGAACAGTTGGATCAACATTGTATAACATTTCGTATGCTGCTGACTGTAATTGTGTATTAAATTAGTCTTATTTTCTTCATTATGCTTATGCACACAGCGGGCACAATATATGGTACACTGTCGTTTTCAGGTTAATAGATAAATGTATGTTTAAAAATACAAATTTATTTTTAATATTGACATACTAACAAAAATTGCAACTGCAACAAAAACTACCAATTTTGTTGCTTAATATATATTTAACGGATCCCTGAATCGAAAAAGAGTTATTGTCATATTTCCAATATTTTTGAAATATCTATTTACGGACCTTAGACTATAAGATATGCGAATAAAAAAATCTATCAAGCCCGAGTGGAACTCGCACTGTGAAAGTTCCGTAGGCATTTAGGCATTTAAAAATATTTAATGGTACACAATATTCCTATTAAACTTTTATAAAATTTTAATTTTTTATAACGAAAATATATAGCCTACTATATCTTTCATAAACGCTTGTTTGTTGACGCTTTAAAAAAAGTTTTATTTTTTGTGATATAACTATAATTAACTAATTTTCATCTTTTCCTTTATTTGTGCTGTGAGACCTTGCTTCTTGCCAAATTTTATGTTTCTATGTGAATGGGAAGTACCCTATAAATTTTCATTTATAGGCGAGTGTGAAAATATGCGGCACAAATGACCGTATTTTCAGGGTTTTCTTTATTACATTGACTGAGAAGCTTCATTTGTTTACAGGTTCAAGAGGCTGTAAATCTAAGTATTTGATATTAGTTTCAACTTGATACCTCCACGAGTTTCTGAGAAAAAGCATCCTGAGAGATAGGTAGACAGACAGACAGACAGACAAGCAAGTAATCCTATAAAGGTTTTTTTTTCTTTTTAGGTTCGGGATACTAAAAAGTACCTTCATTTCATATAAAGAAAAGTTACCCCAAATGTTTCTTTAAATGATTGTATTCATTATTTTGTAGGCCTTATGTAGAATTTTAATAAAGGTGAATAGTAAAAAACACAGAACTGGCCCAAACGACAAAATATGACCGCCACAATATTCAGTCTATTGAGACGCAGTGAAGGTAGAAAAATTCATGTAGTAAGCTCATAAAACCACTTTTGAAAATATATGTTGATCCTAGATGTAAAATGCCCGTATGCCATTATATGGGATGCTAAGGATATTAATTAGATTTTCTATAATTACTTTAAACCATTTACGACGCTATTTGGTAACGGATTTATCTTATATCTAATTGGTCCATATTCTGATATTATAATGAATGTCATAATTACGAGGTATCTCGAAAATCACGATATTCTCTTTGAAGATGGAGCTTTTCATTACTTTTTTGTAGAAGGAGACATCATTATTCTTGACGAAAGTTTTATGACTCAATACCTCTTTTTGAAAAATATGGCTATAGCGCATATACACCTCCGTCTAAGGATGAACCCAGTTGAGTATTGATAATGCAAGTAAATTGAGACCGGTTACGATATGTTACTTTGCGGTCGAATTAAATGTTATTTCAAAATATTTTACGAAGTATTTTAAATCGTACCGTGCCAATTATATTTACTGACTTAAAAAAAAAGACAACTCCTCCTAATTATTTAAATCAAATTTGAAAAATATTAAGATTGTAGTAAGCGAACAATTTTCTCAATGCGAATAATAAAAATGTTCGTAGACCTAATATTTGGATAAATTTTATCGAAGGACATAATTTGACTAGACTCAGAGCAGCGTAATCACAACTGGAAGTTAACAGTTTAGAAATTGCCGATTTTCCACAATAGACACATGTAGACCTGGTTTTCCTCGCAGTCGGGACTTATTACGTCGATTGAAGCGCTGGGATCAGAGCACGTGTTAATAAATGTAAATATATGCAACTCAATATTTTTATAAATAATGACATTTTCACAGTAAAATATTCCCATTTACAACCACTTTCAACCAATTCCAGTGATAGTCTTGTAGTAATAATGGTATAAATAATAATACATGGATACCTATCGTTACTTTCTATCACTACCGTAACACATTTTTGGGATAAAAAAGACTTTATTAATTTATCTATTATACAATTGTTAAAATATTAGGCCACCATATAGTAGTAATTAGTGACTTATAAATAAATTAAACTAATGGGTTTGAAATCCGCATGCCTATGAAATTGTAGTTTTTACAATAGCTGAAAATCTGAAACAGGTTTTGTATGCACCGGATCTAGGTTAATTTTTTTTGATCATGACCATTCTATTTTCAAATTTATGAGACCAATTTTCTACGAATATCTTGTAATATTGAAAAATCTTTTAATAAATTTTTCATAACAGTCGTTAGTTCAGCAACAGAAAATCATGGACACCAAATCTAATAAAATGATACTCATAATTAAATAGACATGTATTTTCATTACTCATAGCTTAGAAATTGGATATGATTTTTTGTATTCTTATTTTTTTCTTCCGTTAAAATATTAACTATTTGTCATTTGTATGTAGGTGCTATACACTTATTATAGAATCAACTACTTGCTGTAAATCGTAGGATCTCGATCATGGATGCGATCATGACCTATCCTCGATATTTTTGAAAGACTCATTTAAATTTATTCTACACAATGGTGTATTTGAGTAAATACAAAATGATCACCGTTTTACGTATAAAAGAGGTATCTTAAAAGATTTGTTTTTACAAAGCTTTTATTTTACAACCTTTTATATGTTTATTTTATAATCAGTAATTTCCAAATATTGATATGTAAGAATTATTAAGATACAAGTTAATAATTGATGATCAAAAATGGTCTCAATTTCTACAGTTCTACGAGTCACTCATACAATCATCTTAAAAGAGGAAAAAAATATATATTTCAATAGGCAATTTCGTAATGGGCACATGTCTGAAAATTTGAAATGTTCAGCAATCATAAAAAACTACTTATTTTCTGAAGAAGTGTAAAATTTATAAAATTGGTTTTTGTATTGTATTTTGGGGTCAAATCACAATGAAATATTATATAAATATTTAATGTAAAATGTTATTACATATATATTTATAGATGAGATATGCGTCTTTCGAAATTAACGATATCGAGTAGACAAAATTGAAAGATGAAACCATACAAATTTTGCAAACGTTTATTATTTGTATTTAATATGAAACATAAACAAATCAAACATGAATGACAAAATTCTTTAAAAATCTTCTGCAGGCTTTTTTTCGTCTGGTCATTGTAGTATTTCGCCATAAAAGTCTATAAATTCTGCTAGTATGTGTTGTTTCACCTTTGCAATACCTGCAATTTTCGGATGATTGTGATTGTGGCAATGTACATAACATTGCCACTATTAATTAAAACAGTTCGGCTTAATAAGTTACTAAAAGTACCTTTTTCTTTGGAAAGAATGAATGTCGGTTGAGACATGTCATTATTTAAATATTTTTTTGCGATTACTTTGCCAGGTTTTCCTGGATCAAAAACAAACACACAATAACCCGATCCTTGAAAAGTGACTTTTTGATTTTTGAATACATAATTCCCATAACTTTTTACTGAAAAATGTTTGCTCTAAAGTATAAATAAAAATAAAAATATTTAAGCCCATTTGTTGAAATCAATAATATCTTCCGTATTTACTTTTAAAACGTTAAATTTCTTTATGTTACTGATCTGTGCAATAAGACCAGCATATTATTGATGGGTGAAGATAAGATCTTTACTTCTAAGTCTCCTTTTGATCATTGACAAATGTCTGTCACGGTCATTAAAAGTGTGACTGCGCCTTGGAAAATATATTTAAATCATCATGTTTCTTTGCACACACAATGCCATTAAAAATCAAAGAACTGAATTCTTCTTATTCCATCCGGGACAACCATTACAGAAGAAATGGAGATCAATTATTGAATTTGGGATATATTTTTTAAAGTAATCGTTTAAGGAACTCGAGACTAAATAGGGGTCTTTCAAGACTTGTCCCTCATAATATGACTAAAATATTCCTTTGCCTATCCTTATGTTATGAATGGAGAATTCATACACCCAAAGTGGTTAATAATTAAACATTTCTTGTAAAAATAAAGTAGGTAAAGATAACTTTAGCATATAGTCAAAGGATAAACTTTAAATCGTTACATTTGGCACATTTTTCTGCAATTCTTCAACTTCCTTATAAAATTTTTCTGGTACTAACAATTATGCAATCGCTGTTTTTTACGTACCATCACTTAAGTGGGAAATTCTTTAAATAAGCATCTAGTTTTTGCACTTGCTGCACACATTCATTTGTAGTCTAGCAAATGACAAGTCGAAATTCAAGATAAAATATTTTCGAAAAAACTAATAGTTACTTTGCCTCTCTTTTCGAGATTCCGACGCAAATATATATCATATAGTTTTTTTTATATATATTTATGATGACAAATACCTTTTCTTAATGTAATTCGAATAATGAATTTCTTTCTTGTCAAGTCAGTCTATAAAATTGCAAACTTCACTACGAGAGCAGATTTATATATCTTTTTTCAGTATGAATTTTCTCAAAATATTTGCAGCTAAACGTTTTAATTTGTCTTTGCTAGTTCTTCGAAACGTTTCAAGGTGTATTTAAGTATAAATGACTTCATAATACGTTCAAGAGTAATATCTTGCTGGTCTTTAATTTCAAAGGAATTAATTCGTTTAATTAATTCATCCATATTAACTTCAGACAAGTCATCAAAACATTTTTGGAGACATCTATAACAATATAATTGGCCATCAACAACTATACTAGATATTATACCGCCTAATGGTAAGTGTTCGTCGCCAACTATAGACGCTCGTAACACCAAGAGTATAACTCATACGTTGCCACCCTACTCCCCATTCTCCAAGAACTCTGGTAACCTTACGCATACACAGGAACAAAATTTAATATTAAATGTTATACATTATTGACTGTAATTTAAATTATTTAAAAATAATCTACCCTTTCCACTTTTTAAACAAATAAAAATTGAATAAAAAGTAAATCAATGTACATTTTGCTGGCAATTCTTTGTTTGTAGACACAGTACTTGTCTCCCTTTGTGATTTGAATGAGGTAAACCTTTCATTTTAGCGGTTTTTATGACAACGTGTTTATATTTCTCGGTATTTGTTACTCCCTTTTTCTCTTTTTTTGGAACTTCATTGTGAGAATCGGAAGAACTCACTGTGAAAGTGTAACAACACGTGTTTACTAGCTACTGACAAAGCATTTACTGATGGACTATGTAATAGTTTTATTGTATGGAATCACATAAAAAAGGGTGCGTGTACTTATGTACGCGCGTGAGAAGTTATACTTCTTTGGCATCATTAAATAATACATACGGATAAATAACCTCAATTATATTGGAGCACTTGAAAAATCTATAAACACAATCTTTTCACTAATATTTACGAATAGTAAATATATTAATCAAAATATTGAATTTAAATCACTGCTCAATATAATTTATCAGCACATACATAAATCGCACTTATATGAAACTAAAACACATGTGTGAATGTAGACACTAGAAACATGTGGATAAATACTATGAATATGAAAATAGTGAACAGAGGCGACGATGGTGCCAATAGCTTTTGTTTCGAGACTGCAACCGTTGCAACTTCATACTGTAACTTTTGTGTGACGAATCTTAAAATTTCACTCTCATCATTTTTTCATAACGCGCCTAAAGAAGCATAACTTCAAAAGAGATAGATATATTGTGGGTTAATCATCAAAATAATTGTAAATATAAATGCATGAAATTTGAAAAGAGTACATCTTGTAGAATTGTGACCCTTTTCAAAATAATTCAGGATACGCTATAACACTGACAGTAAAATTAGTAGCAGAATTGCGCATTTTCGAATAATAATAGATGCAGGAAAGAGTTTAAATTACGCTCTCGTTGTATTACAAAAATACGTACTCGTTGTATATAATCTTCATCAGATTTAAGTAAGACAACGTTTTAAACAGATTCTTCAGTTTTTGTGTTAAATCAAAGGATAATATGATTATTATTTCTTAACTTCTCCATATCATTCCAAGATGACAAGAATTAATTTACTTCTCTTTCCCTAAGCTATACTGTGAAGAGTAAAATATTTTAATGCTATATTTATTTATTTACTTATGGCTACGAAAACAATTTCTTATAGACAACAAGAACAACAGTCCAACCTCGCTCCGTGAGTGACCAGGAACCGAACCTGGGTCTTCCCGATTTGCCGAGCCGTCAAAAGACCTACCTATCAAAATTGTATGAGATTATATATATATATATATATATTTATATATATATATATATATGTGTGTGTGTGTGTATATATATTACAAACTTTGTGAAAAGAAATTCAAAGATTATCAAGTTATCAAGTTGACTATCAAAGGGCCTGAAAATTGGCAAAATATTTATTTACTTTGAGTAATTTTTTTACTTTTATTATTATATAAATATATTATATCTATTAAAAATTTGTCAATGTGTAAATTATCAATAACTTTTTAAAGTGAAACAAGTTTTTGGTACAAATTGGGGGTGACATAAACCAGTTAAAAAAATATGAGAGAAAGAGGAGAGAGACATGTAGTATTAGAAAACTAAGTAGAATTCATGATTTTAATAAGAAGAGAACATGTTCTTTACTTTCATAGATATTCTTGTTGTACAGACACTTATGATATAGCTATGATCGAAGAAGTAATAGAGGAAATATCGAATGGAGAAATCGGAATACATAATGAAGCTGATTAAAATGGAAAAATGAGGAAATATTTAGGGCACAAATTTGAAAATGGTTTTTATTCAGTGAAAGAAAAAGAGTTCTAATAGCTAATTGGATTTTTGGATTTCTTAATGCAAGAAAAAATTTATTTTGTTGACAGCAATAAGAATGTGGACATTCAATTAACTTTTTCAAATTGTTTTTCTTGACAAGAAAATTTTGTGCAATTCCAGGACTGTATAGTCCTGGAATTGCTTTATGAATCTGTTGCTGTTTAGCTTTTATGAATCTGTTGCTGTCTATTATTAAGCTTAGGTAATATAGGTTCTTTGAACTAATCTTTGGTTCATAGCCTGATTCACTCCAAGATAATTCCAACAAAATTTCAGAAATCTATTAGACACAGGAAATCTTTAACGAATATCTTTTTATTACAGATAAAACAATCATGTCTAGACTTAATATTTTTTGAACCCATAAATTTCGTTAACACAATTCGTTTATTTCAACGTTGTCGTCGAATAGATTCATATAAGATATAAATCATGTCAATTCGCAAAAGCTACAATATAAGATAAAGTATCGCTCATGATATGATCCACATGCTTTATGATGTCCGACAGTTTTCAAAATATTTTATCGCTATCATGAAAATATCGTATTTGGGAATATCGATACAAAGTATTCTGAAGATTATACGTTATATATATATATATATATATATATATATATATATATACATATATATATATATATATAAATACATACATACATATATATATATATATATATATACATATATATATATATATATATATATATATATATATATATATATATATATAATTAAAATTCTGAATATGCCAAGACAGATATTAAATATATTGGTCACCTAATTTACACACTAAGCAACTTTATAGTAATATACTTAATTGTCGCATTTTTGTTACTAAAGGTCATGCCCGTCTCAAAGTATTTTCTAAAAGGATCGATCTTCTACTATCCTGTCCTCGGCTTGTATAAAAGCAGTAAGGACAGGGAGTTTCTTCTATATTTTGATTTAATAAAATCAGCGTCTAGTATATTGATGGATATTTTGTCTTCTACTTTCTCTACAACAAAGCAATTTGGCTACCTGCGGATTATATGGCCAAAAAAAGCAGAGAAACTGTTGGTAGCATATAGTAGTAAATTTAATTATATTTTGAAGTTTTCCAATTATGGATTTGTTGATTCTTTGGTGTAACATATAATACGTAGAGATCTCCTAAACCTCTCACGAGCATTAATCATCTTCCAGTCCACTACTAGGTCTGCCCAAGATTTCAACCCTTACAGAAATTGGAAACATAAACCTTCCCAATAGTCCTTTTATGGTATTATTGGAGAATTTCTGTCTAGCAGTTTTGGTTATTTGAATGCGTCACCTGATCTCTGTTTTGCTTCACGTACTAATAAGAAATTAAATATATAAAAAAATAAATGTTTCACATTGTCAGTAAATATACACAACATATGGACAAAAACGGTGTAAAAGTAAAAAAAGGTCAGGAGTAAATCAAACTTTTGTAATTGGCCTTTTGATAGCAGTGACTCTATTATTCCAGATGTATTCTTAAATTGCTTTTTTAACTAGTAAATGATTGGTAAAAAGTTCAGGAGTAAATCAAGCTTTTGTAAGTGGCCTTTTGATAGCAGTGACTCTATTATATCTGTATCAAAAAAGGCCAGGAGTAAATCAAGCATTTGTAATTAGCCTTTTGATAGCAGTGACTATTATTCCAGATGTATTCTTAAATTGCTTTTTTAACTAGTAAATGACTGGGTGAAAAGGAGACAATTGTGAAACATTCCTCGAAAGTTTATGATCTGGCATAAACACGGGGTTAGCAATTATGAATATTGGCATGGTATAGGACTCTCCTTTGACGAGGAAAATTCAGCACTGAATTTTATTTAAAATTGATTGAACTATCGTCCTGTCATAATATGTGTAGTGGAGATTAATATCGTGAAGCAAAATAAAACATGTGCGTATGCCCACAATTCTGTTTCAAGAAGCCGTATTTTTGGTTTTTTATCAGTTTTGAAATAAAATAAATTTTTGTTAATTCGCTTTTAAAATTTGGGTGTTTCATAATAAAATGTAGGATATAAATAATTATTACTGCAATTGAAACTACGAGAGTTTCTTGAAAGTCTTTTACGTTTTCAATTTAGGTTTGAATAATAAATAATGGAGTTTTTTTTTTAAATTGATCTTTGGACCTTGACCACATGAATAGCCCTATCTACGCTAGCTCTACGTATCCATACGGCCAGGACATAAATTTAATCCTACGCCTAAAGTTTGCAGCTGCAATGTACCACAAAGAATCGTTCAAAGCACCGGCGTGCGCTTTATGGTGAGCAGCGTTCAATTTTAATATTTTATCGCTGTAATAAAAATGTCTGTCCGTTCGAGAAGTGACAAAGAATAATGTATTACTCTGTGCAATGTTGTGTTCAAGAATTATTTTCGTTGGCTTTAATTCAAAAAAATTAATAATGAAGGAAGAAAATGTCAACAAGGAATTAATATGGCGCAAAATATAGCATTAAATATATTAAGAGTATGTTAAAATTTTCAAATAAGAATTAAAAAGGAACTGGTAAGCAGATTGAAATTACTATGCTGCTTCACGACAAAAGTATCATTTGACCATAGTTTTTACATTACTTTTTAGAGGCATCAATCAAAAAGTAAGATATAAATGGGCTTTGTCCATTCACCGGTGTACATCAAATCGAAAACCAAAATGGATAAAAAACGACATTTTTTAACTAAATATAACTATTATGGGAATAGTTAATAACTTTTAAGGAAATCACTTAATGCCAGTTAGGTGAATTAAAAAATATTTTTTTTCGCTGTGTAGAAACTTTTCAGATGTCATATTTTGCTCTTGTTTCATTAATTTCAAAACAATATGTTTACTTTTATTATGCTATTGTGGAGTACATTTCAGTTCATTTCAAAGAAACTACGAAACGTGTTTCGTATAACACATATCAGATACAAATAAAACATTAAATTTGTCTAGAAATTCATTACGATATTTAAGGGCTAACTAACTGGATTAACGATATTCAAAAATGTTTAGGTGATCATTTCTAAAATGTAAAATCGTATATTGTATTTACTTTGTTTACACTTTTTTTAAACAC
Source organism: Druceiella hillmani (assembly GCA_039881145.1). NCBI lineage: Eukaryota > Metazoa > Arthropoda > Insecta > Lepidoptera > Hepialidae > Druceiella > Druceiella hillmani. The sequence goes on from JAYKKI010000003.1 coordinate 53,291,006, forward strand.
TAACGTCAGTTAAAATACTACTTAACTATATGCGATGACAAAGGAATGTAGAAATTTGAACAATTTCATTTAAAAGAAATAAACTGAAAAATGATACACCATTGGCGTAAATATTTATTGATCGACTTAATTTGCCGCAAAAGTACTTTTATAAAGACTTATCTCTTTCTATCGAAACTTGAATAAAATAACTAGGCAATTTTGTCACTAGCTACGGCTTGCGACAAAGTTGCTTTGTCGCAAGCCGTAGCCAGTGATAAAATTGGTAGATTATTTTAGAAAGGAGAAAACACTTAGAATTTCAAATTTGATTTTTTCACCTATAATATATTCCTTTGCTTTCCAAAAAATAATTATTCATAAACATTATAATAATGTCTTTTAATTTCTGTCTAATATCTTCATACATTCTTTAATATGATTATTCGGTTTAGCAAAATGTCCCCGGTAAATATTTTTGTGTTATTGTATAATATCCGTGAACTTTTTCGTTAGTATTGCACTAAAGATTCACATTACACAGTTATTAGTACTGACTAAATTACAGGAAAATAAAGAGGAAATAGCGTACTTCACTAGTCTCACTTCCAAGTTGTCTGTGCATAAGATTCATGTTGATTTTTTTTTATAATCCTAACTATGATGAGGAAAAAGATTTTTTTTTCAATTGGTTAGAGATTATTCATTTGAAGTTCATGTATATTTTTTCATTAAGATAATCCAACTTATGACATTATAAGGGTTTCTGTCAAAATATTATAATTGTTAATACTCGCCATATTTTGTGGTTTTCAAAAATTTCCTTAATAATCTCTGTTATGGAAATAAACATTTTAAATAAAAGTGGACAATAGAAATTTTTGTTAACTTAATAATTAATATTAATACATATTAATTAAATTCACTTCTGAAAAAATATTTGTTACTGCTGTTGTTACGGATTTCACGCTGTTGTAAATATTGTATAACCCAATATTTAATAACACGAATTCAGCAGGATTGCGGAAAGGTTATTAGTTAGCCATCCATCATTTTAGAGCTAATAAATGAATTTCAATTAAAGGTAAGCTAATCATGGTTCGGATTCCAATTATCGTAAAATTGTAATAAAAACTCTACCTGGATATAAAATATGGTAAAAAGGGACTGATATGATTGTTTTTACTAAAAATTACATGCATATCCCCAACACTAAACTTTTTTGCTGAGCAGAAAGCAAGGGAAAACGTAAATCAAGCGCTTCTTCCATAAATTACCATTTTAGACCCGTGCTATATTTAAAAAGTCTTCTAGCAGTTTCGCCCACTAAATCATTCCCGCTCTAATTAAGATAAATATTCGCATTTATTTCTCAAATATTTTGGCCACGGGACGTCTTTGAGAAACAGTCACATTTAAGGCAGTGAAGTTACCTTTGAAACTGTTCGTTAGTTTAAGAAAGAAATTGACCGAAAAAGTTACGACAAGAACATTGTTGTTGTAGTACTTAGCGTTTAGCATTTGTTGAATGGGCAAATTTTTCATTTTTCTCGTAAGCTAACATATACGAAACGATGCGAACAATATAAAAATTGCACAAGCTGATTCTATTAAGGTATTGCACAAGCTGATTCTATTAATAGTTTGGTCACATTTCAACGTAGGTTAGTTCTCAAACCAATTTCTTAACAAAGACTCAAAGGACGATTTTTTGTTGAAACGTCATCGTCATGAAGATAAAAAAACTACTGAGCATTAAGAGACAATTAAGAATTTCAGAGCTCAACAGATATCAATTAAAAATTAGGAATCGCTATTTTATAAAATTGCAAATTATTGGTTTTTTTGTATTATATCAACCCTCCTAAGACAGGAACCGAAAGTAGAAAATGGGTAAGATATAATGTAATTTGGTACTTTGCATATTAATTTCTTGAGTACTTCTTTTCATAATACAGAAAATACTCTTCCGATCTATATTCTTATCAATGACGTAATGTTATTTTAAAATATACTTGATGATACGGGATATATCATATACGAACCTCAAGGGGATATGGCTTCCTTAGCTTGTGTCTGAAAGAGCATATCATTTTTTTCATCAGGTATTTTCTTATTTTCCACATGTAAACAAACAGAATTGTTTTATTCTTTCATCATAAATATTTACAAAATGTACATACGTATTTTGGTTATTAAATTCTCTCTCGGTATTAATTACAAGTATGATAGCAAGTTCAAACTTGTGCGATATGAGAGTAAACACCATTCAAATATTTAATTCACGATAATGTGCTGTATAATTCTTAGTTATGGTGGAGGATAATAAACCATAACTCCGTCGCCGTACTTCCTCTTTTACTCGTCCTGCTTAGTTATATCAAATTTTTGCTAGGTTTTAGACTGGATTCCTCATCAAGAATTATCTCATTAATCATCCAAACCAGCTGCAAATCCATACAACGACATGCATATGAATATTTTTTAATTTTCCTTCATTACCGGCAACAAATTTTAACGTTTTAATAACTCTTAAGTTTTTCTGTCTCATGAATAGTTAAATTATAGTTAATGATGTTGAAGAACATAGTGCCCTCTTTATAGTTATTTGACAGCGAAAATTTCTCGAATTTTCAAAAATTTTAATCTTTCATCAATAACGCTTATTATTACCTATCGAGATATTTTTTTCTTTGGTGTGTATATAAATATTTTTCATTAGAAAAATTAGAATCAAAAATTTAATTACAGTAATTACGTTACAAAAACGCCTAATTATAATTTTGTATCTAAATTTTCAATATACCCAATTCTATTTATATGGTAAAGAGAAATACTTGTTTACTTTCCGATTTTGCTATCTAATCGATCACGATTTTTTAAAATTATTTTTTTAAGCAACAGAAATTCTCTTTACTAATACCGTATACTCCACATTTTATGTACATATGGGAGAAATAAATTACAAATATTTACAGTTAAATAATTACTAATATCTACGGGACATGATAAAATATCCTTAATTTTTTTTAATAACTGGAATTGTTCCATTAATTGAATTTCATCGTTAAAATTATTTTGAACTGATATAATTCTGGTTTTATTTTCTCATTATAATTTATATGCGGTGTATGTGAATAGAATATTCGCCATTTTACATTATTTTTCGTGTAAAGTGAGCTGCCAAGTAGCATCGATATATTTTACATACAAGCGGTTGCAATAATGTATTTTAGATTCAAATGGACGTAACATGGTGTTAACTCGTAAACAATTACGGGCAGACCATTAATTCAGGCTTGATAACATTATGCTAATGGTGGTTATAAGCTTAAATATAAATGTACTTCCGGCATCTATAATGAACATAATTATAATATGATTATATATTTTGTAACGTTCGAAATAATAAAGCGTTTCATCCATACCATAATATTTTATTTATAATTCGAATAAATATGATTTCGGGCGGTGAAACAAGAAAAACTAATTTACAATGTTCTTATTTATATCAATACGAGCGTAGCAAGGTGCTAAAAATCTCAATTACCTTTAATAGCGTTAGAACGAGTTAACGTTTTTTGAAATTCTTCTCTTGCTCTTTTTTCCAAAATTACATAACTAAGAAAAATATCTTAAATTCTTTTAATTATTCCATTCAATTAAAGTGAAGTTTCAAAATTAGGCCTTAATATTTATTAAACACGATATATATGTAATACATGGTAAATAAAAACACGTTTAAATAAGAATATGTTTCCGTAGATAACATTCCCAATTAAATAATATTTTTTCTCTATAAAATATTTCTATTTCGAAAATAGTTTTTATTATTTTTATTTTAAGTATTTATTTCTAATTTTCTTGTTTATATTTCGCGTTTTCCTTAAGAATATTCTCGTCACTCCGTCAGGGGTTAAAATATTTTCATTGTCAATTTTCATATCTACAGTTTGTTTACTTCGGGATGCATGTTTTAACACCTTTATGTTCACTAAGACATTAAAACTCTAATTTGCAGAAATTAAGATTTATATGAGAACAATTGAGCTAGGAATTTACTTTGAAATACCATATTTTCTATGCTTTATCTGCAAAGCAGCGGCGGTCTTCCAGGTGCTATGATACAAATTTCGTTAGCTGGTTTTTGTAAAATAACTGATATTTGCATTTGGCTTGATTTACATATATTATTTTCTGCGTGATGAATCGACAAGCAATCGATTTCATTTACAAAAGCATTTATATAAATTTATTTATATTATAGACATGACAATTAAAAGCCCTTGAGACATAACTAAGGTATAAGATCTAACACTGAACATGCTCTAAAGTTCTTTGGAGGCTCCATATATATATATATATATATATATATATATATATATATATATATATATATATATATATATTACTAAGAAATATGCAAATTCCCTTTTCTCTTTTTTTGTCAGTTCATAATTACATGCTATGTAAGCCAACAAATACTAGTATAATATATATTCTTCGTCTTCTTTAAAAACCGTTACACTAGTATGCCTGACAGATGGAGGCTTTTTTGTTAAATTTCCCTAATATTTTTCCTTGCCTTTTTCTTTTGAATATGCCCCTGTGGAGTCATGTAGTTGAGACTGTATTAGGAAGCGGTATTTTTTAATCTTTGACTAATTATAAACTGGGGTTTGAGGACGTTACTTCCTCAAACCCCAGTTTATATATTTTAACAGAAGATATGTTCTTATAAATTTTTCTCACATTTTTATTAGACATCCTGAAACAACAAAATGTTACTAAAATTGACACCCTTCAGAATAGCATTACTAGGAAATAATAAAAAAGAACAGTTGTAAAAAGCTGTCGCAATTCTCCTAGGGGTAAAAAATTGTGCTTCGGTCCAAATAATGGCACCTAACTTCCAAACCAGACACGAATAAAAAAAATTAAACCTGCGTTGAAACTTGAAAGGACAGTGCAGAACATAAAATATGTTATGATAATGCAAATAACATACGTATCCAATAACATCGAAATATTTATCAAAACTCCCTTAAGGCAATTTCTTCAACGCAGAAATCATGTAGATGCAACGGTTTCATATGGGCCAGACAATAAATATACAAATTTGCCAAACAGCCAACGCCATAACATAAGCCAAACCCATGACGGGTTCCGAGAAATCGACTTTGTCACAACTCGCCTATCTCAATCTCTCCCACCCAGTTCTCAATTCTGCACCTGCTTCGGTCAAAGTTTGCCCTTGCAATGTTTTTATTATCATTGGTAAGCATTGTTTGACTGGCCAAAAGCATGTTGTCGGATGAAAAGAGTAACAAAACATAGTAAAAGTAGTAAATGAATTTCCAAGGATTATGAAATATAATATGGTTTATAAATAAATAACAGTAATCATAGTTATAAATCACGACAACCGCGAGTTTTGTGTAGAGTAAGAAAGGAGAGCGGGCGAAAAGTTACAAAAAAACAACACAATCCCACCTCTGTCACCAAAACTGCTAAAGTTAAAAATATGGAAAGCAAGGTTCTTAATAGTTTATATAAAGTCTATCCGAATATTATACCGATAATTTTTAATCTGAGCGTAGAAAATAAAAATGATCACGATATTTTTATCGTACACCTGTCAAATATGTACTAAATCATATATTTCAGGGCAAAAAATCTAGTTAATAATTTATGAATGTATATTAGAAATAAAGTAAATGAATATTAGAAATACCATATGCCCTCAAATGTATTATATATTATATGTATTTAAGTGTGTAAGTACAGCCCAACCGGAAACTATAACGATTATTCAAAATATTATAGTTTTTGGAATAATATAAATGAATAATATTAAGTTGTTGTATTGATTATTTAAAGTATAATTAATTATTTAAATTATAACAGAAATGCTACGTATATTTTGTAGGTAAATGGTTTTTATACTAGTATTATTATTAAGCGTAGCCGATATCAAAATATTATCATACAATCAATGGTGAACAATATATTTTCCACTAATTAATAGATACGTTGTTCTTAAGCAAGCTGGTAGTTTTTTTCTTAAATTGTTCTTTCACTTGAATATGTAAAAGTAACTTGATAAAGGCTGCTCCAAAGAACTTTAGAGCACGTTCAGTGTTAGATCTTATATCTTAGTTTTGTCTCAAAGGTTTTTAATTGTCGTGTCTATAATCTAAATAAATGCTTTTATAAATGAAATCGATTTCCTGTCGATTCATTACGCAGAAAATAATATATATAAATCAAGCCAAAGGCAAATATCAGTTATTTTACAAAAACCAGCTAACGAAATTTGTATCATAGCACCTGGAAGACCGCCGCTGCTTGGCAGATAAAGCATAGAAAATATAGTATTTCAAAGTAAATTAATAGCTTAATGGTTCTCATATAAATACTTAAAACAATTATAAAAAGTATTTTAAATAGAAATATTTGAACTTTCGGTGAACTTTCGGTTCATGTGCCGGAATTTTTAAAATTACTAATTGATTTAAATAACGAGTTTTAGGTCACCAAAATTGCTCCACCTTTCATTCGAAAGTGTGTACAGTACACGCTGAGTAAATTACATAACTATTAGTATTTTCAGTGGGAAATGTAAAGAAGTATTTTTTTTAAATACGATTTTTAGGAAAAAGAAGGTTTATTTCCTGTGTTTTCTCATATGGCAAGAAATTATTTCTCTTCTTTTTGTTTTCGGTGTCACGATGAAAGCGCTTTACGCATAAGATGTTAATTTTTAGACATTTTTGAGGATTTTTTTCCCAATATTTACAAGAAATCATGATCACAATAAAATGTCTATGAATAATATTTGTAATAAAAAGCAAAATTAAAAATTTTGAAACAATTCACGATAGATGTAGTCGATGTAATTGAAAAATGCTTAACTAAATTTTTGGAAAACTCTAAAACTAAAAGGAAGTAAGAACCAATTAATATAATTGTAAAACCAAGGAAATCGGGGCTGCCATGCCCCGCCGATGTTTACAATTTTACAGTTTAATTAGTTCGTTATTGATTGAAATCTTGTTAGGTGCGCAAACAGCTTTTCCATGCTTCTACAATGCATTTGATATTGGGAACGGAAATGGCAACGGCAGCCCCGACGGGTTTTCTTGGGTTTGTAATTATATTAATAGATCCTTATTTTCTCCAACTCGGGGGGGTTATCAAAAAAATTATTAAATTGTTTTTTAATTACAACGACTGCATCCGTAGCAAGTTTTTTCAAAATGATTAATTTTGTTTTTATTTTATAGTTTTTTTCCAAAAACGATATATAAATCAGTCAAACGGTTTTGGAGAAAAATGGGATCATTCGTGTGCAACAAAATGTTTTGGTGCTCTCTGGCGAGCTAATATCATAACATTTCTCTGGAAACCAACACTGATCAGTCCAAAATATTTTGCCGAGAACCATTAAAACCATTTTAGAGATAAATGGTTAACATTCATTTGAAACAAAATATTGCATCGCCCCTAGTGAGCTAACACCGTAACACTTATCCAATAATTACCGCCGATTAGTTTCAAATATTTTGCAGAAAACCTTATCTAAATTTGTCAAATTATTTGGGAGATAAATGGGAACATTCGTTTGCAACAAACTGTTTATTGCAGCTCCTCGTGGTGAGTAATCACCGTAACAACTATCTAAGAACCATTGCCAATTAATCACAACAATTTTATGGAAAACCGTATAAAAATCGGTCAAACCGTTTTGGTTTCGGTTAAACCTCTCAACCTAAACGCATGTAACTACTCCGTTCCGTCGTGAGTAAAAAAGGAAAGAAGTTGAATTTTATTCAAGACATTATCACCTCAGATAAATCTTAAACCTTAATAGAATCAGTGTGAGCTATTTTTATATTGTTCGCATCGTTTCGTATATGTTAGCTTCCGAGAAAAATGAAAAATGAAAAGGGAATTTGCATATTTCTTAGTAAAATATATATATGTATATATATATATATATATATATATATATATATATATATATATATATATAATAAGAAGTTTCCGGCGTTGTGGAAAGAAAATAGTGTGAAAGGTGAGTTATACATCAATCCGTTTATGAAGCGATATCGAAATTTGTCCTTAAGATTGGCTTAAGCTTTAAATATACCTCGTCCTATTAGCTTTACTAAAACGAATGTGGCTGCCTTTTCTCAGAAATATACACCTGCCTTGACTAAGCATATAACTGAAGTGAAAGGTATTTTTAAAAGTAAAGGACTAGACCGGGATAACTATTCTCCAAAAAATACGATAGAGTGATTGCGGGACGTGAAGAAAAACAGTGCAGAGAGGGGAACTCTGGTGACACCGGTAATACGTATTATGAGTAATAGGTACTTATGAGTACATACTACCTATGTTTATATTTAGTGGTGTAGGTTTTATTATATTTCCGAGAGTTATACGACTTATATCTCGTGACAATTAAATGAAACTACGTGGTGTCGTATTACTCTACTTTCTTTAAGTTTAGCTACGTGGTGTAGTATTACTCTACTCTCTTTTAATTCTACTTTCTTTAAGTTCTTTACCACAACCTAGGTTTCGTTGTATTACAACATCTTCAAGTGGGCTATTAGCAAAGATCATTAACTATTAAGGACATACAACAGCATTTATATGTTTGAAACACAATAGAGAAGAAGGGTTTGTGTGGATTTTCCCACTGCTTATATTATCGAGTTTATTGTAGGGGAGCAGGGTAGGTTTTATTATATTTTCGAGAGTTATACGATATACCAGTATTTTAGTGGAGGATAATAAACTAAAATTGATGTTATTACATGAGTTTATTCAATACGTATGTTTCGGTGTATGTAATAAAATTAAATGGAAGGTATTCTCAGTAATATATTTATATAATAGCAAGGGTATCTGAATGTTAGAACAAGATTATACCACTATTTCTACATCTTCCGTTTTCTTTATTCATGTATTTATTTACTTATTTTTCTTTCTTTTTATTTGTTATTTATTTTTTATATATTTACATTTAGATGTGTAGTTGGGCTGAAACAATTTGAAGAGTACTGTAGTATCAATGTTCTCTAGCTATATTATGTCTAGAAGATATTAAGTATGGGTGATGATATTATATTTATTTGTTCATTTAATATATTAACCTTGGTGAATCATTAATATATTAACCATTGTGTTCATTTAATATATTAACCTTGAGCTTTATCGACATTGATCTTATGTTCAAAGAAATAATTAAACCGTCTTAAGAAATATCATGATATTTCAATTCAATTTATGAAACGGAAATTGTCTTCGTAAACAATATATCTACAAATACAAAATCTACCTCTTTTGAAAGAAAAACCAATTATATTGTATAAACTTTTCTTTTACATACAAGAAAATTTGAATAACCTATCGTAGAAATGAGTGGTATCCTATACTTCACAGTGTCATTATTAAGCAGATTTGAAAATAAAAATTCTTAATCATTTAATTTTTATTCACACCTAAATGAAAATAAAGTGATGTAGTCTTATTTCTACTTAATTTCAATTCTTAACCACTACCTAGGTTTCGTTATATGACAAAATCTTCAAGTCAATTTGTAAAGATCGACTCTTAGAAACTTTTAACATCATTTAAATATCAGATCAAACATTAACGGAAGTGAGGTTTGCGTGGGTTTTCCCACTGTTTACATTAGTGAGTCTATTGTATGGGAGCAGTATAATTATTATTATATTTTCGAAATTTATACAATGTACAAGTATTTTAGTGAGGGTAATACATTAAGTTGATGTTATTCTATGAGTTAGCATAATGCAAATGTTCAGGTGTATGTAATAACTTAAGTGGATGCTATTCTCAATAAACTATTTCTACATTAGCAGGGGCATCTAACAGGGGGTCTATCAGGGGGTTGAAACAAGATTCCATAACTAATTATAAATATCTCCCATCTTTGTTTTCTTTCGTGATGTGTCTACTTAGTTGTTTGACCGTGTTGAAACCATTTGAAGTACAGTGCAACATCAATGATATCTAACTATATTATGTCTAGAAGGTATCTTATAGATATAAAATAGTTCACAATTAAATGAAACTACGTGATGTAGTATTATTTCTACTATCTTTAATTTCTTTACCACGACCTAGGTTTCGTTGTATTACAACATCTTCAGGTGGGATATTAGCAAAGATGCTTTCTAATATCCCACCTGAAGATGTTTGCTAATATCCCACCTGAAGATGTTGTAATACAACGAAACCTAGGTCGTGGTAAAGAAATTAAAGATAGTAGAAATAATACTACATCACGTAGTTTCATTTAATTGTGAATAATGAATTTCTACAAAATTAACGCCAAATATATTCAATATATAAAATAGTTATAAATTTTGTTCATTTTATTTTTTTTCCCTTGTGATGAGTCATATATGTTAAATAAATCAAAATTGATCTGACATCGTAGTCTGTTTGAAAAAAAATACCGCTATTATATTAATCAAAATACAGTTATTTATTTTAACTAAATAATAATAAAAATAAAAAAATATTCCAATATTCTAATAAAATTAACGCCAAATTTTTTTAACAAAATTATATTCTCAATCAAAAATTTAAAATATCAAACCTGACAAAACAAATTTTGTTAGAAAAAAAGTTGCTACATCGATCTATATTTCACTTTATTTTATTATTTTTAATATTTTCTTTAATTTAATCTGGCGAATAACTGCAACGATTTTATTTTACATAATTCCCGATACAAAACATTTCGAATGGTAATTACATTTTCAAAATTAATTGTTTCGACGTAAATATTTTCCTAAATAGATATTAATTGTAATAATAATTCTAATTTACACTGTTATTTCTCTTAATAAAATATTATTAATGAATAAATATATTATCCCATCCTTCCTTTCTTTTTCCAACCACCTTGATATTCGGAGTAACCTTTTATTATAACCAGTCTATTATAAGAAGAACGCCTCCTAGAACAGGCATCATTCTCATGAGAGCAGTATTTTTTTAGATCATTGGTTGCGGATAGCGAAGCTCAACTCCCCCCCCTCCCAAACTCCATCCCGCTGTCTGCTTAACTCAACGGCTTAACCAAACCAAAGTAATCATAAATGACTCACAATAAGATAAAATAATTTATGAACATTTAGACACCTTTCCGAAAATCTAACCCGACTTAAGTACAATAGGCCCTTGCGTTTAACTACTGCACTACTTTTATTTGTTTACCTTCACGCTTAAATGTAAAGGTAAACAAATAGTCAATGTTTCAATGTTATTGTATTTGTAGGCATAATTTGGTACAGTTTCTTTACGCTTAAACGACTCAACTCAATTGAATGCAATTTTGCACGTAGAAAACAAATATTGTGTATTAGCGGATGATCGTAGAATATATATATATATATATATATATATATATATATATATATATATACACCCTTAATATATTAAAAGCAAAATAATGCCTACTTATTTGCTTGTTTGTTTTTCTTTCACGCTTAAACCGAATACCAGATTTCTTTAAAATTTTCCCAGTTGAAATTACATATCTTCCATTATATTAAAGGCTATATTTGATTACTATATCACCTACAAGAACAGATTAGTGAGTATAAGTGCTAAATAAATTATTCGTATGCTCGGAAAACTGAATGGGTCGCTGTTCATTTTATTTTCAGTTTTGAGAAAATATATTTAACACGCAAAATTCATGGGTCAAATACACGATATTCTACTCCAGACTACCATCACACAGAACGTACCACATCACACTACACCACAGCAAATAATAAGGGTTATGTATATCAAATTATGTTCGAAATGATAATTAACTCGCTACGATGGGTACGTATCCATTTCTGGCCATATCCGTGGAGTGTCCAATCAGAAACAATCCGAACAAAAAAAAACGGAATTTACAATTTTTGTCTAGTTTTATGGAATGGGCGGGGCTAATTTCAGAAACATAAAACTGGATCGTTTTCAATTTATTCTATTCTCACGTCGAAATTAATATTAAAAGGAATTCTGCCTATTTTTCTACAAAAAGGGATAATTTTCTTGGACTGATTCATATTTTTTACGGGTATTATTGATGTAACGAAATGATTAAACATGTTGATCATATTCTAATACTTATAATATTGGAAATATAATCCATCTTAAATTTTAATTCTCTTATAAAATGTCAGATTACAAGATTTCAAATATATTTTGCTACAATATTAAATCATCTGTTTAAAAGACAAATTAATATTAATTCAACACATCACTTCCTACAGTGTTTTAAAAAACGTCCATCATTATTTAGTTACGAGGAGTTTTTGAAACTAAATCTGGTGTCGTTCTTTTAAAATTGATAAGTGATATCAATTTAGCCTCGAACAGCATTTGACTTTATTCAGAAATTGAAGCGTTACCAGTGGGTAATTAATGCTCATAATTATAATATATACCGCTTTTGTAATAAAAACTTTTCATTAAATATCTGATAACTGCTTTCTATCAGTAAATGTTTATACTTAGTAGTAATGGATGAAAAATCGATTTAGTAACACATTGAAATATCTCAGTTAAATCTTTCAAATACGTCTCCTTTTCGAGTCACAATTTATAGAATATCCTTTATCCCGAGATATCGTAATTGTCTGGAATCTACCAATTCGGAATGTATGTAACCGCTGTAAAATTTTATATATTTTGGCTCTATTCTTTCCTTTAAAATTAGTAATACCGCTGAATCACTTCTAATGTCAATGAAAATTTTCTGATGAATTCATTGTTAGTATTATACGATTCAAAGGAAATAGAACCTGAATCTGATAATTATAATTATAGGTTTTCTTGAAGTGCAACTTTTCATTTTTATTCGTTTACCATATATTCAGTGTCTTTGCTGCAATAACTTCTCCAGCGTATACATGGGCACCAGAAGAAGGGCTTTTAATTTCCACGACACTGTTTATTATATTTGCCATTTGAGTTCGTTGGTGCTTATGTTATTAACTGACTTTTCAAAACTTGTCTCTGGCTGAGCAGATTACCGCCTAGTTTATTCGGTAGGTTAGTAAGTTTTCTACATAATAAATTCTATTCATACGATACTTTTTTCTTTATTTCTTTTTTGCTAAGATATACTTTGAATATTTACATTCGCAGAAAACTTTGCAAATGTGTAAAATGAAAACGGAATAATACAAAATTAAAAACAATGGGATGGTTGACACAAATTTTATTCTTGTAATCACCGGAACCACGAGAAGACCCCTACTTTTTTGTGGTTTTACACTTAATTTGTGATTGCACATGCTATAAATTAAATTTAAATATGACTCAGGTCATAATCTATGATCCTATACGTCAATAGAGTCGGCAATTAAGTCAGCTATTGATTTCGCATATGGTTTTGCCCATAACTATGAATTCGTAACATTTGATCTGTTTTGCTGTTTTGTATGAAAGATCAGATGTTACTAAAACATGATATTAATACGTAATCTTTATTCTGGTATTATAAAGAGGAAAAACATGGTTTATATGTTTATCATGTTCTCTTAAAATCTTCAAACGATTGTATGATCTTTGTACTGATGGGAAGTTTATTTTTTTTTCAATGAATATAAAAATAATCATTTAAATAATATCTTAATATTTCTAAACCTGATATTATTTCCCTCTAATACTCATAAATAATTTAGGTACTACCCAGATATTCGTGCATATTAGTTCCCTACCCTTTATTCTGTTGTGTTCATAAAATTTCTGTGAATAACGTGACCAAATAAATAACGAAATTTTCACGCTATAAAAACCGGAGGTTGAATACGAACGACGAAAAATGTGAACATACGTGAATTGCACGTTACAACATAAAAAGTTGGATAGAACTGTGAGTTAGCCTCCCTCCCGTTTAATTTCAGTACAGCAGTCTGTAAAACATCAAATTCTAAAAAAAATAAAATTTATATGTATATATATATATATATATATATATTTATATATATATATATTTTATATATATATATATATATATATATATATATATATATATATATATGTGTATATATCTAACGATTGTAATATATATTAAATATTATTTATATTTCAAATATATATTCAAAATTAAAAGAATTTTTCTTATCTATTTTGTAGGTAGTAATTAGAATTTAGTATTTGAGCCTTGTTAACAATTTATATATGTGTATACTTGTATAAAAGTATAGAGGTCATTAGAACATAATTCTTTTTCCAAAATATTTAAACCAGCTGTGATCTTAATTATATGGTAATTTTTAATAACTCCCATAACATTCCATTAAGATGTTAATATATATCTCAATATAAATTTGAAAATATCTGAAAATCGATAACCCTTTTAATTTCCTTTTTCATTTTTGAAAATATTCACTTATCCTTAATTTTTTGCAATTTATTAAAATAACAATTTTTAACCTGTTTCAAACTGGATGAGTGCCTTCAATTTAACGTTTAACTGCATGTGACTTTACGGAGGGTTTTGATAATGCCTGGGCATTAGAATATTTTTCACATTAATTAGGATGACCTACGAAATTAAAATAAAATATTACTGCCTATTATTGTATACTCTTCGCGAGCGGAAACTGACATGTTAAACTTGTTTGGGATAATATATATTCGTAAGAGAGGATTAATTAGAAAGAATTAATTAAAAGAAAAAACAAATTTAAAAAAGTATGTGGGGCTCACTGTTGGTGCTCGGTTTTCAGTATTAATTATTTCTTTAGAGATTTAGGATCCGTGATGATATTTTAGATGAAATACCGTTATTTATTAGTATTTTTCTTCTTCATATGGACTTGAATGCTAGTTTGTTGTTGAAAATATTATTCACACAAACCAATTATAAGAAGATACAGAGGAATGGAGAAAAGTAAATTATTCAGAGAGACATCTAAAAATTAATATGATAAAATAAGTAACGGATGACAGATAAAAATCTTTACAAGTATGAAAGACTCCATTGAGATATTTTAAGATCGGATCTGAAGAGAAAGATACTCCATTTATTATTGATAGTAAGGTAGTTAAATTGATGGTTTAAATTCTTTAAAGTATCGCTTAATTTATTTGTCTGATGAAGTTTTAAACGGTCAGTACCAATATGGATAACAATTATTTCAATAGAATGGAAATAAGACTTATATATTTTAAATGTTGCGCCTAAAGTTTTTGCTTCGGTCATTAACTATGGTGGTTGTTTTTATTTTTGATATTAGGTATATTGTGCTTGATACAAGCATAATATAGAGAAATAACATTTTTGTTTATAAATTATTAGCAAATATTTAATAAATTTATGGCTAAAGTATTTTTGTAGGTACCAACTTTTTTGGCTTCGTAAATATTTATTTATGTATTAATGTATTTTTATGTAAAAAGTTGATACACACGGCGGTTATCGCTGCCAGAGTAATTTCTTACAGCCAACAAGATCACCAATTCAGTGCGCCGTGCGGTCAAACGCCGTATGCACTGTGATCAATTCAACACACCACGTCGATTACATATTTTATTATACTAGTGGTCGCCCAGTGGTCGAAATTCGACCATAATAAATTTAAATTATAAGTTATTTAATATAAATTATAAAAATATATTGCTCAAACATTATTAAGGTTCTATTGTCAAAGTCTATATACTACTATAACCACAGATTTCGCCAACGCTGTTATTTTCCTATTTAAAAAAAATAAATTACATGGAATTCAAAAAGGAGAAAAATAAAGAATACCTATTTAAAAAAAAATATTGATACAGAACATGCTGTAAGATGATGCGAAATAAAAAAATTATGCGGTAAAAAATGCTCTCCATTGAATAGCATTTTTTATCGCATATTGCGATAATATAATTAACGATTTGAAACTTTTCTGAAAACAATTTTTTTTGTAAAAACTCTTTCATCGTTTGCTAAACGTCCTTGACCGTTATATTCGGAAATATAAAACCTTAAACCATCGAATGAACGGACTCTACTTGCTGCGACATACAATTGCCCATGTGGAAAAACTGGCCGATTCAATAAAATTCCAACCCTTTGGAATGTTTGTCCTTGAGACTTATTTATTGTCATCGCAAATGCAAGTATTATAGGAAATTGTGTTCTTTGAAAGTTAAACGGTAAAATAGTTTCAGAGTACGTTAAATTTATACGTGGAATCAAAATTCTCTTACTGCGTGCGGTTCCAGTTAAAACTTCGCAATCTATTGAATTTCGATGTATAAATTTGATGCGCATTCTTGTTCCATTGACTAATGCGTCCTTAGTATTTAAGTTTCTGATCAATAAAACTATGTAATTAACTTTCAATACTAACTTTGTGAACTAAGCGGTGGTAAGCCACTAATAGACAAAGAATATAAAAACTCTACCGAATAGTTATTGATGTCATTGTCATTATCACAAATTATTTTATCATAGCTATGATATTTTCGCTGTTCACCAGGAATTTGATTAAGTATATCAGTATTAATCAAAGTACAATCGTCATTTGTAGGTGCTAAAATAACAGAGTTCAATATATTTTCTGAGAGTATGTTATTGGAAATATTTCCATACACCTCATCAATAATATTGTTTTTATCTCCTATTAATTGATGAGGTATTTCAATAACATTTTTACCAAACTGAGGGAATTGTGTGGCCTCATCATTTCCAATTTTTTTCAAGAATTCTACAAATTCTATTTCATTTGGTAAAGCTCTCATATTTCGAGTAAATGTAACTTTATGAAAATTACGAAATTCATGCCAACTTGTAACACAATTTTCAATTAAAGTTCTACGTGATCCATGTGGAATTACTGGTAAGATTTGCCGAAAATCACCGCACAGAAGTACAGTTTTTCCTCCAAACACTATGTTTATCATTTTCATCACATAGATCACGCAATAATCTATCTATGATTTTCAACACTTGCAAATTTGTCCTGACACCCGCCATTCATTATCATTTGTAGCTATTCCGCGAGCATGGCACGCTTCAACAAAAGAAGGGTATAAAAATTCATTGTATGTTCTAACATCTTCGAATGATTTCGGACCACAGATATGTAATAAAAGCAATCGTAAGTGATAAAGTTTGATATCTTTTGGTGACACTACATATATCCTTGTAATGATTTTATCACCTCCCCTGCTTCTCTTATTCCATTTATTTCGGGAATCTTCCCACACATAATGCATAGGAATTTCAGTATATTTATACTCTCGTTCTGATGGATCTGATCGATTCAACTCAAAAAATGCTAATAATTTTGTTTGTCTTTCATTATCAATTACTTGACGTTCTTGCCCTTCTCGGAAGTATACATTCTGTCGACGCGGTAAATGAATATCAAGTCTGATTATAGTATGTGACTGAAAATGCATTGGTAATTCATGGATGAGGCATATGGCTTCTGTTGATCCGACATAACGACCAATTAAAAAATTGGTAACTTCATTAATTTCTATATTTTGACCTTGTTCATTTCTACCAGACTCTAATTCAACAGATACACTGTCATAGCCTTTATACACATATTTATAAATATATTTGACACTTTTGACTGTAGTACATACTTCAACATTTATATGGCAATTAAATTTAGCAAGTAAATATGGATTGTATGGTACAACATACCGACTGTCAAGGCAACTACCACGAACTTCTGCATTAATACCATTATCACGTCTTCTGTATAATGGATACCCATTTAACGATTCACATGTAGTTTCATTAAATCGTTTTGGATACTCTTTTATACATTTTCCATCTCTCATACATACAGAATTAGGATTAAGTACGTCATGGACCATGCATCATATATTTTACAACATATTTATGTAATGTTGGATGTGTTTCAATGTGAGGAATCTCCGCAGATACAACTTTATTAATATCTATAGCATTAACAATTTTATCTTGCTCATTTAAAGTGAGTAAAATGAGAGCATGAGGCAATCCTCTTTTTTGAAATTCAATTGTATAAATGAGTGCTTCAACTTTACCAAAGATATTATTTTGTATAAGACCCTCTATGA
Organism: Druceiella hillmani; assembly: GCA_039881145.1. Classification (NCBI taxonomy): domain Eukaryota; kingdom Metazoa; phylum Arthropoda; class Insecta; order Lepidoptera; family Hepialidae; genus Druceiella; species Druceiella hillmani. Next base: position 53,309,090 of record JAYKKI010000003.1, read on the forward strand.
ATGCTTTCAACTTTGACTTGAATACACGCACAATAATATCAGGTCTAAAATTAGCAGCTTCACCTACACCACTCTTGTTAACTATTTCTGGCCAACTTGAGATTAAACTTCAGATCTAAGAATTGTTTGATTTTGTCGAATGCAATGTAATCTTGAGCCCTCTATTCTCACATACATATCAACTATCCACTGCAGAAATAATTTTTTGTGAATGGTGCTAGATGCTGAAATCTTCTCTAATCGCAAGTCGATAGGCTGCATATTGAAGCATGGCTAATTTTTTTCTAGATGCTCTTGAATTAGATATAGTTGGTACGTTATGAGGAATATTGATATGCCACCCAGTATCACCATTTGGAAAAAGTAATGGATGTGCTCAAGGATCTAATGATGAATTTAAAATTGAGATATTTTTTATGATACATCAGTTTGAACTGCGTCATTGAACAGGCGTTGATTTAAGTTATGATTTACTTTAATGAGCATACAAATTTCTTTTTTTTTATTTTCAACTCTGTGACAATGATGTTTCATTGCAATGAATGACCGAACCAAAGGATTACTGCGTTCCGATTCAAGAGGTATTTTGCGCATTATATCGTCATTGCATGTTTGATTAAAATGTTGTAATCTATAATTGATAATATATAATTGATAGTGTCGACATCATAAAAATCGAATTGAGCACAACATGGTGAGCGACAATATGCCGCATTCATTGAACCTGGTCTGTGATAAATATATCATGTTTTTGAAATGATACACTCCACTTGTAACTGCCCCGCAAATTTTAGCTTTTGAGCTAACCTAGCAAATGATGAATTATATTTGCGAATATTTTCAAATAATTTTTTGTCTTACTTTTGATTGAAGGTTCATTTAAAATAAATCCATAATACAATGATTTAAAATATTCATTTTGACTTAAGGGCGGTAATATTGCTTTACCCTTATGACAAAATTAAGTGAATTCAATCCTGTCACTTAAAGTCACTTCAGATTCAAAACGTTTCGCATTGCAAAACCTGCATTGTAAATCCATTAATCCACGATCATAACTATGAAAAAGTCTTGGAATTACATTTAGTGCACATTTATATGTATCTCTAAAAATGACTTCTTCATTTGTAAACTATTAATATTATTTAAATTTGCGTTTGGTCTATTAATATGTGTATGCGAAACAAACTATGAATATGATATTATCATAATTATGATTATTTTTGACATTCAGTAAGACTATGGACAAACAATATTAATCTCAGTTTGACCATAGACTTCAACCATAAACAAAATAGTTCATATATGTGTGTTATTTCTAATAAAAATCTATATATCTCTTTCGATGTAAAAATATTAGCTTTCAGCACTCTTCTCCATATAAACTTTAACTGTGCCAAATTTCATACTCCTCCGGACGCGTAATTTTCGTAAACAGGAGTATAAAGGTTTTGCTTCGCATATTAAGATTTTGGTTATTATTAACCTCTGAATTATGGTTATTATTAACCTTGAGAAAATTGAATAATATTTTGTTAAATTGTAATAACTCTAATTTCAAATAAAAGGTCAAATTTTTTACTACTATATATGGGAAAATAACAAAGTTAACGCACAATAACTTAGAAACTGTCTGGCAGATAAACTACAATGGAAATCCAGCGGAAAAATAAAATTATTGACAACTCATATGTCAATATGTGTGTATATATATATGTGTGTGTGTGTGTGTGTATCAAACGCATGGTAGTATGTGTAATGTTTTTTTTATTAATTTAATGTGTTTCTAATGCATTATTATTCAAAAAAATTCCGGTTATTTTTATCAAACGAAGGGTGATTCTTACTAAATAAAATATTTTCAACTTAGACGTTGGTAATCAAATATTTGCAATGCAGCACTTTATTTTCAATCTATTCTGTTGAAGGAACTTTGTGATTGAGGCAATAATCAATATGTTAAGCGAGTTAATATTTATTTCGTTGCCATTGTCCAAAAGCGAAATACCACTTTTTATAGTTTGCTTCTTCAACATTTTCTATCTTTCTTGTCAGTGTTATAAAGACTTAGAGCCAATTATTCATCCATAAGGATTTATTGGCCCCAGAGGTAGTAAAACAAAAATGAGGGCTAGCCATATACAAGCTGAATAAAGTCATAACTTCCAACTTTTTATACCAACTTTTCTTACGAAACTCCATCGGATAGGTTGAAAAATTTGGGTAGTACATTCCATACTTGCCAGATCACAGCAATATAGTATATTTAATTAAGTCTTCTAAATTGCCAGTATTGAAAATTACGAAACTGTCACCAATTACCTAAGTCAACTTGATTTTGTTCAATCGTAGAAGAGAAGAAGAAGTATAGCAGAAGTGAATATCGAAAACTTGGTCGTGATGTAGCTTTAATCAGGAACCTTTTACTATTGGTTTCTGGGGTTGTATAATATTGAGTTCTACTCGACGGTCTATATAGTCTTACGTCTGGTTTTACATTAACTATTCCATAATTAGTTTTTGTTTTGACGGTTCTAATATAATTATTCTCGATATTTTAGGATATTCTAAAGTTTTCTTTATAGTAAAAGATATACTCATAAATAGTTCGTAATTAAATGAAACTACGTGACGTAGTATTATTTCTACTTTCTTTACAAAAAAAGTAGAAATGGTACTATATCGCGTAGTTTCATTTAATTGTAAATAATGAATTTCTACAAAATTAACGCCAAATATATTCAAATAGTTCGTAAATAATTACGAATTGCTGGCATTATTTTTGTTAAATTATTTACTGAATCTTTTATCTTTTTCTGGGCTAAACTTTGATAAAAATAAAAGCTTTGGAAAATTCTTATAATTCGATGCACGTAGGTCAAAGATCAGAGGCTCGGCCTAATTTTACTGAAAATGATAAAAATTCGTCGTTTCTGTGAATTTTAATGTAATTTTAAAGAAAGATTAAATTTTAGTTTCCTCAAGTGTATACTTTTAAAATTATTTTTTAGAAATATATAACCAAGTGAAGTTTAATTGACGCATAGCCTTAATTGCATGTGGACTTAGTGTTAAAATTTTTAAAATATAATAAACGTCAAACCTACTAATTATTTTATCTCACATAAGATTTTTTCTTTATTTCTGTTCTGCAATAATATAGCTTAGCTTGTGACAAAAAAAGAAAATATATAATACATTACATAGCAACACGATCTACTACGATTAAACAACATAACCGGTGATAACAAAGGTGATAAAAATAACAAGTATCTGTGGTGATTAAAACCTTCCACGAAAATATCATTCGAAATTTTAAAATTTGGCAAATATTTTGTATGTGATTATATCCTGACGCGCTCCTTCCATTTGTAATCCTTTTTTACTGCTTATACTATGACAGTTTAGATAATAAAATAATTTATATTCAGTCACGTATATTTCTCTAATTAAGCTCTGCACAAATTTGAATGATTATACCCCAGTATATTTTGCAACTGTCCTTCTAAAAGTGACATGGCTAATTTCACAGCTATATGTTTCATGGAACATGGTATTTTGTATTGGTTGCCTTTTTTAAACCAGTCATTTTATTAATATAGCTGGTAGTAAAATAAAACTAGCCATATTAACGTATAACTCATTAAATAAACTCAGGGCAGAGCTCACAGCAGAGAGCCAACTTAATCATATAACAATTAAGTTTACCCCCTGCTCTCAATATACGTATTATTGACCGGAAAGTTGCATTGCCGTAAACGAAAGACGGAACTATTTGGCCTAGAATCTATTACAAATGTTTTCCGTTATATTTTCCATTTCCGCTTTGGCTGTTTTTCCTTTATATTGACCGTTTCAAAGGGAAAATCTGTTCTGTGGATTTCCTCTTTATTTCAAATTCAAAACAGTACATCAAATTTCGTAATCTGTTAGAATATCTAATATAGCAAATGACTGGTTTCAGTTGAATATTTTTTTATCATTTATCAATACTAATTCACTATAAAACATTTCTGAGTTACGTCTAAAATACGAATTACCATTTCATACAAACTGTCCTGATGCATAAATGTACTTGCAGATGTTTTAATGATGATTTAATGTTTAATACCTACTTAATGCCGATACGTGAAGTAGATATACTAATGAGAAGTTCTTTTCCTGCTTCTAATATGTTCCATAGATTACTGATATTATGTTTCCATATGATTTGCTTTTAAATATCCTCTTCAGGTCAGCTATTTTTGAATTCATTTAATCAGAAGTTAATAAATGCCATCATCGCCAAATGAAATTTGCATCCTTAAACAAAAATATTGATTTAAAATTTTCTTGCGTTAAATTTATTTAATTAATATACAACTTTAAATTTATCTCTAATCTTTTTATAAAACATCCTATTTTTAGATATCACAACCGAAGTGTAATATTTTATACAAAATACAGATTTTTAATTCTTTAGGAACTAATTTTTAAATACTTTATTAAAACATATTATATCATCGATTAAAGAAGCCATTTTTCCAAAACGTGTGCTTAAACAAAGAATATTAGATAAGATAAAAACAATCTACATACAAAATATGAGACAACTGTAATGAATTTTGCCTGCGTATTAATATTTTTTCTTAATCATAATAAAATGAGTATAAATTATATTTATATTTATAGTAAAATAACTTAAACTCAAAATAATCAAAATATTTTAAATACAACTATAAATATGTCGTTCATGCGAGGAAAATGCAATTTGAGTAAATATATATGTTTCTAAATATTTTGATTCGGATGTAGATATAATAAGCTGCGTAATAATTATTAATTTTAATGATTATAAATTTATTTATTTAATTAATACGAATTACGATTATTCGGTGGTTATTTGTATTTCAAGCATCATCCACATCAATAAAACAAAACAAAACTCTTCCTTTGCTTCCATTTTAATATCAAAATGAGCCTTTGAAAAATATAGTAACCATAAAATATCTATCGTGAAAGTTGTGTGTCAATTATATCTCCATACCAAACAATTTGATTTCAGATATTTTTATATTCTTATTTCAAATATTATTTGGCCTAAAATCTACCAGTTAAAGTAATAAAATCTTTCGTGACTATGACGAAAACATGTAAAATCACCGGTCGTCTTTATCGGATCTCATTACTTCAGTATAACGAGAGTTAAAAAGTTGAAATGTATAAATACCCTACAACTTTATTGCAATGTAACAATATGATTTTCAGCTTTTCACGGGATATTTTTTTAAGGTAAATGCGTTACGCGTGGTTCTTTTGTGGCTAAGAACTTGCTATGGTATTTATCCGCGAAACAATGCGAATTATGGGTGCCTGAGTAAAAGTTCATTCCCATCAAGTTATTCTCCGAACTGGACACGTGCAGTAAAACTCTGTATATTTAATCTTCGAAGACAACAAAGAAATATTTTTGTAACAGATAATTCTTTACAAAATAATTCGCAATGGTTAGTTGGGTCGCGTTAGCCAATTATGATATTTATTATTTGGTTATTAAAAATATAGATAATCCTGGACATTCGTTTATCCGATGAAGATATCATTCGTTTATCCGATGAAGATATCACTGATAAATTGTTAACTAATTAATTTTAGTCTCGAAAATACTAAAGGGACGTAATTTTTCAAATTATTATATTAGGAATTTTAAAGAAATATTAAATAATTACCAAAATATTAGGAACGTTACTAGTTTTTTAGAAATTTCTCTATTTATCAATTAAATCTCTTTATGTATATGTTGGCTCATAATTTAATTTCCATTAGTTATGTTTTCAATATCATCTAAGAGAGTTATTCCAAAATTATGTTCAAATAGGGTTGGTAAAATTTGAACAGGATATTAGAGGAAAATTAGAGAAATTTTTCTAGATCTTTTAAATATTGTAATTCATACCGTGTATCCCTTTAAAAGATACTGTTTGTAATATACGTGTTTAAAAATTCAATTTACAAATATTTTAATAGAAATACTATATACCCTAAAACGTTTATAAATACCTAACTATGTTCAAAATCCTCAGTGTACTCGTGCTACTCGTGCGTGAGTAGTTTTATTTATTATATTGTATTACTTTTGTTAATCAAAACAATATTAATTCTACCAAACTCATATGCTCTAGCGTACTTCCAAAGGCTAGTTTTCCTTAATAAAAGCTTTTCCTATATCCTATATAAAATCATGCTTGCGGCATTTTCCAAAATTTCATATGCTGGTAATTTGTTAAATTTTCTCTTTCGGGGCCACGTAATTATCATAAATTTATGAAAATTATAAATGATAATGGAAATGAAAGACAGAAATTTTAAGTTAATATTAAAGTTAGTATTGTCCAGATAAGCAACAGCCAATCATTATCGCTGGTCAGAACCGACACATCATGTAGCATTTTAATCAAATTCAAGTTGACTTTTCAGAATCATCAAAATAAGCCATTTAGCTTGTTTACTTTAACTTGTTTTGTATTTTACATACATTTCTTGGAATTAACGCAAACCTATTTTTAATTAATCATATTTCTTTGTAAATAGCGGCACATCCGCGGATGTGCTATTTCAAGTCACCTAAGTAATCTAATTATTTCTTACTTCTCTATTTAAATCAAAACTTAAACTAAAATTTTGAATTTGCATACGTATCCACAGGAAAGTCCTCAGCTATTAAATATGTAATCTTAAAATGGCTCGGAGATACGAATTTTCTTACTTCTCGTTAAGAAGTATCACTTCACATACGATAATTGTAAACATTTCCAGTCGAATTTGTAATTTTCTTTTATTGATTTATTTTTAAAATTTTTTTTGCGATTTTGTTATTATGTTTTTATATCTATTTTCGATAATTTAGATTTTTACTTACAATAAGGAGCATACAGTATAATATGCATGCTTATTGTCATATTGGGTGTTTTATCGATTAAATATATCTAAAATTTTCTTATCCGTATTCCCTCTTGATTTTCTTCCAACGCGACATTCTCGTAGCTTTTTATCATTTTGGTGCGAACTAATCTCAATGAAAGATATCATATTAGCCATAATTAAAATTATGAAGAACAAAAATAAGAGAAATATAGAATATTGAATATATTTGGCGTTCATTTTGTAGAAATTCATTATTCACAATTAAATGAAACTACGTGATGTAGTATTATTTCTATTTTCTATAATTTTTTTTATCACGACCTAAGTTTCGTTGTATTACAACATCTTCTGGTGGGATATTAGCAAAGACAACGAAACCTAGGTCGTGGTAAAGAAATTATAGAAAGTAGAAATAATACTACATCACGTAGTTTCGTTTAATTATGAAGAAAAATATAAAAAAGCAAAAAGAATAATAAGAATAAAGGCACAAATAAATTATCATACACTAATCAAACATTTAAATATATTACGAACACTAAGTTAGTTATATTAACTAAATATTTTTAACGTTAGTTTCTAACTGCCTAAGGAATTATATATTAATAAAATACTTTCACGTTAGGAATTACTGAAAGCATAGTGATACAAACAATAGCGAGATGGCAATAATATACATTGTCCATTCCCTAAACGAACAAGTAGGTGACTAGTTTCGTGTTGCAAATAAAGAGTATGACATCAGTAATATGGCTATTTCTTGGCATATATTGCTTATTAATCAAAGTTAGTGGAAGTAAAGGGAATTTAGCTATTTATTTGTGGGTTTGTGTTTGAAATTTCTGGTAATTAGTGGTCTAATTCAAACGAAACTCGCTGATGAGATACATATATCTTAAATAATAATTCTGCATGACGTATCAAAATAGTGCCGATAGTGTGAAGGACGTTGATAGGAACAGGTAGTCTATCTATCTGCATTAAATGTTTACAAAAATAATATATGACTAATGTTATTAATAAAAGTCTATAAACGTTTTTTTAAAGCTTTCATTTAAATTTTTAACTTATCTGTATGCCACAAGTACCCTAATCGATATTTGACTACCCACTGGTCTTGAAATTTACTCGTTTCTGGTAGCAACATCTAATAACGTAATATAATACCGTAGGTTAGTAGATTAATACCGAATTGAGATTCTTCGGGTTTAGGCTTGTTTCATTTGTCTTAGTAAGTATTTATTATATTTTTTAAGTTTTGTAACAATTTTTATTGAAATTAGTTTTTCATTTGTTTTGTATCACCTAAAGTTTTCATAAACTGATTACGTTTAATTTTTCAGTTAATTTATTTACTGAAATGATTAATTAGAATTATACGTAGTGCACATCGTTCAACAATTTTTTTTGTTCTGTTTAATTTTTTTTAGTAATTGTTTTCTTATCAATAAAAACAAATTATTATGACCAATTTTAATTTCTACAGAACTAGTCGTCCGAGTATCTTTGTGTCAACTGCTTCGTTTATAGGTTATAAACTCCAGTTCAAATATTACAAGATCTTTCTCCCGAAATATATTGTTATAACGTTATCGTCACGGTATTAAATAAAAGGACAATTATTCATTACGAAGCTCTCTCTAATATTTAATTTATTTATTATAATAATGAGTAGAGCGTAACTTGATATTTGTTTACACTCAACGTATAAAACAAATCATTAAAATAATTCCAATATACAACGGTGCCTTATTACTGGGAAATATTTAAGTTACTTTACGTAACAATATTTTGTGAATTAAATGTTAAACTCTTTGTGGTTAATGACATTATCATGAAACCTTGTTAAATTGTTTACCAGAAAAAATATATGGAATGAACTATACAAGAGATAATTAAACACAATGAAATGAAACTACGCGATGTAGTGTTATTTCTACTTACTTTAAGTTCTTTACCACGACCTAGGTTTCGGTGTATTACGTCTTCAAGTGGGCTATTAGCATATTAGCAAAGAGTCTATCTTTGCTAATAGCCCACCTGAAGACGTTGTAATACAACGAAACCTAGGTTGTGGTAAAAAACTTAAAGAAAGTAGTAATAATAGTACATCACGTAGTGTCATTTAATTGTGAATAATGAATTCCTACAAAATTAACGCCAAATGTATTCAATAGATAATGAATCATTTCTTGTCAAAGAGAATGGATACAGGATACAGTTTATATACTTAGTCTCAAGTTCTGGTGTTCCAATTAGATTGTCAAATAAATCTGAAACACAATATATATATATATATATATATGTGTGTGTGTGTGTGTGTGTGTGTGTGTGTGTGCGTTTGTATAAAATGAATGACATATATTGTGTTCTAACAATCAGTTGATGACCGGCGTCGCTCATATGAGAAATTTAGAATAATTTTGAAATGTTTTTTACAAAACTTTAGTTAATCGACTATAGGTTACCGATCAAGATCTTTAAAAAATTAAACTAGTATTTATTATTCTTGGGGTTCAAATTGGTTTTGTTACACGTGAAATTTGCTGGTTTCCTATCAAAAAATGATTTAACCAAAATCTTTGTATCAAACTTCACAATAAAAAACTCCACGATGTTATTTTTCACTAATATTTTATATGCCATTTTTTGTAGATTCATTTGGGTTATATCATGAAATTTATTTTCAATTGTTAAAACGTACTTAACTACATATTATTTGTTAAGTATAGGCTTTCTGTCAATAACTTTGCTAATTAATTCTTTCGTATAAAAATAATTAACCAACGTTTCTTTTTCCAAATAAAAAAACGTAGATTTGGGTATACCAAAATTATAGATTCTTTCTAATAAGAAAATATTGTTATGTAGAGTTAATGTCACTTCAGACATTTCATTCTTTTTCCGTTTATTTTATGCTGGCCATTGCATTGTATATATTTTTTTTAAATAAATGTGCATTATTTTGGAAAATTTCAAATTGCATGTAAGATCAGTATTTTGAGTAAGCAAGCAAGCGACATTTGAATTGAACGCGATATAAAACGATAAACTACTAAATAAGAAATGTAGTCTACGTAATAAAATCATGAAAAAATGTAAGTTTATGGACAATTGATTAATTTTCACTTAAAAACTTCTAAAATATAGGTAAAATTCATAATAGGAGGATTCCGCACATAATTAGGCATTTCTAAATATTGGACGATACGTTTCTAATAAAACATTTAAAAATATTAATTTTTCACAAGGCCCTCACAATGCTGCTATGCCAATTATCCAGGTTATAGCTAGCTACGCCAACATTACAACTACCTATGCCAATGAACCTACGTATAGCTAGCCATGGCGACGTATGTAACTGACTATGCCAATTAATCAGCGTATAGCTAGCTAAAGTATATATGTATAGCTATTCCAATTAACTTACACCTTATGTATGTACTGGGATCAAGTCTCGACTTTATATGTCATTTTGGCACAAAAGAGACAATAGAGTCGTAAATTGAGCACGAAATGTCCGATCGTCTATTGTTTGTAATACCTTAGACTGATACCGATGTGAGTTTTCAGATTATAAAAATGCAAACTCGAAACAATCTATAAATTAATTGAAATCTCGAGACTTCGTAACTGGATCCTCTGAATTCGAATAATTATTTACTGTATATCGACAGCTATCTTTTTTCTCGCTCAATAAGAGCACTACAATTTAAGCGCCTATTAGAAAATGAAGAAATCCGACTAAAACTCGGTGTGATAAAACTATAGTTATTGTTAATGAATTAAAATAAAGTTAATAATTAAATCCATCTGTTGTCGACCATGTATATCCATATAACAAGTAGCGCCATCTATTGACAACTATGTTTTAATTAATGGAAGTAATAAAGGATAAAATGTCAGATTCTAAAACCGCATACCGCGTTTCATTAGTTATGAATATTAAATAAAGATAATCATTAATTGTTTTCCAAACTTCCCACAGGTTATATCGGCTACTCGAGTTATAAATTCAGACATTATTTTATAAGCAATAAAACTATAACGAATGATCTCAAAAAGTGCAGCAAACTTGGAGTTTCGTAAAAAATATTTGAAAGATTATGACGTAAATTTAAATTAGTTTCTTTATATAATAATGCTGAATATACCTAGTATAACCAAAATCTAACAATTCTCTTGTACATCCGTTCCATAAATTCATTAAACTTAAATTATCGTAAGTAGTATTGTATAAGATGCTGCGACAAAATTTTCTTGTTCCTTTTGCTCTATATTTCCAAATATATTATAACATTTTTTTTTTGTTTACGATAAAAAATATTTTACTAATATTTCTTATCGTAAACAAAAAAACAGATCTAATCTGTGCTTGCAAATAGAAGATTTAACTAGTTTTTTTGAAATAACATTATGAATTCAAATTTAAGGTGTTGTGATTATCACGTTGAAAGACTTACCGTATCGTTATTTTTACTTTAATTTGCAGTCGATTGCTTGGTTCTAAAAAAATTATGATTTATGGGTGACTATCTTTTTCCTGTTTTGAATTACTTTAAATTATGTTAATTATTTGAGAACTTTTCTAAAAGACGCTTATTGTGCCAACATATAAATATTATTTTAAAAGAAAAATGTTAATGTAGTTGGTACCAAACGTAACGCGACACGAGACAGTAAAAGTGAATGTTACGTTTTAGTGTAGATATGCTTATTTTGGTTTTAGCATCACACTCTAGTTATACGAAATTTGCATATAGGTAATTTATATATAAATAGGTAGTGATAAACTTTCAGCAAAAGTCTTTTAGTGTATAATTAATATAATGTACACCTGCCGTCACTTCTTGCTTTCATTAATTTATCAAAGTCGAAATTTTCGGGGTTGCCTTATCGTAAAAGTTAAAAAAAAATTACTCAGTCCATATATTTCACGACTGCTTCTGGTCGTCTCATGTTTTCAGAGATATCGATTTAAATATTTGTATTGCGATAATTATTTCTTAAAAAACTGTCGGTATAAACAACATAGCTCTCTATCGATGAAGTTAAATATTGACCATTTCATAAATTTGTTTCATTCGTTTCATATTATTCCTTTGAATAATACATATAACAAAAAAGGAATATAATACAAAAGATGGTTAATTTTAAGGAAAATAGTAATATAACATAGTGCAAAATAATATAATATTTTATCCACTAAATTCGAAAACAGACATAAAATAGTTAGATCTAAATAATTATAAGTCAACTAAAATCACATTTTTCAATTGCTTTGGAATAAATTCATATCGTGCTCAGAAGGCAGTCATGCAAGTGCAATATGTCACATTGTAGTCGCTATGTATTCCACTTTAGTGGCTGATGGAATATAAAAGCAAACAGAAACGGAAAATAAGGTAAACACAATTTTATTTCCCGTCTTTATATATGTATATATATATATATATATATATATATATATATATATATATATATCTGTGTATGTGTGTGTGTGTAATATAGCTAAAATATCATTGTATATTTTCAGTCACGATAATATAGGGCAAAATGTTATACTTTCAGGAGCTTATCATCTATGATTATATAATACAATAATTCTTCCGTTATATATTTATTTTGGTAAATATGTATGTATAAAGGTAGACAATAAAAGGCGCTACGGTGAAATGTAAATACGTGTCGGTTGCATTTACTGCCCGGACGTGACGTGGCATTAAGCAACGACGTAATGCTCAGCGCTATCATCATTTAGCGTCACAGTTGTCGTTGCGCTCACAATTACCTTTTTAATTTTCATAAAAGAACGGATGAAATTCTAAGGAGGCCTACAATTTTTTCGACTTTTCTTTTTTCCAATAATTTTCGTCACTTTTCCTTGTGAAAAAATAGAAGTCATATAGAAGACTCATCAAGTAAATATGGCCTTTACGTATCATTTGCAAAAATTATTTCATCGTCGAAAATTTATCGTACTAAATTTATTTAGCTACGTTCTGCAAAATCTACGTTCTGAACCTACGACTATGATTTTAGGTCTCATGGATAAATTGAATTCTCAGACCAGAAGATTATTTATATACAATTTCTATTGACATTCGGAGACAAAATAAAATTGTGTGTCTCCAAAAATGGATTTATGGGGTTATAAAGACGTGGAAAATAGTAAATTTACTTAACTGATGAAGTTGAAATATGAATATATATTACACATTAATGGTTTTTATTCATTATTATTAAGATTCAGTGTTAAAAATTTCGAATTAATAACCTTATGAGATATCGCATTATAACATTTATTATATACGAACACAATTAGGTACCTCCTTAACAGTAACCTTAATATTATACGACTGTTAAATTAAAGATTTTACTTTAAAAAAATAAAAACATGGAAAATTATACTTAAAAATTATACCTTTTAAGTATTATGACCCTGAAAATTGTAACATTTTAATTCCAATTTATCGAAATAAACCTATATAATTAGTACACTTTCCAAATTTAAAATTAGAGTAACAAATATAAAGTTTATGAAGATCACTAGAAATGCGTACATGCACTATATATTTATTATATAAAAAATCATACCTTTTACCTTTCAAATGAAGCAGAATATCACGGTTGTAAATAAGTTCAAATACTTAAAAACTGTAGTTATTATATTTTCCTATTATTTCGAAAGCACTAATTTTGTTTCTAATGATGATACTAAACCTTAGTTTAAATTTTCCATTTTTCATTGACATATATGGGCAGGGTACAACCTAAAATTATAAAAAAATATATATACTAGCTTATAAATTATTTAAACGATAACTCTAATACAAATACAATCTAAACTTATGTATCATGTTGAAATTATATCTATTATAATAGACTGTTGGACATATAAAATACGAGCCGTTCCGATGCGACTTCCTTCGCACTGAATTAGGTAAAGTTGTTAGGGTTTATTGTCTTCTTATTTTCTTTATCTCATGTTTCTACGAGCATAAAGTTTTCTAATTATTGGCTTTTACAGTACCATATCGATAACGTAATACTCACTAAGTTAGAGTTTCTTACGAGTATATATGTAATATCCAGATACAAAGTATTCTAAATGTTGCTCGAGATTATAAACCATACCAAATCCCTTCAAACCTTCTTTAGTAGATTTCGCCTCATTAAAGAACAAATTAATACTTAGACAGATAGACAAGAAAAATTCTATAAACAGTTTGCTTTTACCATCATTCTAAATTTTACATTTTAAATATTTTCTTTTTACAGAATTTGCACTGTCACAATTTTATAACCTGTACAGATTAGAATATTGACAATTTCACTATTTAGATGTTATATAAGTATCAATATTCTCAAGGAAAAACATTATGACTTAGTTTTTGCGATTTTATGGTAGAGCTTAGTAGTTTCAAAACATCGTACGAAAATTTTGAATTTTCATATTCTTTATATTTACTGATGATGTTAAAAAACACTTACAGATAAGTTTTTCATATTGTGAGGAAATAAAACTTGTTATGTACGAGAAAAATGCCCATTCGCTACCCTCGTAATTCCTTATAATCTTAGGCACATGTAAAACATTTAGGATATTCTCAAATACTCTGAGACTACTGCCATTATTTTCCGGTAGTCGGGAGGAGTTTGAATCAGCTCTAATTAAAAAATAGGCTCTTAATTTCCTATTCGTTCGAATACCGAATTTAACCAATTAAGATTTAGAACGTTACTCAGTACATAAAGAGAAAGTTACTCAGTACACAAACATTTTGATGAAAGTTCTGTTTGACTCTAATCTGGACCGCTCGTTCGGTGGTTATATATTCGATATTTCATTACATTATGTATAGGATGTCGAAGCCATTCTTGTCTAAACCACTTACCAATAAAACTTTACATTTGGCACCGTTACAAAATATGTCAATCTATACCTGTTTTAGTAGCTAAGAATGAAAAATATTAACATAGACACTATTCGACGGGAAGAAAATTACTCCAAACACATCATTTAATTCCATACATAGTGTGATTTATCTTTCAAAAGGGCTAACAATTAAGTCCTAAAACATTTCTTTTGTGATTTTAGGTAATATATATTTAGAGTTGTATTGAAAAATATGCGTCGTCCCCCCCCCTTTTATTTCCAAAACTACTTAACCTAAGATAATAAAAAACAGTGTTTTAGAGACGTACACAATATATATATATATATATTGATATACATATATATATATATATATATATATATATATATATATATCGATTGTCCTGGTTCCTATAATTCTTTAAATATGCACGATGATTCAACGCCTGTGAGTATTACAGCAGGCAATATACGTAGGGAAAAATTCTAGTGATATATTAGAGATACTACCCTTAAATGTTTAGAGGTTCGTAAATTTGTCCCAAATTCTCATATTGCTAGTTCTACTTGTACTTTAGCAAATTTTTCAATATATATCACAAACGTATCTATCTAGGTTTTTCTTTTGATAAAGTCATAAATTTGAGCCGTTTTCGAATATATGAAAACTTTCCTAAATTCTATGATTCAAATTTACAATCTTATCTTTATTTCTAGGTAAAACAGGACGCTCGGTGTTCATTATTTCATTAATTAGAGAATGTGCGGAAGTTAATACGATGAGTTAATTAAGCATTCCAGGAATTGAAATAGTTTAATTCAATATCTACGTTTGCTTAAAGAAATTTGAAGCCGTTTCTCCGAGAAACAAAAGAAGAAAATGTCGTTAATGTTAAATATATACACATACATATATATATATATATATATATATATATATATATATATATATATTTCACTTATAACTTAGCTAAATTTTTCGTTAAATTAATCTATTAAACTGTGAATACCCCATGTCAGACTCCCGCATAGGTAAACTGCAATATATGGCTAAATGGTAAAGAGCAATAATATTAATTCAGCCATATGGCTGAATTAATTATTGCTACCCACATTTCTTTTACATAAAAATAAGAAATTTAGACTTGAGAAGTTGTTCTTTAACTAACTGGAATAAGTCGAATACTATTATCATTATTACGAACCTTCCGGGCGAGTAACGAACAGATAAATTCCTGGTTTCAGCACGTTAGCAACCAAATAAAGATGTCGCTTTCAAACAGAGACTTTTACGTTAAAATACGACTAAAATATTAATTTGTTCATTTATGCTTATTTACAGATTGCGAACAGTACTGAATTTTGAGAATGTGACCTTGGAAACTGATGAAATTTTTGCACGCCGCTATTTAAAGTAGTTTTCAGATTCAGAATTTATCGATCTTGTTGTCATATGACTGCAAATTGTAGTCACCAGATCTGCTATGACTACGATATGCAATTTTATGTTCTTTAGCACCGTTTATATTGGAATGTATTAAGCTATTTATAAGAAATCTCTGTGGACGCGTACGATATTAATATGTTCTATTTAACTGAAATTGTTTGAACACAGCTATAAAAATTGCTCTCTTTTGTTCTTTACAATCTCTTTAAATGTCCTAGTTTGATTGTTATTATACCTGCTCTTATTATGCAATATTTGATGAAATTATATTACGCCTATTTAACTGTTGACATTTCGATTCCAAATTACAGAATTGTTTCTTCGCTATTTTGCTTCTAAACTAATCTGTTCTATTATCTTTGTCAAATCTATCAACTTATAAAAAGAAAAAAGTTATTCTACTTTTTCCTTGGTAAAAATCACACGACGAACTCCAAAACCACTCAATGGAATTAAGAACGCGTTCTTGTTTCATTACATACAAAGGTTTGGTCATTGGGCTATTGTACGCAGCCACCCACACACCCTCGGCTCTAACCGAATACAATGAATGAACACTCGACCACTACGGTAAATAGAAAAGGTTCGTCTTCATGCCGCCCATCGTCTCATCAATTTGTGGTCGCTACATAATATTTCTTCTTCAGACAACCTTTAAGAAACTCAAAATCTTTTATTGTTCCGATTTCTATAGAGCATATAGCATTTCCTTAAACAATTATTTACATTATAAACCTTTAAGAAAATATGACATTTCCATAAACATTTAGGTATGTTGTAAACATTTAAAACTATAGAATATTTCTATAAAACCAGTATTATTGAGGTTAGATTATCTTACCTAACACATAATTGCGATCATTTTATTAATAGTTGTCGAATATTGGTGAAATTCTCAATACCTGTATTTAAACCCTCTCTCTCTAGATCGAAAAACTTTCCACACTCTTCAAGCGAGTAAGAAATTTATTTAATCTAAAGAATTACATTATTTGAAGTGACTGTATATGTGAATATGACAAGTTAGATTAGCTGTGATGTGACATCATTTACGAAAGATTAATCTTATTAGCAACTTTAGAAATAGTTCATATAATGTTAAATTTCTATAAAAAATTTAATAAATATTCAAAAAGCAAGTTTCACTTTCCGGATTTTACACTATAAATCATCTTGATATTATAACGAGAAAAGTAAAAGTTTCCTCCGTTTAATGCGATTTAACTTTTAGAACACAAACATCTAAATATTATGGTTCATAAATATAAAAAGTCGGCAAAAAAATTGCTAAATAAATTGAAATGTAAATTATAAAATATGTGAGCATTGTATCTCATAATGAGGTTGGTTAATATGATTTTTCATCACGTGGATATATATATATATATATATATATATATATATATATATATATAAATATATATATAAATATATATACATATACATATATATATATATATATATATATATATATATATATATATATATATATATATAAATATACATATATATATACATAAAATACACAAGCTCAATATCCTGACAAAATCTCAAATGCTATGAGAATTAAATGCGTCACAGGGATGTTTTCCAATAAAACTTATATATGTTTTAGCAACACCTTTTTCATAATTAGGACATTAGTAGTTTTTGAAGTTTGTATTGAAGGAAAAATAGGGGTCCAGTTTGTTTTATATTAACGAGAATATCTATTAAAAGCCCATCTCCAAAATTAAAAAAAAAATTTTCATAATCTTATGAACCACTCTTTCAACTAATATCCCTTTTGATAGAAGGAATTAAAAAAATCAAGTACTTTATTTGCTCCTTTAAACTTTCGCTATGAATACTTTGGAATATTAATTATTAGTTTTTTGCCAAATTTTAAGTTTTTACATGAAAAATTATGGTCAGACTGAAGGGTGCCGAGACAGATATACTGGATATAATGGATAGGGAGTGATTTTATTGGATAGCGTTTTTTCCCGAATATTGATTTTTTTTATAAATTGCAATCTTCAAATACGGGAAAAAGTTAAATTTTTTTCCAATAAAGAAATTTACGATATTGTTATGTGCTTGTAGAACTGCGAGCATAATGTTAATAAGTGCTATTGAAAGATATATGACTTTAATTAACGCATTGTTTTTAAGAACAATATTTAAATTATAAACAATGCTTGTTTTATTTGTTTGTCATTTTGTAACCAGTTAAAATTGTAAATTAACGGATCAATAGATAAAATATTTACACAAATGAAGAAATAAGGGAAAATTTTATTGTTATACTAAACTCTTTCAATCTCAAGAAAATTATTACCTTGAATCAATAAAACTCTAGATAATATTAGTCCATTTAATTAAAAGAATAATTACTACCTTTTTTTAACGTTATATTGGCAGTTCAATATTTCATTTCTAAGCCAAAAACACCAAAAACAGCCAAAAACTTCCGAAATCAATAAAAGGTGAGCATAAGTCTACCAAATATGCTCACCTTTTATTGATTTCGGAAGTTTTATTCTGAGAAATTTTTTCTTCAAGCCACTAAGAGCGATATTTATTGCTAGTAAAGCATAAGATTTAAACTTCAAATTAATTATAAACTACCCTTTATAGAAAACTGTAATTCTAAAAGTTGAATAACGATGGAACATACAAGGGAAATAAATAATAACCACTATAAGTCGACGAAATAATAAGCTGATAAACAATTGCATAAAGAAATTATATTGGTGCTTAATTACGTTCAACGTAATGAACATTAAATAATCAAAGTAATCATATTCATAAAACCACATACACACGAGTATGTCGTTTTAATGAATTCCGTCTTTATTGTCTTTTACACCCTTATTGATTGTCCATTAGTAAACACTTACTGTTTCACAGTACGAAGAATAAGTGATCTCAGCGGATCCTTTTGTACATGTGCGCAACTAATGGGCGATGATACGAGGCGTAGGTGAGTATATGACATAGAGATGAAATAGAATTATATATAATGGCGCTCCAAGTATCTTTCAAGTTTATGTGGGAAGATTTGTTGCTATTGATTATTTATTTTTAAAATATTTTCTCGATCCAAAAAATTTTCAGGATATAATGTTCGCAAATCGAATTTTTTTCTTCAACAAAAAAATATATTTTTCACACAAGGAAAAAGTCATTATCTCTTCGATGAATAATGGAACTTGTTTCACTCTTTGGAAAGGAAAAACCGAAAATAAATTTATTTAGAAAAAGTTCTCTATGGCGATGGACTAAGCGGATATTATCATCAGGAATGGCTGAAATATAAATATCTATTCAAAAAAGTTATTTTTTTGAATTAGTCCCGCCTGTTGGATGCTGCACACTTATTTATAGAAATTTAAGAACATTTTACATTACTAGGGAAATATTAGATAACAATCGAAGGCCTACCATGAAATTTATCTCAATTCAAACAGTATTTTTTGAAGGGTTTTGTAGTTTAATTTCTTTTGATAAATTTTTCAAAAGTGTTTCGTTACTAAAATGGATATTTTATTGCTCTGAGCAACGATTAACTAGCTTTAATTTCAGGAAGTTTATTTATAACTACAACAATTTCTTTTTCACATTCAATTTATTTATTTTCAAAAACTTTATTACTCCCAATCTGCACGTTAAAAAAGTAAAAATATTTTACACTTCGCCGAACTTTTCGATGTTTCGACATTTTATTTAATGATTGTAAAATCTATCCTTGGTAATACATTTTTATTTTATAACATGTAACTTATAAATTGTCAAATTTTGAAAGCAGCTGCATAGAGAAATATTTTTTTCTCTAAATATTTTCTAATGGAGGTAGTTGTGTTTTAGTTTGTAGTTGTTCGTAAACGGTTCGCCTATATCTGTCCAGTCAGCGAAGAAAGGAATATGGATTGTTACCATTTATTCAAGATATATATGCACATATATATATATATATATATATATATATATATATATATATATATATATAAATATATATATATATATATATATATATGTATACATATACACCACATTATTTCAAGATACTCGATGCTTATTATCACGGGCAATTGAGCCTTAATTAAATTATTATTGATGTTCAAAACAAAAAGACCCCAATTCATTCCAGTCACTTGAGAACAGCTCTCTCTCTTAAATGCTCAAATATTTTGTTTTATTTGATCATAAATGGTCTGGCTTTCAGGGGAATGATTTTTATTGTTGACAAAGGTAAAACAAAAAATCTTCAAAAATAATAAGATTATAAAGTTAACTAACCAATTAAAAAAAGATATGACCCATGATGCGTATGATGATAATTTCACCATTGGATTCTTTTATTTATCTGGTATTTGAATGTTCATTATTTTATTCATCTGGCTTCTTTATTTTTCGTCCGTCTTAATCTTATTGTTTTGCTTGTTTGTTTTTTTCAGATTGTTTAGGGTTTTAAAATTACCTAGATTTTATCAAAACTTATTATTATATCGTTTCTAAGAAATGTTTTCTTCTTATATTTTAAAATTCATGCAGTGTTGGATATAAGTTTTCCTAATGCGCGTATCGTTGGTGATTATGTCTGCAATTACAATGTTGGGCAGGCGATTTGGCAATCGCAGTGCATAAGATCTCGTGTCAGTGGCACTCCTGCTTATCGCGGGTCTGTGGCAGTTTATCTCGGCGATTACAAACATAACTCTGCCCTGCTTGGCGAGCGGCCACCCAAGCCAAGGCGGCATGCCAATAAAAAAAATTACCTAATTTAATTAATTTTTTTAAATCTATATTTACTTTCTAGGACATGATGCAAATTTTGAAGTCTTCTTTGAACATAACGAATAGAAAACATTGTGTAAACCAACTTACGATGTATTAACAAATATTAAAATTTTTGCGTACACAACAATTTACCTTCACGTTAGATTTTGTAATTGAAAATTGCTTGTTTGTCCTGACAAGGTCAGTGTTTGTATTCTAAATGTTAATCTTGTCTGATTCATAAGCATTTATTTCACATTCAAGTCAACAATTGTTCTTTACAGAGCCATATATTTACCTGCTACACATTAAATTTTTAACATCACTTAATAAAACGTTTAGGCTTTCAATAAACAAATCGGTATTGGATTTTCTACTTCAGTAGTATTACAATTAAATATCGGACGAATGCGTGGGTTAAACTCATTTAATTTTGTTTGTTTTAGTATATAACCAGAGTCTCTTCCGCCCTTTTTATACATCATACGTTTATTTTTTGAAAACGTGCTTAAAAATGAGTTCATAGCCTTTAACGTAGCGCTCAAAAGCTCGTTTAATATAATTCGAAATTTAATCTTGACATGCCGCTCAGTGACTTGTTTGCATCGATGATTAATGAGCGGCTTGACAGGGTTCATCGCATGAAATCTAAACATCGATTTCACAATGTTTGCTCAACATTTTCAGCAATATTTTTAATTGTAACATACCGTTTAGAGTTTTAATTAAATGTTGCATAAACTTAATCACTTACGAATTAATTCATTTATGTGAGATTTGAATATATACACCGTTTTTTAGTTGATTTCGTAACTAAATATTTGTAAAATTATTCATTCCACAACTTCTTTATGATGGTTCCAGTAATGTCATGATAAAATCCGCAAAAATATATTTCTCACCTATATCCCTAAAAACTACTAAGTTAAAATTAAAAAAAAAGTTTTTCCAGAATTTAATTCCAAATTTAAAGCTTTACGATAATTATAGATATGATATATTTTTTAATGTTTCCAATATTTCATTACATTTTTAGGACTGTGAAAAATATCCTCAATGTTATATTTACAAGGTGAAAATAATTTGAACTTTTAACAGAAATACTATGTACACTTAAAATATATTTGTATCTAAGTCTGTAGTGCATGCATTATTTTTGAATTTTCAGGTAACTATATCTTCGTCGTTCATTCCCTCAAATTCAAAACCCAATCTTGCTTTAAAATATTACATAGGTAAATGTAAATATACGTAGGATTAAGGGAAATTAGAGGAACTTCTGGAAGCTACATTTTCCGCTATATCAAGATAATATTTAATTCAAAAATAGCTTATACCAAAGTCCAGGTTGGATTCGTAGACATACTAAATGGGTACAATACTTTTAAAAGTGTGGAGGTTCTAAATGTATAAAAAAATCATTTTGAAACCAAATTACATAAATCAAATATTTATGTTATTTTGTTCTAAAACTTTTATTATATTTATTTTTTTCTAAACTAATTAATTTATATGCTTTTTTATGGCCTCATATAAATTATTTCATTTAAATTTTTATTAAGACTCATATTATTACTTTCTTTTTACCATGAATTCAAGAATATTTTAATTATTATATTCGGTTCAGTAATTCGATCTCTAAGATGAATCCATACCTACTTTGTGTGTGAGTACGCATGCATAAACTCAAAAAAATCGTAATACCTGTTTTCAGCCTTAATCATGTAAAAATACTGCTAGTTGGACTAAATAAAAAATTAATTGTTTATTGTTAGGGATTGTCATAAATGTATTATTTTGAAGTCTTCTTCTTTAGACGTGTTACGAAAAAATTATGAGAG
The DNA here is from genome assembly GCA_039881145.1 of Druceiella hillmani. Lineage (NCBI taxonomy): Eukaryota > Metazoa > Arthropoda > Insecta > Lepidoptera > Hepialidae > Druceiella > Druceiella hillmani. Next base: position 53,331,921 of record JAYKKI010000003.1, read on the forward strand.
TGTAATTTTGCAATACACGCATATGCACTTACGATGCAACAAAAAGTCGACACGATGATGCAATAAAAATGGACAGGGTGAATTCGCTCACTATCACATTTATATGCGTGTTGTGACTTATAATATATTTAAGTAATGAGTCATGAACATCCAATGCATTTCTTTGTCTTTCTGGCGGGAGTTTTGAGCTCTTAATACTGACCGAGTAACTCACTAATGAAAACAATAATGAGTAATAAAATTATATTGTATAGTACGTGACTGTATCGCATAATAACTTAAACATTATTATATGCAATTCTCAATCAGTATATTCGTAGAAATATATTGTACAACTAGTTTAATATAATCTCTTAATACAGAGTAAATAGTTTTACCGCATTATGCAGAAAATTAATGACTAACCGTTTTTAGGTGTTTTAGGAAATATGATTACATTCGGATACGAAGAAAATGTAATTTTATGTTAGTAAATAAATTAAAGTTGATATCGATAACATTCTTCTGAGGTTATACAAATTTTTATATGTGGATACGTAATTACTTTTCATATCAATAAATTTGAATTTAATTAATAAGTCATCTTTACTAGAGATGGAATTTTCATTTTATATTATTAATTTCCACTGGAGACTGTTTTTCATTTTATACTTGTAGCTGTTATGTAGACAGGAGCAGAATTTTGCCCGCACACCCACATACACTCACGTACGTATGTTAGTGTGTGTGTGTATTTTTTTATATGTATCTATGGTATGCGGATTACGTTATGCAGATTACGAAGTAAGTGAATAAATTCGAAACTAACCGAAAGACTTCAATAAACATCTTAGCCGTTCCTATTATTTTTTATTTTAGCTTTATGAACTACTCATATAAATGTTTTATAAAATAAATTTATATACGTACTTCGTATTTGTAACTCATAAGTTTTTCCAGATTCTAACGCAATTAGGGTCATATTTAAAGTAATATACATTTATATATATATATATATATATATATATATATATATATATATATATATATATATATATATATATATATATGTATATACACATCTTTAACATGGAGTAATTTTCAATTCTTTTTCAGTTATTATTAGCATCATAACGTCTCCTGTTACATTTCTGTCTTTGCGTGGAATATTTTGAAAGGAGATCACCTAGAGCACATTGTTTATATTACCCATGTCCAATTAAACAATTTTCATAAAATGCTCCTGTTTCTAAAGGTAATATCAACTGATTTATTGTTATCAAATTGATGCCATCAAGTAGTTACGTATTTCTGGCATTATTTTTTCGATCGATCTACACTTGGTTATGGAACATTTGCCTATGCGATGTGGAAGACATTAACTGTAAGTTTTACACGGTAATAGCGACAAATGTTTACTTGTTTACGCACTGTTATTTAACTTCACCGAAACGTACTGTTCCCATAGATGTTGCATTCTTTACAAATCTTCATAATTTCAGTAAAATTTTTCGGTAATTAATTTTGCATATTAATATCTTAAACTACTGCGTACTACTACACAAATAATTTGAGTTTATTTTTGCCGGATAGTAAATATAAATCATTTTGTTTTCACTTCATCATATTTGGCAGTTTTCAAACACTCAGGCCTTTAAATCTGGTAACACTGAATGAATTTTCATTTTATTTTATTTATAAATTAAAATATGACATATTTAAATGTTTTGCGACACAAAAATAAACGTACGTATATTCTTAATTTTACCTAAACGAACTTTTTAAATAAACTAATTTAATGATATTTCTTTAATAACTTGTCCATGCTAGTCTGTAAATAAAATAATGGTTGTCATTTTGTGCTTATGTTTTCCAATTCCATAGGATGTGTTTTCATTATTATTTTATATTAACCTAGTCTCAATTATGAATATAATAAAAAACATTTGTAACGAATCACTTTCTTAGCAGCTAATGTGAGTAAATTTTCCGGTCGATGTAATATACCCCCCGCCGACGACGTATTAAGCGTTTAACTGACTTGTCTATACTGGGTTTATTGGATACGTGACGCACGCATGTTGTTATAGTTTCATATAAATTATTATGGATGCGACAATCGATAGCTCTATATACGGATTCGTCGTGTTTTAAAATTTCATATTTTCTGCCATTTCTCTCCTGTTTTGTTCTGTCTCTTCTATTTCATAGCGTCTTACTTTCTAAGTTTAGAATAATTTATTATCGCCCTAATAGCTTGATTAACTGTATAAAGAAAGAGCTTCTTCAATATGCAGCTTATTAAGCTTATTAATATGCTACTAGGCTATTTTTCATTACTATCAGACGTATCAATCAGTAATATTTGATTACCGTGAAGAAACACGGTAATCAAATCTTTCATGTCCGAAAGACCCAAATTTATTATTATATTTATCATCAATGAATTCATGAACTGAGACAATGTTACCGTTCTGAATACTTGGAAAAGCCTTATTATTTAAAGGCGGCCCAAATTGTTGTGTTTATACCGGAAAATAGGCAAAATAATACAGAATCATAAATAATAAAAATATTCATAACAAGGATCGCAGAGTTATTTTGGTCTAAGCAAATACCTATATCTATCTTTGAAGGTATAACAACATCCCACGTAGGTATCTATCGGGAGTAGCGGCTTAATGAGACCACATATAATGGTGGGTACGCAGGGCTCTTGGCCTTTTAAAAAATAGTAAAATGTTAGCTCTGGGATCTTTGGTATCTCACAATACCAGCTTAGGGTTAATTAAATAACGAATGTAATGAATCTTGCATCACGAGGTTACTTGAATAAGATTTTGATATTGAAATGGAAGGCAAAGACGAAACTCGAAAATATTTTAGTGCAAATTAAAGCTTCTAAATGATAAAAACGTTCAACTGAAACCAGTAATTTGACATTGTAACAGGTAACGAAAGTTGGTGTACTGTTTTGAATTCGAAGAAAAGTGAAAATTCACAAAACATATTTTTCCCCTAAAACAGTCAATTTAAAAGGAGAATAGCTAAAGTGGAGGAAAAAATAATTCTCTTGAAGTCGGTTATTACACATATGTATGTGTCGACTACACTCAGTCTTATCCCTTGCAATCGTTTGCTTTATAAAATATTGCTCCATTCACTCATTAGATCATGAAAATATTAACTTAAGGAAAACGAAAACGTTTAAAATACCATGCCAAATAATTCCGTCTTTCAGTTACGGCAATAAAACTCTCCGGTCAATATTAGGTATATTGAGAGCAGAGAGCCAATTTAACTATTATATGATTAAATTGGCTCTCTGCTCTGAACATTTCCCAGAGCTTTATTTAATGAGTCATACGTTAATATGATTAGTTTTATTTCACTTCAAGATTTATTAATTAATTGACTGGTTTTAGAAAGAAAACCAACACAAAATACATTGTTCCATTAAACACATAGCTGTGAAATTAGCCATGTAACTTTTAAAAGGACACCTGCAAAACATACTGGGGTAAAATCATCCAGATTTTTTGTAGAATTTAAATAGAGAAATATACATGACTGAATATAAATGCTTTTATTGTCTAAACTGTCAGCGTAAGCAGTAAAGTAGGATAACGAATGGAAGGAGCGTGTCAGGATATAATCACATATAAAATATTTGTAAATTTTTAAAATTTCTAGTTGGTATTTTGGTGGAAGATTTTAAACATCGCAGATATTTGTTAGGACATAAGGCCATGTCGTTTAATCATAACAGACCGTGTTGCTAAATGTTTTGCGTAAAATATTTTCTTTTCTCGTGCTTAAATTTTGTCACAAGCTGAACTACATTATTGCAAAAGAGAATGTAAGTAAAAGTCTAATGTAAGATAAAAAAAATAATCGGTTGACATTTTATGGGTTTCCTTTTATAGTATTTTAAACATGTTTTAAAAATCGTACCACTAGGTCAACATACAATTAATGCTAGGCATTGATTAAACTTCACTCGGTTATATATCTTTAAAACATCATTTTGAAGGTGTATACTTGAGGAAAGTGAAATTTATTCGTTCTTAAAGATTATATTAGAATTCACAGAAACGTCTGGTCTTTGATCTACGTCTATCGAATTATAAGAATTTTCCAAAGCTTTTACTTATATCAAAATTTCCCTGGTTAGCCCAGGAAAGAACTTTTTAATATTCAATTGAATAAAAATGTGTAGGTTTTTGGTTCCTTGGTAAATATTTAATGTGAATTTTTCTCGGAAAAAATGTGCGCTGATGTGCACGAAAACTCGAAAATAATAAATAAGAAAACTCGGACATTTGTTAAAAGTTTCGTAATTTTTGTAACTAACATTAACTCGTTGCTTTTAATATTGAAATAGTCTTTGACACTTTCTTTACGGCACTTTTTCCCAAAAGTGTGGCTAATGGTTAAAATGAATCAGTACTTTGTTAAAAGTAAACAAGGACTACGATTAATGAAAATGTTAATTCTGATTTATATGCAAATATACAATTTTGGCTTTCCTAATCCAAATCGTACCCGCTGATAAGGAATCAATTTCGCAATAACTGTCCGTCTTTTTTTATGTAAACCGTCATAAACGTTACTTCCTTTAAAAACAAATATATCAAGTTAATTTAAAATAGATGTAATAACATACTGTCCTTACAATCCTCAAGCAAAAAGGAATCTTCGAAACAAATCTCATTTGTCACACTATACTTGGCTTTTGAAATTATCTTTTCATCTTTACCTATTGAGACAGTCAGCATTAATGAGAAAGTGGCATATTATACATTTGATGCCTATATTATGTCTGTCAGCCTGCTTTCATAAGACATGGCATGGGAAATGGCCAACATTGCAAATGCCGTACCCACTTCTCACTATACTCATCTAAACAAATATTTTTGGTAGTAAGTAGATTTTTGATATCAAGAAAATTCTGTATTTACGAAAAGACAAAATTTACATAAAATATTTTCGTCCTTTTTATGGAAAAGCACCATTATTTGACATTAAAATCAAAAGAATAGCGTTTCCATACTCATTTTGCAACAATTATTTCTATATTTTTCCAATAATATTCACCCGATAATTTTTTCAATTTACAAGAAATTTCTCTACTAATTATTTAGAGATTTACTCTCACTCCTAAATTTCAACTTGATTTCAATGAAAGAGGTCGCAAAATTTTCTTTGGCTCCTTTTCGTTACGAAGCCATTTATATTCTTTAAATTTTTACATATTTATTCCACGTCTTCCGCTCGCCGAGCTTGAGTGCAGGATGAAAAGTTTTCCTCCGTCCACGAGCATCACTCAACGGAGCAGAGATCTTGAGGTACATACGGCTTGCTGGTATTTTGTACTTACCAGCTTAATCATGCGTTGCTTAGTTTAATGTGTGACGGCAGTGAAGATTTTTATGCTCCATAATCTTGAAACATTCTAAATAAAGGACATATTTTTATTCAATAGGTTTTCTAAAAACAAATAACTACAGACTTATTATTTTTTTAATATAATTCTAGATGTCAATTAAAATTTGGTTTTAAGTAAAGGAAAAACAAAAGTCGAAAGTGATACGAAATGATAAAATATTGTTGGCTTGATTATATAGTTCGGACTCCAAATTTGTGTATAAAATGATGTGAAATAAATTATTATTATAAAAGAAATTGGCGATGTGTGCGGAAATAAGTTTTTTTTGAACTTGAAGGTTTTATATAATATATATATATACCTGTTTGATAATATGTATGTGTGTGCATATATATACATATATGTATATATATATATATATATATATATATATATATACATATATTTATATATATATATATATATATACACATACATACATATATATATATATATATATATATATATATTATTAACAATTAGCTGGTAATTGTACCCAAAACTACATGCAATGAAATAATAAATGATCTATTTACTTGTCAACATTAACAAAAAATTTAAAAAAAATATAGCTCAGAAGTATTTTAAATTGTAAGGGTTGTGACGAAAATATTAAATTAAACTAACATCCGTTTAATTTTGAAAGACGCCTCAAAAATAAATGAGAAATACTTTATATGCATACCTAAATTTTCATTTAAGGATATCTTTGTAAAAAGTGATTGATAGCATTACACAAGCCTAGATTACAACATGTGTACGTATTAATATTCAACGGTTGTGGTTGTATATTATTGACTATTCTGTTTAGACAATTATATTTTGGAATCAGAGGCATGAATTTCCGACACATCATTTTATTGCTTTATCAGTTTGTCTATATCAGTGTTTCTAAAATATAGATAAAGATGATGTTTGTAACGCGATGAATTGTGCCTGCAATAGATTTATGTAAAAATTAATTGCACATATATTGCATAAAAATTGAGAATAGTACGTTGTAAATTATAATAATTAATGCAATAGAAGATATATTATCACAAGAAAACTCAGGAGAAGGTTTGGGTAAATCAAATAGTCACACTGAAATATATTGTGATAATATCCTTACAATAAATGTTTGAATTATAATTAAACCCGGGCGGGGTTGTTCCAAAGAAAGCAAAAATTATCCATTACTAAATTTTTGGTTATGGTAAAGATAAACTGTTTACTTCTTAACTAGTATTCTCAACAGCTTTAGTATTAATTTTGTACGTCGTCAAGTTTACTATAATAACAGAAATTCTTATAATAAATAATCTATAATCACTTTGGCGAATATCCTAGAAACATTTTATATATTTTTATGTTGTCAACGCCTCTTCAAATATAATTTAATGAATTTTTCATTTTATAAATAAATTAATTCCAATATTGATGCCATGCCCTTTTATTTTTTGACATGAATGTGCCTTTAAATTTGCTTCCATGGTGAGAGGAAATTCAGAAAATTTAATGATTACAAAATCGGGAGATAGAGTTTATCATTGCAGCTACGTAACTGTCCTCTACATCCAAAATGTAATGACACCACTCGTTAGTTAAATAATTCTTTACGTTGAGTAGGGACTGTAACCTATCACGTGCGGTGGAGGGGAATGCGCCGCCATTTTAAAATCGTTTCGCCTCGTCACGGTAATATCCGTTTAGTATAAATTTTGACTCAGAGGAGCTACGACGCTCGTTTGAGTTTAATTCGACAACTCTTGTTGTCGTTTGTGTGTATAAAATATTACTGTTTAATAGTTATGGTGAATATGTATTTTATTAAAGTTAAAAGTGAGTATAACTTAATACAACGTCGACACACACTCGTAAAAAAAGAAAGCAAAATATAAGAATCACATACGATTGGAAAGAGCTTCTTAAGAGCAATCCAGTGATACCCACAAGACACAATAGGGTGGAGTGAAGCGGTATCGGGAAAGTTAAAAATATTACCCGTTAACGTATTCAGGCAAAATACAAGTCCGTGTCTCCGACACAATCACAATTTTTTTTTCACTTAAGTCATTACTACTTATCATTTATATAACCTAGAAAGATATATACCCTAAATCCATCTGGATACTATAAGTAACACCATCATATGAATATTTAATTTCATTCGAATTAACTGCTAGCATGAAAAAATAAAATACAAACCAACAATATTTTAGTATTTGAAATATAAGTTTGATACAACTACATGGAACTACAAATTAGTGCAGCTAAGTTATGCAACAATACTGGCTTAGATGGTAAACTGTAGGAGTGAAATAATAATTTTCTTCATAAACAAAATGGACATATAAAATAAATGGAATATCACAAAAGTTTCATAGTAATCAGCCAAAAATTTAAAAGTTTATATAGGTTAGAAAGAAGTACTTATGCATTTATTACACTCTTTCTTGGAAAATATCATTATATATTAAGATTATTGAGATATGTTGAAAAAAAAGCTTGTGTGATAAACAAATCTAATTTTTAAAAAAAATTAAATCTCTCTCAAATCGAAGAATTGTTATTGATGACTTGTGTCGATGTCATATAAACCGTCCAATAACCTATGCTTCCTGAACTTTTTTAGATACAGCTCCAAACTACTACATAGTTGCCAGCAGACAGGTAAATAGGTAGAAAACTGAGAGATTCTGTATAATATGGCGGTCATTTTAGCTTTGCAAGTTATTTATGTAGGATATAAATTTGAAAATCTTACGGAAAACAATTGCTTTCGTCCTCGTAAAGTTAGGGAGACACAGAAAACCATTGCAACATAGAAAATTATATATTTAATACCACCGATTGAACATCAGAAATTATTTGAAAGATAAATGTTTCAGAAATTTCACGCTAAGTGAAACATCTTAAGTGTTTTCAGGAATTTCACTGTATGTAAAATGTCTTGTATGGGACCAGGGATAATATTATATGATATGAAATCATGTTCGATATTAACGTATGAAATATTGATTTTATCTTATATGTTCGAGGTTAACGTGTAAAATATGGGTAGAAAAACCGGAGAAAACTGGAAAAGCATTCGAAATGAATTGAAAAAATCTATATATACTCGCCAATGATAGTTAAAAGACATTCTAGTTAAGCAGTTTTACTGGTTCGCGCGCATTATAGATGTAACTGATAATTTTTACTAGTAACCCCGATGGTAGAGACATTAGGTAGAGAAATCACTTTTACCATCACGTTTAGTTCATCTCATTATTTAGTTGTCTTCATAACGTGTTTAGATCCAAAGAATTACCATTCATATTATTTGCGGTATATCCTAAAATAATGGTTTCAGATTCATGAAATAATGGTTTCAGGTTCATGAAATATAGTAGTGTGTAATGTGATAAAAGAAGAAAATATACTTAAAATTCGTGAAAAACCCAATCGGCAAATCAAATTAACAAAGCACGAGGAACGTAGCATTTTTTTAGATATCTAGTTAATTAGTACCACTTATCGTTTAATATTTATGGAAAGAAATGGCACATGAATAATGTTTTTACATTTGAATACTTGTGAGATCATTCACCTGTTCGTCTGTTCGTCATTATCTCTCTGTCGATTTTAATTCGTCTGTAGTTTTTCTCTAAGGTTGTTCGACTTAGATATTGTAAATTTGTCACAATGTTAAGGCGTGTCATCTCCCATATATATATTAATAGTCAGTATATAACAATATTTATATCAAAATTTCTTAAGAAAGAGTTAACTATTCCAAAAGTCTAGTAGTAAGGGTTTCAAATCTTTTCCTTAATTAGCTGCTCTGTATATATATTAATCCAGAGATATATTAGATGTGAGATATATATATATATATATATATATATATATATATATATATATATATATATATATATATATAATATATATTAAATTTATATAATTATAATTATATGTGTGTGTGTGTGTGAATACAAACATTTTTACATAAATATTTATTTTTTGTTATTTTTGCCTCTTCAATTTTGAAGTACCTAGGTACACATTAATTCGTGAAAATAAAGTGACTCGGTCCTGATGGTGTAAAAAATGTCAAAGTAACCAATTTGCCTCGCTATACCTGTCACTCACTGGTTTCCTTATGCTTGTAAACACACAGGTACGTACTAATATATCCTATATTTTAAAAATGTTTAAAAAATACTAGTTCTTAAAGTTTGTAACAACCAACTATCGAAAACGACAAGAATGTATGCATATTTCTTACAATAAAAATTATTATAGGTCGGCGAGATTACGTGGAAAATTTGCACATGTCGATAAAATATGTCATGATATTTGAAAATATTTTGATGTATTGATAGCGTATTTCCTTAGGTTTATTTATATATTTAGGTCAGTGTTATTTCTTAATATGAAACGTTGCTTTAAATTTTGCAGTATGGTGGTTATTGTAGAGATTACTGCTAAGCTTTACTTGCAGATTATAAAGTTTCTATTATAGAGTATAGAAACAATTTAAAAATAAACAAAAAATATCAACATTTTTCATATCTAATCAATCAAGCTTGGAAAATTAATATTTTTTGTTTTAGAATTGTTCAAATATTTTTTTCTATTACCTATAGGAGATATTTTTAGTAGAAATAATAAATTTAACGCAACAATAAGATGATTTTCGAAATTGTATTTTAAAATAACAGCTAGAGGCTCAAGAGGATATATTGTCATCTGTCGAAAACTGGACACTAAATTTATACTCAATTCTATCCAGTAGCTGAACAAAAAATTAAACACATATCTAAAAATCATTTCTAAACTTCTTTTAGATAACTAGAAGATACTGTTCATTTCTTCTGAATACAATTGAAACTTTCGAGGAAGAAACAATTTATTTGACACGTCTTCTTTTATTCTCCTTTTTATTTTCTTAATTATTAAATTTCTTTTTATATAACTTAAGAAGGCATACAAACGATATTTATCATTTAATGTTCATTATTATACAATTATACTTATACGCGGAACGCGTATTTGGCTAAATTTGCACGAGTCTAACAACGCCCTCTGACATCCCCACTATAAAATATATGATCCAGGATACTATATTTTATACATCAGCTACATTCGTGTAATTTATGGTCAAATTTAGGCCGTTTCTCATTGATTCATTCGGATTTATGTGAGAGACTGCACATATTTTTATTATTGTTTAAGGAAATTTTTAAAAGAAAATTATTCACAAGTATATACAGACAATGAAAGAAGAGACATTGGAAGAAAATGATGCAATTTCTTTAATATAACAAGAAATTATACTTGGGACAATATCTTTAAAAGGCCTGGTGGGCAAAAGCACATTAAACTTTTTTCGTATTTCAAATATTAACTTCATTAACTTTTTATAGTTCCGTACCTGAAAATCAAAAACACGGATTACTTGATTCCCCATCCGTTCATCAGTCTGCAAAGCCTCTTTTTTATGTAACGGGCGGAGATATCAAGTTGAAATTTAAATCGTATACTGAAGCTCATAGCATTACCTTGGTGCAAACAATTAAATTGAAACATAAGTATGAATACTGACACAGAATGGCTTTTTTCACTGGTCCGAAACTTATAGAGATTGTCTTGTCGATCTGCAGTCTGGAAAGTCGGCGTAAAAGGAGGTCTTATAGCACAAATAAATCAATATCTAATTCTATTTATAATTATTTTAAATCAGTATTAATAAAATATTTCTCAAATAAAACTTATCTAAAATATAAAATAATTTGTCTTTTACCTAAAATATAAAATAAAATTATCCACTATAAGTTTACATCGTTTACGTTTTACGCTATAACAACATCATAACTTTTGTGAAGGTGGAGAAGCAGAGGAAATAAATTATTACGTTTCGACGTACGTTAATCGCTTGGTATACTGACGGTGATACATATTATAGATGTTTTCTTTAATTTTCTAACAAATACCGAGTTGTTGAGCTAAGATATAAAATTGCAAATTGATTGAAAGTAGCTTAAATTTTTTGAAAAATATTTTGCTCCGCCCGGCATTTCGTTATTTAGACATACTTAATAATACATTTCGAATTGATTCATGCTTACATATTCTAAATTAACTAAAACCCCCTTTTTCTATTTTTTTTTCATGAATCATTTACTTAATGCTAACCCAATACTTTCATAATTTTGATGAAAATGAAAATAGCTTCAAAACTTATCGGCTTTTCTAAAGTTTATGAAAAAGTCATTAGGATCTTATTAAAAAATAATTTTATGGAATTGGTATTAATTACCTATTTATATGTAATTTCATGAAAATTGCTTCGTTCTAGTGTTGGGGGAATAACCGAATGTTAAAAGTTTGGAAAGGAAATAATACTAAATAAAAATTCGATTTTTACCAAAAATTTGGTAATGTAACATTACACAAAAATAAATTCATTTATTACAATGTCTAATTTCCATTTTTGTCATATTTTGAACATAAGAACATTAAAATTAAAACAAGGTTCCAAACGCAAAATGAAATAAGAAAAAAGGATACGTGTGTATCGGGGAATAGAGTAATCAAGATTTATATGAAATTATGAGAGAAGAACATTGTCGTGAAGAATCGATCAACATTGTCGTGAAGAGTTTAAAATATGTATATTCAAAGTATGTAACACTTTTTGATGCATCTAAAACAATAATTGTTTTGTGTATAACTGTTCGCATCAAACGGATTCTAATATCCCGTATCCCTTGAACTCTACATTAAAATCATACGTATCATCTCGATTTAACTTTTCAAAAGCTTTTTTATTTGAATAAACAAAGTGTCTAAAAATATTCGAATTGGAGAAAATTATTATTAGGGTTGGATATCGGGGTTTGCCCATAAATGAAAAAAGGCCGCTGTGTTGCGTGCTAACAAACATCGGTCGTGAGGTCAAAACCTCCAGGTCATTTTTGTTTGTTTTTTTTCTCATCGAATGAAGTTAATCACGATTCTTTGTTTTGATAATTTTTATCCATTTTACTCACCTCGTTTTAATTTTGTTTTCACATAGAATTAATTTAAACATTTGAATTAATAATTATAATTGCTCGATTTAAAATTATCAAACCATTGTATATTATTTATACAAATAATACTTCTTTCATCAAAATCAATGAAAATTTAATATATTTTCATAAAAAAAGGGTGCGTGTACGTGTGAGAAGTTATACTTCTTTGGCATCATTAAAAAATAGTTTTTAATTGTATGCAAATAATAAATTACAATAAAATAATAAAAAGACTGGAATAGGATAGTCAACACAGTCAATAAAGTTCAGTTTAAATTTCAAAAAACAAATAAATAAATATTTATTTTCTTACATTAAGGGTAACATAAATTCTCTTATTATTCGAACGTTATTTTTAAATTATGTCCATTGCCATAGCATCTTCCGGTAATGACTGAATCGGAACTTCAGTTATCAGTGGCTTATGATAACTAAAATATGATACAAAAAGTCTTGTATTAACAGCGTTGAGATATCGTACAAATACAGCATCTATGGTAGTGCCATGTCGTGTTTTCGAAACCAGAGGATTATTATTCATGGCTAGATTCAAATCATTTTGAAGGAAATCAATAAGTGGACGAGCATCTTCACGGGAAAAATTGACGTTGAAGTCCGCACTTAAAATTATCGGTAACTTGTCTTCTCCTCTACCAAGATATTCTCCTCCAGCTGTTGTATATGGCCATAATAAATATTTAACATTAATAATTTAATAATATTTAGTATTAATTATGTTAATAGTATTTTAATTTATATCAATAAATAATACATACGGATAGATAACCTCAATTATGTTGGAGCACTTGAAAAAGTCTATAAACACTATTTTTTCACTAATATTTACGAATAGTAAATATATTAATCAAAATATTGAATTTAAATCACTACTGAATATAATTTATCAGCACATATATAAATCGCACTTATATGAAACTAAAACACGTGTGTGAATATAGACACTAGAAACATGTGGAAAAAAAATACTATGAATATGAAAACAGTGAACAGAGGCGACGATGGTGCCAACTTGCGCGATTAATAGAGGTTCTGTTTCTATTTTGTTGGTAGTTTTTGTTTCGAGACTGCAACCGCTTCAATTTCATACTGTAACTTTTGTGTGACGAATCTTAAAATTTCACTCTCATCATTTTTTCATAACGCGCCTAAGGAAGAATAACTTCAAAAAGTACAATGCGATATCGAAGAATGTATTACTCATTCAAAGGCATTGCGGGAAGTCAAATAAACACTAGGACAAATAATTGAAAGGTTTTATTATTTTTCGACTCGTATAAAAAAAATTGTTTCAAAATAAACAGAATTGATAGGTAATAGTTATAAATTAGAGATAAAAATTATTTCTTTTTTTTGCCCGTTACTGAGAAATAATTAAAAGCAAGAAATATAGTTATAGAGAGAATATTATTAAATTATTTTGAATTAAATTTTCAAAGTGATTTTAAATATCTTGACAATTTAACTGCTTTCACTTTGTTTACTGAAAAAACTATTTTTTAGTTCTACGATATCTCAATGCTGTTAGTACAAGACTTTTGTATCATATTTTAGTTATCATAAGCCACTGATAACTGAAGTTCCGATTCAGTCATTACCGGAAGATGCTATGGCAGTGGACATAATTTAAAAATAACATTCGGATAATAAGAGAATTTATGTTACCCTTAATGTAAGAAAATAAATATTTATTTATTTATTTTTGCAAATTTAAACTGAACTTTATTGACTGTGTTGACTATACTTAACATTCTCTTCAAATGAAAAGCCTCTTATAATCAGTGGAAAATGAAATATCTGATTATATTAGACCATTATTTTCTTTCTAGGAACTTTTTACTAAATATTTTCGACAATGTTTTTCAGACTCTAGTAGAGTTTCAGTCTTAAAGTGGACTTAAAATAGAGTAGAGAATATAAAGTTTGTAAAGGAAATTTTTTCGGAAGTGTTAATGCAAATACAAGAAAAACTAATTTCACCGACTCAGAAGCGATTCTAAGAATTCATGATACTTTTGGTCTGTTTTTAAAGGAAACAAAACTTGAACTAAGTGGGCATTTATTATGCTCATTTCCATCTTAATAAATTTTTTCAGGGGATTTTTTGTGAGCTCAAAAATATTGTAAATAATCCTTACTAGGCTTATTAAATCAAATGTGTTTTATATTTGTTAAACTAAACCGATAACATTTCAGACAAAAATAAAAAAAGTTATGTTCATATAGGTGTCGTGCTGCTTTTTTAAACTTAAACACAGTATGATCATTATTTAGTTTTTGTACATTAATATTTTTGCGGTAATTTATTTGTTCTGGTAATCGTGGTTTTTCTTCACAGATACGATAATATAAAACATCAAATTATCTAGATTTTAATAAACATAAAAAAAATTTACACAAGTAAAAAAAAACATTTGCTACATAATATTGTTATTTATTGTATAATAAAATTTAATTAATTATAATTGATTGGTATACGATTAAAGCTGATCGCTATAACTGCTAGCTAATCCACTATAACCTTGAAATTTACGAGAAATTTCAATACGATCATTAAATAAGATAAATGAAGTTGCCAGTAACCTAATAGCTTTGATGAAGATTCACTGTGCTAATAATTAAAAAATTGTTACAAACAAGTACGTCTGCCATTATAAAATTATTTTTGTCATAACTAACTTCAAAGAATAGAAGCTTAGTTCTTAAGAACACTTTCGGGTATTACATTATTAGAAACGTTTTCGTTATTTCAAGAAATCTCGTTATAAAACCGGTTTTTTAATAAAATTTAGAAATATCTAAATAATTGCTGATGACTGCATAATATTATGTAACTGAATTTATGGTATCAATCACGAAGTAATGTGTATTCCATGCCGTCCAATGATCACTATTGTACATAAAATATTTATGCGTAGTTCAACTGTAAGTAAATAACGTACACTCAAGAGACAAGAAGGAAAGATATCACAAAACATAAGGAAAATTTGCTCATTACTTACTAAAATTTCATAAAACTTAAAAAAATTTGCCTACTAAAATTCCCGCGTTAATTATTAATTTTATTTAGAATAATATCTTCGTTGTGAAATATTCTTAGCTTCGTTTGTATAATTGGTAAAGCGCTTCAAATATTCTAAAGTTGTTTTAGTCGTATTTTATCAATCCTGATCACAAACTTAATAGTTAATTTTATTCAGTAGCAAATTTCAATATAAACATCATCTTTTTTTTTGTTATTTTCACTGCCAACATTTCAAATAAAACTTCAGCTTGTTTAAAGTATTATTGCTGATAGAATAAAATATATTGTAAATATTTTTCTATAATGAGATAAAAACACATTTTCTTAATTGTTTCTTGTTTGCTTATCTGTTTCTGAGGTATTACAAGATTGTTATTATTATCACACATAATGTAAAATTAAGATATATTAAGAAGGAGAAATAATTATGCATAGGAAGGAGAAACGAAGCGTTTGATATCACACCGCGCTGATATTAATTTAAATATCTTGAAGTAGTGTCACGTACACCAGTAAACGTGTAAAGATATACTTTTGTTAAAAACTTTGTTTTTAGAAAGAAAAATATGATTTACTCTTCAAAAGAAAATTTTATTTCATGTTAATTCTACTATCTATGAAAATCTATATGAAAATAATTTTTATAGGAAATATAGTTATCTGTATAAAAAATTTAACTTTTTTTTCAGTTAATGTTACAACGTTGATTTCTATCTACTTTTCCCTAAATAAAACCAGTGATAGTGCTATGATTGTATTATCCACTTTAAACCTAAAAGGCAATCGAAAAACGAACGTAATTCTTATCAAAGCTTAAGATATATACAACTAAATGAAACTACGTGATGTAGTATCATCTCTACTTTCTTTAAGTTCTTTACCACGACCTAGGTTTCGTTGTATTACAACACCTTCAGGTGGGCTGTTAGCAAAGATTAACTCTTAGGAACATCCAACAGCATTTATATGTTCCAAAACAATAGCGGAAGCCGGGTTTGTGTGAGTTTTTCCACTGCTTATATTAGTGATTTTATTGTAGAGGAGCGCTGTAGGTTTTATTATACTTCCGAGAGTTATACTATATACAAGTACTTGGCTTTAAAGTATTCTTTTGCATATTAGTGAGGGTAATAAATTAAATTGATGTTATTTTATGAGGTTATACAATGCAAATGTCCCGGTGCATGTAATAAAATTAAATGGAATTTATTCTCAGTAACATATTTATATAATAGCAATGGTATCTGAAAGTTAGAACAAGTTTATACCACAAAATCTACCTAACTCCCGTTTTATTTATCGTGTCGTGGTAAAGAACTTAAAGAAAGTAGAAATAATACTACATTACGTAGTTTCATTTAATTGTGAATAATGAATTTCTACAAAATTAACGCCAAACATATTCAATATACAATCAATGCTTAACATATAATTAATTAGCTGCAATGACAAAGCAATCAACTCAATAAACTCAATAAACTTTATTGATAACTTTATTTAATGTATAATTCCATATGCGAAATACATGTATCCATTTATTTATTTACCTATTTTTTAAAAATCCCATGCCCAACCTATAAATTTAGTCAAATCGCTGAGTACGTGGAAGAACATGGGAAAAACAGTAATAGAAAAATTATGAAAAGATAGAATACACAGCAATTGGCATAAATATCATAGAGCTATCAGTCGTGACTATCAAGCAGCTCCATAACCTCAATGCTGAATCAGTCATAGCTGGAGCAGAAAAAAATATCTGTACTGGTTACATGTCACCATACTGCGTTGAGCAATGTGAGTACCTGAAAGATATGTGAACATTTTGAAATATTCGTACGCGCTCTACGCAGGTAAAATAAATTATGACATTGTTCTCTCATGCAGCAACCAGGAGCATAAAACTTTCTAAACGCAATATTGATGGGATGAAAACGTAATGGTTTGGTAATTGGAAAAAAATGCTTTATCAAAAGAAGTTCCCTTCAGAGTTGAGATAAATTACATCCAACCACGCTCATTGTAAATTCCGAGGGGGTTAAGTAGGGATAATGTCCATAATATAAGGGGTTAAGTTGGGATAATATATATAATATACATAATTTTAAATAATTCCTTCAATGAGAGGATATAAGTGACTTGATACGTAGACTATATAACTGCGTTCGTTTTCTGAATACTATGGACTAAACAGTTGAATAAATTGATGACATATTTGAGATCGTGAAGATAATGGGAATTTTGTAAGACAATAGTACCTTGTAGGTTTTCCAACAGGTTTTGACAATATGACTATGAAATATAACAAGATTACCCATAATTACACCGAAATTCCGGGCAGATGAAGTCCTTTCGGATGTAGTTCTGTCGGTTCACAACTATGTACAAGGGAAAAAAGTAAGCGGAAGTATGTTATTATTGCACATTTGTTTATAGTATAATGTAGCTTGTTGCTCAGACTCTATTGGAATAGTAAGTATTTGAAATATTACATACACATTTTTATCAGGGGCTTTTGAGTGGATTTTTGTCAAGCAAATCTATTTCAACTGCCCTGTATGATCGCTACAATTTTATTTGCCTTTTAATTTTTGAAACGGAACTAGACTTTCTTAAGGTCACATTACTGGGTAAAAACAGTAATATGGATGATCGCAGGTTTATTATTCTGGTCTATGCGTATTCAAATTCCAATGGACTAACGAAGAATTTTTTAAAGCAATTTTCTTGCCTTTTTCCTTGGTTCTTCTAACTTTTTAATTTTTTTTTAACTAAAGTTATACTGAGTGTATTGATAATGCAAGGAAATTTTTTTTTAATATCCTTTGATATTGTTCGTTAAATACTGTTATAAAACACTATCTGTGCCTCACGGTTTCACTTGCGTGAAATTTAAAATAATAAAAGTTATAAGATTTTTTTTCTTAAACTCAATGTTGATACCGTAATAGAAAGAAATGATTTTAAAAGCAATTTAATGTATAAAAATTAAAAAAATTTAAAAATATAGGGTACGAAAAAAACATGTTTACTTATAGACTTTAATATACATAATTATTACATGTGGCAGACTTTCTGCTACGAGCCCAATTTCTTCCAGCCAATCACAAATTAAATCCAACCTCACTCGACGAATGGCCGGAATCGAAGCCGGGAATATTTAGTGCACCGCATCGTTAAAGACCGCACGCTTGTAATTCATCCACCATCTAACTAAAATATTATATTTAATAAGAAAATTGCGATAATGTCAGACACTTGGAGCGATCCTTAAATAATATACTTTGTATATAATTTTGCTTCATTCTCAATGTTGCGTGCATTTCACTGATTACAGTTCAGAATATTTTTTTAAGCAAACCCTTATAAAACTCTTTAGTCTAAAAGTTTTAATTTTTTTAACTTTTCAACGGATATAAATAGGAAAAAAAATTATTCTTCTTTTATTTTAGCCTGGTTCTATTTTCTGATTAGCTATTCTGAAAGCTCTAACTTGATATTGGCGATATACGAGTAGGTTAAATTTAGTTCAAAAAAGCAAATATGTCATGTCGCCTTTAGTTTTGCATCAAAATGGTATCCAGTTATCTGCAAACATGCATATAAAATTAGTTTACATATTACCAAAGCAAAAGTTTATACTCGGAACCTTTTACACTTTACGGATCCGCAATCCGTCATATCAAATATGAGACTGTAGCCTTAAAGAAGTCCTACTTCATGATATTCCACAATGGTGTTTTTAACACTTTTTGAGATTAAGTGCTTCTCATGGTAATGTACTGTGTTGTCGTAGTAACGCCCTACAATGCCAGTTTATTATATTTATTGTCATAAATTTTGGTAAAGTCAAACAAAAGAAATAAACAAAATTTGTTAATAGTTAGTCTAATTTTTTGATTCACCTAAAATTTTAGAAATGTCTTCGGTGTAAGCACGAAGCCAATTTGATCTTACACTTGTTAGAGGAAATTTTACTTTTGAATTAAATTATTTTAAAATGTACAAACTATTTTGACCTGTAAATTTTTACAAATATTTAAAAAAAAGTCACCATCTTCCGTAGTTTATAATTGTGTGGTGGAAGAAAAGAAATATAAACAACAAGTGGCTATATAAAATTAAATATATAACAGTATATTTGGCTTGATAAATGACAATCTTAGAGGAGTCTGTAAAAAATAGGAAAGGTCAGCGTTTTGCAAATCAGACGTAATGACCGCAGGAACGACTTTGAAGTCTCTTTTATCCTATCTAAGCGAGAGATGATTTGGTGTTAAGTCAATAAAATAACCACGAGATTTATCAAAGAAATAAATGTTTTCTGAAAACTTACGGTAAACATTCCCAAATATATCATTTCAATTCCACTATTTATGCCTTAAATCCTGTGGCAGAAATAATCGAATAGAGTAACATTTTTTTTTTGTTTTTCATTATCTAATATTGGTATTAAAATTTATTTAGTCGCTTAAAATATGTAGTATAAATTTGAGTAAAATCAAATTAAATTTATACGTACATATTTTAGGCGACTAAAGTTTTTCCGGTTATCGTCTATCAAAAGAAAAAATTGTTTAAATTATCTGGTAGTCGTAAGAAATCTTTTAGAGTTTGTATAATATTTTATAAATAATGTTCGGAAGAAAATTCTAACAAATTCTACTGCCGTCTTCAAAAGATAGGTCACAAAACTTGGAACACCGATTTGCGTTGAACTCAACATAATTGTCGATTATCCAAAAATTAGTGTTTATATGTAATCGTGGTAAGCGTTTTTGAATAATAAAGAATAGGTCCGAATCTAAAATTTAGATTCAAGCCAGTTTATGACAAATTCGTAACATTTGATAAGTAATTTCACAGCCTAGTGAATACGCTACTTGGCAATGGTTCGATTTTCAGAAATAACAAATTTTAATGGAAAATAGTAATAAGTCGACTTGTTTAGTAATACCATTGTTGGTTTTTGTATTGCCAAATTAAATGCCACCGTTTTACACATAATATACATTTAATAGTAAATCGATTGTAAAAAGCTATAAATACTATAAAAATTTGAATTATTTTATTGCTAATATTACATGTTGTAATTAGGCGTGCGTCTTAACTCTGCCACACCAAAAAAGGACGATATACATTTTGTTTTTGGTTACTTTTTCATATAAAGCTTTTTTTTTGGTTTATGGTTTTTCAAAAACGCTGTTGGTTTTTACCCCTTTATGTCCATATGCAAATTTCTATGTCCCTGAATGTAATTAATTTGTTTAATTAAATTTTATTTGAAAAAGTCTCTCTTAGGGAACACCTAGAAATCAAGATAAATATCCGTGCAAATTCAATCATTTTTAGGTTTTTTAATTCTTAAGATTTCGTGACGTGTCACATGATATATATATATATATATATATATATATATATATACATACTTATGTATATATTCATATATAAAATAAAAAAAATAATTTTGAATAAATATGGAAAAAGAATCGCATGATATTTGGGAAGAGAACCTCCAGAATCATAATCGGTTGGATTATCAACTGAACTATAAAAACATTATCGTCGGGTTTTTATTTTGTGTTATGTTTATTTTTATTAGTGTAATGTATTGTATGGTCATACAGAGGAAAAAAAATCAAAAATCTCGCTTAATTTATTGAGTTCAGTAAACGAGCCCCAACTGAGGTTTATAGTAAACCGCTGAAAAATTCCCATGACCACCTCCCTCCTCCATTATAAGGCCCTGCTTATTACAACATGTTTTTAAAGAATTCACTGAAATATAGTAAACAAGTTAAAATTCGACGGGGTTTCTATTAGTTACTATTTTAAATTGTATGATGCAGGCGGTAACCGTCATTTTACTCATTGTTACATGACAATGAGATAAATATTATGTTTTATTTACTTTTTTTTCATTTTTTAAAATATTTCGGTAAAAAAATCACATGTATATCATGGTTTTAATATTATCATTGAATGAAGGAAGCCACTTACGGAAAAAGGTGAAGTGAAATGAAACAAATTTTCACAAACAAATTACCATACCACATAACAATTATTTTAAAATTATGTTTTATCATATTATTTATTAATTGTTATATGGACCCACTTAACTCTAAAGCAGAAATTAATATCAATAACCTATACGATGGTGGGTGTTACGATTTGCATTCCCATGATGATGCTATATTTTAATTTGGAGGTTGTGATACGAAACACGTCACATGTTATTACCTGGTAGTTATTTACAGTGTGCGTATAAAAATGTCATACCATAATCACCATCAACAGCTTGTTTCGGTCCGCTGCTCGACATAGGCCCCTCCAAAGCGCATATCGTTAATGTTAATACCCATAGTCCCCACGCTGTTCAGGCAGGTTGGCGGTCGCAGTGCATATCTTCTCGCACCAGTAGCACGGCTATGCATCACTGGTCCGTGTCATTTTAATTACGTGCCTACAAAAATCACTCAAACCGCGCTCGACGAGCGGCCGGCAATTGAAACCTAGTCCCCACGGTAGGTCGCGCTCTATTTACACAAATATGTGTGCAAATTGTTTTATTACTGAATTTCCGAAATCCACCACTATGTAAAGTATACTCATATTAGGCACTATATATCTGTGAAAGATGTAAAAATAATGACATTTTCTCTATATACACACGAAACCTTGTTGAAAAGAGTGTTTTATGCAGAAATGAGTATACATGATATATAAAATCTTTAAATGTAACTTAAGCTTTTAATACCTGGAGATATGTAAAGACTAAATGCTTCCAGCGATGTCTTCTGAAGTATGTGAAAAGAAAAACAAAAAAACATATAGTTCCATTTGGGATTAATAATCAAAAATTAGTTTCTTTTTTTACATTGCATATCATTCGGGAGAAATAGCCTTTTGTTATTATTTTTATACCTTCTAAAATATATGCAAGATATGAAAATATATTCACATCAATCTGAAAGTGTTTAGGTATTATATATTGTCTTTATTGGAGGAAAACCTAAATAAAGGAATTTTTTAACTGCTGTATACTTGTAATAGGTCTATGAAAAAAGCATTTCAAATTGAGTATTTTTAAATTTTAATTTAAACGTGTGGTATTTTGCCATTTTACAAAATTTGCATATGAATAAAATAAAATTCTGAAAGAGCTACATTCTGGCAATGAGTAGACATCATCTTCCTATTCTTATGCCTGTTAATAAAATACTATGTACCCTATTGTCATGTAAAAATAAACTAGTATTTACAAATAGTTTAATATAAATACTACGAACGCGTAAATAATAACACTCTTGTTTACATATGTACATATGTATCCACATAACCTTATAAGCCGAGTACTGGTCGTACTTAACAACTTGAATATGTTAACAAGAAATAATAAATAGTTAAATCAATATATTTGCTTTCTTAAATATTAAAATAATCTAACTTAAACCAAAGTTACCTGAACAGGGGAAATTGATTCATGAAATTTGTAATTTAAATTTGACGTAATTTTTGCTCAAATGCATGCATAGTGTTCTGAAATGTGACGACTATCATCCAACTCGCGCCGCTCTCTGCATCAGAGTAAGTGGAGAGGCCTCAAAGATTTACTTACCTTGCATCGAGTACCCACAAAGTTGAGCAATGAATGCAGAACTACTTTCAAACTATATAATATCTCAATCATGGCATTGATAACCACGAGGGAAATATGTTACAGGACGATTCAACAAAAATGTAGTAATTCCCGTCTTATATATTTTAGTTCGAAGAATATTTATATTTTCATTTCGTTCTTGTGATCTTCTAACGTAAACTGATGCAATAAATACCACGTTATGATCTCTGTTAGTTGCTTGTCAGGTAACAAGCTTAGATTTATTAAAAGTGAAGCTGCGTGTATCGAGCATGCAACATAGTCGTAGCAACATATTCTTCTACATCATAGTATATATCTGGCAATTGTAGATTACTCTTTTTTAACTAAATAAATAACATGTTTTTAATATATTTATTTGTATACTAAAACGCAATTATAGGGTTTGAATTAATTTATTCGGTTTCATTATTTGTCACTTCCAATTGAAAACCTTACATGACATCATTGCTGTGAGAATCCACTCGCATCATCATAAATTATTATGAATGATTTACAAAATTGAAAGAAATTGATAACAAACAGTTATACAGATAGTTACTACATTTTGTATGTTATATTACATGTTAAGGACGTAAAGTTGAATTGATAAATATACAATTATACCTTTTTATATGAATGAAGGGGGAAAAACAATTTGAATAAGAAGTACTAGCGTGACCCGTGCAAAGTCTTCGCATTATTTATTCCATTATGAAGCTCAAATGACAGATCAAACAAATATTTTACTAAAATTGACATATAGAGGCGCAAGTATCAAAAGCATTGAGCTAAAGCGCCACTTTATTTATACGTGAGTGGATTTGAAATTAAACAAAAATTTTACCGACCGTCAATCATATTGACGTTGAGCCGTTAGATGGCAGCATTGCTGTTTCGTGTATATAATTTTAATAATTAATTAATTTGCAAAAACAATAGCAATAATAAATTTTTTAGTTATGGATGCCGGTAGAGCAAGTAATTATCTATAAAATGATATATAATTTATGTGGATTAGTTGTGAGGTTTTTTCTAAAAAGGGAGAGTAACATCTTAACCTTAGCGTATTAATATATATGATGACGATGATGATGATGATGATGATATTCACTAATATATTCCCTTTGCTGTTACTCCCTTTGGTTATAATAAACCTATTATTTACATCTATTACGATGAAAGATCCTATGATACTTAAAACATCAACAAAACGCTTATTATCCTATCCGATATAGCTTGTGGATATCCCAACGATTATAAATATTGAGCTAATTTTAAGAAATAAATTGTTATTGATTAAAGAATTTTATCTACATACTACATTTCATAATTTCGCAGTCTTATAATCCAATAAGAGATATTGAAAACTAATAAATATGTCATATAAATACCGAAAAATGGATGGGATATAGGTATTTTTAAAAGATAATCTTTCACAGTATTATGTACAGGATACTTTATTGTTTGTTTAATGAATGTCAAGTAATCTTGTTCTATATTATATCCTAAATAAACTTTATTTCTATGTCAATACATCCAATATATTCGGAATAATTTGAAAAAATTACTCATGACATTTAGGCATTATTAAAATTCTTTAATTTCTATACATATTTTGGCATACTTTCTCAAATGTCGTTTTTAAGACGAAGTTTCCAAATTTAAATAAATATGTCAGGTATAATGATATTTACTATAACTTAAACCCATATATACGTACCTTCGAGAAAAATGTCATGATGCAAATGTGATCGTCATTATGCCGTTCAATAAACACCCTGAAAATGTTTTTCCCATCTAGGAATGCCTTTTCTTATATGAAGAGACAGACTGAATAAAAATATGATATGGGTGTCCCGATGTGATTTTGCTTTGACGCCCGAAGTACTTTCCGTAAATACATCTATGTAAGGTAATATATCAATTTATCTTCATTATCTAGAATTATGTTGAATAGAAATATATTTCCTAACATAAGCAAAAGGTAACCTGGTAGTCTGTGACATAAATGCGTACCTACAATTCAGCAGTGGATTAACCAGACAGCATGATATGAGTGATTCATAAAGTGAAATTATCGTTAAATCCAGCAGTGATGTTAAAATAAAAATATTTTCAAAAACTATGCGGTGAACATTGTTTTAGTTAAGTTTTAATGACTACATATATAAGGACATCTGATTCCTGTAAATTAATTTCTTTCATTCAACCTTAAAAACATTTTTTAATAATTTATTTTCATCAGCAAAATATACACTGGATAACGTAAAACAACAAAAGTTTCACAAGAATAAATGAAAAATAATTTAAAATTAGTAATGAAAGACAGCTTGTGGATGGGCCAAATTAATTTAAGATGACTGATATATATATATATATATATATATATATATATATATATATATATATATATATATATATGTATATATATATACACACATATATTTGAATTTCAACAAATTGTTGGAAAATAAGTTATTATTTTTACCAAATTTTTGCAAAGACCATTAGAGAAGATGAGGGTAAATATTTTGGAGAGGAATTTTAAAGTTAAAGTTGATCTTATAAAAAACTGTGTACCCTATCATTGGAAATATTGAAAAAAAAAGTTTTTCATATCCCTGTTTTCTTGCCTTTTTTTCAATATTTTACAGAATATAACAATATTTGAAATATCATTACCATATTGATGATTCATTACTATAATTATTCGTGTTCACACCATATTCTATCGTATATTAAGACCTCAGGCATCACACAAGATTAAAGATACCAACCAAGATACCAACAAGACACCAATTGAACATTTTCGCTAAAAAGAGTTTTTTTTAGTATAAAGTAAAACGTTTAAACTTTGATCACAAAGAAACTAGATTGGTTCTTTTGCCTTGAAACAAAAAACAACTTCTATAATAATTAATTTATACATAAGAAAAAAGCGACACTTACTTTATATTCCAATCTCAATGAATTATTTTCCATCTAAATTTTTACTCGTAGTATATATACGTGAAATCTTCATTTTATCTTGTTAAATTCATATATTCTTCAGGATTAAAATCTTGCTATTTTATGCGTGCTTTCTAGCAACATTGGCAGCACCACGCCATAAGAATATTAACCATTACTGCGTAGAGAAGCGATATTCACCTCCCCACGCCAGTTTAACGTCACCCGCAGATAACGAGTACAGTCAAGAGTACGAGATGCCAGGTTGCCGCTTGAGATCCCAGGTTGCCCGTGTTATTTGTATAATTTTGCGATGTTTGGTCGAGTTTAACTTGTGTAATTCAGTTTTAATTGATAACTTTTTATAATAATTCAATATAATGGTCTGTTATTGCTATGTGTACGAGTACTTAGAAAGCAATAAAATCAATAAGGACAGGAGATTGTTTTTCTTCCTTTTTTGTTTGTTGTAAATAATTTTGTTTTGTATCACCCACTTATTTGGTTAGTGCCTATAATTTTATGTCTACAAACATGTCACTGAGCAGTTTTAAAATACAAACTATTCTTAAAAGTCGTTGCTTTGTTTGAACGCGATGTGGAAAACGTATCCTTAGAGTGTCTGCCATAGGCTTTTTATATGGTTTATGAAGAATCAAAAGTACAACGAAGATCTTATTCTAGTGTATCATATTTATATCACTTATTCTAGTCAGTATATCACTTATTCTAGTGTATCATATTAGTGTATCATATTTATAAATTTACAAAAAATATTTTTATTTAAAATTTGATTTCGTTTTTCTGATCCACACCACCTATCTTTTTTCAAATTGTATCTTAATATCATTAGTATCAAATCACTTTCACTCATTTAAATATATAGTATAAAATAATTTCTTTTTTAAAATTCACTAATAATAAAGACGTGTGCCTCAGTATAAAGTCACTGCGCCAGCGTGCTATCGAGACATTCGATCGATTCTGTTGGTTCGAAAGAGAAACAGTTATGTTGATGACGTATAGCGTTAACTCGCTCGATCGGCTTGATTGCCCGCAACGATCTAAACCGATATGTAGTGATAGTAAACATTCTTTATCTGTACGCTACTGACAGCCCTAGATTAATTTACGCACACATACACACGGATACGGGTAGGCGAGTGCGTATATAATAGTGTAGGCAATTAAATCTGTTCGCTAGTACGGAGTGTTGGGGATGTAACCACGCCTTGCTCTTTGCTTTCTTATCTATATTCTTGCTGATTTTCTATTCTCTGTCCAGGTTCTAAACTTCTTTTAGCTGCCTTTTGGCCTTTTTTGTCTCACACGCAATAATTTTCAACTTCTTCCTTTTTGTACTTTTACTCTAAGAAAATGAGATCTGCAGCATTAGAAACTTAAATTTTTAACTTCTTAGTATTCATTCTTATAAATTAAATATACAAATTTAAAAAAAAAACAACAAAAATAAACGTTATTTCGAAAAATAAATAAAACTGCAACGCCTAAACATTTATATTTTTTCGCGGTAGTTACAGCATATTTTTTTCGAACACTCCAAGCAAATTGGTACCTTACACATAAAACATAAGTAAGCAGTTTCGTTCGTTTCGTTTCTTTTTTGGATTACATGTAAAACATGTTTTACGAACTTCAAGTTTTTCGACATTAGAAGTGCTTGGTTTATCGTCCCCTATCTCTAGAATACGGCGAATAGAGTTCTTAAGATCTCTCTGAATGTGATCATTTTTTTCGCGACGTTCCATATGCGGCCTTGTAAGCTGTTCTGCTAGTTGTTTTAGAAATTTAAATCGACTTCTAGTCTTCTGTGCTTGGCTGCTAAGGTTGATGACATAAGCATTCGAAGCAGAGATGTCCAAAATTCTGTAAAATATAGTTAGAGGCCATCTTCGCGTTCGATGAGAAGTAGAGTAATTTGAACATCTTTGATCCAGTAAATCAACGCCTATTTGGTTGTAGTATAAGATCATTTCCGGTTTCTTGCTACTTTCGTCAACACTAGCAGTATGATGCATACTTGAAATCATAACCACAGCTTTATTTTTTTTTCTGGTACGTAAGACGATAAAGTGATACTTTTGGTAAAACCAAAGATTGAGGACTCGATTTGCCGATTTCTAGATGGTTTGAACTCAGGCGGTATTTCACGTTTGTTCTTTTTGAGTGTACCAACATAGCTGAGGTTCTTCTCTTTCAAAATATTGACCAGTTCTATCGAAGAAAACCAGTTGTCAGCGGTCACGTTTCTATTAAAATTTTCAATCGGTGCGATAAGACTTAGAACCGCTTGAGTTGGTTCTGATTGACGCTTCTGCTCTTGTGTCAAATTTTTGTCCATCAGAATCTTTGCCGAGGTATATGTAAGCATTTAGGAGGTAACCGTTTCTTGCATCTGTAAGGCACATAATTTTAAGACCATATTTAGCTGGTTTTTTTTGGCATATACATTTTAAATTTGCAGCGACCGCGAAAAGCTACAAGCATCTCATCTACACAAGTACAAGTTCCAATCGTGTACACTCTTTAACAATTTTGTATAGAAGACTGAAAAAGTTCTGAAATTGGAGCAGACATATCTAGTTCACGTCGTTGCTCTCTAGTTTCTGCATCATCAAATCGAATAGTATTTAGTAGAACTTCCAACCTATTCTTACTCATTATGCAACGATATATTTCTCTTCCAGTTCCATCAGTACTGAACTACCATGAAGTGTAGTGCTCGTGATTTTCTTTGAATATAGCTGTATAAAGCAAAAGCCCAATGAAAGCTTTTAGCTCTGTACGGTCCAAATCATGCACACAAGTCTGCTTTTTGTACTTCGGTCTGATTTTGCTTATTTTCTGATTAGTGTGTAGTACTATTTTATCTAACACTGATGAGATGTTAGATAAAATAGTACTACACAATATAATAAATAAAAGACTCCAAATATCCAGGGGCGTAGTAGTATTACTGAGAATCGCACGAAAACTGGCTTTACACCTTGTGTTTGTTGCACAATACTATGCTGCGGTGTCCTTGAACGAGCTATATTCGGTGTAGATGCCCATCGAAAACGATTACTTCCAAAATAATTATATTTTCTTCGCCTACCTCCGGACTGCAAGCGTGAAATCGGAATATTATCATCCGAAGAGTTAGTCTCTTGAGTTTACCTGTATGGTGATTGTGACCTTGAAGAGATTGGTGATATGGACTGTAACGGACTCATAACATCTTTATTCTCACCCTCAACTTCAGACGCCGATTCACAGTCTTCAACCTGCACTAAATCCTCGCTTACATCAGGTTCCACGTCACTGCAATCCTCATCCGGTGATTCCTCCTCATCAGAAATTTCTTGCTGTAGCCATCTTTCAATAATTTTGTTATTATTATTCATTTTGACACTAAAACAACAAAAAAATAAGTACAAATAATCACACAACAACCTACGTGCGGTCATGGAGACCGCTGGCCAAATATTTTTACTTACCTAGGCTAGACTCGCGCACGTATTAACTCGCCGAGCGCAAGCGCGATACTGATTGGCGTGTAGAAAACGTACATGGACGCGCGAGGTCGTACGACACGCACACGTAGAAAAATTTGAATTTAAAAATCCGTTGCGGTCTCTGAGACCGATGGTAGGTGGTTAAGGGTTAAGAACAGTTTACAATTGCAAAATTTGAAGCTCGAATTAATTTTTGAAAAGTTATTTTTACAATTATTCTTCCAGAAATTTCTTTTAAATTTGGTAAAGTATGTTCATTTTTAAAATCGAACATTTATTTTCTTTGGCGATGTCTTCCTTCGAACAAGGATCTGTATTTTCTACATTCTCTGCCCTGAATAAGAGGTATGAATATCAATAATTCTGGCGTGATATTGTTATTGATTTCATAGAGTATACATTTGCAAGCCAGATGTATTTTCATACATTTTCGTAGTGAAACAAAGGAACCTTATAAATTCCACTTTCTATAAATATAATTCTATTTTTTGTAATAAACAACGTGGAAAATAGTAAACAATTCAAGAATTATAGATAACTATACAATCAAACATTACTGGTGTTCGGGTATAAACCTGACCGGTTTTATTTGCTTGTAAAATCAACTATTGGGCAGTTGTATTTACAATTGAAGTATATATATTTTATATAAAAACCTATGCGTTTTTTACGCCTACCATATACCTGCATTTTTATATAAAAAAATTCATTTCAACCATTAATCTAATTATTTACAGGCCTATTTAAAAAAGAATCTTTATTGCCCTGTAATTTTTAATGTCTCTTATTCAGATCGCAATTTAGACCATCACCAAACAAATTTCTCTTTGAATTTTTCACTTGATCAATCTTATAATCAAATGTTTGACGAGCGGGCGATTTATACTCATTTACTTTTGTTTGTTCCGGTATACAGTCAATGCTTTTCCTCCATTTCCCTAACGTCATAAATTAAATTTTTTAAATTCAATTTGTGATGAGTGTTTCCTTTTGTGTAGCGCAAGACGATATGCCTATTTAAAACAATCGATAATTACTCTTATTTTACCATCTTTTCCGTGTCGGTGAAAAACGAGTGGAAATCGAATAATATTGGCATTAATGAAATTATTTGTCTAATATTTTAATATTATTCTCGTTTGTGTTATATAATTCAGTATTCAGATATGTATACATGTTACATAGTTACTTATCTCTTTCCTAACGTTTCTGTTGATGGTTCATGTATGCATGAATGTCGCATTAGAAATATCAATTACCTACACTAACGCAACCGTAGAAGCGCTATTTATTGCGCATTCATTTGAAATTACTTGATGAATAAACATATAGGATTTGTAATTTTACAAGCCTAATATTTAATTAGGTAACATGACCAGGTGCTGCTAGAAGGACTTTAAGACCATTGTCCATTTTCTGTGCATTATAACGCCATAAATTTGATCTAAAACACATTTACTACAACTTTAGTATGCCATTAGAAGGCAAAAATTTTTAACATGAAATTTGGAAAATAACATTATTTCCATCCCATCTTACCAGGCTAGAATATTATTGTTTAAATTAAGCACGCATTGCAACAAAATATTTCAATAAACTATCTGTATTATTTATATATAGGATTTTAAATACGAATCAAAATGCACCATTTAAAAAAAGTTTGTCAAACACTAGCAGAACTTGCAGTACAAGAATATGTACACAGTTGGGCACTTATAAACATTTAAGGGTACGTAGTATATGTAATTAAATGATTTGCAGACATTAATATTTCTCAACATGTTATATATATATATATATATATATATATATATATATATATATATATATATATATACATATATATACATATTTAGACAATTGTACTTGTGAATATGAAGAAAATATGCTTTACTTTACTTTTTATTCTGGGAACTAATATAACCTTAAATTCAATCTAATATCCCAAGCCTTTTCTGAGAAAAGAGACTATAATAGACAAATGGAACAGACGGATGGCTGAATAACCAAACGATCCTATAAGGGTTTCGTTTCTTGTTTTTTTTCATTTTAGGCACAGAAATCTAAAATATTTAAAGTTTAATTTCATTTCATTTCTACCATCTTTAATGACTTTGGAAAAATATGAGATAATGAAATAAACCAAGGATAATGAAAAATGTTTTCAGAGTCTTTCATAAAAAATAAACAAATAATAATAATATTAATAAAGGTACACAAAAGATATGCTGCTGCCTCTGTGAAAGTAACAGATCCCTATTATATTTAACTGCGATCGTACGATTTTAGCCAAGATTGAAGCAAAAAAATTCAGAACTTCGTTTACTGAGGTAATACCGTAATTAATATGTATTATTACGGTATTACCTCTTGTTAAGGGTTGTTTTCTCTTGTTAGTATTACTCGCTTATTAAGGGCAGTTTCAGAGTGTGTTTCAGAAGAAGAGAAAGACCCAAGTCCTCCCGTAGCACAAGAAAAGTGCTTTCAATCAGACGTTGGACTAAGTGACAGCCCTGATGATAATGTGACTTTATCATTTCTTCAATTACAAAAGCAGCAAATGGGTCCGTATGGCGGAAAAAACGGAAATATTTGGGTTAAAAACACACCTATTCCCACCAGATATACAACTGTTAATATAATTAAAGAATACCTTCCTAAAGGATTACCCCTTCATCGTTCTTTGGGATCACCTACAGAGTGTTATTTCTGTTTCATTAGTGATGAGTTTTTGAGCATTTTTTGGATAACACCAATAAATTTGTAAGGAATGTAAAATCTAAATATTGTGAAGAAAAGGATGCTCAAGAGAAAACGCAGACAGAAATAAAGGGGTTGGTTAGATTACTCTTACAGTGTGTCGTGAAGAAATGTAGTTGCATGAATGCCGGTAACTTGTACAATAAAAACGGTTCATTTGTGGAAATTGCCAGACTAGTTACGGCCAACGTAGATTGTTATTTCTTTTATATTGTACCAGATTTGACGACACGAAGGTTACGGAGAATATTATGAAATACGATAGATTAATACAGGACTTTCGCAACAAATTAGTTCAAAGTTGTTGGTGGTACTCCTTTATTTGTTTTCATGACCATTGATAAAATACTACCGGTTTTTCACAGTAAGTGCAATTTCCGATACTACACACTGACTTAACCGAATAAGTACGACTTCAAAATACAAGCTGTTGCGGCCGCACAAACATTTTACTCGTTCAACATGAAGGTGCATGTGGGTACTCAACCAAGTAGTCCGTTTCAATGCAGCAACAAGCCTAATTTTGTGGCTCGTCTTTGTGAACCAATTTCAGGATCAGGACAAAACTTGACAATAGACGACTAGTACACTAGTCATCAATTAACCGCTATTCTGTTGGCTTAAAATAACTTGACATCATTCAGTAATATAAGAAGAAATGACACTCAAATACTTATGTATTATAAAGTACGCGAAGAGAAATGATGTTCGTTTGGATTCGAAAGAATGACTTAATTACCTTAAATATGAAAAAAAGGTAAATATATTTTGTTACTTTCCAGTATGCATAAAGATAAAAAGTCGATGAATTGTCAGGAAAACCTGATATTATATTTGATAACAATGATACAAAGTATGGAGTCGATATAATGAATGATCTTTTCAGCATATACGATAGTCAACGAAACGGTGAATAATTTTAAATTAAGGTGGTGTATAATTTAATTTTACACTATTATCAATATTGGAGCCATACATACATAAATGATTTTGAATTTAATAAAAGAACAACTGCTATAAAATTCGACTTTGCTGAAGAAATTTCAAATTAATTTATGGATAATCAATTGAAAAACAAATATTCACCTTACACTTTTTCGCAAATAATTAAATTGAGAGCCAAAAAATCCTATATATTTCTAAAATTTAGCAATAACGATACATTTTTAAATCAAATTTTACTTGTATTAAGCCATTACACCTATTGTAATAAAAGAAAAACGCAAGACGAAATACCGTCGTTTCATGTAACTGGTAAATGCAAAGGATGTGCATTCCAATAACACCAGTCACGAATTCAGATGACGAGTAAGCTGATACAATATTTATACAAGATTTGTCAGTTTTTGGTTTTGTTTTTATATTCTGTAATTTTTAATTTGAATAACGTAAATAATAAAAATATCTTGAACAAAAACATTAAATGACTAACGATAATTTAGAGTAGCTATATTTGGGTGCAAATGAAAATATAATTAATTTCTAAGATAATATTAATAAACCTAACAGTGTTGGCGATATTTTTATATTATTGTACAGATTATAACGCTGTTTTTCATACGAAGGGTGCAGTTTTAAATTTGTTGAAGACCGTTTAAGTATTTAATACAAACTAATAAATAAATGAGAACATTCAATGTCTCATTTTATCATAAGTTACAAAATAAAACAAATTACTCATTCGTTGTCTCAAACTTTCGTTGTCTCAAACATTCGTTGTCTCAAACTCGTTGGCACATAATTTTGTGGTCTCAAACTAGTATTTGCTTAATAGGCAAAAAAAAATTGCCACATGAAGAAAGTTTTAGCGAATGAATTAAAAAAATTGTATCTTGTCGTACTTATCTAAGTTACATAAATTTTTCATATTGAAACAAGATTAAGTATAACTGGAGATCTGGATCTTATTTTCGGGAGTTAGAAGCCGATTTCCAATATTTAAGAGAAAATATTCATAACAAATATCGCAGCTTTATAAGAAAAGATAAAAATGGTGTGAACATACATTTAGAAACGAAGAGAATTACGTACTTCGAAAGTTGGATAAACACGGGGTGAAATAATCTTGGCCATAAGAAACTTTGTGTATTACGTCTCTTATAAAGCTCCGGGAAAAGCTTAGCGGCCAGTCGACTTAATAACGTAATACGGTGCGGCGTGGGTTAACTTACCGGTGAGTTTTTTCTTATTGGCCTGAAGGAAATATTTGGTACATTATTCGATACAAATTTTTCTATTTTTGTGTATATTGCTATGTATAGCCCGGAAAATAATCCAAACAAGTAGAATAAAGGTGCGTAAGGCAAAATATTTTAAGTAATAAAGCAAGATATGGTTAGTGCGTAACGATAATTTATTAGGTTGGCAACTTATAAACCCACCACTTCTGTACACAACATTTTTAACTTTTTATATGTATTCAATGAAATAAATTGTTAATCATATAAGCACCGTCGGTATCTGATACTTATCGACAACGTGTAATCAGAGCTAAAGTTCCGTCCTTGTAAAAATCTTTGAGCCTTTGACTGAAAAACCGGCGAAGTTCGACATTAATATGACTTTGGTCTTTAAATTGTATATGACACACAAAAGATCTGGAGATTACGGTGGATGAAGTATTATACTCCATCCAAGTGAAAGTAGTTTTACACGGGTTACTTTTGCTTCGTGGGGTCGAGCATTGTCATATAAAAATAAACTTTGCTTTGATTTGAAGGAAGTTTAATGGTGACTTTGCTCAACTGTTCACAATAAATCTTAACTGTAGTTGTACTGTTAGCTTTCAAGAGTTCACAATGAGTAATTCCATTTATACCCCACCATACACTTAAAAATATAATTGTCCAATATTATATTTTGGTCTAGGTACGCCTTTTACTGCAGCTCCTGGTCACGGGCGTTTATGCTAAAAATTAACATAAGCTACCCAATTGTCATCTACTATAACCAGATATTTTAACTTTTTATTGCTACGATGGGAACTCAGTATCTACAAGCACACATTAGCTCACCTCTAAGTTGAAAGTATGTTAGCTCTTGTGGTATCCAAACGACATATTTCTATTGTTTTCTGAAAGCATTAAGTTGTTTTTCCATCGAAGATCATAAGAGCGTAACGACAGTTCTATCTGCATTATTATATGACGTATTTTCCGGAGTAAGTATTTTATTTTCTAAATGCCGATGTAATTAATTGTTGAACGATACTGAAAAAAATATATTTGTCTTAATTTTAGTCAAACGACAACAAAAATTAGAACGTCGATGCTAATATAGTTAATAGATGTAAGGATTCTGTATGAAATATTGTTCTTTATTATCTTTCGTCTGGTTTGCGATTTAAAAATATTTTAATAACGAGTAAAATTGCATTACGGGGATTCCATACCCTTATCCATACCATTTAGGTACATATAGTATAAAAATTACGTAAGTGTTACGTAAGTGTACATAGAAAGTTTTTCCGCACAACGGTTTTCATTTCTTTTCAAACCAGATCATTTGTTATTATCTTAGCAAACGTCATGTTTAGATTTAAAAATTTTACTATGATGCGACTCGTAGATTAGATGGACGCCGTAAAATGTGTTTCTTGCTTGCTGTAGATTAATATCGCAAGATTCAAAATCTTTATCTCAGATTGGAAATGTTTTGAATAATCTTTCATGCATATTGCGTTTTATTATTTATATATATTTTGTTATAAAAAATACTTGCTGATCCATCGTTTTCCGTACTTTTTCGTATTTTATATTATTTATTGGAATTTGATCTGCTGTTTTTTTTTATAAGTAAGCTAATCCGATATCACTTATAGTCGCTAAAGCGATAGTATCCTCGTCGATGCCAATTAATAATGTGTTAAGGTATTTCCTATTTAGCAACATTTTACTTTTTAATTTTTTTCTGCAGAAAAAATACAAACCATTATGAATTGTTATGGTAAATTATATAAGAAGCATAATAAAAATGTAAGTACGCTCCGGTACCCGCGGGCCTTATACCTATATAATATTGCCAATTTATTAGAGATGCTTACTGTTATTATCTACAAAATATTTTATTCATATGGCAAAAGAAAGGAAATATTTAAAATAAAAAAACAACGAAACTGTTATTTGCAAAGAAAATTATCGATAAGCGTGTACGCATTTCATAAATATTATAAACTCCTAAAGAGCTACGCTCCTTATCAAAAACTTTGAAATTATTTTAGAAGTTGACTTGGCGTTCGCACCATTTGGGTTCGGAACCCAAATGGTGCGAACGGAACTCTTTTGTTGAGGCAACCTAGCGTATCTGTCCATCCGTCCTTCCGTCTTTCTGCCAGGGACTTCTAACTTTTAAACGAAATAATATTATGACTTGAAATTCAAAGACCATTATGTAGTTCCTCGATTTCAAATTAGAAATGAAATTCAAAATGACTCAAAATTAGTTTTCTGATGTACATGTAAAACGATATAAAATGTTTATATTGGTAAAAAGATTTCATTGAGTAGAGCACAAATCCGTTTTTAATTTCTTTTCTTCAATAAAAGGACAACATTTTGCACATTATGGACCCATTTTGTTAATAGGTTTATATCAAAAAGTGCCATTACCTAAGAAGCTGAATTTTGGTGGTAACATATTTCTTAAATCCTGTATGTGAATGATATCTCTGTGATTTGAACGTTAATTTTATGGTTTGAACGAAAGACACGGTCTATATGTGAAAAACACGGTTTCGTACCATGTAAAGGTCAAAAATATATCCCCTAGTAAGTCTTTCACATGTGCGTATATATATATATATATATATATATATATATATATATATATATATATATATATATATATATATATATATATAAAACTATTGTAAATAATTTTCATTCGCCTAAAACCGTAGTTTAGCTAGTAGGAGACGTGGACAAATAATTCCAAGAATAACTCTCCAGTCAACGTAAGTTGCCCCGAGCCACACGTATTACATGATTAAGTCGACTTACCGCCGTAAGCTTTCCCCGGAGTTTTATTAGAGACGTAATACACAATGTTTCTTATGGTCAAGGTTATTTCACTTTTTCACCTTATGTTTATTCGACTTTCGGCTTACGTAATTCTACTAGTTTCTAAAAGTATATTAATATTATTTTTATTTTTTCTTATAATCTTACGATATTTGCAACGATTATTTTCTCATAAAGATTTGAAGTCAGCTTTTAACTCAAGAAAATAAGGCAACCGTTTTCATTTATACTTCACCATGTTTTAATACGCCAAATATACGTACTCGAGATAAAAATATACAATTTCCTTTAGTAGAATTGCTATAAATTTCTTTATTTTTTTAACTTTTCTTCGCCTCTACTACTCAGATAATACGTGGTTTAAAAATTCCTTTACGAACTTTACCTGGAATTGTTTTATAATTTTCCTTTTGTTATAAATTTCCTCGTTGAAATTCAATTTATAATCAATCGCTTATAGATACGTGCATATAAATGGAAATAAATAAATTAATACTGCGTATATGTGCCATTGTTTCAGTGGAAAGAGATGATGCAAGAATACCAACAAAATATAACTCTTTATTTGGAGTGTGACACTTAAGCATGTACATGTATAGAAAATAATCATTCACTTATCAAGTCCAATAATACTTTAGGTTGCTACATAGTATTATGCATGTTTAGTTTTTATTTGTAACGTAAATATAACTCTTATTATTCACATATGGCTTATCAGGACCATAATTTGCACCTTTATCTATATTTTTACCTACCTTTTCCATTGATGATTAATATTCAAAAGTAACAAGAGAAAATTGCTGAAAATAAAATTAGTTTTGAGGTTCCAAATCATCAAGCAGTCACAATGTTTTGCAAGAATAACCAGGGACAATTTTATGTGCAAGTAGCCAAATTAAAAAAGTTCACGATTACTTCCAAATATTTTATTGATGAACAATTTTACATAATATTTAATCCAAATTTCATTAATTCAAATCTGTACATTTATCAGGAGGAAACTAAAAAAATTACTTCAATTGTGTATATTAAAGATTCTCACGATGCCAAAAATGTACATGCAAAATCGTAGCGAAAGCATCGAAAAACATTAATAACATATTGCAAATAACTCTCAAAGTGCTGGTTATATTGCCAGTACAATATTCGCTACCACCTGAATACTGGTCGCCTTCATTTCAATTGGCCTTTGACGTATTCAAGGCTATCAAATTCATGAAAACCTAGTCTTTTTAGTGATTGTAGATACATTGAAAATAAATTACCAATTACGATTGTTTTGCACTTTGACCTTAGTCGTCGAATATTAATTTATTTTCATCATCAATTAAAAGCTACCCACATATTTCCATGCCAAAGGAATTGCAAATAGGTATTGTTTATCTACAAGGGTCTATTATAATTTTTAACGGAATGCTAAAAAGTTTTTCTTGTTATATTTCTCGACCTGTTTCGTTTTCAACTCGTTCAATTCACAAAGATGTTCGTAACCTTTATTGTAAAAAACTATCAAGATTACTTGTTTGAAATCTAAATTTCATGAAATTAAAAATTTCAACTCCATATTAAATTCAATATAATGAACTGCAATAACTGAAAATTTTCTAATGTTTCATTGTAAGAAATATTATATGTTTTTAATAAAGATGTTGGTTATCTTAACACTAAACCCGTTAAAAATATTTATTTACTTAAACATACTTAAGTAATGGCAAACAATAAAAACTACTTAAAATAAAGGAGAGCTGTATTGGACAAAATTCTCTTGTAAGCTCCTTAAAGTGCTTTTTTTAAGCAAAGCAAAGACATCTTTGTCTTTGAATGCAAGGAAACTGAAAATATTTGCTGTTTAAAATGACATTAAACTTAAAATAGTAATATTTCACATAAAAATTTATAAATATCGCCTTATCAGAGATTAAAACCTGTAAATGCAGTAAGTAATTATTACTTACTCTACAAATAAATCAAGTGCATTATCTATCCCAAACTAAAACATAAATTCATAACTGACCGAAACATGACATGTTTTGACTGATAAAGTCTTATTTTCTTCAACAAATAGAGATACGGTATTCAAGAAAGTGATGAACTATCAAGTTTCTCTCAACAATAGAAAGTAATAGCAGAAAACTCGGCCAGGAAACCGGATGCAATGGTTTGAGTGTTTAATGTTTTGTGCGATGATTACTTGGCGTAATTTAATAGGACTCTCCGCTTCTTATAATGATTTATATTGTCGGAAAAGGGGCTTGTTATGAAGTGATGATAATTTGTGGAAACTGCTCGTTAATAAGGGTCATTAAAATGCATAGGAAATTTCTGTATCATATCTCGGTCGATACGGAATTTACTATCGCCTAACTTGTCATAATGCTTTTATCAAATAAAATCTAAATAAGGAAAAATACCAGGTCCTTATCAAATACTTGTTATTTTTAATAAAAATAGCACCCAAACATTTTCAACACTGCGGAATTATATTATTGAACTATCATTACATACAGGTAACTTTCCAAAATACTGGAAATGAACAACGTAACGCCTATTCACAAAAAAGGTTATTTGTGAATAGAGACCATTGCAAAGTAAGGATACTTAGTTGCTTACATGTTCTATATTTTTACTTCTAATCTGAAATAAAAATTTAATTGGAATATTTTGTAATTTTTTTTCATGGGATCGGTTAAGTAGTGAATCAAAAGAGACCTTATGATATATAGGACAAAAAATATAAATCCTATATATTTAAACTATATAATATCTATAAGATACGAAAATAATCAGAATGAAAAAGGTTTTTACCGTACCTACAAAAAAAATTATTACAATTTTTATTGTCCACAGGAATAGACTCGACCAATATTAATTCACAATTGTGTAAATGATTCAAGACATTTTAAAATGAAGTTTCATATTGTGAGTAGCTGGATTGTGTGATATGTTAATTCATAAATAAAAATTGAAACAAATCAGACCGAAAGACTCGTAACTCAAAAGGTCATAGTATGTGTATAAGACTGAATTCATGTAGTGTAAGATAAAACTAAGTACATATTTTTTTTAGCATCACACTAACAAAATATGGAACTTATGACTCGATATCCTTCAAAAGTACTGATATAAATTTTGGCTCAAAGCGTGAGCTGTTTAACAAACAGGAAATGGAAAACCCCACAATTCCAAGCAGATAGCAACGAAATTCCTGCTGTGTGAACCCAGTTCCGGCGAGAAACAAGATGTCGGGCATCAGGTTGTCTGACATATATCTTATAAGATTTTCATATAATTAATGTGGCCCATTGTGATCTGTTTTCTCATTATAATATTCATGAAAGTAAACCTGAATATAAAGGTAATAAATGGGAAGTGGGAAAATTATTTTTAACTTCCAATGTTTAAATATATCGAAAAAACTTATATCAATTCGATATGAACTTTTTAATTAGTTTTGGTACACTTGTAGGCAGATTTTTGTTTATGTTTGTGTATATAAGCGTTTCTAGATGGATAGCCACTTGCTAAGATACCGAAGTTGGCGTTGATGTCACACGTGTTTTTGATAGTGATTTTCAACTTGCGTTCTCCAAGCTGAAGAGATCAGAATATGGGTTCACCTATTTTACTACACACCTAAAGCATCATATACTGTATATTTACAAGTTTATTTATTAAACAATACAAGTATTGTACACACACATTTATCGTCACATTACACGTAACCTCTTCATAACAATAAGAAATTAATGATTTAATGGTTTAACTATATGCATGAAAACTACATATTAAACATGAAAACGAAATACATGAGAAGTACAAAAGACACGATGACACAATTCGACAAATTTATGTTTTCTGTCATAAATAAATCACATTCTGGTGCGATCAGGTGGTTGAGTAGCTGAACAGCACAGGGAACTAGAGAGTTTCGATAGAGTTCGGTTTTAGAGGGTGGTCTAACAAACATGTGTTGATTACGAAAAAGCGGGAAATTGTCAGGTACGAAGAATGAAAGCTTACTCAATACAGGGCATAGAATTTTCCCTTTTAACAGTTGGAAGATAAATTTTATTAGGAGAGATGTTGTCTTCTGTGTTGCAAGGAATGAAAACCTAGTATACCAATGAAGAAATCGGTAGGAAATAGAAAGAGAAAATAACCATACTGTCTTATA
This sequence comes from Druceiella hillmani, assembly GCA_039881145.1. Classification (NCBI taxonomy): domain Eukaryota; kingdom Metazoa; phylum Arthropoda; class Insecta; order Lepidoptera; family Hepialidae; genus Druceiella; species Druceiella hillmani. The sequence goes on from JAYKKI010000003.1 coordinate 53,373,469, forward strand.
TACCGTTACCGAAGAAACGTTTTTTTTCACGCGTGCAATCATCAAGTTGTACTTTGCTGCATGTGGGCTCCAAATAGTGGAGCCGGATTCTAATCGACTCTGCACCAATGAAGTGTACGATAGACTAATGATTAGATTTAGATTTAAAATCTTTTGAATTGTTTACCATGAATCCAATTTTCCAAAATTATTTTTTGCTGCATCCACCAGGTGCCTACAAAACGTCCATTGCGTATCAAATGATTGAACTCACTCCCAAATTAAGGACCTCATAAAGAGGATACAGTGGGATTCCGCTGACCTTGTTTTCGTATTTGATAGGAGTGTGTACTCGACTGTAACTCACTATTGAACATTTGCTTGTGTTAATTTATGCACGGTCTTGAAAAAACAGGAATAAATCAATAACACCGTGGTCTTATAATTTTTTTACTCTAGTAACTTTTAAAATATGACTTACTCGATAAAAATCGAACATAATATTCTTTTCATAACATAAAAAAATTATAAAATAAAAATAAACGCTGAAGCCAAGAAACCGACTCACATTTTTTATAGCCACAAAAAAGATAAAATTCATTTTAGTTAATCGATAATTCTTTACTATATTAATATTATCATAAACATTTATTATACCAATTTTTTGACACAAAATATTTAAGAAAAATGGTACAGAATGTGATTTTTCAAACTTATTTTTTGTAAAAGTAGGTTAAGGCTCATACGAAGTTGGCGTAATACGCGCATACGGACAACTGAAATTTAGCGGAAATAGGGAATTGAATGCATTTTTTTAAGGAAAAAAAAACGACATATTTAACAAAAATAATAATCGTGATTACTTTATAATAAAACAATTATTTGGTAAAAAAATTACAGGTAACGAAAATTTTTTAAATTAAGATTTCATCACTATTTCAATTTATCACTACACACATGACAAAAGTAAATAGATATGTTAAAAGGATGATAAATGATTATGTTGAATAACACGTCATTTTAATAAACATTCTATCATTAAAAAAACAGTGAAATACCATTCACTGTTAAACTATACCTACACCATAATAATCAAGAATTATTCAAAAATATTTTCAAATATGAGTATGCCAGAGACTTGTTTAGCCACGTAAAGTAATACAATTTATATTATCTTAAACATTTTTTTTTTGGAAGATATGACTAAACTGTTTTTGTAGGTGTCAAATTTGATTCTGAAATATTAAACGTACTTATCTGTATATATCCGGTAACTAAAATTGCAAATTTACGACCCACATTCTCTCCCTTTAATGATTTAATAGCTAGGATAATAAAGGACATTCAGAAAATTTGAGAGGTCCCCAAAAGGATCATATGTGAAATTACGTTACTTGTTAAGGAGAAAACGTATAATTTCTCCGCATGGTGAACAAGGTTTATTTATAAAAAACAATACATTTTCTTAGTGACGCCAAGTAAGATGGTGTATTTAAGAATAAAAAAAAAATATATCTGCGAGAAAAGTTTTTTATACTTTCGTATATTCATTAAAGATGCATAAACTTGTTTGCCAAAAAGTCACGTTATTTAGAGCAGCACGAAAATGAACAGAAAGCATTAAGATTGTCAATACATCAGGTACTAATAACGGTAATGACAAGTATTTTTACAAATGTGTTTTTACTTAACTCGTTCTTTATTTTGGAGCTTTAGTTTCATTAGGAAAGAAGCTTTAGTTTCATTTAGAATTTGCATTCTGTTTTATTTCAAAATTTTTATATCATGTTTATTTTCTGATCTATAATTACCAAGCTTTCCAGATAAATTCCTTATATTAGATTTACGATTAAATTATTGTCAATTAAAAGCATCGCCTTCAAAATTAATTGCAATTTATGTTGATTTGCATTGAAATTTAATTGGAGGTAAATTGATTTAATAATGAGATACTTTGTCCAGAACATGTTACCTTTGCCTTTTCGTGAAAGAAAATTATTTTGAAACATTTTCACACGTTTTACTTACATAAATTAAGATTTTGTTATTTTAAAAAATGTAAAATTGATAAAATAATCCTTCTGTTCCTTTTCGTATTTGATCAATGGTGTATTATTTTAATTATATTCATATCTAGCATTTAAATAGGCATAGAAGCTACTTATGTGTTTCCTTAATTTATGCGGAACCATTTATTGTAAAAATTAAGAAATTTACTTTAAAATATATAGATTAATTCTAAAAATACAAAGTTTTATCCATTTTTCACTAAAAAAGTGAAAGGTTTCTTTACAAAATTTTAATGTATTGAATATTTATTATGCGTTCAAATAGTTCGCTTAATAAATATAAATAATCAGAATATTTTTTACATTTTTGTTTTGATACTTTATTTGTTTTCTAACATTGCTCAAATATTTTTTTAAATTTTCCCATTTTGTTCAATATGATCCTATAAATCATTATATAGTTTTAATTAGAAAATTCCAAAAGTAAGTATTGTCATACGTGAGAATTTTTGTAAGTTGTAAAGTATTATCTAAAGTATCGAAGAGCTTTTTGTGATTACTGTGACTTAACAGTGAGAAGAAACTAGTTAGTTCTGAAGCCCTTAAATATCTAATAAGATGTTAGTTTTCAAATATTACATTCATGCCAAAAAGTTGGAAAAATATAAAGTAAACTATCATGTTCATGTGGAAATGGATATAACACTAAATTAATTGGAAACTATTACGCATGTAAGGATAAATGAAACAGTCGAAAATATTTTCTCTCATTTCTTAGTTGACTGTTTATCAAAAAAGTCACGGCAAGTATTTCAATCATTTCTGTCGCCAAGCAAATAAACAGATTTTTTAAAAGGCTCTGGTTTAGTTATTAATAAGAAAACAAATAAATGAAATTTTCACGGACACACAGGTAAACTTTTTTTAATAAAGTTGCATTTTTTGATAAATTTCTACAATTCTGATATTCTTATTTATATAATCTACAAAGTAATTTGATGCTACTGAGAAAGGACAAACAATTTTGTTAATGAATTTTTAAGAAAACAGCAAGTGAATTTAAATAATGAAGGCCATTGTCAAATGAACAATGCAGTATCTGAGACTGTAGAACTTGTGTAAGGGAACGATAATGAGTATTTTAAGAAAGAAGAAAGAAAACTTCATCTTTTTGGAGCGAAATCTTAGAAATTACCAAGAACAAGGAAGAACAATATATGTTATGTTCCAAGCACAAAGTAAAACGATTCATTGCTTGTAGTTTGATAATTTCAAACAGAAAAAATGCTACAGTAATTTTTACGAATCGAGCTGAATAAAAGAAATTCTTATAAAATTTTTATTATAATCCATCTATAATTAGGCAGTGTCAGGTAAACCTAGATTTATATGGATAAAATCTGAATGACTACTTATTTCATCAGTTTTGAGACGTTAAACGTTGATCCTAGGTAAACAGGCAAACATATTCCGCTTAACCAAAGTTTATTCGTATTCCTAAAATTACACCCATTATATATATAAATATATATATATATATATATATATATATATATATATATATATATATATATATGTATGTATATATTCACGTGCTAGAATTGCGTCCGAAAATTGTATACAGTTTCAATTTCAGAAGCAAAATTCTTTTTCTAAATGCAACACAAAAACAACATCTGGGATGATCCCCATGCCTACGTACCTTGTGAATGTGGCATAAGTATTATTTGTAATTAACGCATACAAATATGGACACATGAACCTTGACCGCATTATGTATTTAAATGCGATCATTACCACTGAAACTTAATCGAAACGAGCCCTCGGGTAGCGCCAACCAAGGTAACACCGTAATAAATATTATTTTTATTACTCAGTTGATGAGGCAAAATTTTATGGACTCGCAAGTACTAACTTAATTACCTTAACTATCCTCAGAGTCTGATAGGTTAGAATATAAGCCTTTTCAGTTTCACCCACTACAATTTAGTTGTTTAAGTACTCTAAGCCTATGCGTTGGTACAGACAATACAGTATTTCAAATGATTATAGGCGGAATAAGTATATTTTACTACTTTCTTAGAATAATAACATCTTAACTCTAAGTTAATTACCTATATAGGGATTTACTACGTAGTTGTTTGATTTAATTATTGCTAGTTTTATTAAAAGACGACATAATCATAAACCGATTGTTTAAGAACAGGTCATTAATAACTTCATGTTTTTTGAAAAATTGTAATAAATAATTGAAATTTATATTTCATTAATTAATCGAATATTTTAAATAATCAAATATATATATGACTTGCATTAAGAAGTGTTGCATTTATAAAGTAAATTTTTTTGTTATGTTTATTTTTCCGTTTTTAATTTTTTTTAAAGAAGAATATATACATTTTTCGGTAACTGCGTGCTTGAATGAAAATTTTAGTGAATCATATTAAATAATAGAATGTGTTAAGTATGAGTGGAACTCGCACTACGAGAATTCTATAAAAAAATAGACATTTATAAAAAAAAATAATACCAACCAAATCATTCGTCGCTCAGAACGAATGATTTGGTTGGTATTATTTTTAATTATATCCCAGCAAATTTTTGCTGTATTTTCTATCACGTTTATAAAATAGTTCAAATTCTTCATTAAATATTCCAAATGGACAAATTCAACGCGATAATTTCACTTATTTTTTTGCGCTAGTGCAAAATATTGCGGAGTAAACGTTCAAGTCAACCAATTTAATGTTTGATTTTTAATTTTATGTCCATTTTTTAATATTATTTTAAACAAATAAGCTCAACAAATATTGTAGTCCTAACTAACGTTGCTAATTCATGTTTCCTTATGACGCCCTTTTTAAAATTATATTTGAAATCAAAGGAATATCGTCGATCTATCTAGAGCGATATTACATATATTACAAGCAAAAACAGAACATAGAATAGGTACAATTCTAATAAACGTTGCTATAACGAGTTACCTATTCTAGACTAAGAATGAATTCCTTAACCCCATTCCTAAAGTAGAAAAATATCAAACTGCCCTTTTGGCAAACGTTAATCTCGTTCCAGGAAATCTCCCAAAAGGAAGGATGAATTTCAGAACATACAGAAAAATTCTTAAAATGTTAGTGGTTTGCCGAATATATCGGAATACGTCTTGATTACATACGATAAGCCATTAGGTATTGGGGACATATTTTGACTGAAGCTGTTTTAATGCAAGCCATCACTAACAATGACCCTTGCTAAAATGATAAAGTCAAGTGTTGGCTTATTAATAAAAAAATACGAGTTCTCTTTGTGCAACATAGTTGGGGGCAGCTGTCGATCTGAGAGCTTATATCCCACGTTCGTCCAAAATACTTCAAAATCACGAATCTACACTCACATTTCAAGTAAACATTCAATTAAATCAACCACTACATAAACTTGAGTAAAATAAATAAGCAACTTTATAATGAAAAAAAGTTCAACACGAACTCATATAAGTTTTGCAATAAAGTGTAAAAACGTTAAAATCTAAGTGATATCAAGAATAGATTCGCAAATTGCAGACACACTATTTCGAAGAAAAATTAAAAAAAAAAACAAAAATCCAGAAGTTCCAAACAGAAAGAAAAGTACATCACAAATATCAAGAATTAGAATATTTGATCAGATGCTGAAGGCGTGCAAAATATTTGGCACAAAAAATCTATTTGGCAAGGAAAATGCTAAATTTATTTATGATTCAAAGGTTCAAAAAAAATTACATTTAAATTTTGTCTTTTTCTTGATATCCAGTAGCTTGAAAATAACATAAAATATATGACAGAGTACGTATATATTTGCTATTAGAAAATTTAATTATATATATATATATATATATATATATATATATATATATAATATATATGTATATATATATAAATGTACAAATGTACAGAAGTATATGTCTTCTTTAATTAGAAAGGGAATACTTCAGATTTTTCTACTTAGATTGTATTTCGCGTACATGTGTACTTTATTTCTTCGAAATAAAGTAAAGAGGAATTCACTTAGTTTTCTGTGTGTAATTCTAATGAAGGTTCACTTAGTTGTCTGTGTGTAATTTCTAGTCGTTTGCACATTATTACGCCAGTCGGCTTACGGAGCGGAAACGGAATTAATTGTAGACCAAAAGGGATATGACCTCGAAACAACCTTTCAATTGCTCTCTCGGCTACTTTATTATTAGGTCCAGAAAAGTTATTTCGATGATAACGTTCTTGTTTGAAAGCTATTTTTGTTTGCATAGGTTTCTAATATATTCTTAAAGTGATATTTGTTACCGTTTTGGGTAATGATCTGTTCAAATTTAAGTGCGAGTAAACTAAAACTTCTTTGACGGTATCTTGAATACGATTTGATTTTCTTCCATCGGTTAAGGAATTATATTGTTCATCTACAGAACTCATTATTATACCCTGATCTGGTCGATGATGAAGATATTTTACAGAATAACTACTACCAGTAGCCAACATATTGAATCGTGCTTGATTTACGTTCATCGTTTAAGGAGTTACTTCATTCATCTCCAGAACTCATCTTCAGAGAGTTCTGGATAATTTTTTATAAGCTAGTTATGAGTTTCCAAATTTAATATTAGGGATAGTATAAAAACTGTTTTTTGTCTCGTTTACTCTGATATAAAACACTGAGCAATATAATTACAATTTAGTACAGATTTAGTATGAATAGTAGATTTTTTAATAAAAAAAAATTTATGAAAATTTAACATGCAGAAAATATTGCAATATTTTTTATTTCCTATACCGTCTGAGGTACCAATTGAAAGAGAATTTACAAAATTCCAAAACAATAGTTTAATATTTTATACAGGATTATTCTATAGATATGTTATCCAATATATATAATATCCACGCGAAGTATCCTCTCCGCCTTCCGTCTCAAACCTCAATCTCGGAGACTGCTACAGTGAAATTATCAAAATAGCAGAGTGGCTAGAAATTTATTTAAAATTTACTTTCAAAATTAAAAGAAATTATTTCAAATCTCAACATTTTTCTCTAAAATTCCACGGTAGTGATGTAATATATTACTACGAGATATGCTGATAGATTAATTTATAGGTAATATTAATGCTAACATATATTTACACTGTGATAAAATGATTCTTAATGTTTTAATGGAAATACCCTTAAACATTTATATGTCTATGTATGTGCGGAACCCTTGTAATTTGAATTTTACTCGTACTTAACAAGTTTTATTTTAGTACGACACACTTAAACGCATAATATTAACACACCATTATCTACAACTGTACTCGTTTCCTTTCGTATGTTTTTGTTTTTCAATACTTGCCTTAGTGCGCATTCATTATACAACTGTACATTGTACAACTGTTCTCTTTTCAAATGTTTTTCTATATTTGCATTTCTTGGCAGTAATCTTTCTAAACCAACAAATTTATCTGTTTTTAAACCACTTTTTCTCAAATAATTTGAAATAGAATTTTTCATTTCTTCAATAAACATCACTACTCTTTGCATTTGTCTTCTTTCTGGAATCTTCTTGGAATGCGGCACGAAGCTTAGAAAACAGCTATCCTAATTTTTGAAGCAACTTATCTGAAGAGCCAGGTTTATACCAACAGTCAAACCAATCAGGCCTCAGCATACATACGTCACAATATCTAGTTGTAGGTGTGGATAACCGGATCTCTGTCGAATATACTTAGCAACATCTTCTTTTCCGTTAGAGTGGGAATCAACGGAGCAGCTTATGTTCACCGGAGAAATTTCAAACTGATGATGATTGTAAATATGTTATCATCACATTTTGTTACCTGCCTGTCTTGTCATATTGTAAATATTTTATAAGTTGGTTGACAGAAAGAAATATCTACTATAGCAATAAATTAGTTAAAAATGTTTTTTTAATTAAACAAATATTTATTTATTTTGGAGAAACCTGAGCCCAAATAATCAGAAAAAATCCTAGCTTAAACCTCACTTGTTATTATTCATAACACCTAGAATAGCATTCACCATAACTGAACACTTCCAAAAATAAAAAATGTGTGGCCACAGCCAAGTATGTGACTGTTCGATATTCAGTCATAGTTTCCGTAAAATTGAACTGTGTAATTGAGGAAGTTAAAAATTAACATAGAGAGATAGGTAATAAAAAACTATTTCGATTGTAATGTTGTATTTGTATCAACGTACTTGAAGCGTTAATAATCGGTTTATAAAAACGGTTATAAATTAAGCATTCAAAGAATTATTTTTAAAGTTGGGAATATAGTAAAGTTACAGATTACAGTTAGACATTATAGAACTCGTTTATAAGTGTTAGTTATAAGGGTATCAAAATATTTATAGGTTATATATGTTCTGATGACTATTAAACAATATGCAAAAAAATGTTTTCACCGGTCTTTTTTGAAACTACTGAACCTAAAATTTTAAAAAAGCCTGTCAAGCACAGGTGAAACTCGTATTACGAGGGTTCCGTACACATTTAAGCGTTTATAAACATTTAATTATACATAATAGTCCTATTAAAATATTTAGAAAATTTTAATTTCTATAACGAAAATATGATGCCTACCATATATTTCTTTAGAGAGAGGGAAAACTAAGTGTGCGGTTCCTTTTCTCTCTGAAGTACGGAACTCTAAAAATGGAGTTTTTCGAAATCTACTCCAAGGTTCTTGAAAAACAATAACATTTATACATTTTCTGTAAAAATTTTGAGGTATTCTTATTAATAATTATGCCCACGTATTTAAACATATTAGCAGTTATTAAATATATTAGGAAGTTCACATCAGGAATGACACATAACAAATAAAATACTAAACTTGAAGCAAGATTATTTTTGGTGGGATCCTTTAAACAATTATCTCTCGACACGCAGGCCAGACACACACTTGATTCGCGTGTGTGGCTCCGAGACAAATGACTTTATTATCTGTCGAGAATATATTAAGCAATATTTTTACTTAATCAAATATAATACTTAATATCTGTAAATAGATTAATAAAAATACTCTGTATCCTTAAATGTTAAATATGTACTTTGACTTTGTTAAATAGCGTATTTAAACCTGATTTCACGTGTTAGTTCTCTTTCTTTGTTTGGTTCGTGGTGTAGTATTACGATAATATTTTATTGTAATTCTAATTAAGTATTTATTCAATATTATTGTTGAATTTTAATCCTTCAAATATGTTCACGGTTTTACTACTTCAAAACTTTGGCCCATAGTTCATAGTTTGGTCTGTTTATTTGAATACAAATAAAAAAGTAAGTAAATAGAGCCATATATATGTATATAAGACAGTTTAGCCACACTCGTTTAATTTTTTGATTAGTTAGTATTTGAAAATCATACACCAAAGCTCTTGTATCTTCTAACATTGGCACCAAATCCTAAATACAGTATAGTTATAAAATGGTTTATAATAGAAGCAAGGCAGTAACATCAATCTCTTATAAGTTATATTAAACTGCCCGTTGCTTGAAATCCAATTTCGTGCCGAAACTTCGCTCACACGTGAAGAAATTTGTCGCTACGTGCTTGGAGTTATCGAGTGGTCCAGTTCTTACCTGACATATCAGTAAAGCTCACATATCACACTGAAAGTTCTTTCTTAATATTGAACAATAATTTAATTCAGATTCTATTACACTGAACAATAATTGTATCTATTTTTACGCTAAACTGCGAAATTGGGAAATTAAAATTAGTATGTTTTAATGCACACTAATTATATCGCAAATACAATCATACAAAAATATCACCAATTATGATAAATACATGAACTTTTGTAATTAATTATAAAAATGAAATAGTTAGACTGTTTTATAATAAGTTTAACCTTCCTTTAATATTCCAATAGTGCTAATCAAAAAGAAATGCATATGTAATAAACTTTTATGTCAACTCTTATCTGTAACCAAATAAAAATAACCTATTAATTACGAATAGAAATGACACTACAAGAGATTGGTCCACACTCATACTCCATTCCATTTAAAGAGGGAGTGTTTGTAAATAAACTAATAAGACAATGAATATATGGTTGGCACAAATATATATATATATATATGTAATCAGTGGACGATAATATAAATAAACTCATTGTACTTGACGCACGAGATAATACGTAATATGGTTACGTAACATGGTTACGTAACATGGTTACGTAACACGGTTACGTAACATGGTTACGTAACATGGTTACGTAACATGTATGCACACAAGGTCAAGTAAGTACCTTGACGTAAGGATAGCGAACAAAATATTTTGACATTTTATTTTTAAAGAAGTATCAGTATTATTTTGCAATATAAAATCTATTTTTTACAAAATTTTATGTTTAAGCTTTTGGTTTTATTTGCTGTGTATGTTCGATGATTACATTTGATGTTAGATATATTTATTTATTCGAAGAATTTATGGTAAAATAATAAAAATATTTAATACATCTGTGCATACAAATGATGTGAAGGAAAATAATGATGTTAACATCTTTGTGTTTTAAGCCCTGTTTGCGAAACATTAATCTTCGAAGCGACTTTTAATTTGATCCTCACCGTTCAGTTGTTAACCAGTAATTTTGAAAACTTTGAAATACATAAATACTGGTGTATGATTAATAATTTTCGAATTAAATTATTTCAGTAAAAATACATTCACAATATAAAGTGTTATGGACAACGAGGTAACCCTATTTTGTGCGTGTATCGAAAGATATTAGTTAGCTTTTGTGTTCTGTATTCTTGAGTGCATTCTTATATAAATGACGCATACAGGATCTCTTCATGACCTGCTTCTTGTCTCATGGTTCATATTTGAAATATGATGAATTGTGGTCAACTTCAAACTATAAAATATGGAAGCGGTTTCTATGGACCTTCACGAACCCACGATACTATATTCGTAATATGAACGGAGTATGTTTAATTTTACTAAAAATTCATTTATAATTGTCAAGTCAATTAGTCGAGATGTGTTATTTGTTATCTAAATCTTTACGTTTTTTGCTACGGTTTACGTCAGATTTGAAGAAAGCCTGGTTTATATGCTTGCAGAATATTTGGGTCGATTAAAAAAGAATGTGTGATTTTTTAATTAAGAACGAGGAGATTAAATTTATTCGTGCAGGAATTACAAATTTTAAAAAATGTGTACGTGTAAGCTGAGGATAATCTACGTGCTATGAAAGTAACAGATTTTCAGGAGTTACCCTGTTATTATTCTAATGCTAAGCTAATTGTTGGATCCATTATATTGCCTCGAGTTTTAAAATGAGAGTTATTTTTGTAAATTCTAGGGAACAATGAAAAGTTAATCGAAGGTGGAAGTCCCTTGATCCAAAATTGGTACATTGGATTGCAAATTTATGACTGTGCAGCGAGAGTACCCAAGCGATGTCATTCAAGCGGGGGTATTTAAATAATCGATGTCCTCGCTGTAAGAAAAGGTTTGGTACAGCGGTCTGGTTAGAATAATTTTTGGATCTTACTTCAATGGACTATTTTCTTTGGGACACCATAAAGCAAAATGTTTATCATACCTAGGCGACTACAAAAGAAAAGTTGGAGAAAATAATTATGCTATATGCAGAAGAAGAAAAAATTGATCCGATAATAAAAAGAACTTCTCGAAAAATATGTCTCTGAGCTTTCACTTGTCGTGAAAGATATGGTCAATATCTTATAAAATGTAATTAATTATTTTTGAAACAATAATGATTGGTAGCGATAAAAACTAATTTCATTAATTTTATTTTAATTCTGTCGATTAAATATTTAACCACCATTTATTATTTGGTAATATTTCTACCTTCATGTTCTTATAATTTTTGTTTCCCATATATAATACGTTTAATTTGTACGTTCTTTAAATATTGAAAGCTTTGAATATATTTCTTATAACAGACTGTAGTTCTTACAAAGGCAAAATAAATCGATAATATATTGAGAATTCATATATATTTCATCTCTGATCCGGTAAAACTTTTCTTTGCGATATTCGATGTCATCTTCCAATATGACAGATGACAAATATCAAACAATGTTTGGATGATCAGTTGTACAAAGGCTAGTCGGATAAAGGTGAATTGCATTCGTGTCAAGTAACTTACAACGCACACGTCAATATTCACTCGCTCCAGAATTTCTTTTACGATTCTTCAGTATATGTTTATTATATTTTGATAATGTGACAGTATTTATTTATTTCAACCTCACAGAATCTACAAGTTTAGATTTAAATTTATGAAATTTTATAGCTAGATTACCTTGGGCATACAAAACAATTTTAAAGTAAAGCTGTTATATAATGAAAAATTACACCAGTTCCATACAAATATATTAGTATTACTTTTTACTTTATGAATATATTCATATTCATTCACACTACTTCCATTCACATACATTAAAAATATTTTACACTTTATAAATTTATAGCCTAACATGTAATTTGTTGGCGTGAGAGAAATAACTTAAACGCCTATATATTTTAATTTTATTAAAGCAAGTTAACCAAAATAATTTTTTTAATAATTTATCCAAAATAATTTGTTAGATTTTTCAGGTATATAGTTAAAATGTTAAAGAAGGGAAGGAGGAAATATTTAATACTTTTGAAGACCCATATCTCGCGATAAAAACATCAAAAAAATTAATTCTGGATGGAATTTTAGAAAACTTTTGATACCCACTTATTGAAATCTAGAAAAAAAGTCTTCCTCCAAATATGATATATGAGGAGGTCCGTAAATATAATAAAAATGAATTTACGAAATATTAAATTTTAAAATAATGCGCAATGTGACCGGACGCCTAAGGTTTTATAAGGATTAGCATTTTTAATAGCTTCAGCTGGATATTAATTTGTTTCATGATATTCGATGAATTAAATTCAGTTGATATTAAAAAAAAATCAACTTCTGCCCGACGGGCTCTGTTTAACCTAGACATATAATAAAATTGAATTAGAATTAATTCTCTACATTGATAATAGGAGTTAGAAAGCCTGCTTTTGAATTATGTCTACCTGTCTGTCTACTGATTTGTTATTCAGTCACTCAAAATTTACTACACGGACTTTGATAAAATTTAATATGGTAATAGTTTATACCTTCGAACAACATATAACAAACTTTTTATCTATATATTACAGATTAAAAACAATTTCAACTTGGTGAACATTACGGTACAACTAACGTCATCTAAAAGCATTTTAACTAAATATCATGCTAATGGATATTTTACGATATGGTTACGCTAACGCCATCTATTAGGGTTTTTTGGTATAATTTATACTCAGAGAGCTTTGAGAATAAAAATTAAAAAAACAAAGAAAATTCGTAATAACGTTTCTCATTACGACATCTGTGCGAAGGAAATTGAGGCAGAGCTAGTAACTATATTTATATATCCCTGTAACATAAATTTTGTTTTCCTTACTTGTACGCTTAAATTTTACAGTTGTACTGAAAATACATATTTAACATGCTACTAAAAGAGAACTGATAGCTAGTACAGGGACGAGTCTATTTTGCATACAGCAACTTTGAAAGTAATTTATTTCAGAAACGGTTGAGAATTTTCATATAGTTCGTTAATATGTTCTTCACAGTTTGACATTTAAAAGTCAAATCACTTTACAGTGTAATCGGAAATACCGTAATGTTAAAACATCATACTGAATGTAGTTGGCAACGTGGTATACATGCCACGAAATTCAAATGATGTTAATGATGGAAAAGAAATAGCATTAAAAAAATTATCTCCTATTCAATTTATTCGATGATTCAATTATGGCAACGTCAATAGCTAAACCATATTATGAATTTTATGATAATTAATTTTTTACGAACATACGTAGTTTACCAGCAATGAAAAGTTTGGCGTTTCTAGGTTTCTGTATCTCAAAAGGAAAAATGAAACTCTTATAATATCACTCACGAAAAACGGAACCCTTATAATATAATTCACGAACAAACGGAACCTCTATAGAATGACTCACAAACAAATGTCCATCCGTCATAGCCATTTTCTCAGAAACCGCTTGACGTAGGAATTTTAAATTTATAATCTCAACCCATGCATCTCTCAATTGGTAAAGCTCAAAATTAAGCATTTTTAAATTTTATTTTGGCCAATTAAAGGTTAAATTGTTTTCTAAATCCATATATTTTAGGGTGTATGGTTTGAAAGGGCTGATTACCTGAAATGAAAAACACTTTTTTTCGTTGGTTAAGAGTTATATCTCCAAATATATACTGAAAAATATAATAAAATATTTTACTCCCTTATTTTCAAACTACTCAAACTAAGATTATGACTAAATACCGATTTTTTTCTAGTCCTAAAAAGGGTCATTAATTTCATGATCGGTGATATCCTAATTTTTTAAATGTGCATCCTCTTTTAACTGTTTAAGATACGGTGGGCAAAATATTTAGGTTTTCCGTATTTAAATATGCTTTAAACTTGAAAAATGCTTTTTATATTCTTCAGTTATTGATAATTGAATATAATCATGTAGAAATGAAAATACGTAAAACGATCTCACTGCGTGAGGGAAAAACAATGACTTACTCAAAACACTTAACGACGAAATCCACGGAGAAATATTTATTGTATTGTCAGGGCTCACTCGTGGACTGAGGTTTGATTTATTGACGCCTTTCCGGTTTTACAGTGAGCGATGAGGGATAAGAAAACGCTGTGTGCATCGAAATATAACGGTGCGATTAATCGGACTGTTTTTTTTCTCATTTCATGCTTTTTGGGATTCTGTTCCTTGAAAGGACAAGGGAAACCCTTATAAGATCACTCATGTGCCTGTCTTTTTGTCGATCACTGTAATTTTTGACATAGTAATAAAGCATATTAATCTGCGCATACTTCATTGCTAACACTTAAATGTATTTCTTAGTGTATTGAAATATTAAGGGGGGTTAAATCTAAAGTTATTTTTGAACTGGGGAAGTGGAGGAGGGGTGTGAATAAATCTTGAATGTTTTTTATTTTAAGACAAATACTGAAAAATATCCAATAAATATATTCACTTTCTTTTTATCTGATACCACTTATCTTAAAATGATGAAAAAACAGGATTTTTGGAAACCAATTTTTTAAAAATAATTTCTATGTAAATACAAATTACAATTTAACGTATTAAATTAAAGTTAATATACTTATCATTAGATTGTACATAGAAATATAAAACCAACATTTAACCAAATGCATTGTACGTCAGTATCGAAATTTTCTATTTTTCGTCAAAAGTCTCTAGCAAAATTATAGTTTTATTTTCTGCTTAAATTGAAAATATTATATTTAAAACAACTTGTATAATTTCACCCATGTACCAATTTCATATATTTTTTTAACGCTTACAAAAGTAATTTTAACTAACAACCCATTTATGCATATTTTTAATAACACAAGTGATATCGTTATTACACAGACTCTACATTTATTATTACATAATTAAACCACTGTGATATGAATAACTTTTTAAATGTGTACATCTTATTTAATCTAACTCCAAATAACACAATCCCTCACATTTAATATGAAGTAATTAATCGCGTTCTCAATGAATGTCATCCATTTTCCACGAATTTATTGAATAAAAATTTGACGAATGCCTAAAAGAAATGGAAGTTGAAAATGACGATGATACAAAAGCATTTAAGCAAACATGTTCGGATACAAGGAAGGCGATCTCTTTTGCGTTAATTTTGCAAGGTATTCCTATAGTCGCGAGCACAGAAAATATCCAGGATCGGTTACAAAACACAAAGTTATATTTTTTAAATTATTTATTTTTTATTTATAATAAAAATAAAAGCAAACTATAATCTCCCATAAAACATTCTTCCATTTTTCTTTTTATTTTTGTGTTTTTCTATGTGGGATATCATAGTGATTTTTCGTTCCGAAATTTTTAAAATGTATTCTGTAACGAATACTAGATTATTATTTAATACAGTGTTTGCGATTAATCTAACATACTGCATAGTTTGAAGTGTCGTTTATCAACCGGACCTTCTTTAAATAAATAACAAATTGGCAAGTTTCCATTCACAAAAACAACAATTCATCGACATAACAATTTAAGATGTAGAAATAATAAAGGAAATTAATTTAATTTTCATGACGAAAAACTTGTTAATTTTGAATTCAGCTTGCAATGTTCAAGTTCCGTATAAATTTATTTAAAAGTTTGAACATTTCGGAAATACACACACACTGTTTTACTCATGTAAATATTTTTATAGTATGCCTTTCATAGACCCAAGAATATGGAAAATTTATCAAAAATTAAAATATCTAGAAAAACTATAGTTATAGTTTGCTTAAACGTCCTAGGTAAATTTTTACATACTCTTTCTCTAATAATATAGGTTATTTAATAGCTAAAATTTTGAGAGAAACGTATTTTTTGCGTTTTTTAACATATCATTCCTGGATTAGTTGATCATAAATATACACTATTGACAAGTAAACAAAAATTAAAAACATAATTTTTGTTACCAAACAAACAGAGTCGTCTCGTTCTCATTTTTTTTGTAGTTAAAATTCTTTAGTCTTAACTATTAAGATATATGTAAGTCAATTAGTTTTAATGTTATGACAAAATTCTCGCCAAATGGTTTCTGAGAAAAACCACTATGACCAGTAGACAGACGGGTGAACACATAAATTACTTTATAAGGATTACGTTTTATTGTTTTTGAGGTATAAAATCCTAAAAATTGTGTTTATGTAAAATTTGTTTTTATAATCGTGAAACATTAACTAAACTAATTAACGAAACATCTAGAATACGTAAACCAACCAACAAAGCTGCTTTACTTATATGTGATTGTGTAATTGTTTTTTTTTATTATTACAAATAATAAGGTTATTTCATGTTTTTTGATTAGAAAATACTAGCTTCGATTGCATCGATATTTTATACGTGATTAAGGAACTCTTTAAAAGAAAAACTTAAGAATAATTGGCAATTTATATGGATTAATTTTTGTCTCATCTAATCAAGTTATGAAGACAACACAATAATGAAGAGGCCCTAAATATACTTAACTAGAATGTATTTCAGTTTTTATTGATTTTTATTCCAATTCCTTTCGAACCAATCACGAGTTTCCCATGGCTTTTCTAATAGTGTAGGAAATAACTGCGGATAAGATCGTAACATTGAACATTATTACATTTTCCAGATTTTGCATATAAAAATATTTGAATTTCTATAATTTATAGGTCATCTTGATAAAGACTTAGCTTTTTAAGTATTTTTAACGTTTTAACAATCGAAAGTGCTTATAAATCTTGTTTCCAGCAAAAGTATCCCGGTGATGGAAATCTCCCGGATATTAAAATAAATTAAGTTTCGAGTAAAATCGAAATTGAATTGAATTTGTAATCTTCGATAAACGAATAATTACACAGATATACTCATTTTCTTATCTATTCAGGGGCCTGTTACCAACACAAAGTAGTCCAAAGTTATACATAGAAAACTTCAATTAACATATAAATATCTCCATTATATAGTTTACTCGTCATCGACACAGGTTCCCAATTATTTTTTGATTTTAAAGTTTTCATTTTACTAAAAGGTTAAAATTGTTTACCATACGAGTCTTTTTTTAATTTCTAGCTGATGTACGATGAAACGAAGTTTCCCCAGAAGGCTTACACTAAACACGCTGGTACTTCTTTTGATACGAATTCAACCTTTTAATTTTCTGGTGTCTTATCATACTTTTTCCGTTTAGTCTGACGTTCATTATGTTTACGGAAAAGTATTATCCCATAATTCTTTAGCTAAGACAGGGAATTCCGTAAATTATCAAAATTCTGTATAGTGCTAATATTAAGAAGAAAAGAGGTTTTGTTAGTTTGCTTTTATATTTACATGAAGGAACAAATGATTCGATTGAAATATAATTTTTAAATCATCGTGGTGCTTATATTATTATTATTTTCAGAAAGTATATAATATCTTTACGTGGAATACGGTGGAACAAATACACTTTTTGGCAGGAAATATGTTTTCGGTCTAATCTCACATGGAGCCATCCAAAAATATTTTCTCCATCGTCAAATATGTCCACAAGGCGACTTCTTATATTTCGTGCGGGATTTTGGTAATTACAACTTCGTATTTTTCAGTATTATTAATATTAGTATCATTAATTGCTCAACCTATCCTATTTCCTGAATTTCGTACGACAGTATTTCTTCTATCATTTTGTTTACTATGATTTGCAACGTACTACATTCACTTGTAAAATTTTTCCGTCACATCATAAAAATAAAATAATTATTGGTGCAATATAACGAGTTTTATTATATATCAAGTTAATTTATCTAATTGATATAATATCTTCGTCAATAAAAAGTGATATGGTATACTCGAATAGTAAAATCAATATATTCAAATTTAACGTTCGCAATTTCAAAATTTTATTGTTTTATAAAATAGACAGAAGCTTTGGGTATACATATAAAATATTTAGTTTTGTTTTTAGTCTTCCCAAAACAAATATTTTCAATTTTTTAAATTAAAAGTGGTAGCAGCAATTTCATGATAGCCAGTTTATTTTGCAGAAATTATTATGTAGAAGCAAAGACAAAAATTGAAATAATTTCTTTACCCAAACTTACTTCACAATTTAAAATATTTTTAAATTACTTTATCTGATATGTGGGGAAGTGGTAAGTTAATTATTTATTTTTATAGGGTTTCGTAGCCAAATGAATATAGAAAGCCTAATAATTTCATCCTGTCCGTGCGTCCGTCTGTTTTTTCGTTTTTTACAGCCATTTTATTCGGATACTCGATACTCTTGACGCTATGTGGATAAAATTTGTTTGTCCAACAAAATATTCTTTCGCTAAATACGCAATGCACCATTAAGCTGGTAACCAGACATAACAAGACATAAATAGGCCGTATCAGATACTAGACGGTTATAGGGACGGTTATACGGGATACTAAACGGTTTTTCTCTCCTGACTTAAGCTCGACCCGTTGACGACGTGGAATAATTAAGTAAAATCTTAGTAAGTTATTGATTTTAAAGTAGATTCGTTATTGAAATATGATAATGTTTTTGTAATAAAAAAGTTGAGAAAATATTTATGATCGTTGTATTTTCGTTGAAACAGAATCATTGTAGGTATTAGAATATATCCTATCAAGGTTTCAGAAAATATTTTACTATAAATTCAAAATATATGTTGGGGGGAACGAAATTCGGAAAATAATGAAAAAAAATGTTGCAGTATACATTTAGAAATATACTTAAATTGACATTGAAAATTATTGCTTTTGCTTAAGGTAAATGCAAACATTCGTGAAATATTTTGGCTTTCTTATTTATACAATGTTTTGATACCAAAATTCTATTTACCCCAAAACACAACTGCGATTACAGTGTATAGTGGGATATGATCACATTTTACGCCAGTTACATGATGTATATCCAAAAGGTGCTTGTGAAATTGACGATTTTCTATGCCGTGTGCCATGAAAGCAGGAAAAAAGTCATACAGGCATCAAATATACAATACGCAATAATTTTTTTCATCCACAGTGATGTAAAAACATAATTTTAAACATCAGATTGTGATAAATAAGTCTTAAAGTATATCACCGTAGTAATAGTCATAAAAAGAACTTTTTTGTGAAATCATTTCCATAAATTAATTCAATACTATGGGATATTGTATAGTTTTACTATTATATCTATTTTTAATCACATTGATACCGTTTTTTACAAAGGAATCAATATTTATGACATTATACTTGGAAACATGGGAAATTATAACAAAATCTGCTCTATGGAAAAACAAGAAATTTCATATTTAAAAAAAAATTTAAAATTTAATTCTCGTTTAGCGTAGATCTTTCTTTTACTTTTCCGAAAATAGCAGATCATTATATGAAATAGCTATATGTTTAGGGAATTGTTCTGTATTTAAGATGCCTTTGGAAATAATCATTTTAAATATAAAAAATGGCAACGTTAGTCACCACAGTTACAAAGATATTGATAACAATTTTTTATAACACGGCTTACCAGTTAAAAAAAGTTAGTTCATGAAAATATGGCGTTGAAAAACACCTATTAAGTTTGCAGCAACGCAACAAGAGGTATATTTTAAAGGATTCTTTAGTCAGTGAGCATTCAATAATTTGTTCTTGCGATTATTGCTTTATAAAAAAGAGATTTAGTCAATGCATTAGTCTTAATTTTTCATTGTCTTAATTTTACAATTTTGGTAATACTCGTACGTTTAAACTGAAATGAAAGAAAGATTATCAAGTGTCATTTAAAACAATTAAATGAAACTACGTGATATAGTATCATTTCTACTTTCTTTAATTTCTTTACCACGACCTAGGTTTCGTTGTATTACGTTGTAACCTAGGGCGTGGTAAAGAACTTAAAGAAAGTAGAAATAACACTACATCACGTAGTTTCATTTAATTGTGAATAATGAATGTCTACAAAATTAACGCCAAATATATTCAATATCATTTAAAAATTAAAGTGTTGTTGTCAGTAAATTTAATTTTCAAAGTTACTTGTTGATATATTTAATTAAATCGTGATGTTAAATATTTATATTACGTTTGTTTAAAATTATTGATATTAAAATATAATAAATGTTGATATTAAATTAATTAATTACTTTAATAAGTAGAATTGGATTCTTCAGCAAATGGCAACCTGTTATGTATTTTTTTTCGTTTTCTGTAAGTCAGTTTTTAAAAGTTAATTCCATTATGTAGTTATATACATAAGTTTTTGTTATACTTCAAACGTGAGATTAAAAATAACTTTATTTTTTAAAAAAAATTATAATAAAAATGTTTAAATCACAAAATTTTGAAAACAGCAAATAAATTATGAAGTAGAAGGCAACGTTTACGCGCAACGCAGAAGATCTGTAATATTCGCAAAATATGGGATATGTGATATAAATATCTTTACATTCACAAACAAAATTATAATATTTCAAAGAAGACATTCCAAAAATTTGGTCCTACAAAAAACCACTCTGAGTGACTCTGGCCGACTTTCGCCGATTCGAACGTTATTAGTTTAAACGCGGTTACGGAAAAAAGGAAAACACATATGGTTGAACATGCAGTAAAACAGGCGATATACATTTAAGCATGTGCGTCTTGACATAAGCGGTAAGTCGATTTTATCCCACTAAAGTCGGCAGTTATCGGCCGTCGACTCACCACTTACAAAAGTCGTTCATCTGCGTTGGACTTATCTAAAACGAAGGGCAATTCTCTTACATACGAATCAAAGATTTAGTATAAATGCAAGTTATCAATATACTGTCATTTATGGTGATATTTCTTTTACAAACTTTTACTTAGAGCAGAGAGAGAGAAACCATTATTTCTTTTAAGAAAAAAGGCTGCAAAGTTGCATAAAAAATAGGTACATATTTGGTAAAATATTTATTTTAAGGACTACAAACATAAGTAACTTGTATTTAAATATAATTTAACCTAGGCAATATCAGTTTGTCTTAATAATAAAATTGACACATCAAGACAAACTACTCGTAGTAATAGTAACAATAATAATAACATTTTACTAAATTAAATTAAATTACATTCCATGCGAAAAAAAATTTACAATGCCATAATTTCTTTACATTCACAAACAAAATTATAAACAGTTGTTAATATAATTACAAACGATTTAACATAGGTAAACATAGTTTAAAAATAAGTTTAGCCTAATTAAAATTGCCTCTTAAATAATTATTTATATTAACATTTTATATTGTAACGTTATCTTGTAAGTAGAAATTATTTTGGTATGGACCCCGTTCTGGTAAAAGCCTCCTCCAAGGTATGCCACTTCCTTCTATCTCTGGTAGTGTTTAGCCTACCCTATCCAGCTACTTTGGCAATTTCATCAGCCCATCTATTGTGCAGGCGGCCTCTCGCTCTTCCTCCTCGCGGTCCGGACCATTTTACCACTCCCTGTTGTCGTTATGCCTAGCCACGTGACCTGCCCACTTCCATTTCCTTTGCAGTGAGAAAGTTAAAGCATCTGTGACTTTGGTTTTCTTGCGGATGTCCGCATTCCTCACCTTATGTTTGAGTTGTAAACCCATACTGCTTCTTTCCATCCGTTTTTGCGTGGTCTAGATTTTGTTTTTTCTTTTGGCATCGAACGTCCAAGTTTTGTAACCATAGGTTAGACATGGTAAAATAGCCCTGTCCATAGCTATTTTCTTAGTGGACAACGGTAATTGCGATTTGAAAATTTCTTTAGGAGCCCAGACTACTTGTAGCACCGTTTAGGTAAAACCAAATGAACCGATGTAAATGACAAAATAAACGTATTGGTTCGCATTATTGCGGCGATTTTCCTACTACGACTTCTACGTTCTTATTTATGTTTTCAACTTGTTAAACTTCATCTAACCTAATCTGGTATCGCCTAATCTAACCTAAGCTATAGCCTTATCCTAGGATTGCTATTAGCCTAGGATTGTCGAAATTTAACCTAAGTTAATTTATACAATTCGAACCTAACCTAACCTGAGCTGATAGGATACCAGCATCACATTAAGGACCCCGGCTATATAATATTGTGAGATGCGCCATTAAAAATCGATACAAAAAAACATACTTTGCCTTCTAAATGCCATTAACGTACATCTTGTAAAACTAAAAGAAAACAAGATTCTGACTTTTATAATTTAACTACTAACAAACACCATTTCAATTAATGATTTCTTTTAAATTTCCAATTTGATAAATTAGATTTTCTCCGTTTATGCCTATATGAGATGATATATGAGATGATATATTATTACTTTAAATCAGTTTTGTCTAGACGATACTAGTTTAGTTTTAATTTTAGGTTTGAATTTTATTATCAGGAAAGACTAATATTGCTTATTTTAAATTAATTGAACCTAATATACGTTTTCTAAACTAATTTGGTCTAAGCACAATTAGTTCAGCCTGAAGGTGGGGTTTGACTCATAACACACACACATACATATATATATATATATATATATATATAGATATATATATATATATATATATATATATATATATATATATATATATATATATATAGATATATATATATATATATATATATATATATATATATCTATATATATAATTTTTTTTGACCCACATTATATATGCTTTCCTAATTAATTACATGAATAATAAAAATTAAGTAAAAAATAGAAAATTCGATCATAAATAAGATGTTTTTAAACCGACATTTCTTTTGTGCGAGAGCCTGACCATAAGAACTCGTGCTTTACACAACTTTACTTTAGAAATAATAAGGAAGCTGATGGAATTTTGGATAAATACTTTGAAGAAAATTATAAGGAAGATATTTTGGGGCATATTTCTTTGCACTAAATTAAGATAGCATAGTGCGATACTGAAAAATGTTTTAAAAATTTAAAAATAACCATTGGCTAATATATATTGGCCATGTATACATTACAAAGTTTTTACTAAAATAGGATATAATAAAAAGAAACAAAATACAAATAAACCTGTTACTTACACCGTAAATTTCATAAACAGAAACCTAAAGAAAAAGAAACGTAACCGTATTGATTTATGTCACATCTCAAACATAGCCCAGGAAGGTTTACGATGGCGAGTCAATTTGACCTTATGACGTGCATCGTTATACATGGTCATAAATCGTATAACATTAATCACATAAATATACTTACACAGAAAGGAGGGTATCTTCGCCCTACCAGGAAGGAAGAACTATTTGGCACATAATCCATTACAAATGTTTCACGTTATATCTTCCATTTCCGTTAGGTTACGGTTTATATCATCTAGGAAACAAAAGAAACAGTTATATAAAGTCGATTGTGTATTACACAAAAAATGTAAGAGATAAAACCGATTGGTTTTATCTCTAGTGGATTTTTTTGGAAAATCAAGGGGATTTGGGGAACACAGGAATTCTACGGAATAGTGAAATATCATTCGTCTATCCTATTGGGTTCATGGACTTATATTATATCGTGAGTTGATGTTTTCCAGTAATCAGAAGTGCTTGTTCGCACACAACCTCCCTTAAGAGTCGATGAACAATTTATGTTTCAAAATTTGTATAATTTATTTTATCGTACCTATTTGTACAGCAAATTTCAGAAAAAACATTTTCGCATTTTTGTGTATGAAATTTAGGAATAGTTGAAAGGCAAGTCATTTTTCATATTATGTTTCACGAAAGTAACACTTAGATGAGATGATGACAGATGTTATTAATACGTAAAAGTAATGGTGCGTTATATTATTTCCACCTCAATAAAATCCGGCCATCAAAGTACTGGGTAGAATAAAATTAGTCAGAAAAATAAGATAAAAAGCATGTAGTGTGATTTTACAGAAGGAAAAGTAAATCTCTTTATGGCGATGTTATATAACGGTAAGATCATTTCAGCAGTGAACCAACCGAATAGATTAATATGTATTTATAATCCAAATAGGGAGAACACGTAATCAAACAAGAAGATCAATTTCTATTTAACCTGAGCTCTATTTAACCTGTTGCGGTTGGCTCAAACTCAAGTATCAGAACTATAATAATCGCAGTGTGATACTCCACATATTGAAATACATTGCAAATTGAACGGATATTGACTTAATTGTGATATGTCTCAATTTTTAATGGATACTAGCTTTTCGACTATTCGTTTTCTCAACTTGAGTGAAATTTATAATTACCTTCAAAAAGGAAGTTATAAATTCGACCCAAATGTATTTAATATTATTAAATATGTTAGTATTTTAAGGCTTCTAAAGAAAATCACAAAATTTCAAACATTTATGAATACTTGCCTTTATGTTTTTCGACGTATTTCTCAGGAACTACCAATCAGATTAGACTATTCTATTTTTATCGGCTTAAGAGTCTTTCATCTTAGAGAATAGAATAATATCTTTCATAAAAATTGATTTTGTAGTTTAAAATATGAAATAAAAAGACACGTTTCATATCTATTAAACTACTATTTACTTCTATGTTGTTAACACTATTTTTATTTATAAATCAACAAACTCTACAAACAATGTCTACATAGTTTACGCAAATAAAGCAGCAGAGAGAAAATGAATACAGCACTTCCTTGGTTGTACTGTCTAGTGCTAAAATTATGTGAGAAGCAGTCTTCCCCTAAGTCAATGCCTACCACATTTTGTAACTGGCCCTAAGATATATTAATCTATGTTGCGAAACAGACTAAATGGAAATTGTAGTCGCTTGAATTAAAAAACATAGTATATATATATATATATATATATATATATATAATGGGTATAAGCCGCACTAGGGGTATGAAAATCGATCCCCCCCTCTCAGAGTATATCCAGTGAACAGTGTCACGTAAAAATTTACAGTTGAAATGTTTTTCCCCTATAAACTTAGTTACCAATTTTCATCAGAATAGAGGTTGAATCTCATAAAATTCTTAAATACTTGTTACATTATTTGTATTGCAAATATCAACAATACATTTTAAATTAAAAATTACGAAACTTTTCTTCCCATGCAAATGTAGCAACCACTTTTTACCCCCTTAGGGGCTGAATATCGGAATACGCTTAAATGCCTGTTAAATTATTTATATTGCCATGCATCAATACAATTTTTTAAGTAAAAATGATCCTAAATGTTTTGTTGATGTACAAACATACAAAAGGGGGAGTCCCTTTTCACCCCTTGAGGGGTTGTATCTCGGAAAATCCTTATATATGAGTCACATTATTTTTGTTAAATAGCATGAACACCCAGTTTTAAGTAACAATTACAATGCAAATATTTTTTCCCATATAAATTTAGTCCACCTTTTCACCCCCTTAGGGAATGAATTTCGAAAAATCCCTTTTTAAACGATGCTCGTATTATAAAATCAACACACTTTAAAAATTTTTAATTTTTATCATTAGCGGTTTGGGCTGGGCGATGATATGTCCATTAGAACATTGCCTTCTATTTATATATGTATATGTGTATATGTATACAAACATACAGACACACACACGCACACACACACGCACACACACACACATATATATATATATATATACATATATATATATATATATATATATATATACATATACATATATATATATATATATATATATATACATATATATATATATATATATATATATATATATATATATATCTACCTAAACTTTCAAAGTGACCTCAGATTTGATCTTTGTAGACGGATCGATGACGATATAGTGACTTCATTTCAAAATTCAAAAATAGGGATCTCTGTAGTGGGTGTTTTTTTGCAATATTTAAATAAAACGATGAGATCTGCACGAAAAACATATGTTGTCACTACTTAACATAGCATAATATTATACAAAGTACTGTTTCCAATAGTCTACTGGAGCAAATATTATGCATTTATATCAGATGAGTATTTTCATTCGCAAAAGTAACAAAAGCAAAAAAACATTATTGGTTACTTCTACTAACTCTTGAGCAAATGTCGCTAGTGAATATTGAATAAACCTCTTAACTAGGAGTAGAACACTTATAATGTAAGTTCAAGTCGCATTACAAACTTAGGTATATTTTACTCATAAGTACATAAGGTCATCACTCACAAAATATAAATGTATAGTTACTGTTTTCTTGTGGTAAACGGTAATAAACTTCTAGAAATATATTTTTTTTTCATTATTTTGAGTTGGAAAATTTCGTTTGAGGGTGGGGTCTTGACATAAGTAAAGCGGATATTTTCAGCTTGTAATCCTAAAGATATAACTCTAGAAATATAATTTTGTGATTTCCATAACTTGCCTTTTTAAAAAAAATTCGAATACTTCATTAGTTTATCGAACATTTTTGAAAACTAATAATTCTGAAGATTATATATATATATATATATATATATATATATTCATATGCTTCTCTATTTACACTCACCGACCTAAAATACATCTTCCTGCAGCGTGTTAACATTATATCGTGTTAACATGATATCCCAAGGCTATATATTGGAAGCAGCACTCGTAATAAATTAGGTCGTTAAAAATAAATTTGTGACGTATAAAAAAAGGGCGGAAGAAGCTTTAAATGTGTACCGGAACAAACAAAAAAGGAAATGAGTTTAACCCATGCGCTCGTCCGATATTTAATTATAATACTGATCAAGTAGAAAATTCCAAACCTATTTTGTTTTGCGTAGTTCAAAACGTTTTGATTAAAGGATGTTATACATTACGGTATATTTCAGGTAGAAAGGTAACCCTCCAAAGAATATTCTTCAACCGCAATGTGAAAATTATGCTTTTCAATCAAAGCACAGATTACCCTACGGAGCACAAAAACTGACTGTGTTAAAATCCAGCGTGAAGATTAATTTTTTGCGGGGATAACCATTGTAAACCCAAAAGTCCCCGCATTGTGAGTTGGTTTATGCAATATTTGGAAAATTAAAGTTGAATAATTACGAAAAATAAATAAGTCTTCTTACCTTCTATTGACAGATTTCGAAAAAAAATGTTACATGTTAATTATTCAAATATAACGAAAAGGAACCATTTTACTTTAAATTTTAATACATGTTAAATTCAGATATAAGTGAAATTTAATCCCTTGAACATGCATTTGTAACGTAAGAAACGTTTTTGATAATGACCCAATGACAAGTGACAATTAAAATAATTGCTCTAAGCGAAAACCAAAATCATTTCAGAAACTTAAACGTTCAAAAGCCACATGTTATTAACAGGTGGATTTTTATTCAATCACAACCCAACAACTCTCCAGAGATCGTCTCAATATAGAATTACACGAAACTTATACAGGTATGGTTAGTATTTCAAATAACTGTACAGCTTATTGCTAAACTACCAGACTTACTTTAAAAACGTGATTTCGTGAATATTACCTCAAAAACTGAAATGTAAAATTTCAATCGAACTAAAGGTCCATGTTGTTATTTTACTAGAATATATAGATATATCTAATATGTATTTTATTGATATGCAAAACATTGATTTAATTTATTAAAAAAACTAAATTACAACATACAAACACAAAAAAATACATAACAAATAAACAACAGACACAGAAATTAATATTGGACAAATCACAAGAAAACAAGGGTCAGACAACCAGAATAGATGTTCTTATTGTCCTACCCTCACTTTTTACATCAAATGATCAAAATGTTTTCACAGGTCTAATAACCTTTTTATTTGAAGTTAAATATTTCGCTTGAATTAGCTTATTGTACACGCGTCCTTCCAATAGATGGTTGTAAATATTACAAATCAAAAAGTAATTTTATGTGTTATTATATCGAGTAAAGCTATACTGACGTTTTAATAATGAAAATGTGACTAGTGATAAAGAAGTTGTAAAATTTCACCAAATAAATTTTGTTACGTGTGCGGATATTAAGTAGTGACGCAACAAAACAAATTACGGAGGAGAAAAAAGCAGCTTGCTGCTCTATTTTGGATTTAGCATTGGAAATCCGGAAAAGCCTTGGACATCTAATATGCTGTATTTCTTGACTTGATTTTGAAGTTAATCAATTACAAGAAACACAATTGGGTAATTTGTGGAAACCTCAAAATCATTGCTATGCTCTTTGAATTGCAGGGTGGCTTCACAAAATATTGTTCTTTTTGTGCTTGTAGGACAGTCGCGTAATGAAAAATCTCTATGTTACGAAGGATTCGTCAGCAAGAATTACGAATCAAACAGGGAATAATATCATCGAATACCTGCCTTTAATTGATCCCCGAAAAAGTTATCTTACCACCCTTACTTATTAAATGGTGGTTCATAAAAAAAATTGTAATGCAATGGATAAAGAAAGTGAAAGATTCAAATATTTTTACCGAAGATGACAGATTTTCCTCAACTTAGTGATGCTAAGCTGAAAGAAGAAGTTTTTAGGTCAAAGAATAATAAAATTGTTAATAATAAGGACGAATTGTTTATCCAACAATGAAATCAAAAGGAACTACAAGCATGGAACTGTTTCAATGCAGTCGTCAAATATTTTCTAGGCCATAAAAAATCAGACAACTTTTAGTAAATGAGCTGCTTCAGTCGTACCAAACATTGATTGCAGAATGTCTCTCAAATTTCATTTTCTACGTCCTCATTCAGACATTTTTTTCTAACAATCTTGGTGCACTGAACAATGAACAAAGTGAGAGATTCCATCAAGATGTCAGAACAAGAGAAACAAGGTACCAAGGCCGTTGGGATCCAGTTCTGATGGCAGATTTTTATTGGTTTCTCAAAAAGGAAGATTTAGCATTGCATTAAAGGCAAAAGAAAGTCCTGAACAAAATAAGACCGTTTATGGCGCAAAATACTCTTCGATAGTGATTTTTTTTAAATTAAGGCCATTTTGTTAAATTTTGTTATTCTTTGAATTAATTTAATTTTTTAACCAATTTCTTTGTCTGTTTTCTCATTTTTCTAAACTTTCCCTGTATCTGTAAATCTAGACCTGTTATAATAAATCCACTTTCAGTTCCTAGTTATGTAAGGCCAATGTATTCCGAAATACGTAAAATTTATTTGGTTGTATATAAAAAGTTGAAAATTTGTTCCCTTGTGAATTATTGTGTGAATAAAAATTATAATTATAATGTATATAATTGTAAATTTCTTTATCCCCAAGACATACCATATTTAGAAGACCAGCGACAGTCTCCGAAAATATTTTAGAACATCACAAACAGAAACAGACTCAAACGAAATCCAACTTTCAGAACCTGTAGACCCAATACCTCGTCAGAAGATCGTTGAAAAATTTTACGAACCGATTTTCCAAAACTTTGATATTCAATCCGAACTACATACTTGTTTAGAGCGATGTTCCCTTAATATGTTTAAGTTAAAATTTACGTTCACCTTACTTGGCGACTCTTACAATTCAGAGTCGGCTCTCGCAGAATCAGCACTCTGAATGGATGAGCATCAGACTACCGGTCAACAAGTCAGTCATATACGAGTTTTCATCCCAGATCGTCGAGGCTGCCTAACAGTTTATGAATAAAATAAAATAAATTGTGTTTTATATTTTTCAATTAAATAAATATTTTTTTAAAAAGTCTAAGATCTAAATTCGTATAACTGTATGTAAAAATTTTGTGCACTATAATTATTTTATGTCGAGATACATACAAGAGATAAAAAGTATAAAACACAAGCACACCTAAAAAAATTTAATAGTAAGGCGCACATAGTGAAATTTTTAGATACATTTTACAGATTCTAAAAATATTTTCATCATTTACATTATTTAGGATAATTGTTCAGCGTTTTTAGTACTTAGCCAAGTGTAATCGAGAGTTAACATAATTATAAGTACAACATAAGTATTAACTATTTATAACAATTGATAGTTTTCGCTACTGTTAAAAATTGAGTTGTAATTTAGATTTAAGAAAATTATTAATTACTATGTGATAATAATTGTATAATATATGATAATAATTGTCGGTGTGAGTAATCTAGAACCAATAAATCTTTTTTATACTTTTAAAATCGATGGTATTTGAGGTCTTGTATCAGCATTCCCTCATATGTCATATTAAAAAAGCGCACAATATATTTTTGAACTTGCACCTTTATAAGCTTCCATATGAAAGCTCAAGCGATAACCTTGAGAAAAATTATCTCCTGTCTTATCGCTTACGGTCAGCGTACATAAGCTTACATAGGTCAGCACACATAACTTAAACATAAGTTCAACTATTTGTGCACCTGTAATTGCTTATTTCTCTACGCATTTTATCATCACTCCTGAATTACTAAATTTATATAAATTAAATTAGGTAAAATTTAAATTTGAAATCTAAAAAAATATAAAGTATATCACGTTACCATAAATTTAACATAACGAATATTCGAAGAAGGTGGCAGGTTATTGTGTTTATTCGGGACTTCTTTGGTATATATATCAAAAGAGATTGGGGAGGAATATAAAACTTACTTCTCTATAAACAAAAGCAAACATATTCATATGTATAAATATATATATATATATATATATATATATATATATATATATATGTATGTATATGTATATATATATATATATATATATATATATATATATATATATACATTAGGTTGGTTAGTAAGTTATAGCCAGTACTTCGGGACTTTTATTTATTTATTTATTAACTTTTATGTATAATACACATGGCGGACTTATTGCTACATGAGCAATCTCTTCCAGTCAACGATAATAATTTGTATTGAAATTTAGTTTTTAGACTGTAAGACATTTTACAATGAAAATTTAAAAAAATACAAATGTTTGAAAAAAAATTTAAAAAAATACAAAAGTAAATTAAAAAAGAAAACAAAATATTGACATGATTTGGGATGGGAAGAACAGGAAAGGGCAAGGACACAAAGGAAAATGTTTCAGGAGATGTAGGACTTTTTCACTCGATCTTTGAAAATATTTATAGATGTGATTTTCCTGATCCAGGTGATTCCAAATTTTTGCTGCTAGGACAGTGAATGATTTTTCGTAAGTGGTAGAGGTATGTTTAGGAATAAGTAGGGTTAGTGAGCTTTCAGATCGTAGACCAAGGCCGTGAGCAGACAAATCTTCAAATTTACCACTAAGATAATTTGGGCTATGAGGATTTTTTAATATGTTAAAAAGAAGTGTAAGTATGTGAAGTTGACGTCGATCTAGGATCTTCGGCTATTTGAGAAGTGACCTGTATCCAGAAATGTGATCGTATTTTCTGAGGCCAAAGATATACCGGATGCATAAATTTTGAAGACGTTCCAATTTGCACAAATATTCTTCATTAAGATCAGGATAGCACACGTCTTCATAATCAATTAATGGTAATAAAAGTGTTTCACAAAGGTACATTTTTGTTTTAGTCGGTAGAAAATTTTGAAGACGTTTCAAATAGTGTCCTGTTGAAAAATTCTCGAAACTTCTACAAAGTTTTACTGTTGGGTGCAAATAGACCAAACTACGTATTAACTGTTGGATATAAACGTTCAGTTAACAACATATCTATATAAACGGTCAGTTATCACAGTATATATATATATATATATATATATATATATATATATATATATATATATATATATATATATATATATATATACATATATATATTGAAGTTGAGATGACATAATAATTCAACTTTTGACTTGTATTAAGCATTTAGCCACATTTATGTAATAAAATAGTTTTAATTGTTACTGCTACTATATTATTAACCTGTAAGTCGGGTTTGGAGTTTTCAATATCGTAGCAGATATTGAAAACTCCAAACCCGAATTACAGATTTATTCAAAGTTTTGAGCATTTGGAAGAATATAACAACAAATGGTTCAACATAGACATATAAGAACAATAACTAATAGGACAAGAAAATTCTGGCAAAAACTAATAAGACTGGAACACAAAATAATTTGAAGCATTCATTGGAACGGAAAAATATACGCACACATATGCATACGCAAACCCAAACGCACACGTATGCACGCGCGCTCATGCATGCACATGGGCACGCGCACCCGAACGAGAACGCGCACGCTTACACGCACACGCACACACACGCACGCGCACACACACACACGCATACATACACGGGCACACGCGGACGCGCATACTTAATATATAATTGTGAATCTCTGCTTCCTAACAGTGAAAAATACGGGACTCTCTATTACGTACTTGTATTATATGTACGCATTTCTGTGTAAATGATGTTGCTAAACTTTTTATTTATTATCATGGCGGTGTATAGGGCAATAATTTAAAATAAATGCTCTTCTGAAACTGATGTTGTTTAACAATACATTTTCTTAGAAAAATATTTAAAAGTACGCAATTTTGTTTGTATGTAAACGATCACAAAGCCACATTCCGTAATGTTATGAATTCGAAATTTATGAAATATACAAATTTCTTTCTTTTATAATTCGGTAAAAGTCACTATAAGTAATAACATTCCTAAAGCTTTTAAGTTTAATATTCAATAATGCTCTATAGTTCTATTCGTCACTTTGTCGAAAATTACTGGAAATATTTGAAAAGCTTACGAAAAATATTTCTATATTCAAAGATAACTAAAGGTATTTTTAATTAAATGTGCGATTTATTTTCAATAATTTTAAATACAAAGAGCTTCTAGACAATTTTTACTTCCTCTACCTAAGTTAACATCCAGTCTTCATATTTTTTCTCCATCCATTATTTTGTTTCGACACATTTTTAGTATTTAATGCTATTCGTATTTAAGTTTAATCTATCACACGAGAAATAACTCAACGTTTTATTTATTGTCATCATAAATTTTTATACACCAATATTACGTGAGATGCATTGAATCCTTATACTTGTTAACCAATAACCTTTAAGCTCGTAACATACATGCATTTAATTGAACCAATTTCTATCCCTGGAAAATCTAATACTATTACACATATATTTTAGGGAGACCTACCGTATAATTTCGTCTTTATTTCATATTTTACATTTTGATAAACGCAAGAAAAATATTTTTTTGAGAAACGCAATAAAATCACGCCCTCATAAAGGCAATGTTTTCTTGATTGATAAATTGGCATAAAAAAAAATAAAAACCTTCATAAATACTGAAAAAAACATAAAACATTTCATTCAGCAAAAAAAAGTATATTTAGTATGATATTTCATGGAAATGAAAAGGTAAGTTGGAAGCGCAGCGGTCATAGTGGCTCTTTACGATGACAGTTATGACAGACGTGTATTATTATGGGCGTGATACTGGGGTACGTCCTCGTCATTAAAGCGGCCGGGAGATACATTTAGATTTCGCGATGGACCTTCAACTTTATACTATAAAAAACATATAGCTAGAAAAGTAAGGTAATTACGGTGTTTGTTGTTTTGAATGATGATTTCCTAATTATTTTTGGGGTCATATTTTGTTTCCACCATAATAAATATAAAAAAATATATAATTATATCAAATACTTAGAATTGGTAAGTAAGCTGTTATTTAGTAACCTATACTATACATAGGTTTAAAAGAAGTGCAGGGACTAAATGAAATAAAAATTAAAACACTCTAAATCTCTACAAATACATTAAATTTGGTTAACGAAATAATCTTATCCAACATGATTTCACATTTAAGTCATCTCCCATAAGGTGGCAATATTTAACAATTCACAAAATAAAGATTTAACAATTCATAAGAAGAAGCTCCAATCCAAAAGGATCCAGAAGCAGGATCCAGAATGAACAATTCCGGTTATCAACTGATAGTAACATCACTCTACACGCCATTCGTTTTCTGTTATGTATATCGTGTTAATGATATTAATTTAGACCTTTTATAATCTAATAATTCACTATATAAAATTGAATATCAAAAATATAAGACTCTGGAAATGTAAATCATATGGTTGTATATTTTCCTAGACAACAAAAGTTTCATCTCCTCTTACACAGTTCATTTTAAATAATTAATTTTAAGCTTTCAAATGTTTTTCTTGTTACGCTTTAATTTTAAAGATGTATTTCTTACTAATAATTTTAAAGATGTATTTCTTAGTAATATTTACTAATTCTACAAGCTCCAAGGTTATTTAATACGAGTATCACATTATTCGTTCCTATGAATTTCGAGCACCAAGAAACGAAAAAAGAGACAAAGGGAAAATCCTCTTAATTCTATTCGGTTTCATTATAACAAATATGTACAAAAAAATTACCTTATTATTGCA
The DNA here is from genome assembly GCA_039881145.1 of Druceiella hillmani. NCBI lineage: Eukaryota > Metazoa > Arthropoda > Insecta > Lepidoptera > Hepialidae > Druceiella > Druceiella hillmani. The sequence goes on from JAYKKI010000003.1 coordinate 53,408,297, forward strand.
ATGAAGGTTTTTATTTATGGTATGAAACTAGTAATTTATGTTTTCAGATTCAAATCTTGTGGTGTTTATTAGCTATATCTCGATATTGTTTATGTCATTATGATCTGAGTAATCCGTAACATGACAGTATATTGTTAATATAGAATTCTTAAAACACTTAGGAAATTAAGGATCCAGACACCTGCTTAACGAAACTGACATTACGAACGTTACATATTTGAATGTTTGATTAGCTCCTAATAATCCACTTTTTTTCCCAGATTACTGAATTTATGTTCATCTGCATTATCCATTTTAATTATTTCAAATATATTTTCTTTAGAAACCATTCCTTCAAAATGGAATTGTTCAAAAGCGACATGACTGTCGCTTTTGAACAATTTCATAAGTCTTAAACAGGGCGTAAGAACATTTTGGTGATCGCCCAATATTTCGAGATTATCCATGAGCAAAAAATCATATGTATTATTTCATCGAAATGATATTTCGTAGCGAGAAGTGAGCGACTATATTCCCGGATCATTTTAAAATATTATGTTGTTCAGATGATTGTTTTGCAAAGCCTTCGGAGATTTTAAATTAAAAATAGGATTTTAATGAAAATTTTAAATTAAGAAAGTAAACTATTTAAAACTGGAATTATATCAATAATTAATTACATGCGCTGCCTTGTACTTAATTTAAGACATGAATTTGTTTTAAAATAAATGTTAATATTTTCAATTTTATATTAAAGTATGTAAAACGAGGAGCACAAACTTGGGAGACCGATTGAGGTTGTCTTTCTAGGACATATTTTGTAACTTTAAACTATGTACATACATATATACAGGTCTTACGTTTATACGGATATATAAATATCTTCATTAATAGAAAGCATTATTTAGTTATTAGTATTTTCACATGTCAATTGTGGAACTATAACCGTATTTTGCTTTAGTACTAGACATGTCTTCAAAATTAAGTATTTTTTTAAATTGAATTTTGATATTTTTTCAACTCCCATGCTTTTGAATTAATTTGAAATTTGTTTGGGGAGATCTAAACATAGGATGAATAATTGGTGAGACGATAGACGGACGAGAAATAGATTGAGTGGGATGACGAGAGACGAAGTCCACTGGAGTAGATGATTTATTCAATAGTTGATTTAACATTGATTAAAGTTATTGGTGTGCAGAAAGTTTACTTAAATATTGAAATAATATAGAATTAGATTAGTTGCTTCGGTGTCTTAATATAGACTGATTCACATCCGCGGAGGTGCCGTCATTTATACTATGCTTGAGTTTTCTTAAATCATCATTAATATAAATAGACATACCCCAAATTTGAGAATCTTTTATCAAAAGTATATAACAAACGTAAACAACTGTGATAATTGTGTACCCCCTTTAGTAAGCAAATTGAGAGAGACATTTATTCAGAAAGGTTTTCTTGAATTAAATTGTTTTTAATTAATTTGACTTTAAACGGATAGATGTCGGAAATGGCGATTATGAGCAATTAATGCTTGCTATAATAATGCTAACTTTTTGTTTTCTGTATGTTCAAACTTACTTTGAATAACTATGGGAAAAGCCTTTACCATATACTAAAGATTACAATTTTTTGCTGGTTTGTAGACTGCACCACTCCTTTTTATTTCAGATGAGTTTTCTATTTGTTTCGAACATCAATCTACTTTCAGTTTCTATTTATTTAAATATGTACACACACAGATACACACTTCACGCACACACACACGCACGCACACACGCACGCACGCACACACGCACGCATGCACGCATGCGCGCACGTGCGCGCGCACGCACACATATAATACACTTTAATTGATAGTACTTCCTACCTTACCTCATTCCACAGTTTTTCCAGATTGTGGTATTACAATCTAGGGTTCATATTAACAAATAAATTATTTATCAACCATATTTTAATAAAAGAAAGATATTTTGTTTTCATGGTTTAATGTAAATTGAAACAAAATTTTGAAATTGTTTTTATTTGTAAGTCAATCTATTGTCTACAATAGCCTCTAAATAAATCATAAGAAGAACTTTATTTTTTATGTGTTGGACAAAGGGATCACGAAGTATCATGGTCATTGTTCGGATATGTTTATTGTTTAAAATCATTTCCCTTGATGTAATTATTAACTACAGCTATTCCATAAAATAATAGCATTTATTGCGGTAAATTTTAGTTTTTCAAGCAAAACTGTTTATCAATAATCAATATTTTGAAGGATTTACATGCTTGCACTTGCCACTCTAGTGAATACACACTGCACGATATAACAACTAGATAAACAACCCCAGCTACATAAAAACGTCAAAAGCTCGCCCGACAATATTCAAGAAATGATTAGCTATATATTTTATTTTTACTCGATTTACAATCGTTAAAAATAAAAAAAATGTATAAGAATAGTTTAAAAATACCTTTTTGTCTCACTGGAACATTCAAAAGGAGGAACTTGGTCGAACTATTCCACAAAGTACCAATGACCTAATTAAAAATGAAAGTATAAACATACACTTCTTTCAAAAGATCAAGCTGAAAACGAAAGATTCAATTATTTTAAAGCATTTTCATGCAAATACCAAAATTAATTTTACAGTGATGTGTAAAAATGGAGAATTATGTTTCATTATTTCAAATATCCGGCTTTACGATCGTGGATTTTTAGTTATATTAAAAATTTATTTTCTTTTGATTCAGATTATTTTCTTTTGCGAAAGATAAATGCTGTCGATATAAAAAGTTCAAACATATGAATAAAATATTCAACGAAAATATCAGTGTATTACTTGAGTATATTCTTAAGCATGATCTGGTTGAATCGATTTGCAGTTAAGAGTACATAACTTTTATATCTTTACATATAATATGCGGTGTTCCAATATTAACGCCTTTAGTAGAATTAGGAACTGAAACATGGATAGTTGTATCCTGGAAGTCAATATATTAATATTGTATCAAATGAATTATTATCGGAATAATCATTTGTAGTACACTCTATAAACAAAGAGTCTTTATACAAATAAATGTAATAACATAACTGTAATATCAAATAGTTAGAGTAGCGTAATCGAACCGACTTCAAATGACCATTTAATAAGAAATGTAATGAAAAATATAAAATAGCACAAATACGAGTGTTAATAGGAAAATTTGCAGTAAAATATCCTCTCCGAACATGAATAAATTTGCAAAATATTGACACTATTAAAGATTTTTTGATTAATAAAAGCATGAAAAATAAGTTTGAAATTTTTGTTGTGAAATGTCACTCACATTTATTGAAATCGAAACAAGCATTTACGACGTTTGAAGACCTAAAATATTTCCACTCGATGATAGACAAAATTGATCATAGATAATGGTTTATCACTTTTTGGATGGCGCTATGATTACGTTTATCAACAGTTATATAAGCAGTGACCCAAAGCGAGAGCGAGATAACACTTAAAAGCTTTTCAAATCTAATTACTGCTAATTTCCTTACAAGTGATAAATTGGGATTCGAGGTATTGTATAATTATTTATAGTGCGGTTTATAAAATGGTTAAGATATTTTTATTGTAAAAATAAAATGCTTTTTTTGTTTTTCTTTTTGTATATTTTTTGCGTGACTTTAGTATATACTTTCTTAATTACCTTTCTACCAATATTTCATTCCAAGCCTTTGTATGTACCTACATGTTCAAAATCTATCCGTTAACTTTTCTGTTTAAGTTTTATTGTCGTTTAAGTTTGTGAATAACTGATCACAAAAGTCAAACAAACCCAAAGTCGATGAACCTACGATTCACCATTAAGGAGATACTGTCCTCATCTGCCGGTTCTATCAACAGACCTACTAATCACAAAGTATTCATCAAGATATCACACATATGATGAATTTACTCCTCGTCATTAAAGAGTCCGTTATCAAGCCCTGACTATATCTGCATTTCACCTATCTGGAAACATTTCCTTTCAAGCAAAAAAAGCAAGTAATAAAAATGGGTCAATGCGTATCCAAAATACGTGAAAAAATGTACACACATTTCGAATTCTGAACCTCTGTATATTTTACATCGATTAACCAACAGTCCATATCTAGCATTTTTATTGATAATTAAATAAACAACTCTAAGAATTTGAGCAGTCAGAAGTGGCAAGAGCAAAATTAACACAAAATGGAAGCCGAAAACAGTCACCGAACGCAAAAAAGCAAGTTTTTGTAGAAATTTATTTCCAAAAATTAAACTATATGGCAAATGATGGTGAAATTCTGCATATTTATATTTTGGTGGCTAATCGATAAATAGAAAAAAAGGAAAATCAAAATCGGTAAAAAATTACGAGTTTTGAAAGAGATTGGTTGATTTTCGGTTGAGATTTTAGAATGTTACCTGTCTACATATATATTTAAGCATATAAAGACTTTTATTATTTCGCAAAGCTACATTTAGATTTTTAAGGGTTTATATCGGCTTTCCAAAAATTATATTAAATGTTGGTTACTTGTAAAATTATAAATACTTCTATAGTCTGAACTAGAAATAATAAAATACACACGCACCAGGTATGCAAGTTGCAAAAATGCAGATCAGTTAATGATGCTGAATTACGGAAATGTAATAATTCTGGAATTTCTAAAAAGCCCAGTAAACCTCTAAAACAAACTTTTATATAGTGCCTTAATATTGTCCAAATATTTGTGCTAATATATTAAGTATCCTTAAGCTTTTTAAAATTAAATGTGAACGTTACAAAAATTGTATAGCCATCAAATCAAGTAGTAATCATACAGAATTTAAATCAATAACTAGTAGCAAATTTAAATAAATTTGCCATATTCTAAGAATATTGATGTTTCCAATAAAATAGATATCACTCTAAAGCATTCGTATATTGAATTAAAATGAATAAAACAATAATACCAATGTAACAATATTCAATAAAATACACACACATTACTACGGCTAAAAACCATTTTTAGAGTGAAGTTTATTAAAATCAAAATACTTGTAAAAGTCACTTAACACAACCTCTCAGACATTCCTTGTAACTAAACATTTATGTGATAAACTTAGATAGTTTAATATCATGGACACAATCAGACTTTGACATAGTTTTAAATATTGTTTATTTTTATAATAACTTTCCTCGATAATCACATAAATATAAGATATTTAGCGTCATGCGGGAGGAGAGCTTTTACAGCCTTCTATCCATTGTTGGCTGCTTCATATCTTGTAATCCTTTCATATTAGTTACAAAAAAAGTTACTTCTTCATAAGCTTTTATTTCGGGAATATTTCGGTAAAGGAAACGACGTAATTTTAGACATTGATTAAAAATAATTTAGGTGCACTGAAACTCAAAGTTTAGATTAAATACCAATGTTATCTTCATTATATGGTAGAGTGTAGATTTACCAACGATATGGAGTGAATGATACCTTCCAATATGATATAAACCTTTCATCCCCTACTTTAATGAAATATCACAAGAAAATTCCCGATTTGTTTTCTATTTCACTTCTTCACCCTTTGTTAAGTATGTTAAGTTTCTTTTTTGGATTTATCTCTCCACCAGTATATCTGCTAATCAAAATTAGAAACACAAACTTAAAAAATACAATATATTATTTAATTTTATCCGGAAATATTCTTAGCGTTCTATCTCAGCTCTTTGATACCATTCATTTTATACATTTACGTTCATTAGATAAGTCACTGCAAAACGTAATTAGATACACGAAAGGCTTTTAATTTCTCAATTATAAGAATTTAATAAAAGATAAAATAGACTTGGAACATTCTCGTTATTTTACTTTCGATTCCAACTAAACCAACAATTACGGATACACATATTTTGTTTTCATTAATAAACTATCCCCATGAAATTTTCTTTGAGAAATATAAACTAATTTCTGCCATATGATATATAAGTTAAGTTATTAATAATATTTTAACACTAAATTAAAAAAGATAATTCAGTAAACTCCCACTCAAAATTATGGACAGTGTGGCTCATAACGTTGTAGTTATGAGCTACATTTTCCATAATTGTACAACATTACAACTAATATATCACAAACATTACATCGGTTTCCATTTATATTCTTTTCTTATCGGCACTTCATTCAAAATAACCTGTATTTTTTCGTAGTAAATTTGCAAGCAACTTCATTTCACAGAAGCGAATACAAACATTAAACTATATTCATTGAATATATAATAAATAGATAAAATTTGATATAGTTTGGCATTAAAAACAGAAAATTTTTATGAGAAATTGCATATTTGGAGAGCATTCCGCTTGAGCCATGCGCAACTTTGTCAGACCGTTTTAGTAAGACAATTTTGAACTTATCTGCGTTGGCGCTGTTTTCGATTTTATGAAATAAACAATTTTTCATTGGCTGGACTTTTTCACAACGATTTAACCTTGATATAAATTTTTTTTTGAAAAGTTTAACGACCCATTAAGGCGTTTAATATTGCAAACACAATTAGTAAATTCAAAAATGGTATGAATAGGAAGCGAAATGCTGAGACTCCCATTGTCAAAATAGACGAATTTTGATTTTTGATCGAAAATTGCAAGGTTTTGCAATTTTCGAACGAAAAATCCTCAGATACATCTTTGGTGCGTTTTTTGACAATTGATATTGATTCAAAGTATGAAGTGGGACGGCCACGTAATTAAAATAAAGGAAGATACAGTTACAAAACAATTTTTTTCTGGCTAAACCAACTGGCTCAAGAGGAAGAGGATGGCCCAAATTAAGATGGATGGACTGCCTAAAAAGTGTTTACGACGCTCTCAAGTTAACAAATTAGAAAACCGTGGAGCCAAAAAGGAGGGCTTAGAACAGTCTGCTTGAGAAGGCCAGGGTCCACTAAGGACTGTCAAGCCACTGTTCGCCGAAGTGGAGGCACAGCATTCCACATCCTATTTAGAAGAAGTGGAAAAAACATCAACCTGCCAACGTGAGTCATTCAGTATGAGAAAAATACTGGTATCGACATTAATTTATACAGATAAGTTCGCAGAATATATTAGGAGTTTTCGGTGAGATGATTAAAAAAAAAACAAAACTCAAAGATTATTTATTAGTTGTATATAGAACAATTTTCATAATGCTGATGGAACTGTTGCGATTATTAAAAAAATAATAAAATTTTCATTAAGTAATATTTGCTGAAAGTACGAAGTTATTAAAAATTGTATGTACTATACCTTTAACCTGAGTGGAAAGCGAGCACTGTTTTTCGACTTTAAAAAAGTAAAAATGTTTACGCGCAGTACTGGGTCGCAAGATCGCATGAAAATTTTAAGTGTGATAACCACAGAAAAAGGCTTAATGAATTCTGTCTACAATTTTCAACAAAAAAGTGATACATAGTTTCTCTAATCAAAAAGATCGATTTTACATATAACTTAATAAATGATAAGCAAAATATATCCTTTCATTTCTTTTCAGTGAATTCACACTGAAATACAGTTACAAGCCGCCTCTGTTACATTCATAAACCTACGTAAAATTACATATTATAGGGTGAAGTATTTAAACGGCGAATTAGGCGAGAGGTTTTAAATTAAAACCTGTTAAGTAGGAATATATTTCACGCTACGAGCGTTTGGTATACATTCAGACAAGTAATATTTATTTACTTATATACTTTAATCTATACTACTGATACATAAAGCAAACTTAATGCTATGTGAGACATCTCTTGCAGTCAACTAGAGCATAAATCTGGCCCTCTTGGATGTGCGGCCGAGAATCGAACATGATCTCCGCAGTGGACCGTACCGTTGGCTTGTGATGTACGTCGGCTTGTGATGTACTCAACACACCAGGACGATGACGAATCAAGCAGTAAGTTAATATTGAGGGGTTCAAAGTCTCTTTATTTACTAATAATGAAGGGTGTGAAGTTATTCTATTAAACTATTTACAAATATACTATTTTCCGTTACAGAAATATTGCCTATTATATTTTTAACGGATGTAAAAATATAGTGATTGTCAAAAACTATGATTATGGAAAAAAAGGCACAAAAGTTTAACTTAGTTAAAAATGTGAAATACCATAACTTTTGTCAGGAAAGTTTTACGTCATCACTTACCGGAATAAAGAATATGAGCCAAACTGAATAATTTTATTGCTTTTTAGGTGAGTTTTACAGTATATAATAATAATCGTATAAGTAATCAGAAATTCAACGCCCAAAATACAAACAGTTCTGCGAAATTCACCATTTCTGATGATGCGTCCTCTGTTTAATACATACACAACTACACAACGGAAAATATATTTAAAGGATATTTTTTTTTCAAATTCTGAAATAATGAACTGAATACTTTAAATATACTTACTAAATATTATTAATAATATAAACACAAAAGTTTACAAATTATTTGTTATTTAAAAACTGAAGAATCACTAACAAATTTTGCTATCCCATAGAATATGTTTTGAGGTAATAACATAACTAACAAATTTAATTATAACAACTAACGTTATACTTAAAGGATGATTAAAATTATTTTTTCTTTCCGCCAGAGGACGTTCCCTTGCATTTGAATATTGATTTATCCTATTGTCTAATTTATTTCCATTGCACAGTCATTGTTTAAACTTTCTAAAGATGAATATCTACATATAAATCTTTCGATGAAAATTGGATGTTTACAGTAGGGTTTTTCCATTAATTCCAAGTCTCTAATAAAACTATTAATTCAAAATAAGATATAAGATTTCAAACATCATAATTATAAATTAAGACTAGGGACCCGCCCGGCCCGGGTTTGCCCGGCGGGTATAATTAAAATAGAAAATCGTAGTATTTAAAATATTTCTTTGCACATCCCACTAAGTGCCTTACTTCCAAGTGCCAAAAGAACCCGTGCAAAAACTTTGCTATGAGCACAATTATTTTATTTGATGAAGATTATAATTTTTTTTCCTTTCACAAACTTGGTCCTGGCCTTCTTTTAATTGACAAAAACTTACCGTGACCTAATGCCTTCGTACCCATATCACCGTCTAACTTTTCCTTCCCCATGCTCGAATACATCCCACAAAAAGTCATTAAAATACCCATTTCTACTATTATTTATTTTAAAAATCTTTTAATGTCCCCTGAAACACTTAATGCAAGTTTTATATATCAAAAACAATTAAGTTGACATATTTATTATATTTTTATTGGGGATTAATACAATAACGTAAATATGGCCACTAGTCCTACGCGCTTATTTAACCATTTTCCTTTCAACAATTTAGACCTATAATTTCCCCGTACATATTAATAATACTATTACAGTTGCAATAGTTTTGCCAGTATTTGTCATAAAAATTCTAGCAACTTTTTATGCGACTATGTTGACATTGTAAACCTTATCTCAAATTTTATAGATGTAATCTATATACGTAATAGATTTGATACTATAAAAGTCTTATTAAAACACGATTAAGGGTGACATAAATGTGACCTTAGCAAAATCAAAATGAAAGATGAATCCGGAAAGTGGTGACTGGAACTCTTCAGCAATGAGGAGTAAACTCAATGGCTGTGGGCTCGTTTGACATATCTTGGCGTAGCCACAAAATAATAGGTTAAACAGATGGGTAACTTATACAAGTATATACAATATAATATTAACCTTTGATCCATAAATTCTGATGCTGTAGGATTGCTGCGTTGCCTGCTTAAACCGTAAGACTTGAGGGTTTGCTGTTTTTAAAATAGTATTTCGGATCTCAAGCCGAACCTATGCCATTAAAATCCAGATCCCAACTCCTCAGTCTTCATATTGCAGGAAATTGCATGCCTAAAACGTGAGATTTAAGGATATGCTGTTTTTAAAATAGTGTTATAAGTCTCAAGCAGTGACGCTGTCATTAAATTCTGGCCCTAAAAGTCTACCAGTCCCATTAAGAAACTGTTGTTTTAAAATTAGGATTGTGGGTCTGTATATCTTAATTTATATCTCAGACCATTAATAAAGCAATTTGGATGATTTTTTTATGCAAATAATATCCCCAGTAATTTAAACCTGGAAATTAAAGGTACACCATATAATTCCTCAACAATTAAAAGCACAACATTCTGTGATCAAGTTCGATATTGTAAATCTAATGATAATTTAAAAAGTACGTCTTTAAGGTTTTGATATGTCAATGTTTCATAAAGTACTACACTCGTAGTCAAGTAATTTGTCATGTTTATTAATCTGGTGAGAGACTGAATAAATGTATGTGAGAATTGATAAAAATTACGCATTTAGTAAACATAAATATAAATAGTTCCGCCATGACGTGAAGGTTTCTCTGCTAACTACTTTCTGTTTCATCTAATTATTATAAGACTCTAGTATTTTGAACCGTGCTGCAAAACAAAAAATTGCATTGTACATATATTTTTGTTAATGAAAAATAAATTTAAAACTGTTATCAAATTTGAAATTATGACTACGATTTAATATACTGTGCTAATCGTATCATACCGTATTTGTTTTATAATATTTGATTCTTTATTATCATTGGTCCATTATTATTATATGCTCTAAGAATTACCAGCAATGTTGGCCATGGTACAAAATTATCAAGATAAAATGGTACATGGAAAGATATTAAATTAACGTCTTCATTTATCATTTTTATTTGATTAATTAGTTGAAATTTGGAGATCACTTATCTATCGGAGAGCCGAAAATTTCAGAAGTTGCCTTGACTGATGCTGTTTTGTTTCTTCTTTTTAATAAAATAAAGATATTTATTAGCACTTCATCTTCCAGTGTTTCCTTTAAAGATTTCACTGGTAAAAAGGCTGAAGTCATTATAAGAAAGAAATTCAAAAAAATTAAACGATATTTTTTGTAACATTTTCTTAAATATTTTCGAACTTAATGAACGATTATTAATATTATAATTTCGAAAAAGTTTACAAATGTTTGACATATCTAGTCAATTTGAATTTTTTTTCATTCCTTCGCTAAGTATATAATTTCAGTCGTAATTATATATTGTAACTGTAATGAAAAGGTCGTATTGTCATAATGATGTCATATGAATCGTATTGTCACTCCCAATTAATAGAATTCTTAATATTCATTATCCTCGTATTTCTGCAATTAACCTTATCTTGGCCTTCGGTCATTAATTTTATCTTAAATTAGGTTAATAATTTATTCGATAGACGTAATTCAATCTTATGCAACCAACTTAAGATAAGTTTTTATGTTACTTATATGATACATATTCGACTAAGGGGACAGCCTTAGTATGAAGTAAAGTAAAATTTTGTCTGAGCAGCTTTATCAATATTCGTTGAAAGTGTCTATAACCATGTTCGAATTGTATATAGTTTAAATGCATAGAATATAGAAGTCGAAACTTTAGAATCGGTTCACTTTCTAATATAATTTTGGAAATTTCACATAATGAAAATCTGCTTTTACCAAATGCTTCTACAGCTTCGTTCGAAGGAAATAAATACGATACTGGAATTTCTACAATATCCCTGAATTAAATTAAAAAAAAATTCAAATTGTAATACTTCTGAGTTTAAGTAGGCCAACTCAGTTTCTTAATTCACAAAATTCATTTAGTTTCTCTCTTTTAAATGTAATACCCTTAAAACTGTTAGAATTAAACTCCAGATTAACTACGTGCATAGCATTGTTTTATTTCATAAGAACTTCATTGTCCTCTTTATACGCAAACGTATTATTTTCTTTGTGAATTTTTACTGAAATTTCTTGACATGTGATCTGCTCCCTCAGCACAAACTTTAAAGTTTTGATATGAAATGTGTAATTCTGTAAAATTCCACTTCCTTCTTACTTTTGCTTCCCTTCTCTTCAAACTACCGCATTACATTCGCTTCCCGTCTTTCATACTTTTAAATGTTTATGTAGGTTCGGATGTTTGCATAATGTATATTGGTTTTATTTTTCTGTTATGAATATTGCTGCATATTTTTTAGTCTCACCACCTTAGTTTTTTTTGATTGATTGTAATTTAATAAAATAATACATATTCCCTAAGTTCACAGTCTATACTTAAAAAGTACAAAGATAATAAATAACCTATCAAGCATGATTGGAACTAACAATACTAGGCTTCCGTACATATCTATGCATTCATAAGTAAAAAATATATAATATTTCTTATAAAAAGAGAAAGGTAAAAAAGATGTATAATATTTCTGTTAAATTATTCACAAAATTAAAGATATATAATATTTTTATTAAACTATTCACAAAATTAGAATTGTTTGTAACAAAAATATGTTGCTTACCATATCTTTCACAGACGCATATTTAAAAAATAATTTTTTTTCCACATAAGAACAAGTTAACAATTTTTTCTTTACTTGTACCATAAGATCTTGCTTTTTGCCAAATTTCCTGATTCTAGGTCAACGCGAAGTACCCTAAACCAATTAGGATTCTGTTTAGCTTGATTTGTTTACAACTTCAAAGGACTGTAGACTTAACTATCTGAAATTAAACCTAACACGATGCCTTCACGCGTTCCTAAGAAAAAAGATCTTGACAGACAGATCAACGAAGTGATCCTATAGGTTCTTCTTTTCCTTTAGAGGTACGTAACAACAAAATTAATTATGATGAACGCTTATACTAAAATATTAACGGTACTAAAACAAATATAAAGGGTAACGGACAATAAATGATTAATTGTCGGTAATCCTTTATAATAGTTTTATATTTCTTTCTTATTAGCTGTCTCAATGCATAGGTACTAAGCTATAAAGTGAGTAAATAACATCGTAACAGTTGCATATCGCTATTTTCGTAATTATTTGTTTATTGCACCACATGTATAAGCAATACTCAAATATTACTTATTTATTTTTTAGCTAAAAATATATATTTATCCTGCCTTTTCCTTCACGAAGTACAAGAGAAGGAATCGAAGTATTCCTTCTCTTGTACTTTTTTATCATCGATGATATATTACAAAATAAATAATGCATCAAAATTAAAAGAAGATATAATAAGTAATTTCACACAAAGTGTTTATGGCCATACTCACATTGCATTTAATTAATTAACATTTATTAAATTTTTCTCCAGTAATTATTATAGTTTTTAGAGAAAATTAAATTTTTTTTACAAGTATCATCTAAATAATTTAACATCTTAAATGACCATAAATAAATATAAAATAAATGTATACATCTAAATTTTGAACCTTATTTTTAATTACCGTTCCTTGAGAAAATTTCGAGGAAAACTGGCCAAATTTTTCTTTAAAAATCTATGTGACTAAACAGTATCAATATTTAAATCATTTACTTTCTCGATATTTCAATAAAAAAGGCTTATTTTTTTATTAATTTTTATCAATTTCATGGCTTCTCACCAGCATCAAAAATCTGTTATAGAAATCATTTAAAAATATGTAACACAAATTCAAATCCTGAAGAAAATCGGATCGTGGCATTTTTCACTATATTCCATTTTAACGCTAAATTTGTCTTATTATTTATTTTATTAGAAACTGATAATTTTATACAATAAGTCAAATATAATACTTAAATTAAAGCAACATTCATGAAATATGTTAACTTAATTTCAATATTCTGTGTAAAACGATGTATTTCTTCCGTTTGATTTAATTCACTAATTATCAAATAGTATTTATGTTCTCCTAATTAAACTATCTTAATTTGTGTAACATTAATAAATATTATTAATATAAATTTAAAAAAATATGACATTAAATCCTGAAAAGTACTTTTCAAAGTGAATGTTTTAGGAGTTTCATGACAAAATTCTTGATGGTGCAAAGATATTTCCACATTTTGTTAGATCACCAAACATCATTCATAATTTCATAATTTTCATAATTTTAAACGTTAATTTTCATAAACTGTTAAATAATCTAGACCTCGCTACCAAAGCTTTTAAATTTAAAGATATTTCTTTCAACAGGAAGCTATCTTTCATAAGTGCGAAAGGCGTTAAATAAACAATAATATTTAAATCGACGGCAAAATGTCAAAACGTTTCACAAAAATTTATTAAACACTTAATATAATGCTTACCTTATTAAGAGCTTTTTTAAATTTTGCCACAACTCGTATGATGTTCGAATGATGAATTCGTGAACAAATTAAAATTCTGATTTGAAAATTACTGTTGCTTTCATTGAAAATTAAATTAACAATAGTTGTAATTAAATGTCTTAGAAAAACTAATGGTTTACATGTTAGATAAATATGTAAACTTATTCTTTCCTCTTTCGCAAGATCGCGAATGTAACCTTATATTTTCACTGTAATATATATGAGCAGTCTGTATTCACCATTAAATACTGCTGTGAGTTCGTTTATGAAATTTAAAGTATTCCTCGTGGCTTTGTCCGTTTGGATTTTTAGGTAAGGTGGTAGGATTTTCCAACAGTTTATGGGCTCTCAAGACGCCCAAGGTATATTAAATATAACCTACGCAATGATTGATATATTTTAACACAACATTTTTATGATTTATTTCGAAGTGAGGTTAATCCCAGAGGAATAATAATAGTTCACAGTTGGGAAGTGGTTTTTCATTTTCCCTTATTTCTGAAACTGTTAAATTTAAGATTGTGATAATAACACCGTTTTTAGAAGCTGATCTAAAAGTTGTAAAGATAAAAAAATAACGATAAATCTGTATACAATAGTTTTTGAGACATCTTAAAAATGGAACGAGAAGTAGGAGCCCTTAATACATTTCTCACGTTCCTGTCCTGCTCATCTATCATGGCCACTTTTCTTCGAAATTGTTTGACAAATGCCACTCTCCGATCTCCAAAACTGCTTAAGCTAAAATTATGAAAAAAGCGTTACTACAATTTATTTAACACCTAAAGGAAAACTGTAACTATTGGAAAAATCGTTAAATTTTATGCATGCCCATGATGAATTTAGATGAGAGTTACACCATTATATTTGCTAAACGCTAAAGAAAAAAATATTACAGAGATTCGATGTCAGAAAGCTGATTTATACAGAGAACATGTCGGGTTTTATAACGGACCAGATACAGGAAATCATATACACTACTTTGGGTAATTAAAAAAACTAACTAAACCATTCAAATAAAGTAAATACCAAAAAGCAAGTGTTTCACATAAGACAATTTTAGTTACTCATTTTACATATAAATTTGTTTCGAATCAATAAATTCAAATTAAACAAAAAATAGGGAAAAACTTACCCACAAATTAAAAAAAAAGTAGCCCATCCATCGTATACTCTCTTCAGACGGATTTATAGAATAAATGACACAATTCGACATAAAAATTGGTTTCATTTACGTTTATGACGTCTTTCTGTTTTCTCTGCTACCTGCAATCACTGATCGCCACATCACAATACATTTATCTTAAAGAGGAAAATTTATTTAGTTGTCATCTTATATTCATTTTACCACCCATGTTTGTAAATTATCCTAAAAGTATATTTTTAAACAAACACGTGGATACTTAAATAATAAAATTTTCTTCCATTTTGATTCTATTTACAACTTGTTTTTACCTCGGGCTTTGCACGTGGCGCTGTTTTCTCTTTCACAGTTTCCTCATGAAATAGGATAATAATCCATGTTCGACAATAAAATTAATTTCTTTGCCAAAAATATCTAGAAGTTTTCGGGAACTCCATATAAATATTCTTGAGTTATGAATAAATAGACACTTCTTATTTATGAAAAAACTCTGTTTAATTTAATAGTAATGCTTTTATTTCAATCGAGATCCTTATACATTTCACTAAATGTTTATTAGCTGATAATTAAATTTCACATTTAAAATTGGATCTGAAAATCGACCATTAGAAATAATGTCAAATTACTGATTTATGATTTACAAAATAATTAATTCAGCATTTTATAAAATTTCAAATATTTCGTAGTTTATAAACAATAGTTACTTAACAATAGTTGTTATTTTTTCACTATAAAAAAAAAATATTTATACAGATCAGTCGTCGTTTATTTTGAAATTTACATGAACATATTTTCCAAGTAGAAAGTTTCTTAACATACGTAGTTGTGTAATAATTTATTTTTCAAAAAAGCTTAAGATAAAACTTAAAAACTGAATATTTAATTACTATTCATTGTAACTGTCTCAATATATATCTAAGAATTTTTAAGTAAAATATTTTATTTTATAAGTAACCTGTATAGCCATAAAATGATCTCTGACATAAAATTATGTTAATAATATTTTAACATTAAGAACTCACATAACACGATAGTAATATTTGTAATGTTTATTTTTGAAGAAAATATTTCATAACAAAAGAGGGTAAAATAAATATAAATCCGTTATAAAACACAATGATAAACTAACAATTTCTTTTATAAAAAAATTAATACAATAATTTCAAAAGTTCTTTCGCAATGCAAAGAATTTTGGCTTCGGCTTTAATCTTGATATTAAAAGAGTGAATGCTTGTTTAAATTCCGCAGTGGAACATATCCCGAATAAAGCTTTCATTAGACCACTCAATGAGAAGTCGGCAATTAATAGCTTTAGTGAAACGGAACTGGAAATTAGTTTCGTGGTATGCAGCTGGTTATATGACTGGATTCCCAATTATAGCACAAATGACTTTATCATATCGTGGAACAGAAATCACAGAAGACTTACTTTTCTTTGCATAAATATTTATTGACGTTTATATGCTTAATTTATTATCATATAGAGGCGCTTGAGCATAACAATTTGAGACAAAAAATGACGATGAGCAGGACACTACTGGATTGTCATTAGAACCAGGTAATATTTTAAATAAAATTACGGGACTAATATCCGACCATTACAAAAAGCAAACGAATAGTGCACAATATTAAGTTTCCTATCCCTGTTTTACTGCCTATAAGTTTCTATGAGTTCGGTTGATCACAGCTACCCGCCACTATCATCAAGGCGTCTGCTCAGCATGGAATTAAAGATCATTATCTGTTGTATTCAATAGAATTAAGATTAGCATTCACAGTGGCGCATTGGAAGAGATTATGTCAAGCATTGGATAGAGGCAGATTGTTGTCTATGATTGAACCCGTTTAAGGAAGGCGCTAGATTTATTGTTTCCTTTCTGTTATGGACAAAATTATCCTGTTGTCTAGTAAAAGTGAACTCAGATTGATATATGGGTGTACGAAAAGAACAATGACCAAAACTCACTTCAAGATTAAATTTATATTAAAAATCAATTTGTTTCTCAGAAATATCAAAATTTCTGACAAATTGAATTCCATTAAATATTTAAAAAAGATATACGAAACCTAAAACAATTCTGCAAAAATACAATCTATATATATATATATATATATATATATATATATATATATATATATATATATGTATATATATATATATATATATATATATATATATATATATATATATATATACATATATATTAACAATTTGGACAAGCACAAAACAGACTGTAAAATCGACATGAAATTTTCAATTAAAGAAAATAAATTTCCATCTAACAGGTATGATATATTATGCCTGAAAATTGAATCCATTTTATTATTAGGATTGTGACGCCTTGCTTTTATTTTTCCGTTTAGTTATTTTAAGCAGTCGTATTTACATTTTTTAAATTATTTGTTTTAATTTATATTCTTTTAATGAAGGTTTCTACACCCTATGGTTTAATTTTTTTACAACTTTTCTCTATAACCTATACATAGGAACAATGGTAAAGCCATATTACGGAACTAAACGATTCAATTTTCATTCTGAACTCACATGTAGTATTATTTTATAGAGAAAATGTATTTACTAACATATTATACACGAAACCTAAATACATAACAATAATTTTGCGTAGTGTGTAAAAAAGATAAGACCAGAAATTAGAAAAGAAACACAAGCATATCCTCTTGTTATAGCAACGGCATTTAAAATTCAATACTACAATACTACATCAATTAGTTCTATTTAACCGTGAAAAGTGTGGTTATAAAGGTATTTTTATGCTTAACTTTATCTTAAACTACTCACGCTAGACGCTTGAACTAATTATATTCCTTCGGAAATATTTTTAAGAATATTCAAAATTATTTAGACATTTTTATTTTAAATGTTATTATAATAAATTTCGATAACTTTTTATTTCAGTTTCTTAGATAAAACCATGTATGGTAACAATTGATGAAACAAAATTATAAAATCGCTATTCTTGAGTAATTATACTGATAGAAAACTCATATTCAGTACTACAATCAGGTTATCATAGTAACTTTACGTTAATATCGTTTTGAAGTTTCTCTTTAATCTTGTATACATTATTCTCTGAGTATATATTTAGTCCCCTGACAAAGATAATAAAACTGTAACATATTAAACATGTCTGTAACATGTCACAATTACTCTATTGTAGATTACAGCAATAAGTATCTGTGACATGTCACAATTACTCTATTGTAGAGCACAGCAATAAGTATCTGTGACATGTCACAATTACTCTATTGTAGAGCACAGCAATAAGTATCTGTAACATGTCATAATTACTCTATTGTAGAGCACAGCAATGAGTATCTGTAACATGTCACAATTACTCTATTGTAGAGCACAGCAATAAGTATCTGTAACATGTCACAATTACTCTATTGTAGAGCACAGCAATAAGTATCTGTAACATGTCACAATTACTCTATTGTAGAGCACAGCAATAAGTATCTGTAACATGTCACAATTACTCTATTGTAGAGTACAGCAATGAGTATCTGTAACATGTCACAATTACTCTATTGTAGAGCACAGCAATAAGTATATTTCTTCTACGTTGACTTCTGTTTCATTTGATAGTAATACAATTAACGCAATTTATAAAAGACCCTATTCAGCTGTGCAATACGATAATACCATAAACATTAATTATCCCTCAAACTTTAGTTTACTTATATGCCTCACTGGAATATATTCGTTTATAATAGGCTCTAAAAGTAATTTAAAAAGGCAAATTAACTACAGTACTTAAGTGCCATTTTATCAAGCATTCGAACGGTACCTTGGTTTTGGAAATTTCATTGCTATTTTCTACCTCACGCCAGGAAAATGGTTGTCTAAACACCTTAACACTTTTAATATTTACATTTTCTTGCATTAGTTAGTCAGTTTTATTTATTTCTCGTCGTTATTTAAATTACTAGAACGTTTATCCGTAGTTAGTTTTTTATCATGTGCTTAAGAGCAGATGTGACTTCGACCTTTAACTACAACAAACCAGTTTCAGGCTTTTAAACGGTCGCTTTGGCGAGATGTTCGTTTAGACCGTCCGGCTCCATAGGATTAAAATTACTGGCGAAAATAAAAAAGGCACGCTATAAATTTTGTCTCCTATTTATATATCGCAAGTAATGCTTGTAGCATTTACATTTAAAAAAATTAACAAAATGTATAGTCATCCACCACGCCTTTGCTTTTAGATCTAAAGAAAAAGAAATAAAAATATTCAAAAACATTAAAAGGTAAAACAAGAGAGGGAGGAGAGATGGTGCAAGAAGATTCATACAAAAAGGAGGCTAAGAGTAGCCGCGGCTAGCATGATAAAAATTAAATTTTAAAAAAAATTGTTCATAAAAAAAATATGAGAAATCTTTACAAAAATAAAAATCATTTCTGTCCTGGTAGTCACTCATTCGACATAAAAATATTTACCAAAATCTTTCAAGAATAGCATGCCTATTGTGTCTTTTTAAGCAAGTGCATACAGGCTAACGGACTGGGACTCGTGTTCTTTTTAAAAGGTAAATTTAGATCATAATATATATTTAAGAATTCGTAAAATTATGTTGTCATAAGAGGAAGATTTCTTCTTTCTAATAAGCTCTAATTAAAATTAATTACTTTTAAAATTACAATAATTATAATTCTTTGTATAACGAAAACTCAAGATTGGCGTACTAGTCGATAACAAAACACATAACTGCGAGGTATAGAACAAGAAAAAGAATGATAAAATTTACAGCTTTGATGATTTGCATATTTATGCAAAGAATAATATATTTTAATGGGATATTTAAATATCCCATTAAAATATATTACCAAAAAGAAATAATTTATATAAACTAATAAATTAAATTATATAAATCAATAAATTAAAATTATTTATATAAATTAATAAATTAAATTATATACCAAAAGAAAAATATTATAAAGTAAATTTGTCTAGTGCAAGATATACTTGAATAAATGTTTCATTACTCTCATCCTTGTAAATAATTGATACAGAACAGCTAAATCGTACGTATTAATATGACAAAAAGGGCTCGACATAAGTGACAACCATTTAAATGTTTTCCGCGGGCATTGGCAATATTATTCAGAAAAATGTTGCTATCGACTGACTTGTTTAATAGTTATAGTTTATGGATTTTTTAGGTTTTGAATTCAAAAATGTTCAAGTTCGTTCTTATTTTAATAGATTTTTTTATATCTTTATTATTTGAGTATAATTTCACAAAATTTTTATTCACCACTAAATGAAACTAGTGATGTAGTATTATATCCAATTTATTTAAATTGCTAACCACGACTTAGGTTTCGTTGTATGACTAAATCTTCACGTGGGCAATCTCATCAAGTTGCCCACCTGAAGTTGTTGTCATTCAATGAAACCTAGATAGTGGTTGACAATTTAAATAAAGCAGGGAAAATACTACATCATGTAGTTACATTTAGTTGTGAATGAAAAATAAGTGGTATTGAATAATGTGTCTGATTGTTAATTCTTAATGTAAATTTGTTGACATAAGAGGCAATAAAATACCCATTGACCCATTATATTCGTACATGATGAGATTTTATATATAAAATTTTATTTAAAGAAAAAAAATTGGACGAACATGCGCTTTGCATTTTTCGTACATCCAATAAAAGCAGTTCGAATAAGCCATAATTAATGAACTACAAAATGTCACCTGACAGTATTTTTGATAAAAAACCTCACGTTAGTACAACCAACAATTCTCAAACATCATACATCACTCTGCTTCCATAAACAGAGGTAACAATACCAAACAATATTTTTCCACTTTACAAGGACATATTAGTATCTAACAACAATAAGTTTGGCGTTTCTTAATTTCGGAAAAATAATGCAAATGTGGATTCAATTTCTTACTGCATACAGAGCCAATTAAATCAATTATATTCGATCTCATCCTTAGTAGTATTACATCGCTACTGATATGTGAAATGTTTCCTTTTCGTTGATTATTTTTTTATACAAAAGATTCATGTTTCAAACAGACCTTTCTTCGAAGATGATTCGGCCAGATAACAAATTGGATTTAACACTTGAACTTCTAACTGAACAGCTTAGATTTGAATCAAAAATATATATTACAATTTTAATAATGATTTTATGCTAATACAAATTCATTCAACTCTCCAAAAAATGTTTGAAATCGGCGATTAAAATCGTAGGACATATAAGTCAATTATAAATATGGTACTAAAAATCTTAAAGAAAAAAAATAAAAATGGAATAAAATATGAAATTAAATGGAGTGTTTCTATAGATTTTTCTATGATATGGTATTCCTTTCGAGATACCTTTTCGTTGAACTTGACTTATCACGGGTACAAGCAAAAGGGAATGCTACTTATCATGTTTAGTTTTAAGCCAGTTTGTGAAATATGAAATTTTAAAGCGCTATATCCTCTCCATGTCTAGGTTTTGAATCATTTTTTATTTGATAAATATAAAAATGAACAATTCCCTAAATTGGTAACTCATAAGAGCGCTTTATCAGTTCTTCGGTGTTGGCTCGTGAGGTAGCCAAATAGAATATTTTAATTACTTCCAAAAAAACATGAAGTTGTTTTTCTGTTGCAGTTTGAGGAACAGGATCTTAAATTTATAAATCTGCCAGATAACGCCAACTTCAGCTAGGATTTATTGCAGTAATTTTTTTTAATTCTTCTGACTTTATTGTTGATCACCCTAGACGAAATTATTGAAGACACCAATATTTTCTTCTTCGAACCTTTGGAACCAGTTTTTGTCTATGTTATAAGAAAGTTTAACTTTATTAATCGTTTTCTACGTCCGCTTTTCGACTTAAACGGAATTTACGATGCGAGTTCTTTTCGTGAAATTTCCATATTTTTCTTGTATCTAACTTATGGAAACTTTCTTACTACATAAATTGCCACGCTCTTTTATATTTCCTGACACGGATATTCGAGAAGATTCTGTAACCTAACAGAAACTGATGGATAAAATAACAGTTTTATTAGCCATCACCCTAACTACGTTTGGTAAAACAAAATCGATTAAAGCTATTTTGGTTAGTTTGCTTCATAGATTTTAAGATATTTAGAAAACCATGAAACTATTCATTATTTCTGGAAACACCTAATGGCCAAATGCGTTTTTTCTTTGTTTTTAAATGTATTATATTAAGCTGTATCATTTAAGAGTTACCCAATTTTTTTTCCAAATAAAAAATTTCAAGAATTTCACTCTTGTTTTATTCATTGAAAATAATATAAAAAGTAATTTAAGACGTTTCCATTGATTATTTGCATATAACTTCTACTTTCTTAAATATTACTGGATAGAAAAACTAAAAATTTAGTCGACATTCTAAGTATTTTAATTATCATTATAGCCTTTTAAGATGAAAGCAAGAAACAACATTGGTACCCGAAAAGGTAATTTATTCGTTTCCCATCTAAGCCAACTATATTGTAATTTAGCTACTTGAGCGTCTTTTGTATAATGGCATGACGTTACTATAAAACTACTAGCTTTGAGACTAGTAAAATGGGTAAACTTATTTAATTAATGCGAATTAAACGACGTAGATCTTTTTTCCAAACTCAATATTTTATTACATTTGTAACTTAAAAAAAACAAGTAAAGAATGAAGACATTTTACCTACTTTAATAATAATAATATTACCGCCCATATTTATATTATTTCAACCACTCACTTAAGCTGCAGACTGGGTTATTTAATGTATAAATAAATTAACTTATAAATATACTCAATAAATTAATTCCAAAATAAGCTGGGCAAAAGATATTTTGTTTCATTCTTTAATTTATTTCTACACTACCACTAACTCTTGCAAGCGCAATCGTAAGAAAACAGATTTTGGTGAAGACACCGAAATAATATAAATTCATCGCAAGATATATATCACACAACCTGTTGCCTAAAATCTTATTTCCCGCCGGAACTCGGCTCACACAGTGGGAAATTTGTCTCTGCGTGCTTCGAATAATCGAGCCTCTCATTTCCTATTTAATAAAAAGCTCACGTGCGGGGCCAAAAGTTCTGTCGTAACTTTCACAGGATATCTAACCGTTATTATTATATTAAATGAGTCTAACTTAGTTATAAATAAATTGGTGTTGACCCGCACTTATTATGTTTAATTGCTTAAAATAAATGCAAACTTATACTACAAGTCCATATTTTGTGAGTATTTCCTAGAAGTATTAACGCTATTTTCCAACTTTTGTGTGATTCATAAATGCTTATGTTACGTCAAAGAGACTATTACTATACCAGTTTAATAATTTCCATTCGTTGCTTGAAATCTAACTTTCAGAGCAAATTTATTTAGAACATTTAGTGCTAATAGTAATTGAAAACTTTGTTAGAGATATGAATGTGTTTCAGTAATGTTTCAATATAACATTCCTGATATGAGGCTAGAGAGAAAGAAACAAATAATAAAAATAAGTTTTCCCAAACTGAAAATATGGAAATGTTTCCATTCGTTTAGTTTTTGGAGAACTAAATAGAAACTGTAAGGCAATATTGGCTTAGAGAAAAAACATTTTCACGAGATTTAAGTATGGTTTATTTAATCGATAACTTCGAAAATTATTTACAAACAAGGTAGTTTTATTTATTGTCTTCAAATTATATGTTACTTCTTCGTGTAACTAATTGAAATTGGTTATCTTAATTAATTTTTTTTTCATTTAATTCGAATCAAATCTGTGGAAGAAAAGGGAATAAAGACAAATAAATATTTAGAATTTAATAACATACGAAATTTAACAAAAACTAAAAACAAAATAAGGCACTTTAAATTAAAACTGCTACTAACGTAGTAGTGTAAATTCGATAATATGTTTGTGGTAATATCATAACTCTATTATTCACTCACAATTTTGTAACATGGTCAAAAGTAAAAGTTGTTAGCATTAGCAATATCTGATTTTTATTCTAAATTACCACCAATTTAATAAATATCATCCCAGGCACCTAAGATATTGACACCACACGCATTAACTCGTTATTTCCGAAGCATACAAATTTTCACGTTTTTTGCCCTTATTGTGAATTTAGTTATTAATACAATAAAAAAAGATGAACGAACAAACCGACTTGTCTTATAAATATGACACGGGGTTAAAAGGTGTTAAATCAAGAAAAATATTTTTCCTTTAGAATAAAATTTATTTTACAAATGACCATTCCAATAGAAAGAAAAAGTATTAAGCAAAATTATTTACCACAATAAGACGAAAAAAATCCCAAACAACTATTTTTTCACATTTTCCAAAAAAGTACGTGGCATCTTTGGCATCACCCTGTTTGTCTCTTTTCATCATATAGTGCTTATCTAATTTAAATATACGTCTCCTGAAATTTAGAAGAGGTATTGTTTTATCAGATTTAGGGTATTGTTATAACCTACACGTTCACTAGAATTTTAATACCCTGACAACTAGTGGTCAATATTGTGTCTTCCCATTGAATATATATTGAATATATTTGGAAATGAGCCAATCGTATTTGAATACCAAATTTTATCTTTTATTTTAATGAAATGATATTTAAATTTACAAAAATTAATTGAAAAGTTATAACAGGAGGTAGTAAAGTCGGATTTTTTATAGTGATTCAGTTTTAATTCTATTGAATATTAACTGAGTTAATTAAAAAATCATATTTTTCATTCAACACTTTCGATTAACTAAAGGTGAAAACGATATTTTCATGAACTTTCTTTTTGCATTTTTATAAATGATAACAAAATTATTTAATGTTAATAATGGCAAACGGCTAGAAATATTTTTGACTTTAAATGTTAACTTATAATTTTGAATTTTTCGTAACAAAGATAACTGCTTTTCCTTCACTCGTTTTTTATGTTAATTACTCTTTGTTCTTGTGGAGTTTTATTTTCAATATCTTCAAGAAGAAAAGAAGCATAAAATATTTACGATTTAATAGAATTTATAAATTGCTAATATTTTATGTAATAAATGTAGATATAATTCGGAAATATACTGACTTTCAATTTTCAGCTATAGCATTCATCATAGATGTTATTCCTCTATTAATTTATTTTACTTGCATTTCCAGTAATTACCGGTAACGAATATGTGGAACTTTCACCCATCTTTAATATATATAATGCAACACTGATTCCTAATGTTACCATCAGTAAAATTGAAAAATTCTTGGACTGACATTAGTAATGGACAAAGACATTTTCACCGACGAACAGTAAATACGAGGTTAGATAACGCGTTCCTCGTTAGGAACACGTCTCTTATTTGAAAACTTGTACCATACATAAAGACATACAAACGAATCCAATAAGTATGAACCTTTAAAGTTCAAAAGTCATAAATATTTTTTGCGACAATGATGGAAGTGTTATTCTGTTATAATATGGGAAATAAAAGTAATAAGATCAAGTTTTTTGAGAATCAATACTTAAGTAAAACACGCTCTTTGTATGTATCGGTATTAGTTGAACACACCGATTAGGTGCTGTACTGTTATATGCTTAATAAACAAATTTATTTCTAGTATGCATCTATTTTGGGACTACGGTTTATTAATCCATATAGTTAAATAAAAATTAAGTGGATTCCAGTAAAACTCGCATCCACATAATTTTTGTTTTATCATGATATATCAATGGTTCCGAAATTATAGTTTTCGTTGATAGCTGGTTCTAAACAATCTACAAGTACACGGTGCGTAACCGATATTGATGTGTAGTCGATAGTAGTAGCTGAGATGTATGATAACTAAGATAGCTGATATGTAAGTCAAATATACATTCAAATACAGTTAAATCTCTAAATATTTCTGGAGGAAAGAACATAATTACTTTGCTTCGTGATCAGTGCCTGTTGCATTTTTTGGACGATTTTAATATTTTTGTTTATATTCCATAGAGCGACATCTATGATGCAATAGTAAAACCAATTCCATAGGGTTCCATTTACAGTTTAGCAGTAAAATCCTTTATTATCAGATGATTTTTCTATGAAGTTCCTTGCTACGAAATCTATGGTTTTGATTAATTATATATGTTCGTACTTTATTTTGGTATCTTTTCAATAACTTTTAAATTAATTTAAATAAATCCAAAATATCACAGCAACTATTACGTGATTTTTTTAATAACAAAACGATATAAAGCAAATAAATGTTATACAACATGTATAATTTTGGGAATGTGTATGGAATTTCACATTTATATCAACAATTGTATAAATTCTATATTATTTGTCATTCAAATATCTCCAACGTTTGCCTGTTAACACTGGCATATATGTGTTTTAAATAATTAGATCTCATTGCTGTGTAGAACGCTACTGATATATGTCAACCTAGTGTGGCAGTATTAGATATTTAATTTCATAAATTATCAATAATTTAGATAAATTATATAATAAATTATCAAAAGATTAATTATATAATAAATTATAAATAATTTTAATAAATTAGCAATAAAAATAGTGGAATTGTTAGTTTTTCCTTATTAGAATATTTTTATGAGTATTTGGTGTTAAGTCGATTTTTAATGTGATTTTTCAATGGGGAGTTTTCTCTTTTAGACCGAAAATCCTTGCAAATAGACAGATAATACGAATATAACTACAATCAACAGATGCGCATATATAAACAAACGTTAAAATGAACATGGGTACACATATATTTTTTAATTAATAGATTTTAATATCGTTCCTCTTATATATTGTTTCATCAGTTCTAGAATGGATTTATTTCAGAAAGGATGTTATTATGTCTTCAGGTTCTCCATAAAATAAAGATTTAGCTAAGAGTGTCTTGTTGATAAGTTTGATATCAGCAATAAGTGAAGAAAATGTCGAAATGTTTCAGTGTACATGCAGTTTATGTAATTATAAGTTATATATAGTTAAATAAATGTACTAAACTCATTTCTGTCCCGAATAAGGACGTATCGTGAAATGTTAGTTACATTATAGCATTAATAGCACATGTTCATAATTTCGAAATAGTTATTCCTCTCGAGTTTATAAACATTCTAGGTAAATTTTTGAAATAGTCGTTTTTTTATACGAGATATTTCGTTTCAAAACTATGTGATCTTAATAATAGTTTAATAAACATGTTCAAATGTATAGAAAAGTAAAGAATAATGAGGCATTAGGTTTAAAATACGTATCGAAACCGCATGGAAGCTCAATATAGTCTTTAGTATCGATCAAAAAAAAAATTAATATATGTGAAGCATCATATATAGTTCCTTATCATTTAGTTTTCAGCAGTTTACCAAAAAGCAAAGACCTGGTTTTCCATTTTTTTAAAAATAACTTTTATTTAGCGGAGCCTAATAGCGGAAAGTAATTTTATGTATTAAGAAAAACGAAAAAGGGTTTCTTTAAACAACGGTTATTTCCATAACAAAGAAATTTTGTAAAAAAACACGAAAATGTACTAATCGGAATGTAGATCGAGATTACTTTTTGATGCAAGTTAAACTTGCTACGGGATCGGGTTGACATTTACCGGATTGACATAAAAGAACTATTTTGCCAAAGGATGTGAGCGATAACCGATAACAAGCCTCATTCCCTTGCCGCTGAGTACATTTCCGACAATGTCTTGAGAGCGTTTTCCTATTTTCCTTGTCGTAACGTTTACCGTTATTTTCACTCAAGAAAAATTGTAGTCCAAACGTTATTTATTGATTACTTACGAACTATTTTTACATTATTAAAGAAGTACATAAAATGACAACTTTTTTAAAACTGACCCCAACAAAAAAATAATGATATGAAAAAGAACAAATTTTTTTCCCCTCTTAACGCAATAACAAAACTAAAAATGGTTTCATGGTATATCACTAAAAAGTAAACATGTGAAAAGTGTTACAATCGCGTCTATTAATTAAATATTATTTACAAACAAGATAATTATATAATTCTGTTCATCAAACGGTTACATGATAATATAACAACGTGACTGAGAAACATACCGCAATATAGTTCACGTAAAGAAAATAAACTTACAGATGAAACTGCACCAAGTTTTAATGCTTTTGATCTTAAGATATAAATAAAATATTTGAATCTTCGGTTAAAAAATTTTCTTTTAAGTTGGTTTAATAAAGTGACTTATGTGATTTATTCTAATATCAAAGTGAATGAAGCATAATTTCACTATTATTTTATTCGAATTTAGTACGCATTGTTTTTTAAAAATAATATTTGAATTACCACGAATTTTTATCATGATATCATAATTAAAAGAAGTGAAATTGGTACGTTTAATGTACTGAAAAATGTTGAAATATGTTTAGAAGACGTATCTGATCCGAATATATAAATATATATATATATATATATATATATATATATATATATATACACATATATATATATATATATATATATACATATATATATATATATATATATATATATATATATATACATATATATATACATATATATATATACACACATATATATATATATATATATATAGCTTAAAATATCTCTTTTAAAATTGTCCAAAGATTTTTGGGATACAATTTTTTTTACTTTTACCAATTATTATAACCTCTTACCGGAAAACTGCACACAATTATTTACAAGCCTGATAAAAACTTATCACGTTGACAAACTTTTCTACCCAAGTCACAATGGAAAATATTTTACCCATGTTCCGCAAATGAAATAAGCCACCCTTCCAAATATTATATCATAGTGAGTTAATTCAATAAAATCATGGTTTAAAAATCAAACTTCGTTTTATAGAGCTCGATAAGCCCTAAATTTCGATATTAGTACTTTTAAAATTTTAATGATCAAAAAAGAATTAGACAAAATTTCTTTCAGTACAAATCTAGTAAAAATCTGAAGTATATTTACAAATAAAAAAAACACGAAATTTTGGAATAAAATAACCGATATTACAAATGTTGATTTAGGACCCTTATTAATATTAATACATAAAGTGCGTTGGTACAATATTTTGATTTTATTACATAAATTTGCATCGCAAACCAAATTTTATTTTAAAGTTACTCTTATTTTTTTCCGACATAATCCTTATTGATGCGGAAACATCGATATCATAACAAGGTGTATTATTTTAGATTTATTACGCAGAGAGCAAAATAATTGATATCGTAATACCGCGCGCTTTCACCGGACTTTTAATTAAGCGTTCCCCATATTGGTGATCGGGTTCAAGTCACCCATCCCTCGTTAAATACACTATATAATTAATTTATAAATTAAACGTTATTTTCTACAAAATTTTAATTATAATTTTTTTTGGACGATGAAATTTTAAAATTTGTGAGACACACCGAAAGGTGAATTTCATTCAACCAACAGTCACTCAGCAGTTGTTGGTTGTAAACCTTAGCTATTGAGAAACAAAAACAATAAAAAAAACTTTATGTACAAGGAAAATTTATAGAACACGAAACTTCGACTTAAAATTTATAATATATTTCTATCTAATGTTAAGTGTCGTGGAAATTAACCATGCAACAAACAAAATACGATGTCTTCATTTGTGTTGTATTCATGTTTAATTGTGAATAAAAGGGAGACAGTCAATGTTTTTGTAATTTTTTATCAAATAGAAAGCATTTTTCCAGCTTAAGTCTAACATATAAACATAAAGTAGATCCTGGTGTGGTTAATTCTTACTGGTGTAGCAATGGTAACATGTTATATTAGTATTACTTGATTATATGACATTCACGATTTCTTCAAAAAATATATTTTCTTGGTAATAATATAGGTTATTATTAATCATAAATTTTATTAAATAATGAACGTGTGTAATTTTGATAAAGCATTTTATCTCAGGAAATATAATTTTAGTTGCAACAAATAATTAATTTTGGGTTCATAAAATATCTACCACGTATGACATTTCCACAATTTGTTTATAATCTTCGTTTTACGTAAACGTTTTAATAGAGACCAAATATTTTTTTTCTCTTTTAGGAATTACCATGTTCAGTTTTATATCCGAGAGTCGTGTTATGACTCTAATAGGGGGTTACAGCAAGTAGATTGGTAATCTGAGTTGTTTGTGCTGGAGCAGTGTTCTGAAATCTCTTACTATTGACTACTGCAACTATGTGCGTCTACCTTTTTTCATTTCAAGTCTTTTAATATGAAAAAAATATATTGATATTTAATAAAACTTTGGTTTATTAACAACAATTTCATAGGTACTATTTCAGAAAAAAAAAGAATTTCAATTGTTTTTATTGCCTTAACAAAACAATGTGTCTTTGTATTTTTTCATTACATAGTTTACTGTATTTTTACTAGTGGGTACTGCTAAATGAATGGTGAATATGCAATAGTTTTCATATCCTCTAGTCTCAACTTTACACTTAGCCTAATATTATTTGCTACCATACAAGTTATAATATCATATTTCTATTATGCATAATTCTCGCTATTTAAGAAAATTTTAGGGTTCCATTATAGTAAGATGTATATGTATGTCCACGTTATGACTTGTTTACCATATATACGTAAAAGTTGGGGAATTCGGCAGTCGGAATGTACTCATATCACAAGCCGCTTTTGCAACTTTATGTAATGGATTTGCAGTACACTGTTCTTCAGATAATTTTAATACTGATGCGCAGTACACTGTTCTTCAGATAATTTTAATACTGATGCGCAGTACACTGTTCTTCAGATAATTTTAATACTGATGCAATTTGATATTACGCATATTTTCCCTTTCTTTCTGCATGAATTAAAGTAAAAAAGTAATATCATTGTAAAATTATTTTGTACACAATTCAAACGTCAAGGTAACCTTAAAATTACAAATTAATGAAACGATCAAGATACAATGAAAGTTGCAGACTGAATTATAAAAAAGACAAATATCCAAAAATTATTTATAAAATATATATTTATAAAAAAAGGTTTCCAAACATTATGCTACCGTTAACAATTTTTACTTGTTGATTTAAAACAATTTTATGTCAGATTTTAGGGTTAGATTACTTAACTAAATTTATGTAATACTTTACAGGTCTTAACTTTAAAGTTTAACGTAAATATATAAATATTTTCATTTGACAAAATATTTGTGAACAATACATTGAATCATAAGTCATTTTCTGAAAATAAATAAAAAATTTATTTAAACT
Organism: Druceiella hillmani; assembly: GCA_039881145.1. Classification (NCBI taxonomy): domain Eukaryota; kingdom Metazoa; phylum Arthropoda; class Insecta; order Lepidoptera; family Hepialidae; genus Druceiella; species Druceiella hillmani. Next base: position 53,439,754 of record JAYKKI010000003.1, read on the forward strand.
GATGTACCAATTTAGGAACAGAACAAGTTATAGGTACTTTTGTAAGACTGTATTTTTATGTTTATTTACTTTAATAGTTACTATTTAAAAACTTAAAATCATAATACCACTTAAGTTTCCATTTGTGAAATATTATCACTCACAATGACAAAAAGTCTGAAAAAATGCTCAATATCGTCATTTGATTCGCGTTTTCAAATGAAATTATTTCCGTTAATTTACGTCAACAATTTTTAAATATTTGGAAAATTACAGGACCCCACTTTGTTCGTGTCCTAACACATACTCGGCCCCTTTTTTAAAACTAGTATGATTTAAGAAATAGATTACAGTTTGTTAACAATGAACACGTAGAAGCATTTATAAAATATAATACTGCGCTGCAGCCCGTCAAGTCTAAATGCACATGTAAATCCTTCATTCTCGGATGCGGAGTTTCGCACCGAAAGTAATTTTGAAAGGTGATAACTATTGACGATATTTAGCGTGTAGATATTTAACCTCTCCAATTATATTTGCTGCTTCTGAATGTAACGATATTCGTCAAAGTAACTGTTATATTTATAAGACAAAGATAAACAAATTTGCAGGGAATAAGCTACATAAAATAATATATTGCTTTCGGATAATGACAAAGATATATTACTAAATCTATTTACCAAATTGATTGTTACTTTTACATTATTTCAAAATAAAGCATCTGATTGCAAAAATTAAATTAACAACATATCAATTAACGATTTTTTAAGCTCTTTAACACAGGCACTCGTCCAGTTACGTTGTTTCGAATTAAGTCGTTTCGAGTTACTGTATGCAATACATTTATCCCATTCCTCGAAACAGAGGCAATTCTTTCGATTTACATCTCATGTAGTCGTTTCATTTTCAGCAATATAAATTCCTTTGGTTTGGGTGTCGGACCTTGACGTGCGGGGGGATCCCCTGCGTCAAAAATCACTGTCAAAATATTTAATGATAAAGATAAACATCGTTCAGATCTACATTCTATAAATAGCACTATCATACTTATAAAAATAATTGATTTAATTTCTGAGATAGAAAAACGGTTACACACTTTGATTCAAGACAAAATTCATCAAGAGTTCCTCTTAGTCTCACTATCATTCAAAACAAGCACTTAGTAAAGTCAATACACTTCAAAACAATCGCAGCGGTGAATATATATAAATAGCAGTGAATATACAAAAACTTCTTTTTCCAGCCCCGAATGATTCATGCGGTTTAAGACGAGATACTCACTGCATAATATTAGGGTGCAAAGAGAGGCTGCTAATTCTGATCATGTGGCTACTCAAAATTTTTTCAGTAAAATCATATACAATTATCAAAAACGAGGACTTTTCATCGAAACAAATTTTCAACGTGTGTAATCCCGGTTTATTTAAAAAAAATGCCAACATTTACTTTTGTAGTGCAAGAAAATAAATCTACGTCTAACTTTGATTTCTGCTAGTTAATAGACGAGACATTGGTGACCGAATAGTGGCAGTATAAGCATACATCTGATTGGAATACTGATCAGAAAATGTTTGGAACATGGAATATTCGAAGGTCGCTGGCGCCTGAAAAACTCGACATCCTGCAAAAATTATGGAATACTCTTTGAGATGGTAAACATTTTATACAGTCTGTAACGGAAAACAATCTGGTTATAACGAACACGTTATTCCAACATCACCTCTGAAGTCCAGATATACATATTTAGATCTCAGCCGATGAGAAATAGCGTAAACAGATCGACTACATCTTAAATCGGTCGCAATGGAGGACCTTTATTAATAATATTCACACCATGTTCGAAGCTGACTCTAGATCATACCACCAGCTTTTGATCACAAAGCTAGAACTAAAGCCAGCAACAACGATAATACCGAACAAGCAAGGTAAAGTAGGATTAACGTAAAAGAAAGCTCAAATTTCAGAATAGCTATATAACCGAACTGGGCAAAATGGCAAAAAAAAGCAAACCACCTCATCACATAAGCAGTCGAAGTGTCAAAATCGCCAACGGCTTAATACAAAAAACGATACCGAATGACGGATTCTACATTTTCTCTAGTCCATTAAAGACGTGAGATGAAAGCATAAGGCGCGTATATCAGAGATTTTGACAGAATTTCCACACAAATACAGGTATGTATCAGATTTAAAAGAGCTATCGCGTTATGTTATAGACTAGAATATGACGGCTAACTTAACGACGGTAATAATACCTTGGTTAAGGAGTTTGATAAAATCTCAGAAGCATGGAGGAGTTAATGTTAGTCATTATTTCAAAACCCTAAATCCCGAATTTTCCAAACACGGAACCTGAAGACACAGAACCAGAAATTTTGTCATCTGATATTGAAGCGGTTATTAAACACTTTAAAAGAGGAAAAGGCGCTTTCAGAGATCCAATGGAAATCTGCTACTGTCAGATATCCAATAGAAATCATGGGAGCCTGATATGACCAATAAGATTGTGGCCAGTCGACTGGACAAAGAAGGGCACAACAAGGATGTATAGCATCTACCATCTTATCGCTCTGATATCGCATTTTAGCAAAGCCTTACTCCATAGTCTGAAGAAGAGGCTAAAAGCTTACTTGTCCGAAGACATTGCGCCGAAGCAAGTCAGATTTATAAAAAGCGAAGACACATGTGTGCAGTTCCTTATTGTTCGGCAGACCATCGAAAATGCCAATGAATTCAATAAATCGACGTAAATTTTCTTTACTGATTTCTCCAAAGCATTCCACTATCTGAAATGACCGGTCATGGAATATTTTTGCACAAATGAGCACACCGAAACTTATTATATACCTTATGAGGAGTCTTTATGAAGAAGAACCAGCATCAGAACCAGCGGATGATTTACTGTCTAGAAACTATTGACCGCAAAAACAACAACGTGCCCAAAGTGGCACTAATTGCAAACTACGACATTTGTCAATCATATATATAAACTGGACCATTAATCATAATAATGGCGGATGCATAGACGAGGTAAAGCGGCACATGGCCATAACAAAAACCGCAAAGGATAAATTAAAGAAAATATCGAGGAATCAAAATAACACAAAAACCACTAAGACTACGCTTGTATGAAACCTTGTTTTCAACATATATTTATTTACTTCAGAGACTTGAACTCTTGCAAGAAATCGAGAGCAAGAAAGCAGGTGCTCTAGAGACGTGGTGCTGGAAACTCGCTTCCTCAAGTTCTTCGGACACATATCGAGGAGAGGCCAAAACTTCATCGCGCGTCTTGTCGCGCAAGACCGCGAACGTACGAGACGTAATTTATCGTGCTTCTTACTCGTATATATTTATTCCATTACGATAAAGTCACTTAGTCAAAAGCAATAAACTAACATTAAATAATAATTTTTCCCAATTAAATGAAACTACGTGATGTAGTATTATTTTTACTTTCTTTAGTTTCTTTACCACGACCTAGGTTTCGTTGTATTACAACATCTTCAGGTGAGATCGTCGTAATAAAGATGTTGTAATACAACGAAACCTAGTTCGTGGTAAAGAAACTAAAGAAAGTAGAAATAATACTACATCACGTAGTTTCATTTAATTGTGAATAATGAATTTCTACAAAGTTAATGCCAGATATTTTCAATAATTATTTCAATATATGCACATTATTTATATTAATTTTTTGTAATACAGTGTTTTTCTTTAATATTGAATGTAAATTTCTTTTAAATAAATACCCTTGTAGAATCTAACTCCTGAAAATTATATGGGAAGGATTAAAAAGTTATATTTCAACTTAACGTCGATTCAATTTACGTTGCGTATTTCTGGAACTCAATATGCCGTAAGTGGGAGAACTGGCTGTAATCACTTTGTTCTTACCTGATTAAAGAAACCGCAAATATTTTACCATTTTGATGTCATGAAACAAATTTGTTTTTTAAGAAAAAGTTTTGCCGGCACACATATGGGATAAAACGTTATTCACCTGTTTATTACTTACACGTTGCATAGACTTAAAAAAATATTACGCTAGAAATTGATCTTGATTTACGTTATTTACTTCACGTGATGTACTAATTTTGAAACAATTATTTATTTATGACATAAATATATAAAATAAATATTTTAGCCATAATGAATTTATAATCCACGAATGTATAATTCAAAATTGAAAATCCACGTTTTAAAGGGTTAATTGTATTATTGTCTTCTGATTTATTTATTATTCATAATCATTTATTTCGTTACTACAAACATTTCCTAAGACGTTTAAAGAAATTATTTTGTAATTAAAACATGTAAAATCCGCAAAAAGGTTTCGGCGGTTAACTGAAGAAATATGTTGAAATTACTTTAATAAAATAGAATTCCTTTTATCTACGATGATTCAAGAGTTTTGTAGCCAAATGGCAAAAAGAAAACTCTTATATTTTTGTCCTGTCCGTGTCCTATTTTACTCGGAGACTATTGGCACTATATAAATAAAATTTGGATGGTAGGTATCTTTTATGAATAGCTATAAAAAAATAGGAAAAACTAAGAACATAAGTGGTGGCATTTCATACATGTACCTAAGGGATGAAAAAAAAATTCAGTGAGATTAGAAATGTGGAATATCCTTACATATGTCTTAAAAATAATACAGATGTTCCAAAATAACTTCTTATTTAAGTAAATAGTCGGTGGGATATGTCTTTCTAAAGTCTTAAAATGTACGTGTCTCGTTCCCTTTAATATTTCAATTGACGTATAAAAAATTCTGAAAAAAATTAAGTTTGTTGAACTTAAAATTAGCTTTCAACAAAGTTGATTTAAATAAGATATGTTATTTTATTCTTATTAGAGTATATGCGGTAACCAGCATTAAAAAACGCACGACAAAAGTTTGAGAATATAATTATATATTATGTTATACACGTTTAAAATTAAAAAAATCATTTTTCGCCCAACAAAAGCAATAAAAACACACAAATAAGAGAACAAATCTATAAATCTTGATGCACCCTTCCTCGTATCGCAGCTATGTTGAAACCCTCATGACTTAATTTCAGTCAATGCTAGAAATCTGACGTCTTTGTATATTAGAAGAAGAATGAAAATCCGAGGTATTTCTCATCAATGTTTCTCAGTTTTGTGGCACTTACTCTTGCTCATTGACTGATCATTAGAAGTTACAGTGACTTTCTGAAGAGCTAGAAATATAAAATTACAAATAATAGAAGGCAAAGAAGAAAATTACAAATCTCAGAAACAAGGAAATGTATGTCTAGAGATGAAAGTAATTTTTATTACAGTATTCTGTCAAGTTTCGCACATATTTAGTAGGTTTTAAATGTTTTCTTAACAGCTACGGTTTAAGAAAATAGAAAATATATGAAAGAACCATATATAATTACTTATACAAGGTTATAAAATCGCTTAGTTCCTTTATTTTTATGTTCCTGCGATCACTTTCATATGAGGATCCATAGAAAATATTATTTATTAAATTGAATAAAAAAATTGTCTGTGCTTTTAGTTTTTGCAATGAATCCATAATCGGTAAGATTATTAAGTACTTTTCTATTTATTTCTTTGAATTGACTTTTAAAAATATTTGAAAAATATTTACTAATACACCTCGTTATCGTGTTTTATTCTATTTATATAGTGACAAACGTTTATTTGTTTACAGAAAATTTTGCCGATCACATCTTGTTTATAGCTTCTGATTGTTAAAATATCAACTGGTTTGTTTATTTATTTTATTGTGTGTTGTTGCTACAAAAAATATGAAATTTTCACGAAAGTCTCATATGTTAATAATCCAGACCATTTCTGTTATATATGTGGTAAACAATGTTAAGAAAATCGTCGAAAAGATATTAATTATTCTGTAGAAAAAGCCAATCGAGCATATTTTGGGAAGAAACTCGGACAACCGGAAAAATATTGTGTGCCACACAAAAATTATAAAACTTGTGACTCCGTCACTTGATGATTCCATCACATCGATATAGAAAGTTCAGCTAATAATAAACGACACACAGTTTTCACTGTGCAAACAATATTGTTTACCAGAACAATGACAAACAGGGGCTCACCCCTAACCATATGGAGTTAGGCTCGGATATAAAATTTCTCACTTGTACGTATTGCTTTCTATCTGTAAGATACAAAGAGAAAAATCGTAAAAGTAGAACGGAGAGTGCCTCTTCGCCAAAATTATGCAGAAAGATATCTTTGTCGTCACGTTGAAAAGCTTTCTGGTACTTAAAATACGTAACATCTATTTGAAGTCCGAGGTCTAATTGATCTGATATAGTCAAGGAAATATTAGATATTAGTGAATATATGATACGAAATTTCTGCAACTTAAGAGTAAGCAAGACTTGACTTCTATTGCTTGAATAAATGTTGCGATGTGAAAAAGTTATTGGACAATTATTTTATTTCAATATCATGCTAATTGATGTATTTCGTTACCATTAGGTAAACTACTATATTGCTTTGAACTGCTATACTCCTTCAATAGTACGTCAGTAGACATCAAAATGTTTTCTCTTTCAAAATACTGAAATTATTATGTAACAATGGAAAAATTTAAAAGCGATCATTAAGTTTTTGCGGACAGGTCAAAGCTACAGGAGCTTTATATTTGATAAAAAGGAAACCAATTTAAAAGCGATCAATATTAACAGTTATATGGTTTTATTACATTAAATTAATGACCTCATTCCAGTTATTTTTTTAAAGGTTCGGAATTTACCAAGTGAATTCTAAAAATATTCAACTGCTATATGGATTCACACATAAAGCGTTCCATATAATTACGTGAGCGAAAACGAAAGAACATTATAACAATTAAGAGAACGTGAATAAGAATGGTATTTGCTATATCACGAGAAGAAATACTTAGAAAATAAATGTATGATGTGAAAAATTGTACTATATCTTCACTGCAAGACAATTTCTGATGTATATGACGGTTTCATAAGTTTCTACTTCCATCTCTCGAATACTGAGTTCTAAAAGTAAATTTTATTCAATTAATTATTTTGAAATTGATTATTTCTTCTCATCATTTTAAACGAGTAGCTACATAGTAATTTTCTCCTTAATGAATATATAATTTTTTTGTCGTCCATTAAAAGTTAAAAATATTTTGGTAACGCGTATTATTCATTTTCATTGTGTATTTCTATATTTATTAGTTGGCATCTTAGTATAACACACTAAGTAAATACCAATTTGCAAAAAAACTTATGTCAGACTGAATTGTGACATTTCAAATTTGATTTATCCTTCGAGAAAAACAAATTGCAAAAAGACTTCTTTTGTATATTTTTGGGCAAAATTTTAATTTTTTGCCACATCTTTTGTATCCACAAAAGATGTTTCAAAAAATAAAATAATTTAAAAAATAATTTAGGAAAAGTTGAGAAAGTTTCTCAAGAAAAGAACAAATTTCTTTCAGAAAAATTTTACTGTTCAAAGATGACGTTATAAATGTCCAGAATATTTAACGAGGAATATATCGATAACATTTTCTTGATAATTTTTGGGAAAAGTATATATTCCTATCAATTTTAATCTTTTTTTGTATTGAAATATATTAAATGTTGTGTTTGGTATGAACATATTTTTATAACCGTTTAAAAATATAAATTAAACATTATAAGTACGCTTGTAGCGTTTATTTAGCTCTTATGAAAATAACGCGACCACGCCAGCACGTACTGAAAAAAAAACTTATTCATAAAAGAAACGTTTGTGTGGCTTTTATATTCCATCTTTGTAAAATATTTTGTCGTTAACAAAATGCAATTATCTTCGTAATTAATTGCGTAAAGCCAAATATTTCTTCATTATAAGTTCATTTAGATTTTTATCTGGATAATATATATTTGGCAGTCCACTGCAAATAACCAACAGGCGGTATAATTTTACAATGAGTGAACAAATTGATTATCATATGTCAAATAAATTTAAACTTTACGTTAATTTTTGGATATAAACTTAAGATATTAATTGGTTTCAATAATAGATTCAGATACTGACAAAATAAAAGATAGGTTTTTATGACATATATTTCGGTTACTTAATATGAAGAGAATTACAAATTAATTCCACGCCAAAATTTTTATGACATGTGAAGTTTATGTAGTATACAAATTAGATCTTTGGCTGTGGAAAGAAAAATATCTTTATAGAATAATATCAAATATATTTTTTCTAATTCTCCAAATAACGAACTATCTTGCAACCAGAAACATACTTTTCTGCAGGTTCTTGTGTACAGTTTGATGTATAATGATAAAGGGTCATTCAAAGTATTTACCAACCTTATTATATTAACCATTATCAAGTTTTAACTGGTAGACCGATAGAGCTCTGGAATGCGTTGTTGCTGTTTAGTGCTCAGTTGTAGTATCTGAATAAATTGCGTTCTGCGATCTCGAGTTTGGTAATAACGTTATAGAACAAGTTTATGTCAAAATGTTACAAAGCTAGCACATTCCTATGGCGCAAACAAATTTAGATGGCTAGATTTTTTAATACGAAAACATGGTAGTGATATTAGCGTCAGAATATTCATGTGCTTTTTTTTCAACAATAAAGTGAATCATAGTTCGATTGAGGGGAAAAGACTTCAAAAACTTGCTTTCATAGCTTGGCCTCCGAAATTTACAAACATCATACCGTGTTACTTTTCTAACAACAAAATAATAACAACAAAAAAAAGAATACAGAGAAAAGAGAGATATAGAGAAAGAAAAGCTTTAAAGAATACAGAGAAAAGAAATGCTCTTTTTTATATGCCAAACAAATAGTGCTAGCAAACATCGACTTCAAAATAAATATCAAATAAGTCGTTATACATAAATTGCTTCTTTTTATTTACTTTAAGTCTTTCAATCAGTGGAAGTATTTTGAATAAAGAAAGGTTGTTATTTTTTCTTTTCTGTGTTCTTTAAATTGTTTTTTTTTTGTTAATTTTTATTCCTTTTTTTTGGACTTCCGATATCTAAAGTTGCCGACAATGTCAGGAAATCGTAAAGAATTCGACGATACTTCGCCCTTTGATATCGAAACAGGTATTTACTGTGTATAACAAATATGAATACATTCATAAACAATTACATATACACATACATGAAAGCTATAATTTAAATAGTATTTCAAAATCACATATAGATACGTACGCCCGAGTGAATGCGCGCGTGAACCAATTGCGATTTAGCCGAATACCGGATATTGACATCCCCCAAGGTTTAGACAGAGGCACCGAATATCCGGTGCAAGTTATATGCATTGCTAGTTGGTGCAAATCACAACTCGTCACCGCAACGTGTTTGGCAACGCGTCGGAGACCCATGGTCGAGAAAGTTTGGTTTATTTTCTAATTGATCATACCACGATACGCTCTATTGAAATTTTTTGGAGTCACACTTAATACCATTTTTACATATTTTTCCTTTCAAATTGTCTTTATTGAAGAAGTTATTGCTTATTAAAATATTTCCATATTTTAACATTTTTGAAGATGACAATAATTTAGTTATGTGTTTGTTGTATAACAATGAGATCCTGTACGGTAGAGAAGGACAGAAATCAGGTAAGCAGAAATGCAAAGCCGTAAAATTTAACCTAAAATTGTTTGTCTTTGATTTTTTTGATAGATTGTAGTAGTCATCATGCTTTCACAAATTTAAAACTAATTGCATATTCTGATACGTACATCCATTATTACTTGTATTTATTATTAAAGTAAGTTATTATAATTTTTCAACCTTAGTCTTTTTGAAAACTACTCTTCAATTTTACAATATTACTGCTTATTAAACAAAAATATTCGATATTATTTTAAATCTACTTTTAGACACGTGAACTATTACATCATTTGAAATCTTTATGTATTGAAGAATTATAAATTTTAGGCATAATTTTATTACGATCTTTATTGTCACGCGTAGGAAAAGCTATCAACTGAAATCAAATTAAAAAGTAAAATATATTCAATAAAATAAATTTATTTAATTTATTTTATTTTATTCTCTAGGCTCCATGAAAAACTATGGATTATAAGCTAAGTGTTAAACTAGTTTTATTCTTAAAATCAAAAAGTTAAATATTATTTCACCTATTTCATGAAATATACGAGTGTCAAGCTCAATATTTTTTGTCTATATATTACAATACTTTGAAAATAAGTTGTAGTGTAAGGATTATAAATAATTTCAGAGTCAGATATATTTTCTTGTTATAGAAAAAAAATACCTATTTAAAAGGTTAATAACGTAAACCGATTGAACAACAGTTTGAATCGTTAAATTATTATTTCTCATATGGCATAGTTTCGATATTAAGTAGGTTTATTAATATTTTTGCTGGTACAATTGCCATGAAAAAATGATCCTAACAACAAATATGGTGAACAGTATGCCGCGTTAATAATAGCTTCCTCAACAAGTGGAAATACAAATATGTCACAAGCACTTTTGACAAATTCATTGAAAAAACAGTTAATTCAAAAAGAAACAGTAATTGTTGTTGAATGTAAATGATTCTAAATTTAAAAAAGTTAATATTATTTGTTCGCTGAAATGGCTATAGACTATGAACCGCTTTGAATTGTGGAACATATCGGCTTCATCAAGCTAATGAAAAAGAAGGTAACATAGAAAAAAATGTCTAGTCAAACTTTTAGAACCAAACAAAAATACACTAGCAATCGGAAGCCGCCTAGTTAAGTAATTTCTATTAAGGATATAATTTTAAAGCATTTTCGCTTAATATTATAATTTTAAGGAATAAAATGATTTTTCTATGACAAAATAAAATTCATAAAACTACAAATGATACTTCGCCATGAATCTGCATTAAGAAACGGAAATATCTATTTCTATACTTTAATTTTATTAACAGAAATAGGTATTTACATTTTTATTGGAAGCCTTTATAACTTTTAAAATACAAATCTAGTAATTTAAGATTAAATAATAAATGAAATTAACGCAAAAATGCAATTTGTTTCATGTACAATTAACGCAAGGGAAGATATGATGCTTATAATTGCAGTCCGCGACTCTTTTTCTTTCTTTTAATTATCAGAATCAACTTTGATTATATATTTGACCATACATACATTGATAGAATATGCAACTCAAAACGCGTCTAATAAGCTATATCGTTCATCTAATGCATTAACCTGCTAAGTGCATTTTAGTTTTCATACCAGTCGAAATGTGGAGACTATTATCTAACGTGTCGAAAAGAAATAACGACTACATTAGCTTAAATATGCAAGAAATACCTTGCTCGAAGAGCTGCTTTCCTACTAACCGTCGAACTCCATAACGAAAACCTGCTTTATTCTGTTCAGGCCTGAGTTTTGTACCGATTGTGTTCCCCAACATACGTGCCTGTTGCTTTACGGTGAATCTAGCTGTATTTGGTTTTATGTGGATATGTAAACAACAAATTACGAACAAGGTAAGTTTATTTTGTTTTATCTGTAAATTTTTCTTCTGTTGAAGGTGGAAAATGAATATTTCCAAAAACATTCAACTCCTAACTAATCATTACAAAGATGGTATCTATGAATATGTACATATATAAATATAAATATAAAATATCTACAGAGCGTAAACCTGTCAAGCCTCATTAAGAGATTGACAGGTTTACACTCTTTAGATATTTTATGGAAACGGATTTAGCAGTTTTTTAATTCAGTATTATTTGTTACTGGAATTTATTAAAGTTTCTAAATTTCTTTTCCAAAATTAAACATAAAATATAAATGAGATGATTATTGATGTCGATATAACACCACAGACTGAAGTACTTTGATTAAAGAAACTATATATAAATATATATATATATATATATATATATATATATATATATATATATATATATATATATATATATATATATGTGTATATGTAATTACGTATATTGGCTGATTTTACATTTTTACGTATACTATTTCATAGATACCATTTTTGTAATGATTAGTTAGGCGTAAAAAAATCGTTCATATTGTTCTTTTATTTGGGATTATAACACACGTAGCAAAATCTATGAATGATAAATATTCACCTAACATCAATTTTGCGTAGTAAAAATACAGATGTTTTATATCGATAATGAAATAGTTATTAGAATGTAAGTAATAGCAGTAAAAAGTAGACCTGGGGAAATATTAATTAATGACATAATTCAAGAAAGAAATAAAATTATTTAACAAATACGAATATTTGTGAACCTGTCTAATGGTTAAATCACACTTGATTTTTAACGCATTAAAATGTTTCAAACCCAAATGAACTCGTGGTTCATTATGATCTTTAGTTGCCAAAATCTTTAATCTCTCATCATCTTTTGAGTTCAATAATAATTGACTGGTTAAAGCTGTTATTTATTATTGATTATCAATATAAGCACCGATTTTTTTTCAATATCATCCACCCCTATTTGAATCTTAACGTTATCAGTTAATAGCGGGAAGAAATGGGTTTTTCCTAGTCCGTACACGAAATATAATACAAAAATAGAGCTACATGATTTTATTTTTTTGTTATATAATGCATACTGCCATGAGTTAAAGTGATTCATAGCTAATACAACATGTAACATATGAAAACAGTAGTTTATTAATCAATAGATTTGAATTCTTCTTTTAATATTTAATTTAATTATAATTTAATTTAATTTAATATAATATATAATTTAAAAACATTTACAATATATAAAGTATTTGTTACGTCTTGTAGTTCGAAGGTTACTACCACTACGTAACAATGATTTCAGTATATTGTTTTATGCTGCATAAAATTTTACATAACATTTTATTGACATATATACATATATATATATATATATATATATATATATATATATATATATATATAAATGTATATATATATATATATATATATATATATATATATATATATATATATATATATAAATTATATCTATGATACATATGATATTTAACCCCGTACACGTGTCGGAAAAACATTTCCACTAACGATATCAAGTTTACGTTGCGATCAAATTTACTTACGACTTGACGAGAATTTTTCGGGTCTTTCAATCAAACGAGGACGGAGAGTGATATTTACGGAAAAGAAAATGCAAGTGACTAAGATTGTTATATTTTTTTTCAATTGAAGTTTACAATTAAAAATTTTGCTTTAGAACTACTGTAGTCGTGGATTTTTGTAACAGAATCTAGCAAATATTTTTGAGAAGATTTTCGCAATTCGGGATGCTTCATATATAGTTTGAATGAAATGCGAATACGTAGAAAATAATTAATCAATACATTAAATAATATATTATTTATTTAATAATACTTAATTTTAATTTAAGGTTATTAACAATTACAGATTACCCTGTACAAATATTGTATTATAGAGTTCAGTTTCTCAATTTACCGCTATAACCTCAGCTTTTGTGCCGGTAATATCATGTATGTTATGAAATTTTTTGCTGACCGCTTGTATGTCATTAATTTGAACTCGCACTCCCATGTATTTACATACATTTAAAATGTCTCCTCAAATTATTGTGTAGTCTTATGAGTAAGACTTAAGGATTTTTAAAATAAAATCCTCGCGACATTTTTCAATAATTACATTAGATATTTGGTTACAATGTTAACACGATGTTCACTTCTTTTGTAGTGCACATTTTAATCATAGTACATGTATTAATTTTAAGTCGGTCTATCCATTATTAGACAAGGAATATGCGGAAAAATTGTCTATGAGCAAATATAGAAACAAAATAAAGAAAATTTTTTAAAAATGTTTATTTTTGAGTATAGAAATGTCTAAATTTATTAAATCGAAATATTTTACCGTTATTTTGACCAACCACAAAGAAGCAATTGGAAATCTTCGTTGAAAAAATATCGTCAATTAGTGTTAACTCAAAAATTTGCTTGGAAATTCGAGTTGCATTAATTGATGTTGAAATTGTTTTTGAAAAATCATAAAAAATTACTTTAGAAAAGGTTTTATTAGAGTTTGAACTAATTATATACATTTAACTGAGGATCTAGAATATAGACCCGTTGTTAAAATATCCATCACGTTGTTTACAATGTCGTGTATCCAAATATGTAAAGATCTTTGCTAATAGCCCACCTGAAGATGTTGTAATACAACGAAACCTAAATCGTGGTAAAGAAATTAAAGAAAGTAAAAATAATACTACATCACGTAGTTACACTTAATTGTGAATAATGAATTTCTACAAAATTAACGCCAAGTATATTCAATGTCGTGTATGTTTAAAAAATACATTATTTTTTTGCACCTTTAGTGCCTTTATGAATATAAAATCAAGTCAAAGCGCCAGTCATGCCAGGCAAAAAGCCAGTCCTCCTTTTGACCATATTTCCGCTCGCATAGAAATTGTGATATTGATCTTCAATTATAGAATTATTTTCCCTTCTCCGACACAACACCGCTGCTGTCATCGCCATCCATGGTGCTTTTTGGTTGGTCGCTTTCTGGAAAAAACCTTGTGGTACAGCTAAATGATCTAGGCACTAATACTTTACGCACAAAACATCTTTCAGAATAAGTAGCTTACAGGAAGGCAAGACCCACATCAAAATGAAACCGAAGTCATAAACAGACAGAAAACCAGAAAACCATGGACGGATCGCTTTTGCATTGAAAAATAATTGAAAACCAAAGAACGAAGCGAACTTCTTAAAATGAAACGAAATATATTACCTTCATTGCTATTGAGGGTTGTTTAAAGAAAACTACTAATATTTTTCGAAACTTTTTTTCTATGCTGAACTTTTTACGTAACATACAAGGACATACTTTTTACGTGAGAAGTGAAAATATTATATTTTGTTCAAAAACTGCAGAAATAACACTAATTGTTTCCTGCAAAATTCTAGTCAGTTTCGACCGATTCGTTTTTTTCATATTGTTGTTACAATAATTCTGTAAGGGGGGGGGGAGATTTGATGCACTTTTTGCTCATTTTGGTGCATATATCTGAGAGTATGCTATCTAAAATTTTACAAACGTATTTTTAAATTCCTTTAAATTATTTCTTTTCAATGACCTCACATGATATGTAAAATTATGAAAAATAGTACCGGGTACTTATTTGCCCTCTCTAAAGTGACTCCCAAATTTTCAATTTAATGGGATCTATTGTTCCAAATTTTCAATTCCTAAAGGCAATTTGTAAAGAAATAGGCAGCGAGAGTAAGAAAAGAGACTGATTTCCTTAATGGTCCACTTTTCCTTATGAAGTGCAAAACCCACAAAAGAAAAGAATTAATAGGAAATTAATTCCGGTTGTTCCTAATTTGATGAACGTCATAAAATGTGATTCAGTAGCAATTTTATAATACATTAAAATTATCGGCATAATTGCTACTATATCCTTTCCGGTTTTATTTTATTTAATTTCATACCACAATCAAATAAATTAGCAACTTAGACATTTATTTGTTGTTCGTTTATTTGTATCTTATTTACAGTTCGCTGATGGGCTTATGCAACTTTTGGCAGTCTATCTTTATGTGATGTATCAAAAAATGTACTTCGAATGAAAGTTGTGTTAGAATAAAAAAAAATGTCCTCAATAAAAAAAAAAGTATTTTTGCCAGCGTTTTACGGCATATGATGTGAAAATAACAATTGATACAAAATTAATGTAACTAAAATATTTAATCAAAATGCAATCACAAAAGATCATTGAAAATAATGAGCGCTTTCTTAAAGAATATTTTATTTTGGATTCTTGTACATTTCTGATAACTTATTCGATTTTCATTCTTATATCAGAATAAAAAAAATAAACTATTATAATGGGATTTTGTTATACGTCTGTTTGTGTGCCAAGACTTTTTTTTATAAACAACCATGGGTATCAAATTGAAATTAATACCATTTACTATGGCAAGTAATACAATTCCTCTAAAAAATTATTTCATTAGGGCTTTTCAAGCTTCTTATTGAATCCCATAAAAATAACTGTTGAATATCACCTATCACGGGAAATTGCTATTGAGAGCATATACATTTACTAAGGTTTAAGAACAAACATTATATAATATGATGTAGTGGTTCTACTTGCACTTGCTGTGTTTTCCGCTGAGAAACTAGTTGCTCTATTAATTATAAGCCACGTAGTTATATCAAAAATATTTATGTACAGCAACCATGCGAGTAAAATGTGAGACTAAGATTACTAACAAATAAATACTTTAAAATTGGCAGTTTTAATGTCAATCAATATTTAGCAAAAAGTAAAAGCTTTACCCAATTTATGAGAAACCATTCCGTGTGGCCCGCCGCATGAATTTTTCATGCCGGGAAAGGATATGAAAAATCGATTATTCCAACCACGCAGCGACAAATTTTCCTCTCTGTGATCAGAGCTGCGTGTAAATAGGATTAAAGTAAGAGGTTATCTGATACACCTTTGAGAATTTCGATCGTGGTTGATTTTTGTATGTGCTAATAGGACTATATATCATAGTACACCCTTCCAAAAATGTAATTTCGTCAAAATATTCTAATGTACAATTGTATTGTGGTTTCATTAGTATTTTATAGGTAAGTATAAAGAAAGATCCAGTTAAATAAAATAGTATTTAACGTGTTAATATGTAATTAACGCAGTTAATATAAACAAATATATTCTTTCCCCCTAACACTTAAATATATTCAGTTTTAGGAATTAAACAAACTGTTTCAATCAACTTTTAGTTACTTTAGTAAATTTTAATATTAAAATCTTTATAACTTGCTTCTAATACAAATCCGATTTTTTTTTAATAAAAAAATGTCATCAACAAGTTTTGTGTTTTGTTCTTCTCACTTTGCACTTCGTAGTCATGCAAATATGCAACAAAATAATTTTTATATAATAATAACTAGTGAGTATATAATAATTTATTTAGCGATTGTTTATTTAGAAGTTTTAACTGTTAAAGAATGATATTTAACTTTAAAAAATGTTATAGTGATAAATTTTACACCTTTTTAACCGATTTGAAAAAAGAAGGCGGTTTTCAATATGATTGTGTATTTTGCGTATGTTGGTAACATACGCAATTTGCGTATGTTGGTAGCATCTGCGACATGGGCGAACCGATTTGGAAGATTCTTCTCCTATTTAGGAGAGTATATCCTTAATGTGACCATATGAATTTATTAGATGATGATTATTAGATCATGATTATACATGAAAATGTAAGGTATATAATATAATTACTCAACACTGAACAGCCCAAGTCGCGTGTAACTTTAGATGATATAGGTCTAATGATAATAATCTAATAAGACACGTCTAAGAGCAACATAATTTTGCTCTTCAGCAAGTCACCATACAATGATGGAGCCAGAAGTTACTGACAAGCACTCTTCAGTGATGAGAAGGAGTAAATTCAGCGAGTTTGAATTCATTGGACTTCTCTTGACGTAAGAAATAAAGTAACAAAGTAAATAGATAAGTATATACATGCACATACTTTGGGATGAAGCAACTAGGATATTAGCAAGTAGATAAGTAAGTATAGAGGAAACTAATTATTAGTCAGGTAGATATATACAAGCGTATACAGGTTTAAAGCACTGACTAAAGTGAAACCAAAAGAGTGAACATGATATAAATAACCGAATGTATTCATGCATGTATGTATATAGATCAACAGGAGAAAATAAAATGGTTCATTAAAGTGGTTCATTATGAGAGTTATTTAAATCATTAGTGGTTATTTAAATCGTGTTCCCTCAAAAGTGGTTATTTAAATCATGTTCCCTCAACAGAGGGAACATGATTTAAATAACCGAATGTATTTAAATAACCGAATGTATAAAATGGTTCATTAAAGTGGTTCATTATGATCTTCACTTGACAAAATCTTTAATCTCTCATCATGTTTATAGTTCAATAATAATTGACTGGTTAAATCTGTTATTTATTATTGTTTATCAATGTAACCACCGAATGTTTTTCAATATTATCCCCCCATATTTGAACCGTAACGTTGTCAGTTAATAGCGCCAAGAAATGGGTTTATCCTATTCCGTACACGAAATATAATACAAAAATAGAGTTACATGACTTAATTTTTGTTATATAATGCATACAGCCATGAGTTAAACTGATTCATAGCTAATACAACATGAAACATATGAAAACAGTAGTTTATTAAATAATCGATTTGAATTCCTTTTTTTAATATAATATATAATTTAAAAACATTTACAACATATAAAGTATTTGTTACGTCTTGTCGTTCGAGTGTTACTACCACTTTGTACATGACATTTAATTAATATATATATATATATATATATATATATATATATATATATATATATATATATATATATATATATATATATATATATATATATACAATATGTAACATGACATATGTTTAATAATGTGCAAATTAAACATATTGAAACACTGTAATTCTTTAATTAAAAGAGTTGAAATTTTATTGTTTACTAGTTTTGTAAAGATATAATGTCTTAAAAAAAGTCTTCAGGCATAGATTTTGAATGTTAATATAAAATAATAATGCATTTTCTTCATCATAGAACAAAATTTAAAATATGCATTAAATACGCCACATCCAATATGCAATTGTGATCAAAATAAATTTTTTAGGGATACAAATAGTGTGAAGATAAAATTATAGATATATAAATTATATTTATAATACATATGATATTAAACCCCATACATGCGTCGGAAAAACATTTCCACTAACGATATCAAGTTTACGTTGCGATCAAATTTACTTACGACTTGACGAGAATTTTTCGGGTGTTTCAATCAAAGGAGGACAGGGTGATATTTACGGAAAAGAAAATGCAAGTAACTAAGATGGTTATATTTTTTTACAATTAAAACCTTTGCTTTAGAACTACTGTAGTCGTGGATTTTCGTAACAGAACCTAGCAAATATTTTCATGAAGATTTTCGCAATATATATATATATATATATATATGTATATATATATATATATATATATATATATATATATATATATATATATATATATATATATATATATATATATAGATATTTCGTTAAAATGTTATCACGATGTTCATTCTATTTGTAGTGCACATTTTAATTAGCAACATTTTAATTTCAAGTTGATCTATACATTATTAGACAAGGCATAAGCGGAAAAATTTTCTACGAGCAAGTATGGAAACAAAATAAAGAACATTTTCTAAAAATGTTTATTTTTATATATAGAAAGGTCTAAATAGTCTATTAAATCAAACTATTTTACCGTTATTTTGATGAATCACGAAGAAGCAATTGGAAATCTTCGTTGAAAAAATATTGTCAATTAGTGTAAACCCAAAAATTTGCTTGGAAATATGAATTGCATTAATTGATATTGAAAATCATAAAAAATTATTTAAAAACATTTTTTTTAGAGTTTGATCTAATTAAATACATTTAATTGAAGATGTAGAATAAAGACCCCTTGTTAAAATATCCATCACGTTGTTTACAATGATCCAATTAAGTGAAACTACATGATGTAGTATTATTTCTACTTTCTTTAATTTATTTACCATGATCTAGGTTTCGTTGTAAGATGTAAAAAAACGACAACTTATGGGAATACACATATATCAATTTGAGGGATAAATTACTTTTGTCGAAGATTTCATTGTGTTCATGTGGTAGATAAATTCTCTGAAAATGCATTCGAATGCATCTTTTCGGTACAATATATTTTTTGTAATGATGAGTCTCCAAAGACTCAAACAGTCACCCCCCCCCCTCGCCTGACTTGTAACAATGCATGTGAATAATCTGAAAAAATCGTGGTGGTGGCATTTAGTAGACCATAAAATGGAATACTGATTTCATTATCTATATTAAAAAATAAATAGATTTAAATTTATTTTTGCTAAATCTGTGAAACAATTTTATGCAATATATTTGCATATCGAAAATTAAATTGTTATATTTTATGTAAGTACTAACCATACTCACAGTTTTGACTTTTTTCCCCTATATATTAAAATTCTCATCTAAGGAAATTTTGCTGTAAACTTTCATACACATAGATCTAAACGTAAAGATACTGCTGGACTGAAATAGTTAGGTATAGCCGCATCAACAAAATAAAGCGAATTAATGTATAATAAATTATGAAGCGAGCAAATATTAATTATTTTCTCTCCAAATGTTTTACAAGCAGATTTTACAAGTAAATATATAAATATTTGCTGGCTACAATTTTTAACAAAATTTATTTTGCCATTGTGAAAGATGCTTTTTCAGTATTTAAAGAATGGTCAAACCGAATTCATGCAAAAATAAAAATATGAAGTCAGAAATATTTGTTAAATAATAATGATAAAATATTTATATCATAATATTAAAAGTAATATATACAGTGAACAGTACGGAATATTTCTAACTTTCAAGTCTTTTTTAAAGAACTTTTATATTTTTCCGTAAATTGCAGATTAAAGATATAGATACAAAACGTGTAGCCAAGTAACTTGGGAAAAGGAGGAAAAAGTGTTATGCTAATCATTGAACATTTATGTCATAACTTTTCACAATTAAATGAAACTACGCAATGTAGCATTATTTCTACTTTCTTTAAGTTCTTTACCACGACCTAGGTTTCGATGTATTACAACATCTTGTGAATCTTTTATAATAGCCCACTTGAAGGTGTTGTAATACAACAAAACCTAGGTCGTGGTAAAGAACTTAAAGAAAGTAGAAATAATATTACATCACGTAGTTTCATTTAATTGTGAATAATGAATTTCTACAAAATTAACTCCAAATATATTCAATAGTCATAACATTTATAAGCGTTGCCTGCATATTTTAAATAGTGTACTATATTTCATGCAGGGCACTATATTTTTATAGTGAAACTTAGTTGAATAAAATTCAATCAACACATTAAATATTTCTGTCTCATAAAAATTATAATCCTTCAATCAGAATATGTTACCGTCTCGGGGAAAAAGACTTTTAACGGCGTTTAATTAGTTTAGTGGCATTAATAAAGAAAAATTTAAAAAAATGATAAAAACAAGGTTTATTTAATGCTACCAGTATTTATAATTAACAATTTAATTAATTAATTTTGCAAATTGTTGTCTTGGTACTTCAAGTCAAGCGGAAACTCATAGCCCTAATTGTCAAGTGAACCCTATAATTAGAGAGCATAATTCATGCCTTCAATTATTTTTCCTTTTTCACCCAGGTACTATAATCTATTTGTTCATAGGATCCCAAAAATGTTTTTCATCAGGATCAGTATAGGTTTCAAAACGTGCTCTACGTCGGCAAACGTCCCGTATTTATAAAGGTGCATTTGTATTAAGTTAGGCTAACATTAATATGTATATCGTAATATGTTAATGGTGTACACCGTTAAAACAATTTGAACATTTTCGGAGTTTGCAAGATGAGCTATTTGATAATAAATGACACAATTAAAGCGACTAATGATGCAAAACGACCGGTAGTTTTCACAAAGGTAACTAACAATCATTACTCCCACCGCGCACTCCAGGACCGTCAAGCTACTCATAATTCATTTACTCCAAAACCGTTTACAATATGTTTTCGATTTAAATGACTTAAAACAAATGTAACGTTCGCATAGTTTTATTTTTTATGTAAATTTCGTTATTCATTATTTTCAAGTAGCTAATTTATAGAGTTTCACGGTGTCTGGTAATGTGAAGTAATTGATCAAAAATACCTAACCTAACACTCACAATGGTCCATTTAAGTCTATCAATAGTTCAAATATTCATAGTGATAAGTTCCATTTGGTATATAACGAGTTATCCCATTGCAATTAAAATATAAGTAAATATTATATTCGAAGTAAAGAAAATTAACTTAAATCCTTGGTAAACTTTTATCGATTAACCGAAAAAAACATTTTTCCAAATTAATTTTAAATTCTATGAAGTGAGAAAAATATTACTGTGACACGTTCCATACACAAAAAAATGTCATTGAACTCAAATATATAAACAGACAAGGTTTCCCTTTTGTTGAATTAGTTGGGATTTTTACAATGCTTTTATGAAGAAGATAAAATCAAATACTAATGCCCTAGTAAAATATTTAAGGGAGTAAATTATTCAAATCGTTATATAAATATTGACTATAATGAAAATGAAACATTTTCAACATATGCCATTTGATGGAGCAATAGTTGGATATCTATTCATTCTTCCATTCTCAACTACACAGAATAACTGGTATCTATAATGAATAATGAAACAAAATCAGAATTTATTGGCTTGATAATAATAAATGCATTTTAAGTATCACACTGCCCGTCATATTAAATAAAACTTGTATTTATCATAAGGGGTACAATTTCTATATTTTATAATTTAAAGTTAACCAAAATTAAATTTATGTCTACCATAAATACGAGAAAAGAAGCAGGTAAAAAATGGATTCTGTGTGATTCATTTGTACGAGAGCGTATTCAATACGCAAAAAAAAACAACTAATTACATTTCGGAACACGAAAAAGTAGGGTTTTTTAGTTTTCTGTAATTCCTCAAACTGCTGATGCAATATAAAGGAAATAGTTTAATATAAAAATGCTAATAAAACGTATACACATTTTAAACTCAGTACTTGAGAATTGTAACATTTTTAAGGCGCACCTAACTTTGAAATTTTATATTTCGCAAAGGGGGCGTAACTATAAAAAAATGGTAAATGAAGCCTCAATGCCATTTTAAAATATCTATCCAGTAAGTGAAAAAAATTTGTCTTCCTTCAATTTGCTTGTATGGGGGCATATATTAATTATCATTTTAGTATTGTACTATATATTTATTAAGACATGTACACAAATAACATATTTACATAAATAGGAACATTCAAATAGATCTAAAATTTCTATGACTACGACAGATGGAGTGGACTTTCTAATTCGTGGTTTGAATACGAAAGCTTTAAAGCGCATAGCATGAGTTTTCTAAGTCACAGATCTTGAGATTCAGAATTACGAATATATGTAGCGTTTTGTACACTAGCTGCCTATATACAATAATATTATAATACGTTTTTCCCTTTATTAAATTATTTTACATGTTTGTTTAGCAAAAAGAAAATAGTTTAATTAAAATATGCTTAAAGTAAAAAATCAACCCCACAAAACCATGAACTTAGTCCATTATACATTAGATTCAAGCATACAGGTGGTTCGCTAAATTTATATACATTTTTAAATATAGTCTCCATTAACTTATATTTTTCTCTAAGATTTTTTTTTGTACTGACTCGACTGGCACTAGTTTTAATGTACACAACATTAAAACTAGTGCCAGTCGCAATTGCGGATTCTGTTTTTTCTTCCTTTTACTATCATCTACGCTTATTGATCTGTTTTGAGCATTTTTCGAAATGTATGAAACTATAAAGCCCATCAAATAGATGTCATCTGATTAAATAGATTGGATAGAGATCAATATTACATATAAAGTTTGATTATTTCCATAAAATAAAGTGATACTTTGAATTACAAAAATGTCATTTGAGAAGCAAAACTTGTTCGATTAATTTATTTACTTGCCGTACTGATCTCAAAAAATTACGAATATCGTTAGCCAGTCAATATCACGCATGCCATACCACTTGGTCGAGACGTTGAAAGTTGTATAGTATAAGAGATAATTTCATAGTTCCTTGTATTTTATTTTATATATTAATTAGCTATTTTTTCTCATTATCGTGTAATATATTTCATTAACTATTCACTTTAACTATAAATTAAATAATAAAAAAAAAGTAAGACTTAAATACTCTCAGAGTCATTGACGCAAAAATAAAACTTATATTTATTTATATAACTGCTACTTTTTCGTAGGAAAATATATTAACATCGATATCACATCAAGATACACATCAACGTATGTGATGTCAAATTAAACAATTAAAAAATAATTAAAATAAATTGAGGCACAAACAATTATGAAAAAATTACTGAAAAGTTTTAAACATCCATTAATTGTATCCTCTCATTGTATCCAATCAGCCATGCCAAAAGAAACATTAAAAAGCTGATGGAGTTGCTGTAACTATTATAGTTATAACAGTAGAATAATGTATAACGCGGTACTATTTTTGGATTAATGCTGCTACAATTTTTAAAAATAATTGGTACTTAAATAAATACCAAAAATAATAATTTAGCGGTTTAGTGTTTATGTTAATGACGTGACAAATATATAACTTTTTTGAAATGAAAACTTCTTTAGACGCACCTACGCACTTTTACTGCATAGTGAACGAAAGTGAATTGTCACGCACAGGCTGAAGACTTATGATCAGGTAAACTCGTCTCCCTTTGCACCGGCCAAGCAAACTCTTGCAGGCGCACCATGCGCATTCCTTGATTAATAATTTATTTGAGTATAAATTTATGAGAGTATAATTTAATATAATATGCGTATGTTATTCTATATTAAAATAATAAACTATGTATGTATATATATATATATATATGTATATATATATATATATATATATATATATATATATATATATATATATAAATATATATATATATATATTACAAAATTAAAAATTTTAACTTCTATCGTATGGTCACAAGCACACACCACAAAATTCTTATTATATTATAAAGAATTTTCTAAAAAATCTTCTTAATATTGAAACTTGAAATTTAGCAAAATGATGAAGTGTATAGGTCAACATATTTCTATAGAAATATTAGAAGGGTTAAATTAAGTTTTCACTATTTTTCTTTAATTCCGTATATGGTGTGGGATACGACTATAAAGGGCAATTTACGAGAATTTTAAAAGTTTTTTTCCAAATTTTCTTACACTTTATTTCCAGATATATTTCTGAAAACATTAATACAAAACATAATAGCCTCCCCTCTCCCCCAAAACTGCTCAACTAGAAATCACGAAAAAAACTTTAAAACAAATTTATCATAAATAAATTGGTTTTACTGAAAAACCACGGAATAATTCTGAAATGCACGACGTTATTAGGCCAGGAAAAACTACTCTGGGATTTACTTTATGAAAAATAACATAAACGGTAGATACATAGTTTGAAAGAAATATTATGTACTCTCAAATATTTGTTTGTACCTAGGTGTACACCAATTCCTTATAGTGTAAGTTTCACTCGCATTTAAAAAGTAATTTTTATTTTGTTAAGAAAAATGTTTGATATGAAAATTTATTACACACTCATTTCCTTTTAGTCATCACTCATGGACCACTAAATAAAGTTAAAACTATATAATAGTAGCATTATATATTATTGATCTTGAATTAACACAAAGTGAAACTAATGTTTGTCGAAAGTTGCGAAAGAACTTTTAGCGGAACGTGTGAGCTTTAGGTGTACAATACTAATTCTAGGCACGTAGCGAAACAAATTCTCGCTTTGTGAACGAAGTTTTGGCACGAAATGGAAGTTCAAGCAACAGGTTGCTTAATAAAACACATGAGAGTTTCCTACATTGCCTTGCCTTCATTGTGATCCAATTTCGTACAATCTTATGTTGTGCTAGGAAATGACACGAGCTTGGAAAATTGTAATTTTGAATTACGAATCCAGAGAAAAATTTACTTATGCTTTTATATTATCTTCTTGTAAATATAAGTATTTACAAAAAGATAATTTAACTACATTTATTTACTTACTTATTGGAGTTTGCTCGTTACGAATCGATTTTTACATATAGTGCCTGGTATGAAGTTTTAATATAATATCCTTAAGAATCGATTTTTACATATAGTGCCTGGTATGAAGTTTTAATATAAAATTAGGAGTAAAATCAGAATTTCACAGCCTTAAAAAAAGTGTGACAGTTTGTAAGTTTGGATGTAGGAGGTATCTCCGAAACTATTCGTTCGATTCCATAAATTCTTTCACCAATATTTAGAAAGGACCTTCAAGATAAACCTAGCTTCTATATTATCAAATAGAAAAAAATTAACACATTATAAGAAAGTAAAATTTTGTAAGTTCGAATGTAGGAAGGAGGTAATCTCCGAAACTACTCATCCGATCCCATAAATTCTTTCACCTAAATATTAGAAAGGACTTTCAGAATGGACATAGGTTGCATATTATCTCGTTAAAAATTCATATATTATAAAAAAGTTAATTTTTTTAAGTTTGGATGTAAAAGGTAATCTCCGGAAAAACTCACCCGATTTGAAAAATTCTTTCACCAGTATTTAGAAAGGACCTTCAGGACGGAAATAAATTGTATATTATTCCGTTAAACAAATTTTCATGCCAACCAGTTTTGCAACGTCAGTCAGCGAAAAAAACAGTCGAGTGAATGCTTTTCTTATGAACGCTGCCTTAACGGTAAGATATATAATGATAAATGATATTGATATTTATATTTATATACAGCGTTACTGATGTTATACATTCCAAGAAAATCATAATTAAGGAGTATACTTTAGTGGGGCTTTGGAGTTGACACACAAAAGGTTTTTTTTATTTAAATGACAGCCAAACTTGGATATTACAA
This sequence comes from Druceiella hillmani, assembly GCA_039881145.1. Lineage (NCBI taxonomy): Eukaryota > Metazoa > Arthropoda > Insecta > Lepidoptera > Hepialidae > Druceiella > Druceiella hillmani. The sequence continues at coordinate 53,466,312 of JAYKKI010000003.1, forward strand.
ACCAAATTTTTGAAGTAAATGACATTGAAAAATTAGGTTAAATAAATATCCAACAGTCCTATCCTAATCCTAAGCCACGAGCCGAAATAGGAAATAGGGTTAAAATTTAAAGTTATATTTAATATAATATTTAATACGATAAAGACTGCATTTTAAGGGCGCGTTGCTAACTTTGTATTAAAATTTATTTGTACGATAAGCTCGTGCAAATAATTTATTAAGTAAATTAATAAAGATTATAAAATTAGAAAGGCAGAAAGTAATTTTTATAAAAACGTAAAATATGTCTTATAAAGACATAATACAATTTATTACATTGATGAAGTATGCAATTTTAAATAATAGCGGAACGAACGAATTATCAAAAAATCCAGAAATTTATAATTATTAATAGGCTTGTGGAGACAAATCTTAGAGACCGAACTTGATGAGTTTACTCTCAACCTATGCAAAGTTCCCATGACCACCTACCTCTTCCATCGTTAGATCCTTTTAATTACTATATATGACTATAGTACTCGTCGCAAAAAGTGAAACGAGTTCAAGTTCGATGGAATTACTTTCAGCCATGGGGAAGTTCCTCGAAGAAGAAAATCGACTTGATATATTTGTTAACATACATAGATACATACAACTAAAGCTAATACGAAAGCGTGTTAAAACACACTATGAGGGTTTCGAGCATACTACGGATACATACGATATATAAACATTTAAGGGTAACTAGTATTTGTATTGAACCATCCAAAAATATCTATTATTATATTTCATGGTTTAAACATATTGCCTAGTGTATTTAAAGAAATTATACTTGAATAGGCGAGCTTTGTGAACTGAAAAGTTACCCGTGAACAAATACTAATAGCCTACCAGATTATAACAAGCCATCAATATTTGTTTCATTGATATTTCCAAGGCATTTGAATTGGTTACTCTGGGAAACGCTGCTGAATATGGGTACATCTAAACACCTTTATGAAAATGGGTGAGCCTCGGCCAGAATAGACGATGTATTGTCGAATCACTTTCACCCCAGAAATTCCAATAATGAGAATTTCTTTCGAGAACTGGATGGATATATCATGGTAAATAGACGAACGGGAAATCAAGCAAGAGTGAAACATGTTCAGTGACGTCTGAATAATTATGTCACCTTAAATAGTGTAAAGGTTATGTGGCCGAGCGCTAACAACATGGTGGTCGACAATATTCAAAAGTGTATTTAAAGGCTGATTTATCGAATTAATAAGAATATAGTTTCAATCAGAAAAATAAAAAAAAAATACCTTTATATATCTAATGCTTGATATAAATTATTAACTAACTTAAGAGGTTAAAAAAAGTCCCACTTCATCTGTGAACTTATGTAATTGAGACTAACACCTTTCTTAGTCACTCTGCCTTAACCCATATTTAAAAATAAAATTTTATAATGTGATTTCTTACTTGTCATCAGTATAACAGTTTTCATTAGCAAAACAAGTTACAGGGTTTAATTACTCGAAGATTATGATTAATAATCCTAATCTAAAAAGAGTTTTAGAACAAAAATGAGGTATAAAAAAAGAAAAGAGAACGATTTAGGGAGATCAGTTCAAAAATTTTCGAATGAAAGTTCATTTTAAATCTGAGAATGCGAATAGTGCGCTGCTACTAATTTTTAGTGCTGTTACAAGACGTAGAGTTCCAAACTAAAACTCAAATCACGATAAAGAAACTGACGGTTTTTGAGATGTATATATATGAAGGTATATTTAAAATATCCCGGCGTGATTGTTTATAACGAGTGTGCTTTAAACCAGACGACTGAAGTAAAACTTCAAATTCACAAAATATGAACTTTAAAATGAATTTACAATTTTATTCACTTTAAACGTAGAATATTTAATGTATTGAACAAAATAATAATTTATAAAATTGTTCAAGAACGAAATAAAATTATAAAATAATCATAAAATCACCGTTCGCATAACGCTAGCAAACTCGCATATAAATATATATATATATATATATATATATATATATATATAAATAATATATATTATATATGTATATATATATATATATGTATATATATATATATATATATATATATATATATATATATATATATTTCATGCACTGGTTGTGAGAGGAAGAGAGAAAGAAAATGTGGCGCGCACTGCTCTCTCTTGCTCCTATAGTGTGATACAGACAATAGGCTTGCACAGTATCTTAGATATACAAAACATAACTGGCTATGAAAGAAAGAGAGAAAGAAAATGTATGCTCGCACCTCTCTTTCTTGTCCTTACAGTAATATACGAAACGTAACTCTCTCTCTTTCTGTCTTCACTAACTTATATCTCCCTCTCAACTTTCGTTCGCCTCGCCTGATCACACTTTTCGTAACGCTCTCATCACTGATTCACCAGTTTACTCCCCAAGTCAAGCGTCCGTAAAGAAGTTTTACTTCAAAAATTTTAAAAGGTACAAAATTTAGCTTTAAAACGGCGTTTATTTCTTATATTTTAATCGAACTATTTTGCAAATTATATTATTAACTTATAATCGTAGCTTTTTAGGAACGTCCAAATACTTTTCAAATGACTGATGTACTATGTATTTTTTAAATATCAATAAGCGCTTAAATATATATGGAACCCTCGTAATGCGACTTCCATTCCTACTCATTAGGTTTTTAAAATTACTTGTATTGTTAGAAATATATTTGAAATAGTTTTTGCACATGCTTTACCTTTGACAAAAACCACGTCATCATTCAAAAGCTAAATTTCGACATCAGTAGACAAATTAGGAAAAGCAGCATATTTTCTGACCACATAACAGTTGCATTGACGACGAAATTTTAACTACATAAAGGGTCGTCCGAGTTAATGCTTGGATACTATACAAAGCGAGCCAACAGGATGGAGAGACAAATTTATCCAGTTGCAGTCGGCGGATAAAATATAAGCAAAGAGTGGGAATGCGAGTTGGGCATGTCCTTAGTTTAACTTTTGTTAACGAATTCGACTTGGCCATTGCTGGAGTTTTTTCATTCTTTATCACGAACTAACATCTCAAGTATACTTTATTTTTAATAATAGTATTGTTAAAAAAATACATACTTGCAATTCAAATATGGTCAAGAAAAAATCCTAATCTAAAAGGATTATTAATTCTTATTTATATGTTTCTTGTGGTGAATATCACGATTCTACTTTTTGTATAACCCGTGATAATTGTGACTAAGTGATAATGGGGATGTGGAAATATTAAGCAAGTGAATATTAGTCAAGCCTTTGTGGTCCCTCCTCACCTTTCCGCGTAATAGGTTTATTTAAGAATACAATATTTATTTTTGAGGGAGTCTGTTTTGCAGTTAAATTAATGGAATATGTATTAGGGTTGGAACAGGCTCACGCCACAGTCTAATTAAGTCATTCAGCTTATGAATGATAGTTTCGTCCAAGTGGCAACAACATTCTCTCATTTTTATAAGTTTTTTTATAAAGATATATGTATAATAATTTTAGACATTTCAGTGTCTTCACAAGTGGGGGTCAGTCAGAGCCCATCAAAATATATAAACAACAAATGGCAATATCTTTGTTAAAAGAATTTCAGCCCTGTAAGTCGACACCACCCACTTCTCCCACGCACTCGAATGTTGGATAAATACGTACTAAATAATACCTACTAACACCAAAAAAAATCGGTAATTAAAATTAATATTTCCAATAACTTTTTCAGATTAAAATGTCAAAAAACAATTTATTAAAATGTATAAAATAATTCTAATATGTATGTCTACTGATTTATTTCTACTTTTTATAATCATATAATAATTCAAATTACTCTTACTGAAAATATAAAAAATACAACAGCGCATGCTTGTAAATTTTGTGACATATAAAGAATTAATTTCGCAACGTTACCAGTTTTTTTGCGCCATAGGATTTAAAACTAAAATTCTTTCATATTACGAATGGGCGGGAATTTTACTTATTATCTATCGTTCCACTCACTTGGAGATCCGTTGTTGTCATAAGTTTCCTGTACTATTTTGTATGCAAACGGTCTCTACTAAATTCAAAGCCGTCGCAAATTCGTAACTTGAAAGGATGAGAGTAGATTGATTAGGGTGGGGAAGGGTATCTTGTCTTACGACAAAAGTTGTGCGGATTACAAACTGTACGTCATTATTATAAGATTATTTAACACGTTCCAACCAATAAAAGGCCAATAAGAAATTATTTAGGCTATTTTCTTATTTCAGTTATTGTCTGTTGTTGTAGTAATCAAGATATTTTGATACTGGTTTTGAAGTAAATGTCAGTTATGTAGTGTTTTTGACTTTATGAATTTTTCAATCAGGCACAAGGAAAAATTATTTTGAACAAATATGTAAGAAAAGGCGATATAAGTAAGTGTTACAGTACTTTCTAATATAATCTCTTCCCCTCCACTCCCCCTTGCCCTTCCCCTCCCCTTTTTAAGTTACAGAGAAAGGTCCTTAAAGGAAAGGTTCAAAGACTTGAGAAAAAATAAAGAAGTAAATAGTTCCTTCACAAATTTGAATTATGTTATATTATATGTATATATTTATATATATATATATATGTATATGTATATATATATATACATATATATATATATGTATATATATATATATATATACATATAATTTTTGTTAGTAATACACACTCACACACACACGTGTGTGTGTGTATGAGTATGTATTACTAACAAAAATTGAGAAAATTACTTTTATTAAAATGGGTGCTTTTCAAAATATTCTAACTTCGTCAAAATTACAGCCCAAAACGGATTTATTACCTTCAATTTTCTAGCTTTCAAATATTATTAACAGATATTTTTTATTTTACGGTTCAAAGTACATCACAAGAAAAACTTATTCCCAATTTTAAAATAAATATTTTTTTGAAATAAATATTTAGTTAGAAAATGTAATCAATTAATTAATCAAATGAAAGATTCAATTACAATTTGCTTCTCAGAAATTCCAGTTCATTATTTCTCACGTTTCTAAAAAACAGTTTCTATTTTAACATATCAACTGTTCATAAGCTAGCAATAATTAAGTGAAATAACTTTTTAATAAATAACCGGGGAATTAAAATACAATCGTGATATAATTACTCTGGCAGAAGAATAAAATATATTTTTTAAATTTATTCTAATTTCAAATTCTATTTTAACTGTACCAATCGAAAGTTTCAGAGAAATTAAACAATTTGGTTGCAGTAAGTGGGGCTGAAAAGGCTTATATTTTCTCCTGTCAGGGTCCAAAAATCCTTCCAATAACTGAATGAACATTTGCGAGTTCATAAAATTTTGCACCATTAACTAAGCAGTAAAATTTATATTTTTTATGTTATTATCTCAGTCAGCTCTCCCCGAAAAACTCATGTCGGTTAAGTATAACAGTGGTAATGACCACAATAATTACAAGGAGCGGTTAATGTTTTTATCTACATTTTTATGTGTTAATTATTATTTGTGGTCTTGTTACATTCGTAAGATTAATAATCGTGAGAATAGGTTAAAATTTCCTTAGAAACTGGGGACACCTATTATTTTCCTGTATACAGATTATTTTTGGTGTAATTATAGAAATTTTAGCATTCATCCTATAATCTGATAAAGGTACTCTGCATTTATGTAACAAAAGAAGACAAAATTTATTTGACAATATTAACAAAATTACCTTATATATTTACCTAAATTACCTAAAATATTATTTAACAAAATTACCTTAAATTAAGCCACAAAATCTTTGAGAGAAAAAGGAAAAAAATCAAATAAAAAGCTTTAAAAGCTAATTACATACTATTTTAATCATAATTCGGGAGTACAGTTTCTAGGAAAGTCAAGTGTACTTTCAACACCATTTCGTGGCACATACAATATACAGGAAAGCACCGAGATAAAGTAGACATAAGAAAGAAAGAAAGATTTTCTTTTTAAATTTTAATTTATTAGGTTTTCAGACAATGTTTTCATAAAAACATAATAACTTTTTAAGGCAATATACAAAACTAAAAGATTTTGACAAAATTTGGTGAACTTTTATAAACAAGATATTTTACTCGTAATCGTAGCTCACAAAATAGCTATTTATTACTTTTCGTTCGTTTGCATAATGAACAGTAACAATAAAGTTTATGTTTGGAAACGAAAAAAAAAATAATTTAGGGAAAGAATTCTCTTCCACTGATTCATAAAAGCCTGTTATCCGTTAGAGTGGTAATTAATTTTCAATAAAATTATGAGATCATTTCATATATTATTTTTAAATATTCATATATTAAAATTTACTGCTACATTGCCGGCTTCCCTTGGTTGTAATGTTTTAAGATTATTTGTTACCAACATTTTTGCATTGTTTTTAAAGTTTTATTCTATTCCTTTTAAATTATTTTTCAAATTCTTGTAAGTCTCTTTTCTTTCTATTTTTTTCTCAGTGTCATCTTTCGTCTTAGCATTTTTGCCATTTTTGCAAATAATCTCTTACTTTTCAGCATCTTGGTAACCAAAACTACAAAACACAAAACTTAAAAAAAGCAAAAAAATCACTTCAGACTTTTGGTTTTTATTCTTTTCATTGCTAAAATACGCGCGCCGTATTTCGTCCCCTATACCTTCGAACATCGAACTTTCTACACTTCGAGTTCAGAACAGCCGCCGTATATGTGACTATCCCGGTTATAGGATGGCTTATATTATCCGGCATACGGCAACTGATCAAACAATCGTTTCACATATATATATATATATATATATATATATATATATATATATATATATATATATATATATATATATATATATATATATATATATATATATATGTATATATATATATATATATATATATATATATATATATATATATATATAAATATATATACACATATATTGGTTGGTACAGTCAACACAGACTGAAATTAGAATGTATTTCGTTGTTATTGTTGTTATTGTGTCCACGTGAGATGAAGAATATCTCATGGAAAAATGATTGCCAGAGACTTGAAAGGTTTGACTTCACCAGTCCCGCTTCGATGAGCGGCCGGGAAGTGATCCAGAAATATAGTAATTTTTAGTTGAGATCGCAATAAGTTAGAAAAAAAATCGTTCAATTCGCTTAATGTGAAAACATATTTATTCACATTAAACGAAATAATATTAATTCGATTAACGAAAGTTAGTTCAATGCGAATGAATATGTCTACTTTTAAGTATGTTTTAGATTTTTTTAGTTTTAAAAACGGAAATCGATTTCCTATGTCAAATGCCTATATGTAAAAAATTCCACAGTATCATAAAATATGTCAGTAACCTTATATAAACACTTAATTAACGTAAAGAAATGAAATGACAGAGTTTTATAAATTATATATTTATTCGTCAATTATTTTGTAAGTTTCCATCAAATTCACCACTCAGTTTTAATAACTGTATACAGGAGTAAGCGCTGCCGGCAATGCATGAGTCGACGTGGTTTCCATTAATCTGACTATGCACGAAGAAGAACATAATTTTGTATAGCGCTATTTTGAAATGAGACGTTTGCTCTCTTAATAATAGAATTAGAATCTCTTAATTACAGGTATCGAATTAACATTTGTGCTAGCAGACGTGTAGTTTATAATTACTATGTGTGTAAACAGATTAGTTGCATTGTTTATTATTGATGTGGTTTTTGTTTACTTATTTCATAATTTTATTCGACACTTTAAAACTTGTATTAATAAAAATCCATGAGACCAAGGGACTGCTATCAATAGCAAATAAATCATCGGTTTGTATATATTTAAAAATATTATTGCATACATCATTATTAATCATGTCCATGCACACTACCAACAATACTTTTAATTTCAGAACATCACCCAAATAGATGATTACAAATTTTCAGTCATGATTCTGGAAGGAAAACGATTTCATAGGAAATAATATTTCTTGAAACTATGGAGAGAATAAACAAATTTAGTTATTTCGTGAGTCATATGGTTACTCTTATCGGTTGAAGTTAACAAGGAGTCTTAGATTTAAACAACGAATATGAATATATTTGTGTGTCATCACAGATATCCACTGACGAGGAAAACTTGAATACTTTGTTTATTGTAACTATACATTACCATACATGGATTTGATTATTACAAATTATGTTAAATACCAAACAACTTTTCTATTAAGATAACCCTTTTCATTACAGGCCCAGAGTACATAGAAAGCATTCCAGGTTTGATATATCAAATATCGTTTGTGTATACTTAATTGGAAGGCAGAAATGAAGCTTATTTTGTAACTGTTCTGATATTCAATTTTCAACGTGTTTTTATCACAAGTCTTTGCTAAAGAGCATTTTTTAATTTCTTTTTCATATTTTTTATTATATGAAGTTTAACTATTAATCTAAGTGATAGGAATATAAAAAAAGTTAATCCCTCTTGCAAATCTATTCTTGACATTCATCAAATTGATCCTTTATTTGTCAATTCGATTAAGATATAATTTGAAATGAGAATGTCATCTGAAGCTTGTCTTCTTTCTTCATTTCCCATATATCATTTCACCTTATTTTTGGTCAAATATCTGCTAACTAGTATATGCGTGAATGTGTGTGTGTGTACATGAGTACCTGAGTTTGTGCGTGCGCATATTCTTGCGTGCTTTCATGATTCTAAAATCATTAAATAACATCTTGATTATATAGAATGAGAAGGGAATGTGTTTTATGATTCTTTTAAATTCTACTTAACGCTGGTACTCTGAAACGATTTAAGAAATCTGATCAGCTATTTGTATGTTCAGAATATATAAAGTTAGCCATCTAGTTTTAATATATTTTACTAAAAATGTGCAGTTACAATTTAAAAAGTTTACACACCATTCCGTTATGTCACAAAAGTTCTTAACATACTTAAATGAACAATCACATACTGATAAAAAAAGAATGCGTGCGTGTGTACAGGGCTTGAAAATTTCTTATAATTTTCACTCACCACTTATGATACGTACTCAAAACCGAGTTGCACTTGTTTATTTTGGGGGTGGGTGATCAATAATAGGTGACCATTATTCACACATATTGAATACATACTTATGAGCTTTTGAGAACGTGATCCTGTGATGTTTCCTGTGAGATTTCTTGCATCCTTCCTAGTTTTGAAAGTTAAGCACTTAATTTCGGCTGCTGTTATTAGATAAAATCCGCCATAAGAAACTTATTCTAAGAACGGTCTGGTTTCTTTTATGGGTTACGAAGATAAGATGGCAGTGGCTTCGAATAAAAGACCAGCATCCTGGCTAAATCTCTTGATATTATGATAATATATAATAAAAGATGAAATTAGTTTTCAGGGGTAAACGGCTAATGAGATAATATCGAGAGTTGATATAACATTTTTTTTATTTTTTAGTTTATGTTAATTTTATGAAACACTTTGGATAAATACTTCCCGGCAATAATTCATAAAAATGTAAGAAGATGTATGAATTATTTATTCCAAAAACATCCTGCGTCCGGTGAAAATGATTTGCAAAATTTATTGGAAAGGTGGTTGATAAACTGTGCTATCGATATCAAAACAATGTTAGGAAAAATTTACCTTAGGCTGGATTTAACAATCAAATCTATTTAATTTTAAAACTCACGGAATGTAATCACAATTTAGGAAATAATATTTTCTTTAGTCACTATAGTGCTATTATTTCCCAAATTTAATCTTTCCTACATAAATAAATATATATATATATATATATATAAATATATATATATATATATATATATATATATATATATATATATATATATATATATATATATATGTATATTGAAACAATGAATTGTTACTATCCCACTGAGTTTGATACGTGTTTTAATGTAAGTGAGAGTGAGGAAGAGTCAGATCCAGCCGTTGTCGACGAATATTAGTTTAATTAATTATTACGTTATACAATGACAAAGGCTCTGCAGCGTGGTTTACTTGTTTGCTCGTTATTTGTAGGAATAACGAGCAAACACGTAAACCATCTTGTCACACCATAGTCACCATTATATGACACCATAGTTCCATCGCGTGACACTACCGTCACCATTATGTGACACCATAATCACCTTCGTGGATTTACTGCTGTCGTCACACAGCACAGTCTCCTGGTCGGAGACTTTTATGAAATCATAAGTATTAATTGATTTATTTGAGGGACGCTTAGAATCTGATACAGTTGAATATAAGTGTTATCAGCTCCACTTACTACAACCTAGTTGCTTAAATACAGTTTGATATTATAAAACAGTTAATACAGAATTTTAAATTAGAATAAATTTTACAAATAAATTTCATCACTTTACTAAGAAATATTAATTTTCTTTCCCAGCATGTAAATTTATGATCTAAACATACTTTGAGTATTCTACAAAAGTAATTTCGTAGTCAGCATAATCTGCTTTTTTAAATATTATCTCATCGCGACACGTAATTAAAGTCATCAAAACAAATTTTTGAGTTCAACCTGTTTATGTATTGTTCAAAATTTTTTCTAAATTATTTTTGGATATATGCGAGTTGATAATGATAAATAGGACTATTAAAATAAAAGTGAGCAGGTGAATATAATTGCAGATGTTTTTTTAACTTTCTTTTTTAATGAAATCACTTAGGAGCACAGCAAAAAATAAGAAAAAAAATGACGATCACTGCAAATTTTCTCATTTATAAATGACATTTGAAAGTGATATATGCCAGAATATTTAAATTTTATCAATAACCTAAGTATTTACATATAGCGATTTTGGTGAAAATAAAAAAGCCCAAATTTTCTTACTTTAAAAAATGCTAATTTCGCATAATTTTCCTTCTGTTGCAAAATAGTAAAGTGTCTGAAAGTTTCTTCTTTTTCATTTTTAAAACTTCCTATTAACAGGCCACATAAACGATTTGTTAAGAAGTTCTAAATAATTAAAAAAGATCATTTTTTGACTCGACAATTGATAACTCCTAAAAATGGTTTCTTTATTTGAAATTTTAAGTTAAAATATTATTTTTGTAACTATCATTTTCAACGGAGTTGTTAACATAATAAATAATTAATGTGCATGTAATATGAAAGATAAATAATATTAAATATAAAAGGAAATATGTCGGTCTGGCTCTGTCCATACTCTATGATTATAATTATTAAATAAAATCCGATATCGACATTAGAGGACCCGATCATCGTTATGAACGAATTTCGACAAATCGTTTTTATTTTTAATATTTTTTTATTTGTCATCTGCATATTGATTGTCTACATTATATCATGCATCGTTGAATGGTTTCATGAACAAAAATAATTTGTGCGATTGTCCTATTAATCCATTATTCCAAATTTGCCTCGTATGCGTGAGAAGGAAGATGTGATATGTTTAAAAAATATTATTATATTCGAAATAGACTTAAAAGATGGAATTGTGCAGTATAACTCGGGTTCAGAAATGGCGAAAAAATTAAAATAAAGACAAATTAAAATAAAGTACTTCCTATCTCTAAATTATTTTTGTACAATTTTAATCTTTTTCTGAACAGAAGCAATCTGCAGATGAATATGCTTCTAATTGACATAAAATTGTATGAGAAAAAAAGTTCATTCACTTTGCTTAATGTGATGACAAATTTATTCATATTAAACGAACTAACTTTAATTCGCTTAATATGTGTTCGTTTAATGTAAGTAAACTGGTTGACTGTTAACTATTTATTAAACATTTCAAATCGTAAAATTTTAAATAGGAAATGGACTAACTGGATAAAATTTCTGTCTATAAAAAAAGATCACAAAAATATAAAATATATTCGTAAGCGTTAGTAACAATAACAGAAGTTGATATATTATATATATTTATTCATCTGTCCGATTTCAGGTTTCAATAAATTTCACCACTTAATGTTATAATAATTGGGGTCACGGCATATGATTACAGCAGTGAGTGCTATTGGCAATACAAGGGTCAAACTGGATTCAGTTAAGCTAATTAACTAATAATTTTGTATAGACATTTTATGATGAGACGTTTACTCTCTTAATGACAAGTTTAGAATCGATATAGGTGATATTAGACGTGAAGCTTATTACTAATCTATATGTAAACAAATTAGTTGCATAGTTTGTTACAAATATGTTTTTAATTTACTTGTCATATAAGACTTTTCCTACACTTAAACACTTTTAAATTATTAAAAATCTATTATACTAAAAGACTGCATTCAATGGCTACTAAATTGTAGTTTTATATAGATTTCAAACAATTATTGCGTTATGTGCTATTATACATGTCCATGTACAATACTGACAATATTTTTAAAATCAGAATATCACCCAAAAATATTGATTGACTAAGTGTTTTTCAGTCACGGTTCTAGATGAAAATAATATTTATTGATCCTAATGCAAAAAAAATTATTATTAATGACAAATTATTTCACAAATTATTGGCAAATGGTTTGAATGCTGCTCATATTTCTTTATAAAATTAATCTTCCACGAGTCGTATGGTTGGAGTTAATAAGGAATTATAAATTTTATACGACGAATTTGAGGATATTTGTGTTTCTTCATAAACCTTCAATGTCGAGAGCAACTTGAGTACTTTGGTAAATGAAATGATATATCACATGGATTTGATTATTAGGAATTATATTGAATACCAGGCAACTTTTCTATTAAGATGACTTTTTTTGTCATAGGCCCAGAGTACATAGAAAGTATTCAAGCTTTGGCATATCGAACATCATTTGTGAATATTTCATCAGAAGGCTGAAAGGACGCTTAATGTATACTAGCCCGGCCCTTAACAAAAGTTGTGAATATAAAACTGTTATGATGTTGTGTTTTCAATGTGTTTTTATGAGAAATATTTGCTAGTACGTATTTTTTATTTCTATTTATACTTTCTATTGTATGTCTATTGTATATGTTATATATTCTGTTATTTTATAAGGTTTAAGTAGTAACCTAAGTGTTATAAGCATAAAAAAAATTAATCTGACTTGCCAATTTCACTAAGAAAATCTGTTCTTGACGCCTCTCTCAAGAAACGGATTCTTTATTTGTCAATTCGAGTAGGGTACAACTTGACGTGAAACTGTCATCTGAAGCTTGTCTTCTGAGGTGACGCAAAGATACTATGAAACGATTTTCGAATCTGCTATTTATGTGGTTCAAATGTTAACTTTTATCCAAATGGAAACTATTATTCTACTATCACTTAGATTATTACTTTAACCTTCTTTATTTCCAACATTAATCATCACTCCCTCTTCCCTCCTATTCTATCTTATTCACACACACACATATATATATATATATATATATATATATATACATATATATATATATATATATATATATATATATATATATATATATATATATATAAACACACACACATACACGTATATAATAATTTTCACTCATTTATTATGATATATACTCAAAGCAAAATTGCACTTATTGATTTCACTAGATTAACGAGACCGCAATGGTGGATGATCGGTAATATAAAATAATATCCTTATGATTTTCGCGAGCTTCGACAAACATGTTAAACTAATGGTTCTAGCTATTGTAAATAGATAAAATCAGCTGTAAGGAATTTAGCACAAGAACTGTCCGGTTCCCCTATTGCCTATGCAGGTGAGATGGCAGTGGCTACGTATAAAAAATCAACACCTCCGCTAAGCCCCTAAGCTTTGATACCGGATCCCATCTGAACGATATTCTCAAGTCAAAATAAATATAATGTTCCCCTATTTGGATGGAAAATATTGCTTTTGTAGGTAACATTCGCCAAATAATTATATCTACAATAAAAATACACGACATGACAAATACATTCACACTACATCACATTGGAAAATTATGGACCTCAAACGTGAAGTAAATATTAAATAAATCATATACCTGATCCTAATTCCAATGGATCTGACGGCGTAAGTTATCTAATCTAGACCTTCACTCTATTTCATAGCTAGCACTGTGCCAAATTCAAAACACTCAGCTGATCTTTTAGTCTGTACCAGAAGTATTCAAACAATATTTCATCAATATCTATACTTCGAACATTTCAAGAAATTAGAGCGATGTTAAAGAGCTAAATTTTCCTCCGGGACGAGCTCAATGAATTGTTCTTTCTATCATTTCAATCTTGTTTGTGAAATGAAAGCCCCACACCCTTTGATTAGCGTATAAAATTAATTTTAGATTATTTTCCATAATCAACTTTATAGAAAGTCATAATATTTCGCATCTCCACAAATATTGATCACGTCTTCTTGTAAATAAATTAACAATTTTTTAACAAAATTTATTGAATTGTGAGAGATTTTTCACTAATTTTTACCTTTTACTGAATATAAAGATATAAAACCATGCTGCAATATTATTCCTTTTTAAAGATTTTATGCGTTATTAGGCAAGCTTTAGCTGTTACACTGAGTTGATGTATCAGCTACAGTTGACAGTTTCACTTTTAGTAGTACCATACTCGAATTGATAAATGAAGGATTAGTTACATGAAACAGATATCAAGGACAAATTTTCTTGATGAGATCTGCGGGTGAGATTAATTAATTTCTTGATTCTCGTGATGACTGGTGTTATTTGGAAATTAAACTAAAATATATGATTGCTAACATAATTTGTAATATTTTTTTTGGAAGTAATTTTTTGTTATTTTTTTGATGTAATCAAAATGGTTTTTTTTGTGTGAATTTTTCCTTAGAACAATATTTCTAAAACACAAGAATTAACGAATAACTTCAAAAAGGTCAATTACGTTGAGTACGTGATGGTATACTAAATTAATTAACTTTTGAAGCTTTATAAGTCATAGTTTAGTTGTAACTTTCTATATTTATAACCTATTGCTGTCTGACCGCTGTATATTATAAATCAAACTACCCTAATTTTAACTTCATCAGCTAATGACAGGTGAAAATTGTGTGTTTATTTCTCAATTTCAAAAGTGTATTGGAACTATTCCTCTTTTTTATTTTTGTAAGTTATATCTCTGTCTGTCATTATTAATTCTTTATATGTATATTACATGGCAAATAGGGCAGATTAATTCAATAAATTTATCCATAATAACACCTTAAAATTATTTTCAATAAAATAATGAAAACGTCTAACAAACGTAACCTTGCATGTTTGTTACAATGATTCAAAATTATGATTTTGTTTGAAATGATTTAATTAATAAAATGTTAGCTAGGGTTAGATAGAGTAATTAAATGATAAAAAATAATACTTTCAATTCTAAAATTTAATAGAAATATAAAAGACTTGATATTTCTATTAAATTTTAATTTCAAAAATATAACGAAGACCGTACGAGAATTACTTCAAAGGAAGTTAAAACTTTCAAAATTTATTTGGTTTCCCATGGACATATTTTCTTTTAATTTAAGGACGAGAAGGAGAATTTATCACTCTTTTAATAAGTGCAACAGAATTATAAATTTGATATTATTTTATTGAGTAAATCTTTTACAGCTTACACTGAAGAAACAAATGTGTAATAAGGTCTGAAAGCCAGCAATCTGTTTAAGGTATTTTTTTAGGGAGTATAATACGTCATAGTAGTATTTTTAGGCCGATTGAATTAAAACATGCATATATATATGTTAATATAATAGGCATATTTAAAAATAATTAAATATAATATAACCGTGCCAAGTCGACGATTTATTTCTCCCCCACAGACGAGTGCTACATTTCACTTGGCAACGACTCCAGAAATCTCTACCATCAAAAGTTTTTTTGCAAAGTTATACAAGTTTAGAAACAATATTGTACCAAAATAGTTTATTTTACGATTTTTTATTTCTACTTTATCTATGTTACCTAAAATGTCACGAATTTGCAATAATAAAGTATTTATTAAAATCACAAAATACTTTTGCAGCATTTAATGAACCTAAATATATATTTAAGTATCTACATGGGAATATACAAATTTTAAATCACATTCACACTTTGGACTTTAGGGTAGTCAACCCTTCATTCTTGTGTATACCTGAACATTCTATCTACTTTTATACTATAATCATAGTTTCTTTATGCCTTCGTATATATCTGCAGTTACTTATTTATCAGCTCATTAATATTCTAGTTGTTTTAAGTCTTTGTATACACTTGTGCATGCATATTTACTTACCTATTTATTTTCACACTAATATTTTAATTACTTTATGCATTTATTTATACGTATACCTCCTCACTTATGTACCAATCTACTAATATATCAGCTGCCTTATTGTATTATATACCTGCATATACTTATATACCTGACCAATCAAATGAATCAAAACTCAACGAGTTTACTCCTTATCATTGAATAGTTCTTGTCACCTTCTTCCGGATTCGTCACGGTATACTTATTTTGCCAAACAGAAGATATTAGAACTTTAGAGACCTTAATATTAGATTATCAATAGATTTTTATTATCCAAACCATGGTACCCGAATTCTTCATTTCAATTTGCACGGTCAAATTCTAATAAAATTTTTAGTGGATATACTGCGGGTTTTGGTTGGCAAATGCAGGAAATATGAGAATTGCCTTATGCCTTTGTTTGTACATGTATATACTTACATTCGTTATTAGATTGAAACAAATCAAATGAATTCAACTTCGATAAGTGTATTCCTCTTCAATGAAGAATTCCTGACACTTTCCGAATCCATCTCGATTTTTTAAGGAGCTGATTTATGACAAATTTCATCTCTTTTAAACTTCAGAGGCTTTTTTATTAGGATATCTTTAGGCATGAATCATACAAACTTCCACTGTACCTGTGCTGTTCATTGTTGAGAAGTTCCGTGGCACACCTTTCATTTAGTTGTAACCGTTGTTATAATTTAATAATTATGGCATTAAAAATGTTTGCCAATAAATTCATTCACTAAATATATACGCTCAAAATTCATTCACAAAATATATACACTCAAGATATATATAAATAATGTGATTGGGAATATTCGGTACGAGAATAGGAAGTAGGTAAACCATATGTCTCCATTATTAACCAGGAGTAAGCTAAGAACTTAAATATTTTCACCTGAATGTGATATTCATGTAAAAACATTTAAATAGTGAATGAAAAAATATTATATTGTATCTTATCCTAGATTTATCGAATGAAAGTATCGTCATATCGATATACGAAATGACCGTGAATTTAATTTCTTTCTTTACACTGTCTCTTAGGTCAAAAGTATATTTTGAATAATATAATTCTTGATGAGTGATGCCTTCAGTTTTTTTTAAATTTTATATTATAAGTCATATTTAATACACTATAAGTCGTTGATATATTATGCAGAGGTAATTCTCAGTTTTTTTGTCTAATATATATTGGAATGTGCCGGTATAAGTATAATTTTCATCAAATTAATATTATAATCAATAGATAATAGATAGTCAATAGATTCACGAATTTAATTCTCATTTCTCGAACAAATTTTTGAAAAAGTGATATCCACCATTATGTTAAAGTATATTACTATAATTGTAATCACTAAGTAGCAATTTTTTTACGATTATAGCCATTTATTGAATATATTTGGCGTTAATTTTATAGAAATTCATTATTCATAATTAAATGAAACCACGTGATGTAGTATTATTTCTACTTTCTTTAATTTCTTTACCACGACCTAGGTTTCGTTGTATTACATCATCTTCAGGTGGGATATTATTTGCTAATATCCCACCTGTAAAGAAATTAAAGAAAGTAGAAATAATACTACATCACGTAGTTTCATTTAATTGTGGATTATAGCCGTTATTATGATAATGCTTAAAAAAATACGAATGAATCATCAATCGCCAATGAGATAATATCAAGAGTAGAGATAACAATTATTTTTAAGTTTATATAAATTTTACGAAGCATTCCAAAAAAGTACTTTCGAGCAATAATTCATGAAAAAAATATAAGGAATTAATGAATTATATATATATATATATATATATATATATATATATATATATATATATATATATAAATCAAGTCCATTTTGCGTGCGATGAAATGACTAGTAAAATGAGTAGAAAGATGATTGGTACACTGTATTTTTGATATCATATTTATCACATAGAAATTATACCAACTTTGATATTGAGAAATAATCATAAGAAACATTTAGCTTAGGCTAGACTTAATATTAAAACTTGGCTTGAAAAATGAATATTACTATTTAAGAAATAACATTGATTTTGGACTTGGGTCAAGGCAGTTTCTGTCTTTTCCAAATTTCATAATCTTTACTCGATTAGTAGTAAAATCTTTAGTGAATACATTTCATATCTTGTATAATGAATGGGTTAAATTACAGTCATCACAGACGCTTTTTCTTCTAGTATTGGGTATAGACCTCCTCCTCGTCCAAACCCTGCAATCTTATGATTGTGCAATCGAACTGCAACAGCCGCATAGTCCACACAGCGATTTGGTACGCAGATTTATGTCAGAGCTTTTCAGATTTATGTTTGCGCTACGTAAATCATTGCGGTCATTTTTCTAAAACTTTCTATTTCATAAAACTGTACTTGGTAAAGCTTGAAATAAAAGCTAATATGTTACATATTAAATTATTTAAATAAAACTAAACAATAGCTAAAATATAAAAGATATCATGGACAATGTGGTAAAAAATGAAAGTATCACGGAGTTGCATTTTTCACATAATTCTTATGTTTTATTATGCATATTTCTTAGATGTATATTGAGGTATGTGTTTTCATGCATATCTTATGTCTACAAATGTATACTAGAACAAATTCGAAGTTTTACGTCGAAAAATTTTTCCTGGCTTATATTTCTTACAAAGGCAAGTATGGCTTTGTCTGTTTTTGTGTATTATCAAGCTTGCTGAGCGCAGCGTGAAAAATCGCTTTGTGTGTTATCAAGGCTGCTAAGCGCAGCATAAAAAGGTTTTTTCTATTCAGGAGCAGCACTATACGCGTGAAAGGGTAATAGAAAATGAGCCTATTAATAGAGACAGAAAGTAACTTTATTAGAACTTAATTCTGATTAACCTTTAGAACATAAAACAGCCTCTTGGAAAACTACATAAAAGTTAAAAAAAATAAAATTTTTACCTAATTTAAATAGTAGGAAAAATTTTAAACCTAAATCACAGAATTGTCCCCACTATTTAAAAATTATTCAAATAAAGCTAACGAGTAAATGAGGTCATAAACTTACTTGGTGCTAAAAATTTCTATCTTCGATTTATTTCACCACTTTTAGAAAAAAAAACATACCCATTTTAGAATGATTATATAATACAAAAAAAACAAAAATATGTTTTACCGCAAAATAAAAGGATAACTTAAATTGAACTTTAAAATGGAGCAAGTGGCATTTGGATTTCCAAATAAAGGGGTAAGATAACCATATTGGTATTGATAATTTCAAAATCATTTTTCTGGCATACATTTATCGTTTCTTTTTCAAAATTACAATTTACTTGGCTGAAATAAATAGTATCAAGTATCAACAAATTATTCATTCTAGACTTGTTCGACTATTGCAAAATTACATTTAGAATGAAAGAAATAATATATCTATATGTATATATATATATATATATATATATATATATATATATATATATATATATATAATATATATATACATATATATATATATATATATATATACATATATATATATATAAATGTTACTGTCGAACGCAGGTTCATACATAAAGTATTATGGATAAATATACATTTACATAATTATATATATTTTTATATAAGTGGACGTCGCGAATATCTGGCGCCGATAAATATTTTGACGTTGAGTTATTTTACAGCTCATGTTTTAATATACGTTATATAAATGAGGTTATTATATATTTATATAGATAAATATATAATAATGAGGTTATTACATATTTATCTATAAAATATATTTATCTATAAAATAAATGAGGTTGATATATATTTATCTATATAAATATATAATAACCTCATTTATATAACGTATATTAAAACATGAACTGTCAAAGAACTCAACGTCAAAATATTTATCGGCGCCACATGTTACGCCACTCCCATTTATATAAAAATATATATAATTATATAAATGTATATTTTTCCATAATAATTTATAAATTAACCTGTGTTCGACAGTGACATTGACAGGTTTATTTAGGCTGTGTCAAAAAAACAAATGATTAATTTAAGAGAAAAAAAATTTCCTAAAAATGCTTGTAAGAAGTCGCATACTACCTGAAAAGTAGCGAAAAAAATTGATTTAAACTTGTTATTATAGTAATGGATGAATCTTCATCCTGTGTTCTAAGGAAATTGATGCTCTCTTAATTTAATAAAAAGACGAAAAGAAGACGAAATTGAGTTTTTAAAAAATAAAATGATAAAGATAGATTTGGATTGGAAAACGGCACAATGCAATACAAGAAATGAATCTAAATACTTTAAAAGTCTATCAAGTACAGTTTTAATCATAATTGAATGCCAAGTTGTACGTCCGAAATCAGGAGATTGTTTTTTCCTGTTGGACACCGTCAACGTGTATGTGTTTGTGTGTGTATGTGTATATATATATATATATATATATATATATATATATATATATATATATATATATATATAAACCGGAGGTGAATTTCCTCCACCCACACGGACGATCTCATGCTATCAGATATGCGATTTGATAATAATTTATAATATACGAAGTGAGTAGAGTATGTTTCCTTTCCCTGAATCCCAATCAAACATATTGCTAGTCTTTAAGAATTAGTAGAAAAATTTTTTTATCCAAATCATTGTTTTATACTCATTTAGAGATAATAAATCCTTTTTAAATAATTAATTAGAATTTCGAATGAAACGTTACAATTAAAGCACATAGTCACTATTACCCACGCCCAAAGAATACATTCCTAAATATAGGCCGAATAACCTGTTATTGATTATATAAAATATCATAATATCCTTGGACGACAGAATCATTGAATACAATATTAAATAGATTAAATGGCAGTTACTAATTTGTAGTTGTCCATCAAATGTCTCTAAAATTCTTCAATTAGCACCATAGCCGTTTGATTAGGTAGTTATATTAGTTTCTAAAATCACAAGGCCGACCGCTAATGCCAGGAATGTGGAGGGTTTAGGTTCCAGTAACCTGATTTCGGAAGGAAAGGTAGGTAACTTTGCATAGACATCAAGAATGCGTCCTTACAACAAGTTTATAATAGATAACAAATTTATAGTTGAAAACTTCACTTGCCAGTATATAAATCAGAATTAATATTAAGACGAACAATTTCCCTGGATATTAGTTATATCTTAATAGCCCACAAGAACTATAGAATTTCTTGTTATCTTATGACATCAATTTTGTTATTAAGGAAATCTTTGAAAAAGTCTATTATTTTAAATAATAATTCGCTTAAAATTGACTACGCTGAAGTGAAAAGGACTTTTGCCCTTTTTCATTATAAACGTTTTCGAAAGATTCTATTTTAAGTGTATATTGATATTAAAATTTTCAAATAAATTGATTAGACATTTTGAAGTTAATTTCTTTCATTTGTTTAATTCTGTACGTTTATTGAGATACAAAAGAATTTTCCTGAATGTTATTGTCTATCGATATGGATACGCCGGGTATTTCAATTTTCCATGGGAAAGGAATTAAAAATAAATTCAAAATTCATTAATACAACTGACTAAAACTCGTTAAAAACTGAATACCAAAACAATTTTCAAATAGTATAATATTCAATGATTCGTTCATCAAGGAATATTATGATATTTGTGATATAATCAATAACAGGTTATTCGGTTTATATTTAAGAGCGTATTCTTTGAGTATCTGTAAATGAAATTTTCGTTTTCATCGTTTTTAAGTCACCATGTTCAGAAGAAATAATTAACATATTGAAGCTTGCTTGCTTTAACATACTAATTTCATCATATTTTGATAAATGACAAATTTAGTCAGATTGCAGATGTATAACACACATGACACTTAACAACAGAGTTTAACTTATAAACATTTATTTTTTTAGACATTTGCTCCACTTTGTACACTTGTTTTACTTATGGACTAATAACATAACAGGGTTAAAACAACAATAACTAACCTCGCTTTGAAAAGCGCGGCTGAAAATATAATTTTGCTTGAGAAATATGGTAGGGTAATGCTGATCTGAAACATCGTATTTGCGGAAAACGCTCCTTTTTTAATTCATCCCCCTAAGAGATTCCAAAAATTTTGTTTCAGAAAATAATTTGATAAAATAATTTGATAAAATTTTGCGGATATATTTCTTATTTGTTGATTAAAAATATTGTAGAGATATGTATATTATTCCTAATGCATCTCCACACTTTCTTCACCTTGACCTACCAAAATACCTTTTATGGAACAAGATTGTATTGAAAGGAAATTTTGCCTAATAAGTAGAAAGTTACCATCGTGACAGAGAAATGAAAGGAAAAACTCTGTTTTCTTCGAATTTACCTTTTAAATTGAAGAGACTACAACACTTGAAGGCTTGTTTCTTTCATGACGACTACAATGTCACAGGTGCAGTATTATTTTTAATGCGGGGAAAAGCTAAAATTAATTAATTCTTAAAGAATTAATACTCCAATACGCTTGATTTTTTTGTTTTTCTTTCATTTTCCCTTATGACTTGATTTGTTTCTATTTGTTCGGCTACTGGAATATTTTAGGTTTTTGTATTATTTTATTATTACGTTGTTTCATATTGTTTGTTTTATTTCATGTCACTGGCTGTGGATGTCAACGAATTTATAGCATTATATTTCTATTTTCCTTTTTAAAAAAATGCAGTGTTATTTCTAACTATATATTTATCCCTTCCACTAGGTCCTGGTAAGAAAAAAGTCAGATACGAAGCTTGCTAAATAAAACTGTATTCTTGATCACATTTGGCAATAGCAGCAACGTAACATGAAATTGCTCGTAAATATGTTTTGAATAATTCGTGTTCCCGACTATAAATTATGCATAAGTAGGATAATGACTAACATTTTTTTTATTAAAATTCGATGATATATTATCTCATTGTTTATTTAATAAATTTCGGCAGTATCTCAAATACTTAAAAATATGTATAAGACTTCTTGACAAACACTGTATGAGAAAAATTTTAAAAAATTATCTGGTAATTTTCCAGCTATTAAAGAAAATGGAACTAACTTGATGGAAATTAATAAATAAAGGAACAAATAAAAATATCACATTTTGAATGCTTTATATATGACCCTACTTTCCAACACCGTTTTCATTGAATAACATTGGAAATTTAATTATAATCGCTGAGGCGTTTTCAAACTAATCTCTATTAAACTTAATTAACTAATCTTTTAAATTTAATTTAGAAATGAACAGTTATTAAAATTGAATATACTTTAAATAACTTTTAAAAATTCTAATGAGAATCAAGATCTCATCGTCAACTACTTGCACGTAGTTATTTCTCGCTCCCCGCACAATTATGTTAATGGACTCTGAGCTTGCCTCAGGCTTTAGCACCTGCTGCAGTAACGATTAGAGCCATGATAAAAAAAATTAATATTGCTGGATGATGCAAATATTCTCTTTCACTGATATAGTATTTTTGAATATAAGTTAAAATTTATTTAAACATTGAGAAACTAAAAAATTTTGACACATAATAATGAGGTTATTACATATTTATCTATAAAATAAATGAGGTTGTTATATATTTATCTATATAAATATATAATAACCTCATTTCTATAACGTATATTAAAACATGAGCTGTCAAAGAACTCAACGTCAAAATATTTATCGGCGCCACATGTTACGCCACTCCTATTTATATTAAAATATATATAATTATATAAATGTATATTTTTCCATAATAATTTATAAATTAACCTGTGTTCGACAGTGACATTGACAGGTTTATTTAGGCTGTGTCAAAAAAACAAATGATTAATTTAAGAGAAAAAAAATTTCTTAAAACTGCTTGTAAGAAGTCGCATACTACCTGAAAAGTAGCGAAAAAAATTGATTTAAACTTGTTATTGACAGTTGAGGGACATTTTAGTTGACAAGATTTTATTACTCTTACATTAGAATTGGAGGACTTTCAAAGGCAGAATAGAATTAATAAGAAATTACATCCATTAGCTGGTGTTATATCAAAACGACTGTTTATTTTCTGGAATTATAGCATTATTAAATATTAATGAAATATCTCCTCATTAATAAAAGATATTTCAGAAAATATTCGTTCTCCAGGAAATTGTATTTACTTGAAATATATATTTTCACATCACTTAATCTACCCTAAACTATCTAGTTTATAGTGTTGAGGTCCAAAATGACGTTATTTTGCCGGCAACACTAGATTTTCGCACTGGTGCACCGATTTTATTATGTTAATTTACAACCATACTTCTGCTGTTAAATATCAATGATTATAATTTTACACATTTTGGAGAACCTACATCCTGATACTGAATTGAAATGTCGGTTCTTGAAAAAGTTTAAATTTAGGCTTAGAAGAATTTCCATGTGGCAAATCGATTCAATGTTCATGTTTTAGCTTGAGGTAGATAAAATACTCTAACACCTTTTCTAAGAGAGATTAGGTAAAAATAATGAACTAATTTTAATAATGCATTAATTATTTTACATATTTCTGAGAGCGTTCCGCTTCCATTTTTGGCAAAACGTGCAACAGAATTATTTAAATTTAGAAATTACAAATTGAAAACTTGCGTAACAAAATAAAAAAATTAGTTTGAGAACATCTCAATTTCTGTATTTTAAATGTTAAGAAAAGTAGAAATTTATGTTTATGTCAATATTTCATAAATAAAATAAAAACCAATTTTGTCAATTGCGCATTTATTTGTCTAATGTTAAGATATATTGTGATAAAATTTTTTAGTTTCTCAATATTTAAATAAAGTTTAACTTATATTCAAAAATACTCTATCAGTGAAAGCGAAAATTTGCATCATCCAGCAATATTAATTTTTTTTATCATGGCTCTAATCGTTACTGCAGCAGGTGCTAAAGCCTCAGGCAAGCTCAGAGTCCATTAACATAATTGTACGGGGAGCGGGAATTAACTACATGCAAGTAGTTGACGATGAGATCTTGATTCTCATTAGAATTTTTAAAAGTTATTTAAAGTATATGCAATTTTAATAACTGTTCATTTCTAAATTAAATTTAAAAGATTAGTTAATTAAGTTTAATAAAGATTAGTTTGAAAACGCCTCAGCGATTATAATTAAATTTCCAATGTTTTTCAATGAAGACGATGTTGGAAAGAAGGGTTATATATAAAGCATTCAAAATGTGATATTTTTATTTGTTCCTTTATTTATGAATTTCCATCAAGTTAGTTCCATTTTCCTTAATAGCTGGAAAATTCACAGATAATTTTTTAAAATTTTCTCATACGATGTTTGTCAAGAAGTGTTATACAGATTTTTAAGTACCTCAAGCCGAAATTTATTCAATAAACCAATGAGATAATATATCATCGAGTTTTATTAAAAAAATGGTGCAGTAATTATCCAACTTATGCATAATTTACAGTCGGGAACGTTACACACGCAAATTAATCAAATGAACACGAATTATTTCAAAACATATTTACGAGGAATTTCGTGTTACGTTGCTGCTATTGCCAAATGTGATCAAGAATACAGTATAATTTAGCAACCGTCGTATCTGATTTTCTTACCAGGACATTGTGGAAGGGATAAATATATAGTTAGGAATAACACTGCGTTTTTTTTAAAAGGAAAATGGAAATATAATGCTAATAAAATAATACAAAAACTTAAAATATTCCAGTAGCCGAACAAACAGAAACAAATCAAATCATAAGGGAAAATGAAAGAAAAACAAAAAAATCAAGCGTATTAGAGTATTACTTCTTTAAGAACTAATTAATTTTGGCTTTTCGCCGCATTAAAAATAATACTGCACCTGTGACATTATAGTCGTCATGAAAGAAACAAGCCTTCAAGTTTTGTAGTCTCTTAAATTTAAAAGGTAAATTCTAAGAAAACAGAGTTTTCCCTTTCATTTCTCTGTCACGATGGTAACTTTCTACTTATTAGGCAAAATTCCCTTTCTATACAATCTTGTTCCATAAAAGGTATTTTGGTAGGTCAAGGTGAAGAAAGTGTGGAGATGCGTTAGGAATAATATACATATCTCTACAATATTTCTAGTGGACAAATAAATAATAAATCCGCAAAATGTTATCAAATTATTTTCTGACACAAAATTTTTGGAATCTCTTAGGGGGATGAATTAAAAAAGGAGCGTTTTCCGCAAATACGATGGTTCAGATTGGCATTACCCTACGATATTTCTCAAGCAAAACGATATTTTCAGCCGCGCTTTTCAAAGCGAGGTTAGTTAGGGTTGTTTTAACCCTGTTATGTTATTAGTCCATAAGTAAAACAAGTGTACAAAGTGGAGCAAATGTCTAAGAAAAATAAATGTTTATAAGTTAAACCCTGTTGTTAAGTGTCATGTGTGTTATAAATCTGCAATCTGACTAAATTTGTCGTTTATCAAAATATGATGAAATTAGTATGTTAAAGCAAGCAAGCTTCAATATGTTGATTATTCCTTATGAACATGGTGACTCTTAAAAACGATGAAAACGAAAATTTCATTTACAGGTACTCAAAGAATACACTCTTAAATATAAACCGAATAACCTGTTATTGATTATATCACAAATATCATAATATTCCTTGATGAACGAATCATTGAATATTATACTATTTGAAAATTGTTTTGGTATTCAGTTTTTAACGAGTTTTAGTCTGTTGTATTAATGAATTTTGAAATGTTTTTTAATTCCTTTCCCATGGAAAATTGAAATACCCGGCGTATCCATATTAATAGACAATAACATTCAGGAAAATTCTTTTGTAGCTCAATAAACGTACAGACTTAAACAATTTTAAGCGAATTATTATTTAAAATAATAGGCTTTTTCAAAGAATTCCCCAATAACAAAATTGATGTCATAATATAACAAGAAATTCTATGGTTCTTGTGGGCTATTAAGATATAACTAATATCCAGGGAAATTGTTCGTCTTAATATTAATTCTGATTTACATACTGGCAACTGAAGTTTTCAACTATAAATTTGTTATCTATTATAAACTTGTTGTAAGGCCGCATTCCTGAATGTCTGTGCAAAGTTACCTACCTTTCCTTCCGAAATCAGGTTACTGGAACCTAAACCCTCCACATTCCTGGCATCGGCAGTCGGCCTTGTGATTTTAGCAACTAATATAACTACCTAATCAAACAGCAATGGTGCTAATAGAAGAATTTTAGAGATATTTGATGGACAACTACAAATTAGTAACTGCCGTTTAATCTATTTAATATTATATTCAATGATTCTGTCGTCAAAGGATATTATGATATTTTATATAATCAATAACAGGTTATTCGGCCTATATTTACGAATGTATTCTTTGGTTGTGGGTAATAGTGACTACGTGCTTTAATAGTAACGTTTAATTCGAAATCCTAATTAATTATTTAAAAATGATTTATTATCTCTAAATGAGTATAAAACAATGATTTGGATAAAAAAATTCTTCTACCAATTCGTAAAGACTAGTAATCTGTTTGATTGGAATTCAGGGAAAGGAGACATACTCTACTTACTTCGTATATTATAAATAATTATCAAATCACATGTCTGATAGCATGAGATCGTCCGTGTGGGCGGAGGAAATTCACCTCTGGTTTATATATATATATATATATATATATATATATACACATACACACACAAATACATACACGTTGACGGTGTCCAACAGGAAAAAACAATCTTCTGATGTCGGACGTGCAACTTGGCATTCAACTATGATTAAAACTGTACTTGATAGACTTTTAAAGTATTTAGATTCATTTCTTGTATTGCATTGTGCCGTTTGCCAATCCAAATCCGTCTTTATTATTTTATTTTTTAAAAACTCAATTTTGTGTTCTTTTCGTCTTTTCATTAAATTAAGAGAGGCTCAATTTCCTTAGAACACAGGATGAAGATTCATTCATTGCTATAATTAGACTAAAATAATCTGCATTTCAAAAATGACAGGGATTTAAAAGCAACATTTCTTTAAGTACTGCGGGAAAATAATATCTAGCCCTAATTAACTATTTACCCTGTGAATATAATTGATTAGACAGTGAGTGATAACTATCACACACAAATGTGGACACACAGACACTAACCGCTACGTATTTGTTTACTGCGATCATTACCACTGTGATGTTGATCCTCCGAGTAACGCTGACCGAAATAAAGCCGTATTAATATTATTTTTACAGCGTGGTTAATAGGGGAAAACTTTTAGAACTTTACAAGAATTTATTTTAATTATCTAAAGGGTAGAATATAAGTATTTCCAACCCCATTTACTGCAACCTATTTTTTTAAAGACTGAATTTATTAGTGTGAAGAGACAATATAGAATTTCAAATTATAATAAATTTAATTATTACGTGAAATAATTTAATAGAAATATAATATTATAAAAAAAATTGTTTAAAAGCTGTAACTTAATTTTATATTTTTTTAATTAAGTTATTGTAGCCCAATAATCAAATATTTATTACACTAATTTGAAAATTCTTGGTTTTATAAAAGGCATATGTACTTTATACACACTTTATACGGCATATACCCTTTCGATTTTACATAGTATTTTTTTCCAAAAATTAATATTCGCAAATATTAATTTTGTTACTCAACACGTAAATTTATGCGGTATAATTTAAAATCATTATACCGTATAATTTCAAACAATCCAAAAAAATATAGTTTTGGAATCAACTTAATTTTTTTTTGTAAATACCATCTCACTGCGACGTGTAATTAAAATTATCAAAACAATTTTTCGTTCAAATTATATTTGGCTTGTTTAAAATTTGCTCACAAGTATTTTTGAATATATACAGGTTAATTTGTAAGAATATTAAAATAATAATAGGCAGGTTAATAAAATTGCAGGTGTTACATTTAGCTTTTATTCAGAAATCATTAAGATTTCTTAAAAGAAAATATGGCCACTATAATTTTTTACGTTTAAAAATGATATTTTACTGTAAAAAGTCCCTAAATATGTAAATTTAATTAGTAATCTACGTAATAGTTACTGCGAATCAGGAAAACTTAGGAAATATGAATTTCGGTATATTTTCAAATGCTTATTTGGGATAATTTTTCTCTTGTAAAACCGTAAAGCATCTGAAAGTGTCTTCTCCTTACTTCCAAAAACTTAGCTATTAACATCCTATATAACGATTCACGCGTGAGTTAGAAGTAATTAAAATAAGACCATTTTTACTTGACAATTGATAACTCCTAAAAATGGTCATAGGCCCAAAAATTTGATCAGATTAAAGAGGAAATTTCGATAAACAAAATTATATAAAATAAAAAAAGAAGAAAGATACAGTTTTAAAAATTATGGAAACAATTTTATTTGTATATTTTGAACCGCAAAATATAGTAAAATCTGCTAATCAATTTTGGAAAGTAGGAAGTTTTTTAACTTAAAAATGCTTTTAGCTTCAAAATATCCTTCTGGTTTTCATTTTTAATGTATTTATTAACATAATAATTAATTTATATATAATATGAAAGAAAAGCATAAAATATAAAAAAAAATTGCCAATCTGGTACTCTCCATAATCTATCATTATAATTACTAAATAAAATCCGATAACGTCATTAGAAGTACCGACATACTCTATTTAATCACACTTATCATCGAATTTCTATAATTCATATTTATATTTTATATTTTTTTATTTTTCATTCCCATTTTGTTAGGATACATCGCTGAATGGTTTCATTTAATAAAAATAATTTGTGCGATGGTCCTATTAGTCCATTGTTCCAAATTGTTCTCGTATACATAAGATGAACGATGTATGTTTAAAATATAGTTATGAGAATTGAACTAGCATAAATAAATTGAACAATAATGAATAATTCAGAAATAGAAAACGTGCAAAAAAATGAAACTGAAGATAAATTAAAATGAAGAACATCATACTACTAATTTTTTTTGAACATTTTGAATCTATATCAAAACTGAAGCAACCTATAAATGCATAGTCATCTAGTAGAGATCAAATTATAATTGAAAAAAAAGTTCTTTTAATTCGCGTAATGTGAAGAAAAATAGATATTTGTTACAATGAATCATATGCAATGAACTAACACTAATTCGCTTAACGTAAGTTTCTTTTAATGGGAATAAATTTGTCTATTATTAATCATGCATTATGCATTTCGAGTTTAAAAATTTGACCACTAAAATCGATTAACTGTGTTAAATATCTGTTTATGAAAAGGTTCCACAGATTTACAATATATATATATATATATATATATATATATATATATATATATATATAATGGGTATAAGCCGCACTAGGGGTATGAAAATCGATCCCCCCCTCTCAGAGTACAGCCAGTGAATAGTGTCACGTAAAAATTCACAGTCGAAATGTTTTTCCCCTATAAACTTAGTTACCAATTTTCATCAGATTAGAGGTTGAATCTCATAAAATTCTTAAATACTTGTTACATTATTTGTATTGCAAATATCAACAATACATTTTAATTAAAAATTATATATATATATATTGTGGTTTTCAATAAAATTCACCGCTAGATATTATAATAATTTCGGCCACAACGTATGATTACAGGAGTGAACGCTGGAGGCAGCACTCGAGGCGACGTGGGTCACGTTAACTTGATTATGCATGGAGAATGATATAATTTCGTATGGCTATTTTAAGATAAGATGTTTACTTTCCAATAGCAGGTTTAGAATCGATATCGGTGCGAATAGACGAGGGCCTTATGACTAACCTACATGTAAAATAATTGGTCGCATTATTGGTTAAAGGTATTTTTTATCTATCTATTAGATTAAACGACTATGGCTACTAAACTATCGTCAAGTGACTTCATTAACCCATTATTTTTAATATAGATTGAAATTATGATTGCCTTACTGTCATATCAATTAGAAATATAAAAATAAAATAGAAAAATACAAATTTTGCAGGAAATAATATTTATTGAAACTAATTCACAACATGAAACGAAAGAGAATAAATAGATGAGATGAACTCATCACTTTTACTCTCTTTATACTGAAACATTTTAGGCAATTTTATTGGCTCAATTGAAATAATTTCCATATTGTAACAAAAAATATGGGATTTAGAGTTAATCAGTATATAAGTTTTATACCTTCCTTCCTTCCTTCCACGTTGAGGACAACTTGAATACTTTGTTGTTTGAACTGATATGTCATATGGCTTTGATTATTAAGAAATATACTGAACACCAGCTAAACTTTCCGATTAATATTAGTCTTTTCATTACAAGACGAGAGGAAATTCATACATTACATATTTCATGCTTTTACAAATCAAATATCGCTTGCGAATATTTAATCGGAAGGCTTAAAAGAAAGGAAGCTTCGAATAGATTAACCTGGTCCTTTATAAAAGTTGTCATTATGGAACTGTTCTGATATTTCGATTTCAACGTGTTTTTAGCGGAAATCTTTGCCAATTTCTATTTATAATTTATTTTCTATATTTTATTATTATATGAAACCTAAGTAGTAACCCAAGTTGTCTGTAGTTAAAAATTAAAAATACGTACTTTGTTTTAAATATTTGAACATAAAAATTATAGATATTAATATTGACATTATAACATTATTCTAACTATTATCAAAAAAAAATTATTATCGTATAAAAATTTCATCAAAAAAATCTGTTCTTGATATCCATCTAACGAAATTAATATTTTACTTTCAATTTAAGTAGGGTAAAATTTAAAACCAAACTGTCAACTAAAGCTTGTCTTTTTTCCTTCTCTCTCTTATGCAATATCACATATGCTTATGTCAAATATTTGGGGTCCTATACATACGTGAATATGTGCATACACGTGGACTTGATTACGTGCATGCGCGTGTACTTGCGTGTTTTCCTAATCTTAAAGTAGCAATGTTACATCTTTATTGCCTAACATCGAATGAATGTATTTTAATATTGAAGTTATTCGTCTTTAAAGACGTTATGAAAAAAATATGGGAGTGAAATTTTGCGTTGCGCGCGCGCGATGCAACAAAAATCGACAGGATGAAGTTGCTCACTAAACATGCGGTTAGTGACTGAAACTATCTATAATCATGACAGTTATTGAGACATTTATAAATACACAACCTGCGTTTTATATTCATACAAATCTAAGTCATATTTTTTATTTTAAATAACATTTTTTAATAATTTAAATTTAATAGTGGTTCATATAACAAAAAAAATCATATATTGTGAATATTCTTGACAAAACTAGGGTTTATGAGCTTTTTAAATTATATTTTAAGTGGACTTCTCTAAGTGAGATTATGTATTAAATTATATTTTATAAGATTTTTAAAATAATTATTTAATTGAATTTAGATTTTACCAACCGTATTTATAATCACGCCCCAGTCCTTGTATTATTTTATTTCCATTAATTCCACGCATGCTAAATAAAGTTATTCTTGTGTTAAGCCAGAAATTGAATATATTTGGCGTTAATTTTGTAGAAATTCATTACTCAAAATTAAATGAAACTACATGATGTAGTATTATTTCTACTTTCTTTATGTTCTTTACCATGACCTAGGTTTCGTTGTATTACAACATCTTCAGGTGTATGTCCTACGACAAACCACTAGGTATGTCCTAACAAAATGAAAATAAACAAATGGCATAGCTTAATACATTTCGTACCGTCTTTTCAATATTTAAATGAATTTTAAAGTTCGTTTTATCTTCATTTAGTGTTTTAGATAATAATAGCCTCAGATTATATTAGGAATGTTCTCTCAATCCCCTTATTTCCAAAATCCTTTTACTGCCTCCTACGAATAATCTTCAGTTTCCAAAACAATCTTGATTGGGATATCTGAGACGCATTACTAATTTCAATTTCGAAAAGTAATCACGACATACACACACACATATAAATATATATATATATATATATATATATATATATATATAAATTTATAAATATATACAGCACGAACATTTATTATATCTATAATTTTAATTTCCCATGACACTCACTAACAGAGAAATTTTACTTGCCGGTTTCATTAGATTAAAGAGGTTAAGAAATGCACACACCGATGGGTGATTGGTATTATCATTAGGATAAAGTCGCTTTCTGAGGCCAAAAAGGGTCTGATTTCCCTTATGGATTAAGGTGGGATGGCAGTTCTTGGATTAAAAAGCAAGCACACCGGCTAAATACCTTGACTTAGACGGCGGAACCAAATTAAACAATACTGGATGTGTCAAAGTAAGTAATCACTTTCCTTATTTGGATGTAAAATATTATTCGTGGTGCAATTGATTCCTCAATTATTTACATAAATATCGTTATCTGTAGTAAAATTATAATACACGTATTTACACTTAAATTGAAATTAGAAAATGCTCGACTTCTCAAACGTGAAATAAGTAGTAAGTCATATCTTACCTAGATTATCATGTCTTATATTGTAATTCCAATGGACCCGACAGCATAAGTTATCTGATCTAGATGTTATCTCTATTTCATAGCAATCATTATATAAAATTTAAAAAATCTACAACCAGCCAATGGTTTAATCTGTTCTCAATTGTATTCAAACAATATTTTGTCAATACCTGTACTAACGACATTTGGAGAAAATGAAGAGATGTTATAGACTTGATTGTTATAGACTAGATGAGCTCAATGAACTGTTTTTTACAAAACATCTCTTATTTTGATATTGTACGTGAAATGAAATCTCTCCTCTACGATAATCTATATCGTAAATTTTATCAATAATCAAACAACATATATGTACAAATATATTTAAATACAATTTAGTTTCAATTGTTACTTTTATATTAACTCTGTAGAAAGCTGTAATATTTAATTTTTTTCTAAACAGACTAATCATCTTTTTATGAATGAAGTTTTTTATTATGTCTGTTTATATATTTCAATTGAGAATTTTTATGAAAATTTAATAAAATGTAAATATTTTTACTACATTTTTATCGATTTTATTGAATATAACGAAATAAAACCATGCAACGATTTTAATACATAAAAATATTTCACGCGTTATTAGATAAGTTTTGGACGTCAGTTGGCAGTTTGAGACTTCAGTTGACAGCTTGACTCCAATTTGTGCCCCACTCAAATTGATAAATGAAAGACTAGTTTCGTGAGACAGGCATCAAGGACAAATTTTCTGGATCTTTGGATGAGTCAAATTATTTTCTTGATGCTCTTAGCGACTGGTGTTATTAGGAAATTAAACGTTCATATTTGATTGCTCACCTAATTTATGACTTATTTTTTGTAAAAGCATTGTTTCTCAGTTTATTTGAAGCAATCAAAATATAAAATATATTTAAAATACAAGGAGTAATCATTAAATAATTTCAGCAGGTGCTGGTTTTTAAAAGAGTTTCGCATAAGTGATTGTATATTGAATCAATAAACCATTTATTACTGTAATAAGTTATAATTGTATGTTAAGTTAGGACATAGTTCTACGTAGTTGCAAGCAATTATTTCCTAAACGGTTATATGCTTTAAATCCAAGTATACTAATATCAAACTTCATCAGCTGATCACAGGTGAAAAATACGTGTTTGGATTTCTCATTTCCATAGCGTCTCGGAAAAATTATTTTCTTCTGCCTGTCATTATTTAAAATGTTTGGTACATTTTTTATTTATTAATTTTTCCACATCTATTCAATAAATGTTTACATAGAAGTACATTAATATTATTTGAAATAAAATAATGAAAATACCACTTACAAATGTACATATATAATACAGGTCAAAATTATTTAAAACTATAATGTGTATAAATCGATTTAGGTAATGAAACATTAGTCACAGTGATTAAATAAAAACAGTAATATTTATAAATAATCCTTGATAATTTGATTAAATTATTCAACATAACAAAAATCTCGAAAGAAGCAAATTCACTTAATATGTATTTTATTACCCATGGATATCTTTTTATTTAGGGATAGGAAGTGGAATCATTTTTGCTTGTTAAGTGCAATGCAATTAAAAAGAGCACACCTTTTTTAATTAATAATATCGCTGAAATCACTTAATTGGTAAATATTTTGTAGTTGAAAATATAATAATTTCCGAGCGCCCGCGACTAGTTTATGGTAGTTATTTAATTCACTATAGTATTTTGTACAGGAGAATTTATTTGAATTAAAAACGAAGACATGTCTAAGGGGTAACCATTTTAATGTATCATACATATATTTTTAAAATCGCCATATAAATGTTATATATTTCCTAGTATGAAGGTTTAAAAATATCGTGAATTTCTAAAAAATTTAGAATTATTAATAATAATATTTAGTTGTATTTTTTAATGTCATTAGATAAACTATCAGTGCCAAGTCGACGCCCCGTTTTTTCTTTACGTACATGCATATCCACACACACTGACGAGTGCTATATTTGACTTGACAAAGACAGTAGTAGTGTTTCATAATGTGTTTATGTTCGGAAGCACTATTGCTGCGAAATTTTCGACTAGCTCGTAATTTCATTATATTCTTTTTTTCAATGTGTGTCTTCTTTGTGATTATTGGAAGTCATTTCGATTTTTTTGGAAAAATAAATATTTAAAAATGTTTAGTGCCTATGATATATCATGGTACGAAGGTGACGAATTTATGATGAATTTAATAAAGTCGAATAAGACGTTTGCGGCATGTAATGAAACTAAATATGTATACTTATGTACATTATATACATACAAAAATTGTTTGAATTTTTTATTCCAATGGTCCTTAATATTCATATTAGGACTAAAAACCCAAAGTATTTTTATAAACCAATAAAGAAATTTTAAAATTAAAGAGACTATCGAAATTTGGTATTTTTCATAAGCATCCATCATTATCTTATTTTCATTTATACTTTTATAAGCAGTTTTACGTAAAACGGAACATTTATTTAAGTAACAAAAATGTTATTCTGCGTTAAATTTCACTTGAATGGAAAACGCCGAACAATTTATTGTTTAAAGAAGGCAGGCTCCTGTTAATTTACTGTTTTATTACAGAATAAAAATAGCAGTGACGGTCGTTACTATTAAAAGTAAATTTTCACAGTGCAATATTAGGTCATTTTACAACCCATAAACACGACTCCTTTGCAAACGTTCTCGTTTTCATTAGTACCAAGTTTCCAAGACGTGGCAAAACGGTAAAATCAGTTAAAGAGCTGTTAATGAAAGCTTCGGGTTATGGCATGCAGTAAGCTTCAGTAAGAGGCGTGTTTTAATATCTCAATAAAATAAAATCAACATTAAAATTTTGAGTGTAAAGGGCAGTTTTCATTTTAACAAGGAATTTATGAACTTCAGTTGATACTTATTGGTATAAAACATTGATGAAACATAGATGAAACATTTCTAACTAGATTTTTGTTTTAAATCTGTTCAACTATTCGGTCCTAAATTTAAACAAATAACTACATTCAGTTCAACACACGTAAAATGTATACTCGTAAGATTTATATATTTCAAGATAAGTTTATCACTATGAGGTTTGAAAACGTGGATTAAGTTTCGTCATTGAATAATTTGTATTCGATTCCAAGTATCTAATAAGTACACATTAACTATTATAATAAATGAAATGGTAAACCAGGGTAGAAATGGTAACCCATATTTGACGGGAAACGAGGAAAATAATAAATCTAGAAATTAAATTTTCAACAATACTGAATAAAAAAATGAAGAAAAAGTAATAATACTAAGTTATTTTCAGTTTTGATTAGTTCAATTTATTCATTTATTTTAAATGTTGCATTAATTATCACACCATTTAGTTCGTTTAGATATACTGTAACATGCGAATGAATTATCTACGAGTGAGTTACTCGCGGGTAATATGCACTGTCAATTACAAGATTGCTACTCGAACCTTAATTAACAGAATGCATGTTAATGTTTCATTTAGAGGAGATTTTTTTCTACTTCCGAATATACTTTTATATATTTCCCGCCAGGTTATATAAGTAGAGTGTACATAATACGAAAATATAAATTGCATTCTTACCGTAGTCAATGCACTTCAATTTAAAATAGTAAATAAGATTTCAGTAATTTAAACTGAATAAAATAATTTTATTCATCCAAACACACTTAGATTGCACAGTAAGTATATAATATGACAGCTGGCTTCTGAAAGTACCCCTTTAAGCTTAAAAATAACTTACTAAGTTGCCCCTTTAAGCTTAAAAATATACTCACAAATTTTTACCTAAAGTAAAAATGCATAAGTTACTTTTAAGCTTAGTCACGGACCAATATGTATGCACACACATACAAATACAAAATTTAATTAAATACTGTAACTAAATTTTATGGGATAAACCAAATTTCAGGTTTGCCTGCTCCAAATGAAAAACAAAAAAACTTTTAAGAAAATAAACTATAAAAAAGTCAATATTTCATCTCTTGTTTGTTAAAATTTAAGAAAAGGTAGAGCTTTAACAAAATGGTCAGTCAGTTGTCACATACTTAATATTAGTTACCTTTGCTGTATCTTGTCTTAAATAAAATTGATTTAACATCAATATGTTTTGTCTTCTGATGGCAAATTTTAATAATATGTTACCTTAATTTTTCTAAAGATCATGTTGAAGTCACTCGTAATAGTTTCTAAATTTTAGCGATTTTATTATAATCTTCCAAATAGAAAAAGCACCATTCATTGCTAACTGTCGAACATAAGAGGTACGACACCAAAAAAATACGCGATCAAATTCGGAACTTCCTTTTTTTAAAGATTTTTGAATGAAATTATTCTACGTTTTAGTTTCTAAACACAAATTTCTTTTTAAAATAAGTGTAATAAAAAAATTGCAAGTCTTGGATTTGCATGTCCATAAGTTATCTATTAAAAACAATTTCTGGTGAAAATTTATTTCTGTTTTATTGTAATATTTAAATTACTTAAGTGAAAACACTTTTATCACACGATAATGTTTCTTTGAAATTTCATAATAGATATCACTTTACTTTTTAATGACTTTAAAATGGTGATATCTACAACTATATTTTGGTACACCGGTATAATTGAAGTCACAAGCAACTCAGTCAAGTACAAGAAGTCACAACAAATTTTTATTGAAATAATAAACGTCCTACTTCTGTATTTTAATTACTGTCCTACTTCTGTATTTTAATGTACATTATATTTCATTATAGGAATCTTACGAATAACGTGTATTAACCTCAAGATTATAGATTAACCAATTCTTCATTGTTTTTGTATAGTATAGATATCATAATAACTTACCAATAAGTTTCTCGGTTTACTAACGTAATTATGATAATACTCAAAAGACTATGAAATAAATATTTCGGCTAACGAGATATTATCGACTGTAGATGTAATATTTATTCAATATAAAGTTATTAAAAAATTTTATGAAATACATTAGGTATTCTTTAAATTATAACCATTATTCATGAAACAATTATTCGGATGCGTATAGATTAAATATATTAAATATATACCGCGTGTGGTGAAAGTGGCTGGTAGAAAAGTAATTGGTAAACTCTTATTTCTTCATCATATTTTTCACCCATAAGTGACATCATTATAGCAACCATGCAGAAATTATTTTGAGAAACCTTTACCTTCGGTTGGATAATGTAGGTTTATACTTAGGACATATAATTTGCTTTGAACTTTAGCAGTTTTTATAGTTTTCGTCGAGGCTGTTTTCGTCTGACTTCTCAAATTTTAGAATTGTTTCTCAATTAATTGTAAATTACTTTAAAATTAACTTCCATCTTCTGCGTGTTTGATAGGTCAAGGTACAGTTACCATCATCATTGGCGCTTTTCCATTCAATTATGGGTGTGAAACCCCTCCTCTTCTAACTCGAGTAGACTTGTGTTTTCACAAATAAAGTGCAATTTGCCTGTAGCCGAATATAGTCCACACAGTGTTTGATGGGCAAATTTAGTGTCAGTACTGTTCCCCAAATCCCTGCTATCCCTTTTTGGAAACTCAAAATTTTGTAAAACTATATTTGGTAAACTTGATAAAAGAACTATTATTTATCATATACTATAACATGCGGACTAATCATGAACAAATTGCGTAAAAATAACTATTGCTAAAGATAAAATGTCAAAGATATCATAGGCAATATGGAACAAAAAAGGAAGTATGACCGAATTGCGTTTCT
This sequence comes from Druceiella hillmani, assembly GCA_039881145.1. Taxonomy (NCBI): domain Eukaryota; kingdom Metazoa; phylum Arthropoda; class Insecta; order Lepidoptera; family Hepialidae; genus Druceiella; species Druceiella hillmani. The sequence goes on from JAYKKI010000003.1 coordinate 53,505,754, forward strand.
TGAAAAGTATATTTGTATACTAGAATATATGCTAAGTATTAGGTCAAAACATTTTACTTGGTTTTTATTTTCTGTAAAGGGAAGCGTTTTTTTTTATTTGACGTCTTTATGTCGTTGAGGATGAAAAGATTTTCTCTATTCCCGAGCAACACTTGACGCTCCAAAGCTTAGATGAAAGGCACAGAGTGGTTAAAAAGGTAGGGCGTAACGTGAAAAGCTTGTGAATATGCTGGTTCATATTCACCAGCTTAATGAGGTTATTAATTTGACTGTAAAACCAGTGAAGAATTTGACATTTTATATAGATCTAGGCGCATAAAAATGTTAATAGTGTATTTTTTATCAGAAATAAACTGCTGCTTTATTACAAATTATTTTCATTTATTTTAATGTAATATAACTTGAATTTTATTTTCAAATTAATATAATGTAACAAAACATTTCGACTAAGATAATAATGACCAAACCAAATATTTTTAATGTTACCTGATTTTGATGAAACCACAGAAATGAAGTGTCGCTTGAAAAATGTATGATATAAAGAGCTGGATGAAACATTTTACTTAACCTGAGTCACAGGAAAAAGTTCAAATCCAAATCACAGAACTATCACTGCTATTTCAAAAATTATTTAAAATTGCCCAAGGTTAAATGATGATAAGCAAATATATATATATATATATGTGTGTGTGTGTGTGTGTGTGTGTGTGTGTGTGTGTGTGTGTATATATATATATATATATAAATATATATATATATATATATTATTTTTTTTTCGATGCGCGGAACTGCAATTATAACTTTCTCCCCGAATTCTGTTAATTGGAATTGTCTTGTTTTTCATTATTTTGAATTGTAATTTTTGAGATTATCCCGCAATCTACGTGGCCGTCGCCTTTTGATTGCCGGTGGTGAGTCGTTGTGGCGAATGTTCGGGGATGGCTGTTAGTTGTCTTCGTTGAGTGTGTACACGCCTTTCGGGCGGTTGTCTGTCTAGTAGTTGTAATATGAATGTTTCGCCATTTCATTTTAAAACTCTTTAAAATCCACCCATTGACGGTTTCAATAGCTTCCTGGTCGCTTCGTTGCGTACGAATACACTTTCGTAAGTTGAGAAGTCATATAGAATGAAAAGAGGCTAATACCCTAAGTGTAGTTTCCCAGGTGTAGATGACTTGAGTGCGTTGATAGCGTATGTGCGTTGATAGAGTACCGCCTCGAGATGTTAACGGTATTTGGCTTCACTCTTTGATATCACAAAGGTTTTGGCCGGCGTCCTTGAGTCCTGAACACCACTCACTTTTAGATGTCGGCTTCCAAAACCGGAACTGCTGGTATGTCCAGTTCAAATCGATCGTGCTGCACATGGTTTGATTAACCAGTTGGTAGGTGTAGACCTTGAATAGCGGTATCAGGTTACTATCTGGCTCAAAGGTTATCATTCTTTTTAGGTACGACGTGGAGTGATGATGAACAAGGGTTTTGCTTGGACTAGTTCGTAGCGATATGGTGGTATAGGTCTCGGTCAGCATTGCAAATGCGGTTTGGTCGACAACACAACATCAAAAAGACCAAGTGTCATTATGTAGAACTTAATGTTTTTTCTAAGTTATCATTTTTTCTTTTTACTTTCCTCACATATATAAAGTCCATCATCTTTTTTATGTTTTACTTTTTTCTTACTTTGAATCATATGCTATATGTGAATTCATGCAGATAACCCTTATGCAGACAGTTGGATTAGCGAGAGAAAAAGGGTTCTGTAAAGGCTCTTCAGGTACAAAATCAAAAATACTGAATGTAAGTCAATTGATGACAAGTTATATTTAAATTTATAAAACGTTTTGGTAATTGGCTGTCATATAACTCAATATCAAGATGTTTGTAAACGCTAAATATTACTCGATGTATATTTCGTCGATATAAACATATTAGAATACAAAAGTGAATTCATTAATAACATCTTGTGATTGGCCTGATTGAATAATATCTATATTTGACAGTAAAAACTAAGTGAATATTAAAATATTTAATGGTGTGTTGAATATTGCAAGGTATATTAAGACTAAGTCAAAAACAAATTATTAACTCATGACTAAACATTTTCCTGGAAACGCTTTCAGGAAATTAAATGCTATTATTATTCACAAATGATAGATGTTTTATTAAATGGTATTCGATTACTATAACGTTATAATTGATTTAACAGAGGATGAAGTTAATATGATATAAAATCCTTTATATTCGGTAATATTAAGATATGTCTATATTTTGTGTATATATAGCATCATTAAAAGTAAAAGAAATATATTCCCTTTAATAAAATAGATTTTAGATTATGTCGTGTTTCAGAGAGTTGTGTTTATTTCAGGTCACTTAAGGGTTTACCTTAACCAACTGGTTTGTACTGTCATGGTTAAAAAATAATGTTTGCTTTATGGGCAATACAAGGATTATGCGTCGATGTTCCATTATATTATATTAACTTACAGCTTTATTTCTGCAGTTAAATATGAACAATTTGAAAAATTCCAAACATTTGGAGTTAATTAAACATTTTGAAAAATTCCAAACATTTGGAGTTAATTAAAATTTTGGTTTATTGACAAATTAAATTTAAAATAAGCGGTAAAAGATTTTTAAGAATTTTGATGTTTCAAGTCGATTTGAGTTGTTAAAGTAAATAAATTAAAAAAACAAATATACAGGTCTGCGGCTAAAATTCTTCGTTTTAATTGAATGTAAAATACAGTAATAATATTTTCATGAGTTAGATCACGTAAAAATGGTGAAAACACACAACTTTTATTACTTCATATAATTTTCAAAGTGTTACATTTTCCATTTGAGAAATTTTTTTGTCTGTTTGAAATTACCAATGTAATCAAAAATTTACATCATGAGATAATTTGTTCATCTAGTTTGAGAGCAACTTAACTGCGGTACCTTTGTTCCACTTACACTAAGAACTAGTTGAAATTGAAATTCATATCAATGTTTCATAAAAAAATTAATAACAAATGCAGTTTGAAAATTTGTTCAAATGATTGCAAATAAGTTAAATTAATTTAGGAAATACTTTCGAATCGACCTCAGGAAAAATGTTGTTTACGTATTTATTTTTCTTGCTCAAAGATATGTTGACACATTTTATTAGTTATGTTTTGTTTTTAAGTGCCTAAATGAAGTTTTGTTTTTAAGTGCCTAAATGAGATTCGGAAACATTCTATCTTTCAGCCCTTAATAAAAGAAATCTCAATCCTAAACTTGTTCACTTGAAATAACTCTCAGTGGAATATAAAATTCGTATCACTTTGCGATATATTGATTTTCTTCTTAAAGCCTCTAATCGTTAGGGCAGCAGGTGCCAGAACCTCAGGCGAGCTCAGATTACATTAACCTAATTGTGTAGGGAACAGGAATAACTACGTTAGGGAAATAACTAAATCGTTGATGGCATTATCTCCTTTTTCATTAAATTTAACTGATATAAAATATACACAGTTTTAAGAATGGTTTATCTCTAAATTCATACACACATAAATTAATTTTGAAATGTTTTTTATTTTGATTATTTTGATAACGATACTGCCTGTTACGCATATTCCATTTATCAAACTATTATTTAATTTTTTTTTAATTATGACGACATGGGATAATGGGGTAATTAAAGCTTTCAGAATAAAATATTTATATTTGTTCTTTTATTTATGAAATAAATTTACTAACATTAATTCCATTTCCTTCAATGGCTAGACGTGGAGTTGTTTAGAATCCTTCAGCAGAATTTTGGTATTTTAGCGCAAAATTTGTTCAGTAAACCGATGAGGTCATAAATCGTTGAGTTTCGTTTTTACGAAATAATAATATTTACATTTTATATTGATACTAGCTGTATTTACAACTTCGTTCGCGTGAAACTCGGAATATGTAAACTTTTTTTTCGTCTATATGTTGCTCTTGGATATAAACTATTACCAAAACAAATTTCATCAAAATCTGTCCAGTCGATTTTACGTGATTAATGAATAAATTAATATAAGTATAGACGGGCAAAAAATCTAAAAGCAAGTTTTCTGGCTTATATTATCACTATTTTTGCTAAATTAATAATTCTTTTTAAAATATTATTCATGTACATAATTTGCTCTGTTACGATTTTATCTTATGTATAGATTTTTCTCGCAAATTAATCAAGCACATATCAATTATTACAGAGATATTAATATATTTATAGGACATTATTGCATATTACATATTACGTTGCTACTATTGTCAAATATAATTATGTTGCTACTATTATCAAGAATTGAGCAATATTTATCTATCGAACAGTGACACTTTTTATTAGTTTAGTAGATAAATATCCGACCTTCTTCTCACCAGAACCTTGCGGAACAGTTAAGAATATCACTATGAATAACATAGTATTTTATTTTCAAAAAATTACAAATATAATACCATAAAATCCTATAATCAGCCGGTTAATGTAATAACAAAGTAATACAAAAATCTAAAACATTCAATTCACGAATTTTTGTAATTTTTAAACTCTCTATATCTGTCGTGGCAAATAAGACGTAGATGTAACGATCCCGATAATGCGAGTGCTGTTTATTACAAAGTGTTCAGATATTATACTACCTATTGCAACGTATCAGTCTTAGATGTCGTACATATAAAGAAATCTCACAGAATATTTTTGTATGCATGAATATTGAGGTTTTATTATTTACATGAGTGATACAGATAAAGACGCTGGTTTATTAGTCATTGAATGTGCAGAGATATAAGGTATACCAACATATAAATTGGAACTATATTAAATTGATACGATAAGTGAAAGATTGTTATATTACTATATCAGGATAAAACTGTTTTAAAAGGGGTTTTAGATAAATTTTTATTTTTTTAATCATTGTAGGGTTAAGACTGAAAGTACTTGTAAAATTGCAAAATGTAGGTAAAAAACACCAGAAGGCGCAGTTTGAGTCCGCCCATGAATTTTTCGTGATAATGTTGGAATAAAATCATAACAAGCGTTTCGTGTTAATATGTAATTAATTAGCAATCTACGTATTAATATGTAATTAATTGGCAATCTCAAATTGCGTTCGCTTAGATTTGGATTTGTCGCGTCCAATAAATATTTTTGCACTGTGTTTTTCAATGAGAGTTCAGCAGAGCTATAATTCATTGAGGCTGGATTGCACATTCGTTCTCAATAACATCAGAGCCTGCTGTAACACCCTCCATTGACGTACGCATATTAATGCCAGACAATGACACATGATAATATTTAGTTATCGCAATATATATATCACAATCAGCACTGTCACGTTGACATCAGTCTCCTTATTATCACTATTATCTGCATTGCCTTCCAATATCTGTAAACGATATTTGAACGTTTCGACTGTCGCCGGACGCTGTATGTCCAATGAGCCAGCTACGTAACTGCTTTGGTTCTTTTTACACTTTCTTCTCGACGCTGTCTTTGCTCTCACATTTACTCGACACTATATTTTTAGGTTTTTTGGGTATCTTTTAATGTAAGCTTTTCTCTGATTTATCATTTTGTTATAATTTTGAGCATATTAAGATTTACAATTTCAGGAATTTTTTTTGTTATCTCACTCTCTCTTTTAGCAGTGCCCCTCAAGCACTTTATACTGACATCTAAATTAGTGTCCTGTCTAAAAACGTTTTCATGCTAAAGAATTTATATCTTTATACAACGCAACAATCACGCGCATGCACCTGCAGTAGTCCAATTTCACGTCAAGGTTTTCACATTCAAATGACAGATTATAATAGATTAATAGCGAGAAAAGTTGGCATGGCCGCAATTCAAGCTTTGTTAAAAAGTAAAAATAAGAAGAAGATGGAAAGCATCCACTTTAAGCCATGTCTTTTATCTATTTCGTTAAGCATTTAAGGTTTAAAATAAATTTAGATAAAAAAGTTTAGTTATATAAATACTCAGCGAACTGCTTTCGGAAAAAAATACGGTTCATTTTCAGTTCAGAGCTGATGATTCTGAACTATATAACTGATTCTGATTCTGCAATACACAACGAGAAATACGATTTTATAAAATGACAAAACTTGACTAAGTGCTGTTAGAACAGTCACCCGATATAGCATCATTTCTTTTTCACTTTTTCAAAGTCAATCATTTGCAGATTAATGGAGCAGTTAGAAAGTCCATAAAAAAATCTTGTTAAATTTTGTCACAAAACTTTTACGTTGAAGATATATTAACAGCATCTACCAGACGGTGGCAAATAAACAAACAATATGCTTTTGAAAAAAATTAAATCGAAAACTTATCAAAGATTCTTGCCTTGAAAGTGAACGAATGAACAGGATGAAAATATGTATTGAATCGTTCAAAATTACATTAATTATTAATTGGGATGTAATTTATTAGCGTTTCCAAAATATTATCAAAGAATGAAGGATTGGACATATCATGAAAGTATTCCATGATGAAAGCAGTAATTAATTAAATCTTTCTTTCTATATTTAGTATCGATTACAACTTAAAACACCCATTTCTAAGTATCAGGTATATTAGAAATCTGCAATCTTTTGTAGACCAAATGTGATTTTTTTAAAATGTGACGAAAATGGTGTGTCAAAAGTAGCCAAGCTTTTGCAATTCCCAAAGAATACAATTGTAAATATAGACAGAATGAGCAGTTATTAATTATAGTAATTAGTGTAAAATTCGACGGTGATCGCATCATCGAATATTATACTAATTGAAAGTTGTTTTAATATTCAGTTTTTAACGAGTCTTCGTCAATTGTTTTAATAACTTTTTATTTTTTTATTCTCCTATCAAAAACAATTTATCAGATTCTCCTATAAACCAACACAGATAACCCAAAAATAAAACAAATTGTTTTTTAAATGTTTAATAAATTTAGTTTGGTAAACATTTCACATCACTGTTCATAATTGATCATTTAATTCATGATATAAATATTATAATAACCTGTATTTGAATATAAGGGAATACCATATCGACTGTTACACGGATATATAAAAAAATATACATTTAAAATTGTATTAAACATAGAAAGCAACATATTGGCCTACTTTTATTTTGAATGTGAACATATTTCACTGTTAATATTTACTTTTAATAGAATCTTTCGAAATTATGGAAATAAGACCAAAAGTCTAACAATAAGACCAAAAGTGAGCGTTATCAATTTTAAACAAACTTTTATTTAATTTAATATATTTTTTAAAACAGTGTTAAAGGTTTGTTCTTATAATCAAATTTATACAATTGGATAATAGGAAATTTTATTTTCTTAGTGGGCCACTAAGATGTAACTGTAACCCTGATCAAATCACAATAGTGCTAATGGAAGAAATTTATAGATATCCGAGATATTAAATGTATGGCCACAAATTAAGTACGGTTTATAATCTATTCAGGACTAATGAAGCCTTTCATATGGGTATTTCATAATTTTATGTGTCATATTTTAGTCAAACGGACGTTTGTTTTATCATACTAGCATATTTTTTCATGCCAAAAAGTGAAATTAATATATTTTATTAGCGTAATTAAATGCATTACTGATTCTATATTTTTTAAGAAAATATACTAAAAGAAACAAAAAAATGGTTTTAATAATATATTTTTTTACAAAATAGCAAATAAGTATATTTGCCGTGAAAAAAATTGCCTGCTGTCATATTTAGTACCTGTGAGACTTGTAAATACACTTGTAAATGCACAATTGTAATACAATACACACATAGTAACTATTCGCTGTTACAGTACGGCTGCGGTCTCGTTACATGCAAAGTAATAAAACCCATTTCATATCGTAATTTGGATGTCGTCTATGTGCTAAACACCTGACCTTAAGTTTTCAAGAACGTTGAAGGAGTTAAAAGAGGGCGGAGACATGCGTCCAAGAATTTATCTTGACGAAATTTAAACGAGCTTGGCTTGATAAAAACAATGAAGGTGGTCTAAATAAAAAAATTGCAAAAGAAAGCAGACTTAAAGCTTATCATGCACGTTGTGCCAAATATGGATTTTTGTCAAATGTAAAATGGATTCTTCCAAAAGGTCGTTTGTTTTGATTTTATTGCTAATATAAATTTTTGCCAGAGAAATAAAATATAAAAAATTACTATCATTCCGAATAAACGTTAACTGAGTCGTTAACGGGTTTACTGAGTCGTCCCAGCGATTGCTATTGGGCTTGGAAGAACCATCTGTAGTCCTTATAATAATGCCGGTTGTCACTCGTAGCAAATTCTAAGTTAGACGAAATACGAAAATAGCTTGTGGAGAAAAAAATTGTCTATAAATAATAAACCCTGAAAGGTTTTATTATTTATAAAAATTAGGTACCAAACATGGTATGAAGTTGTTCGTTTGCCTTATCACTGCAAATATAACCTTACAAAATTGGTGTGAGCAGAAGTAAAGAGAGAAGTGACAATGAATATACACAACATATATAAAACTGCAGATGTCGAGAAAAAACTAAATCAGGCCATTGAAAATGTCGCAAAAGAAAATTGGGAAAACTATTTTAGACATGTACAAGTCCTACAAATCGAAGACTTGCGAAAGTCACACATCCCACAGTCTTTCATTATTAATTTAAATGACGATTCTGATGATAACGATTTGTGATAAAATCGAAATAATTTATTTGTACGTATGACTTAATCAAATCTTCGTCTTCTAGGATATGGCTTGATGGAATAAATTTACTTCTACTTTTTCTTGTGCCCAGACCGAGGATTGAGTTTGCTGTAATTAATTAGTTAATAGTTAATATTTATCATTTAATTTGTCAGAGTTCATTAATAAATTAGTCATTAATGTTAACTTAATCTAATGTTAATTAAACTATTTTTAACTTTGTGTTTAGATGTGTGTTATAGTGTTTATTATTATCTATTTATAATAATGTTTTTATATATACACAAAGATTAAAGATATTTAAATTATATTGTCTGAGTTTAATTTTGTACTTAGCCTGTCGATAATATCATAACGAGCGTTACTCATCACTAGCCGTTGCCATAAAACCTGTGAGCGTGAGTAATCATGCGATAGGTTCTGTTTTACTTATGCGTTTTATCGCAGCCATAGTATGGGATTTATTAAACTTTACATGTTATTAATTGATAGATGAATGAAGAAAATAGGTGATTTCTCCGTAATGTCGTCATAATTTCTACCTACCTAATTTTTTTATTGTCTCATCTGTATTTGACATTTGTATGCGATACGTAAAATAATTGTTGAAGAGAAAACATTATTTTGTAGAATATACCCTAATAATAAACCATTATTCCGAAACATATGACAAAATTTCATTCTATAATTTTGTTCATCTTGCGAGAGATATAGAGGGAAGATATGAGGGTGCGAGTATTGATCAGCCTCTCCCAAAATGTGAATAGAAACGATGCATTCGTAATTCCCAGCAATGCTTTAAATAAAAAAATATATTCTTTATTAAAAAATATCATCTTCTTTTATTTTTTAAATGGAATGTACGTAACATTTCATATTTACTATACATGATCCGCTTTTATTCCAGGGTCAATCCGTGTGGCAAACATTTTGGCGTACCGTTTCTATTTAATAAATATATCGCGTACAATAATTTAATCACTGCCAATAATGAAAAGCTGTCATATCTGGTAAATGTTTATTGCTTAAATGGTGATTATCGGTAATATAAATTGCAAGTTCGCTCAACATTTTCGTCATTGCCGCTCGTGACCGATTCGAGAATTTTACGAATAATAGTCCGCTAACTTATAATATCCTAACTACGTGTTATAGTTGGCCGACTATACTCATTTGTATAGAGTTCATAGAAACTCCACGCAGATTATTTAATCAACTGCTAAAAAACTTTATATTTTGAAGTGTATATTTTGTCTTTTAACCTGAAGAGGATAGTGCACCATACATCACGCATGAAATAGATAAAAAAATAAGAGTGTTTTGTATATAGGTATAGTGCACAGCACTTTAGATTTAGGATTTTGACTCGACCTTATCTTTACTGCGTGGGGAATTGTAGTTAAAGTGTGAAACTTGATGTTTTGTCGGCTATACATACACTAAATTATTATTATTATTATTTTTATTTATACGGTTATTGTTTTAAAAACAATGTTATAAATATGTTTTATACATATATTTTTCCATTACTTAATCATATCAGTTATTACCAAATCATTTTTGTGCAAGAAAGTCCATATTACTAACAACTTATGACAAATAAAATAATATAATTTCAAATGAAGTGTAGTATCCCAGATGTGCGGGCAAGACATGCCTTTGTCCGCTTCTTTTTAAATATAATAAGAGAATGTTATGTAACTCTATTTTCCCGCGAAGATTTCAATTCACTTTCATGATTATATATCGTATGAATACACTAACACCAAAAGTACCAATCAGCATTTAAAATAACTCTGAGAACGAAAATATTGCTCATCTCCACGTTAATGTCGGTTATGGTTAGTCAATTTAATTAACTGCGGTCGTTAACAAGACGATATTTATTCGAATTTAGTCCATTAGGTGACGCTGACTGAGGTAACACCGTAATAAATATTAATTTATTACACGTTTAATATGGAAAAATTTTATGGCCCATCCCTCTCAATTATTTATTAAATTATATTAAGTATCCCGGATTCTGGGAGGTTAAAATATAATACTCTCTAATCCTATTCTTTAAGTTTTGGAAACTCTGTGTCAAAGTCAGTACAAAGAAAGGCTATTCAGAATACCGTTCAGTGGGAAAACAATTTTTTACATTATACATTTTATTATTTAAAACGGACAGCTGTTTATTAAATATCTATTGAAATCGATGTACATCTGTTATTCTATCAATTTTAGCTAGAAAGTAATTAGTTTTTGATTTAGTATTTTCTTCAAAATTCAACAGAGCAAAAGAATCCGAAAATAGAATCGAAAATATATCCGAAAATAGAAACATATATCATACTTACTTGATTATAGACATTTTTATACACAAAGAAGTAATGCCATTCGCAGGAATGACTTAACAAATGTTCACAATATAAAGAAAAAAGTATTAGATTCTTGTGATATAAACCTATAATCTTAATAAAAATGCAAAAAAAGTGCCAACCCAAGAAAACTTATGAAACATTCTCAACTTTCTGTTTAATTTAAAAATATTTTTAATGTTTCATGGCATAACCGCTAAAACTTATGGAATTACTTCGGTTTCCACATTTCCCTCTATCAATCATAGGCGATTTTCTCAAAAACTATTTGATGTACAATTTTGAAATTTAGCACAGAATTAGAGTTTGGGGGTAAAATTATAATAACAAATTTCAATAGAAGAAATGTGCGTATCATTTATTCTATTGAAATTTTTTATCGGTGGAAGCCATTGAAATGCTGTATTTTCAAAGCGTCCTCTTTCGGTTGCCATGTCTCATTGCAGCCATAGAACTTAATAGTATATTATTATAATGCACTTCTGTGTCTGTCTCAATTTTTTTAAATTTCGAGTGATACTGTTGGTTGTTAAATAGTTGTGAGTTAAAGCGCAAAAATAAATTATTTAAAAATAAGAAATGAAACGATAAAACAAACATTCCATTTACATCAATAATGAAACTGAATAAGCCTTGCCTTTTAATGTAGAGATATTCTCTAAGTTACCGATAATCTCATTAATAAGTGTCATCTCTTATTGTCCACTAATCTGTCTCCTGTATTAGTAATTTATGGTCACCATTTTAACGACTATTTATTTTTTTATATATTTATTTCTATTACTGTGATGTTAATTTTGAATTACTTTCTGTATCATAAATTATTGCATCCGACTTTCCACGTGTCGTAATAAAGTTATCTCTAAGATCTGGTTTACAAGTCTGAAATTTAAGATTAGAATTAGGATAAAACTACTTTCTAAAATTTAGAATTAATTTAAGTGTAAAAAGATAAAAGGATGAATTTTACTTTCTTTTTCTCTCCACTAGTAACAACTTTTTTTGTTGAAAAAAAGTTTTAACTTAATTTGTTCTAATCGTGTGAGTTTTATTTCAGAAATTTTTCTGTCAGTTAATGAAGGTTAATATTTTCTTTCTCTGTTTGATATAAATTATTAAAAAGTTCGAAATTATTTCATAACTAAAACACCGTAGCTGTTTTGTGAATTAGTTTTCATTTTAGCACTGTGTCTCTTGTATTGAGAGCTATTTTAAAGTTCAGGACCTACGTCGAAATTATATATTTGAAATCAAAACAATAAGAATACTAATATATAATACTAATTATGTGCAAATAATTAGTATTTATAAAACTAAACACAACCCTTCAAAACATTTTTTTTAATTATGGCTTAAAGTAACTAACACACAAAGATACATACCAGTCACAAACTTTGATGTTATCGAAATAAACCGTGAAATTTTGTGTTTATTTTTGTAATATCTGCGGTAAGATATTGTTCGTTTCATTTTCTGTTTGTGGCTAAATCAAATGATGAGTAAAAAATCTTTAACTGACTGGTAAAGTAATATTCTGAGCTTATATTTTATATAGATATAATTGCATATAAATGTGAAAAAGCTGGCTATTTAATAATTAATTAATAGATTATTAATTCATACATATACCTGCGAAAACAAGACAACGTCGTTAAGTTTTATGAACTCCCAAATTATCACAAAGTCTTGATATCAATTTAACTGTAATAACAACATCTTCAGGTGGGCTACTTGCAAAGTTCTTTGCTAATAGCCCACCTGAAGATATTGTAATACAACGAAACCTAGGTCGTGGTAAAAAACTTAAAGAAAGTAGAGTCCTGCTGAATTATTTAACGAAACATATTTCCAGTTTCAACACTTTCACTCGTATCATCACTTTCACTCGTATCATCACTTTCCAGTTTCATCACTTTCACTCGTATCAATAACAAAAAATTATAAATAACCATAAATGAACAAAAACCTACCTTCAGTTACGCCATAAACTAATTAAAAAGTTCGATCAGCTATTCAAATTGAATTAACATAAGGTCAAATTCAGTTCAATATATTTAAATACTAAAAATGTTTAATGTAAACATTTTTCATTTTCTGAACTTTTCATGCCCCTTTACTTTCAATAATATTAAATAACATTAAACGAAAACAAACTATGATGGAGGTATCCCAGTTATACGAATCTCTTAAAATATATATTTATATCAGACCACCTGTTGCCTTTTCCGCCTAAATGGGTTCGCACAATAAATAATGGTCGCTACGTGCTTGGATTCTCAAATTTCCGTTTCATATAGAGTTAACACGTCAAGCTAAAAGTTCTTTTATTACGTTGGAGGTATTCATACATTAGTTTCATATTATGATAATATGAAACTAATAATAAATAAGTTACATACATATTTATGTCATACGTCACATGAATTAGCAGAGTACACAAATATTTTTCGTTGTGTACATATAAGCATAAATTCGTACAATGTAGAATATGATTCAGTTTTGAGATTTAGATATCTTGGTATGATTGATTCCTGTATTTATTTATGAATTAATATAAAAAAGCCAGTTACTAATAATTTTATATATTCCTTTGAAAATACTTCATGAAAATTATAATTTTTTGTCACGAAAATTTTTTGCTTTTTATCGATATTATAATGTTTAACTAAATTTCGTTTAAGCTTTTTAATACTATTACTCACCAGGTCTCACTCGATTGACCACTTGACGGATTTTATGAAAAAAAGAACGTTCATAGATATAATATTTCAATAAAACAAAAAAAATAATTTATGCCTATTACCTTTTCAGCTCGAAATTTGTGCCAATAAGATAATGTTTTGTGTATCACTTTTGTACAAATCTATTTAAAATGCAAAATATCTGATAACTATATTTTAAACGATTTAAGATATATTTCTAACAGGAAATTCATGATTATAATTATAAGATAAGTTAACAGCTCATAAATGGGATAAAAGTGTTTCAGAATAAGTTGCATATATATATATATATATATATATATATATATGTATATATAACAAAAAATAGGAAAATACCTAAAATTTATCTGAGGCTGTAAAGATTAGGAACAAACTTAAGTTGAAAGTTACTTTTACATTTAAGTAATACACTAAATATTCAAGTTTCCCAAACACCAGCTTGCGCACCAATTGAATATCTATGAATTATTAAAAAACTTGCCCAAGGCTAAGCCTCAATATTAAATTGAAAACGTGTTTCGGCTTATCCTCGTGAAATGCTTATTTACAAACTAAAAGCAGAAGATGAACTTAACGGCAAAGCATTAGAGTTATTTTTTTTATTATCTGGTAAAAAGCAAAAGAATAATTGTTTTTTTCTCAGATTGTGAGATTACTTAGAAAAAAGACCTCTATTTTTTTTAAATATTTTATTATATATTACGTAATTTAGATGCGACTGCATGTATTCACTTATTATTTGATATTGATTCTATTGAAATGATCCATAAAAATAAAAAAAAAAATTTCCATTTGAATTGAAATTGCATTTCTGGTTGGTGATTTGTTCAATAATAAAATATCATAACAAATAATTAACAATTAAACCATCTTCACATTCAAAAAATTATTTTGTTATCACCATTTATAATAGATATATAGACACGTCGTCTATACTATATACTCGTACATAAGTAACATCTTACAACCAAATTAATAATTAAATAAGTTAGATATAGATGAAGTTGCGTTTGGGGTTGTTTACACCAGATAATTAATATTATAAATAATATAGAAATTAGATTAACATTCGTCACTCCTTATTTTTTTTATCTAGTTGTTTACATAACCAAATGAAATTAATATATGTACCTGAGGGTTTATTCTTACTTAAAGAAAATCGCTTGAATTTAGTCAATAGATTCGAATACATTTTTCTTTTTCTTAGCTATGTTTACAATAGAATTTGAATTAAAGTATTTTATATTTTATTTGAGAATTTATTTTTATTACCTAAAAAGGAGATTCATTCCGAATACAGCAGATAATACATGACAGAAAACAACGATGACCTGTCCAAAATATATGTACATTTTTATTATTTAGCAAAAGTATATTTTTTTAGAGACCATAATCTATTTACGTCTAAGAGAAGCAAAAAGCGAAGGCAGATACATTTCTTTTTATTTATTTTTTGATAAGTTTATTAATGTAAATGAATTCAAAAAGAATACACATGAAGCACTGTCTCTGTAAAAATTACTTATACTATTTACTAAAAAGTCAAATAATTGTTTATCTCCGTCTTATCATTTTGAAGCCAATACCTTAGATTCTTATTCGGGACGATAAAATCATAACAAATTCGTATTTCAGACCTGATAAAAATTAATATATTTGATATGTTTAAAATTAAAAAGAAAGTAATAAACTAGACTGCGGCTATTCAATACACATCGACATGGTTCACTGAAGTTAAACTTCAAGTGTCTTGGATCGGTTACCTTCCTTTTTATTCAGTTAAGTTTTTTTTGCATGTAAAGGTTCAAATAAGATGTAGTGAAGTAGTATTTTATGTAATATATACAACTTCCTTAATTTATATAGAACATGAATGTTTCAGTGTGTGACGACTGTTTTTCCACCTTGATACGCGACTGAATACAAATTTTAGTGTGCTAAGTTTAGATATGAATAAGTTTTTGGAATATTAATTAATACAAATTATTATATAATAAAGTAATTCAAGTAATGTTCAATACGATATATACCATATATACAAAATAAATAAACAAAATTATTTGTTGAAACGGAAAAAGAACGAAATCGCAAAAATTAATAAATATGAGATCTGTTTTTTCCGTTCACATATATTTGCCGTCTATTATATAACCTCTTTAGTTTTTATGTTAAACTCTTTTGAACAAACATTTGTAACGGAAGTAATGCTACGAAAATTGGGACAGTATATTACGTACTGAAAAAAGCACGATTGCCAATATTTGCGAGCTTTATTTTTGATGATGTTTGTTTCAAATAATATCAAAGCTAAACATTACGGATGATTTTAATATTTTTTTCCAAAACACAAGACATTAAGACCCTAAAATAATATATTTCTATATGTTTATTATAAAAAAGGGTGTTGTCTACTTTAATTGAAAATAATATAATTAAAGTACAGAGAAACAAAGTTTCGGCTCTACAATTCACTTGAAATTCTTTCCCGACACTGCTCCTAAATTTTGTTTTCGATACCTGGAAAATCAGGCTACACTGAAGAAAACGTATGAGAAATAGTTCACTCTAAGTCGATCCCGACCAAATTTATTATCTTTCAGATTGTCACTGCAATACCCTGAGCTCAAGGTGGAAGTTATTCATTACTAATTGTTAGGATATGATATATACAGTTTTTAGTGTAGATATATTTACAATCTTCCTGGACATGGGGTCATTATTTTATTTTCGATAAGGAATTTTAAAAATTTTATATTTCTAACATCCCTATTTTTAATAAAATAATTTGATATGTGAAAGAATATATTTTGCAATTATTATCTGTTTCTAAAAATGAAATGAAAATTATCTCATGGCAGCCTTTATGAAAGGAAAAAACTTTCCAAATTGCTTCTTTTCCAAATTACAAAAAACTTCTTTTCACTTGGGTCCAGACAAGCAGTCGGTTAAGTTTTGATTTTTAACTATATTGATAAAAAATAAACATTTGAAAAAAACTTTTAATTGCAAATACATATATTTTGTTATATGTATCCATAGAAATAGATATAACGATATTTACAATATAAAAGTAATACCGTACTTTCGTCTTGTAGCTTCATCGTAAACATATGAAACAATTTTCAATTGTATAACCCATTGTTTTCCCATTTAAAGAAAATGTCTTCCAAATCAAAAAAAATATTGGAAAGATTTTGTAGACAAAGTTTAGTTTTTCATACAAATTCAATTACAACGGGAAAATGAATGAACTGTCACATTTATTTTGAAACTTCGACTCGAGCCGGTAACAAGTTAAAAAGCTCTCTGGTGAATAATAGAAGATCCGCTTTCGCCCCTGAATATAGGCGATATCCGCTCATAAAAGTTTCATTCCCTGGCTGCTAAATGTATTTCCAGTAATTTGTTGAGAATGTTTATCTATTTCTCCTCTTTTCATGTTACCTTCGTATAAGAAGAGTAGCAGCTCAAATACATTTATTAACTTCTTCAAAATAGGTTATAAATTTAAGAAAAATGCTATTTTCTTATTTATTTACACTCCATAAAAAATTTTAAATCTAGATATTTTGAATATATTTGGCGTTAATTTTGTAGAAATTCATTATTCAGAATTAAATGAAAACACATGATGTAGTATTATTTCTACTTTCTTTAAGTTCTTCACCACGACCTAAGTTACGTTATCGTTTCGTTTCGTTTCGTTATTACAACATCTTTAGGTGGGCTATTAGCATAGATCGTTGTATTACAACATCTTTAAGTAGGCTATTAGCAAAAATCTTTGTCACGTAGTTCCAGATATTTTATTTGCTTACTTGTAGATAAAAATTACGAGTTTAGTACGAGAGGTATTTCTCAATTAAGCCATCGATTTTGTTTGTACTTTATCATCCCCTAAGCGAACGTATTGGAATTAATCAAAATTATTTATAACTAGCTTCTTTCTGCAAATTTCAGGATTACAAAATTTGGATTACAGTGGTGTACCCTACGTGTCAATTAAAGCCATAAGTTAGTTCTTTTCTAAATTTGTTTAAAACCATTCCCGTTCCTAATAAACGTCGTGATCGAATTATAAAAGGAATAAAAATGAGCCATATCACGAGAACCGTTCTTGGGTATGAGTTAGTATATGTTACATTTAAAATTACAAAGTTTTCATAACAAAAAATTTTACGTGACCTGATAAGAACCTAACGAACCTCATAAGAACCTAACGAACCTCATAAAAAAGGGATACTATTCTTCTGGAGCCACTTTAGATTTGGAGGAAAAAAGGTAATTTAAAACAACCTTTTTTATTAAGGTTATAATTAATCCTTCGCCAAATTTGAAATTACAACAAATGTCCATCTTACCATAATTTGCTTTTCCATATTTTAGGATATATAAATATGCTGAATTGCATAAAAGGTTTATTATTACATAAAAAAAAATTTAAATCCATATAAACCGATATCTTTCTTTAGATTCCTGATTATTAGTACCACTAAATTTCGTCCATTTCGTACATTCAATTTTCAAAAATTATAGAAATGAGAGCGTCGATAGATTATAATAATTAACGTCAAATATTTCGATTATCTGAAAGTTATATTATTTTATCAGGAATAGAAAAGTTCATACAAGAGGAAACAAAAAAGATGTAAGCCATAAAATTATCATTTAGTGCTTTTTTTTCAGAACTTTTATTTTCCAAGTCCTCTTAATTTCTTTCGTTTTTCTTTTTTTCTTTGACATTAGGTTTCTATTCGTTTTCTTCTTAATGTTTTTTTCAAAATATTCAATATTCAAAGAAAACAAAGGAAATTCAGAGGATTTGAAAAACAAAAGCTTTACTAAAGCGATTTGACATATCGAAAAAATGGATATATATGCTCAAAAACTTTAATAATCAAGCCATGTAACAAAGACATGACCTGATTATAACTGATTCAAGTTTTCACTAAAATCTATATAAAAGCGAGCGTACATTGATATAAATACCTAAAAAAAGATAATCATTTTAAAAGTTAAATACGGGAGTGAGCAGGTAAGATGGACAAAAAGATCTACAAAAAGCAATGGTCTTTTGGTACGAATTTTATGGATTTCTTTAAATAAACAGAATGATGTAATTTTAAAACGAGTCTAAAAAATGTAATATGGTAATCACAAACTTCCTAAATCTTTATGGCTTTGCCTATCATAATCGGTATCAAATTAAATATCATCGGTATCTAATTTGTCAAATAACGACAAAAATCTATAGAAAAACCATGTACAGAAAAATAATAATGTTTATATGGACCAAAATGAGGAATTAAGAAAAATAATCTATATTTATAAATAAATAAAACCAGAATATTAATTAAAAACTATTTCAATAAAAAATCAAAAATAAGATTAGAGATAAAAGCATTCTAATCCTATAATTTTTATTATGCAATTTATAATTTTAGTTTTTGGTTGATTATCAATAACTTATATAATTTAATAAAATTTTTATTGTCGACCGACTTGGGCGTCTTAAGAATGGTACTCTATTTATCAGTTTATGTATGTGGTATATGGGTATGTCAAGATATTATTTTTGAGAGCTAGCTATTAGCCCAATTTGGACTAATAAGATTCCGTCTTAAGAATCGATTAACATTCTGGGGGAGCGGGATGAAATTCCCTTAGTTATGTTGCGTTACAACCTATGCAATATGGCAACTGAAAGTCAATAGTCATCATAATGTCTAACGGAACAAAAAAGGAATCGAAAGGATCAAATTAAAAGACTTGATGGGTAGATTTAAAAACATATAATATGTTGTATGTTGTACGTAAATAAGTACGATGTTTAAGAAAAATTTTTAAAATATCTTGAATACATTTGGCGTTAATTTTGTAGAAATTCATTATTCACTATTAAATGAAACTACGTGATATAGTATTCTTTCCACTTTCTTTAAGTTCTTAACCACGACCTAGGTTTCGCTGAATTACAACATCTTCAGGTGGGCTATTAGCAAAGATTGTATGATGTAGTATTATTTCCACTTTCATTAAATTCTTTACCACATCCTAGGTTTCGTTGTATTACAATATATTAGCATGGATTGAATCAATTAGAAAGAAACCTAGGTCGTCGTAAAGAAATTAAAGAAAGTAGAATTAATACTACATTACGTAGTTTCACTTAAAATATATCTAAATAGCATCGCTTCAAATTTGGCTTTGGGCTATTCGGCTAAGTTCGAATAAAAAATCCGGTCTTTAAATTGATAGTTGCCATTACACTGTAATTTATAAAAAAATGGAGACAAAAGTATTTAGTCCCGCCAATTTTAAAAAAGCACTGAAGGATATAAAAGAATTGAAAAGAAATTTTTCAATTAATTATTCAGTACCCAAATGAATTAGACAGAAAAAAAATAGAAATTTATAAAAGGTGATAAAAAATGTTTCTAGATTACTCCATACACTTTTATATTATCTAATCGGTTTTTTTTCTGTCGCCCCTTTTTTATTAAAAAATCATGATCGTTTGTTCTAATTATCAACAAAAAACTGACAATTTTCACTTCTATTTTTAAATGTTTTAAAAATATATTCATGCCAAATTAAAATAAGATATTTTGGGTTATGTGCATTATATTTAATATAAAATAACACCATGCGATACGGGAATTATCTTATAAGGGTTCCCTTTTTCTTTTTATGGTAAATAGATATAATAATTTCAAATAAATTATTACTGGACATTGCTTACTTATATATTTAATATCTATGTATGTTACTCAAAAACTGGGTGATTATTTAAACTTACATAAAAAACATGACATAAAATTTAATAGACCGACTTCATGCCTTTTAAGTTTCGCTCTGTCTTCTCATCTTTGTTGTCATATCTTTCATTATTTTTGTCGTTTTGCTACATTATGAAATAAGTTTGACCTAGGTAATGGAAACCTATATTAATAAAGGTAAACGCATATAATAATAATAACCCTAATGAAGAAAAACATAGGAAGTTTATCTGGATCCATAATGTGTACTGAATGTGAGTTGTAAGTTAATTATCTATACTTGACATGAATATTATTTCATTAAAATACAATGTTTCAGTAAATTTTTATGTAATTAAATACCATTTTTGCTTTGCTTCTATACTTCCCTCATAATTCAGAACGTAAAAATTTACTACGATCTTAAAGCCTGTCATAAAAAAATATCTGTAGTAGCAAAGTACAGACATTGTAGTAGCGATGTTTCAAATAGCAGGGGCACTATTTGCGAATATGAAATTGGATATGAATATTACCTAACCATTTGCATTTTATTTCAAATATTTAATATATTTGGCGTTAATTTTGTAGAAATTCATTATTCACAATTAAATGAAACTACGTGATGTAGTATTATTTCTACTATCTTTAGTTTCTTTACCACTGTGGTAAATAAATTAAAGATAGTAGAAATAATACTACATCATGTAGTTTCATTTAATTGTAAATTTTATTTGGAGTAAAATTATGTAATACTTCTCAGTAAATGAATATTTTTTAGCAACGCTAGTATTTTTAGCAACACTGTGAGGCTAAAATGACTTGACCCAAGTGAACTTTATGAATATTAAAAAAAATATTTAAAAAAAATTATTTAGAAATCACATTTAATGTTGCTTAACTTAAAAAAATATAATTGTCAGATCACTTTGCCAATAACACAGAATGCACAGTATTTTCATTAAACTATTTACAAATATTAATTTTTCACAACGTTAACATATTGTTTCCTATGTCTTGCACAAGTATAAAAATATAATGAATATAAGGATGTTTGCCCATCCCTTCTCTAAGATTCCCATATGAATAGTCCTGAGTGCTATTTATCAAGATATATGCCTTAGTACGTTTTATTACAATACCAAATTTCAACTTTCTGCCTCAAGCGGTTTCTCAGAAAAAAAAGGCTGTGATAGACGTGTAAGTGATCTTTTTGGTTTCCTTTAAACTTTTGAGGTACGAAACCCTGGAAATTGAGAATAATTCCACCTAAATAGACTAAGATCTAGCGTTTGATTCTAACGTAACGCACTATCTTCACTATCTTCACTAGGCGACCAGAGACAACTGGTCCTAAAATAAGAGGAGAACACACCTTGTGACCAAATACATGATTTCATATTTAGTGATCCACCTGCAAATAGGTCAAGCAAATATTTTAATGGTAAATAGCTTGAGAAATTGAAATGCTTAAAAAAAATATTAATTTTTTAAAATAATTTTCGTTTCGATAATCATCTTGAAATATGTACCTATGTACGTTAATACATTTTTCATATTAGTCAGTGAATTAAATAATAAATTTTCGTTTATTAAACACCCCTAAAAATTATTTTATGGGCTTAATTAATAAACGGGATAAAATTAACATCCTTTCGGTTTTGATCGATTTTTGGTAAGAAATTATATTATCAGTATAAGAGGTTTATATATTAAGGGAAATATGGACAAAAAATATCTAAAATAATTTGATAATTTCATAGAAAATACTCCATAACGCCGTATAAAATTGAAGAAACAAATTAAGAAGTCACATTAGCGAAACTTTTCGCACATTTAATGGGAAATTATTCTCAGTATAAACATATAACTTTTAAGAAACGAATTTAAAACATTTATTACATTTTTTTAAATAACGAAGTGATTATTTCTTAACTGAATTTAATTCATCAAAGTTATAGAACCAACCAATATGGAATCGAATCATAACCAAAATTGTCACATCGGAGAGATATCATACGTTCTTGAATTAAATCATTTTATATTGAAAATATTATTATCTTTTCTATGTATCCAGGTTATGCATTATTCCAATATGGATGGACCAGATAAATAATGCTTTATAAAAAAGTTATCAAGGGAACGAAGTACGACAGGAAGCAATGACGACAAAAAATCATAGTGAATGTTTCTTGTAATTACGTAGGAGAAGGAACCTAGTTATAAATAGACAAAATACCAACCCAACTTCCCACCAATGCTACTTAATAGAATTTTAAGTGTAGCCAAAGATTTATAGTTAGAGGTCTTTTAATAGTTAGTAAAACTTTAATGAAATATTTGTTGGTTTCACGAAAAAAAATTGGAACACATCTCCCAGAGCAGAGAAAATATTCATATTTCGTATAGCGTTATTTTTAGGGTTCCTTACCCAAATGACGAAAACATAACCCTCATAATTTCGTCACGTCTGTCTGTCCGTCTGTCGATCCATATATCACTAACATTTTATTCAGAGCCTCTGTATTATACGCATGGAATTTGGACGGTTGGTGACTGCTGTGAACCGCTATATAATGAAATGGAATAATTCAAAAAAGGAAAGTTAGTTATGGCAGTCCACATACGTAACCAAGGGATGAAAAAAAAATCCAATGCACATGACCTTATGGACCATCGTCATATAGGTCTTAAAAGTAACACAGGGGTTCGAAAATAACTTTTTTATTTAAGTCAATAATTAGTGAGATATGCGGTTCTAAAATGTTAAAAAGTGCCCTTTCTCTGACTTTCCAATTAAAGTGGGTAAAATACTAAAGGTGTGTAGTAAAACATAAAACAAACTTTCAACCAAAATTGGTTTGAATAAGATATATCGCGCAGTTTTTGGGATATGGGGTGCTTTGGAACGAAACAATAAGCATTATTCTTACAGTATCTATGAGACTTACAAACTTATGTTTATTTTGTTTGTGATAAGGAACCCTTCTGGCGCGAGTTCGACTCACACTTGGCCGGGTTTATTTATTTACATATTGATGTTGTGAATACACTGGAGAAGTATGTAGCACGATTCCAAAGTAGTTGTAAACTTTCAGAAATTAAAATTCTTATTAATGAAAATAACAAAAGTATCAAGAGAAACGCTAAAAATATCCTAGAATATATATAATCCCATTTTATAGAGATGTGATATAATAATTTCCTTGGAATCCTAATGACCTCCATTATCTTTCGACAAAACGAGGTCTACTTTAGTTCAGAATCATTCCGAACAAGTTAGGGACATCAGTGAGCGGAGCATCGCAGTCCTCTTAAATTACGTCAAGTCCCCTTCGGCATAAGACATTAAACACTCAAACCGTTGCATCCGGTTTCCTGACCGCGCTTTCTAAAATTACTTTCCATTGTTGAGAGATACTTTATAGTAATCACTTCCATGGATACCGTATCGGTTGTCGTTGAAGGAAAGAAGGTTCTGTCAGATAAACATATATCAGGTTTGTCATCGCTACAAATTTGTAAAACGTTTTAGGAGAGACAATGCGCATAATTAATTGTTTGTAAATAATATTCACTTGGCCATAAAATATTTCTGCATTCCAATATGGAGGGGTTAATGGTTTCTAATGCAAAACTGAATTATTTTAAATTAAATTTCGCTGCAAGCAGTTTGATTATTATGAAGTCCAATACATTAAAAAATAAAGCTTTGCAAAGTTTGTTTGAAATTATTTAAGTATATTTTTCTAAATGAATATCATTACTGGGAATAAAATTGTGAAGACTTTGTTTATTTAAAGATATTATTATTTGCAAAAATAACAAAACTATTCACAAAATTTTGCTCTGTGAATGGAATAAATTTAAAAAAAAATCAGATCAAGAATTATATAGAGGAAAATTTTAGCATTCCATCAGAAGTTCTTTAAAAACATTGTAAATAGAAAATCGCTTTTCTGATAACCTATCCCTTATAGGAAATACATGCTTTCAAAGTAAGAACGTGGAAAGGTCCGAGTAACATCTTTTGGCAGTGAAAAATAACATTAACCTTCTTAAATAGTTTAACAGCTATACTAAATATCCTAAAATGTTTTTATATGTCTAATTTATTATATGACTCTTTTAGTTTGTGTTCTACCCGTATATTTAATTACATATATATACACATACGCACGTATATTCACATGTATATATATACATGTGATAAAATGTATATTATTTAAAAAACATTTAAAACAGAGTAAAAATTATAATGTCGGGTTTAATTCAAAATCACTTATTTGTGATTTGTGAAATCTCTCAATGGAAACACTCCTTTAGAAATATTTCGTTATTTAAATGTGACATTGATTTGAGATAATATATTTATTTGCCAAATTTAAAAAGTGTCACGTAGTTACTCCCTCAAGGAAGCGACGTGTCGTTGAGCCTATAACTATAAGCTAACATATCATCAATATTTACACAATGCGCGGCGGTTCTAAAGCCTCAAACAGTCTATGTCACGCGTCTATGGTTTGAAGTGTCAAGTGGTGCTCGTGAATAGAAGAAAACTTTCGTCCTACACTCAGACTTGACGAGCCTACGATGTGGAATAAAGAAGTAAATACTAAGCAGGGTGGGAACTCTTCCATAACGAATGCAAGCTAAGGAAACTCTTATGAACGCAAAATGTTTATGTGGAATGAATTTGATGCACAAGAGAAAATCTTGAATTCAAACACAGCTAGCAAAACCCCGAAATTAAAAAGATTTTTTTTAACATGCTATATTATTAATTTTTCATGGGATAAATACTATTGATTAAGTTTTATTTATTTATTTATTTATTTATTACTTAGATGAAAAATCAACTGGCGAATATATGCTCCAGGAGTAATCTCTTTCAGTAACCAAAGTTACGCGTTAACGAGCAAATAGGATAGGCAGATAGCCACACGTCATGATAATATATAAAAGGTAAAATATCGAAAAACAACAAAAGAGACCAGAGAAAACGAAAAAATACAAATAATCTAATTTCATATGTCGGGTTGGGTTTGGGTTTGGGTTGAGGGGTAGGATAAGTAAGGAAAAGGATTCCACCTTAATCCTTTTGTCATATGCGATGAAATTTAATGTAATGTTAGGGGAGGTTTGATTTTTTCACACGGCTTATGAATGCTAGAATATACCGTCCCGGTGGAAGTTTGATGTCGGAATTGAGTTTTAGGTGATGCGTTGATATAATATTCTACTTATCCCAAACCGTTCATTAAAAAAATTGCTATGTGATATTAAATATGTTTGGAGGATTTAAATAAGCCATAAAATAGAAAAACACGATTTTTGGATTGTTGGTCAGTTTAACCGCGTAACGTGTAAAACTGCTGAATGGATTTAGATGGACTTTTTGCTTCTAAATTCACTGGAACCGGAGGAAGAATATAAGCATTTTTTTGCGAAATTTGTCTTTGGGTTTGTCAGTGTACACTTATCATATTGAAATGTTCAAGAAAATTTGAACGGAGTTTCCCCTATTCTATTTATTAGAGTCTAAGCTAAGTAAACGTTGATTTATTGGATTAAGACGTTTGGAAGTAGAGAAATAAAAAATATTGGACTTGCTTTCTTTTAACAATTTATCTCACTTTTGTCGACAATTAGCTAAATGAAATAAACTCGTCGAAGGAAGACCTGGACAACTGCAAGTATATAATAAAGTTGAAAGTGTAAACAGCATTGAATCAATTTGGGTAAAACTTGCTTTTTCGTCCTGTAATTTTTATTGTCGTATACGCTTTATGTAGTTGATATAGATTCCAACATTCATTCACCGATAAAAACACGTAGTAAATACCATACGATATACTCTACCAAATAGCATTCTATTAATTTATCTTCGTTTTCTGAAAATATATTTTGGTAAATTTTAACTGCAAATGTATCAAGTTATAGGTGGAGCTATTGTAAAAATTGTTAATCTGAACTTAATTACAGAACTTTTCAAACATATCTTTGGATTAATACCGGGACTTTCTGCCATCAGAGTTTCTTTCAATTTGGCTAGACATATCATGGGATTGCAGAAAAATTATACGTTGTAAATTAAAAAAGTTGCTCAAAATTATCATTTATAAAGAAAACCATAGTGCATTCGTTGATTTTTATTTTTGGTTAATTATGATAGTAGTACGTAACTTATAGTTTTCTATTTTATAGACTATTGTTTTTAACCATGGCTTTAATCTTTTTAGAATACTAAACTTAAAATAGCACGGTTAGATGAAATTCCATTAATTCTCTATCAGGTTTGTTAAACTCTGTTCTTTTTCGAAATAATAACTGTTTAATCAGAATAACAAAAAATTATTTTCCAACATGTGAGCCAAATTTTGAGGGAAAGTGACGCACACAATATAATCTTTGTACAACAAGGTTTTACGTTTAAATTTTTTCGTTATAATTCATTTCCATTATTCAAGAGTAAGTGTTATTAGCCTTTACAAGTTGGCAACCACTGGTGTTATATAGTAGCATTCAAGCTAGCATGTGAACGTTCGTGAGTGAGGGTGTGCGGGTGTATTTAAAAATTTTATTTTTATATTATATTTTTGTATTTCTTATATCATAAACCACAAATATTAAAGAAAATATTAAATTTAAATTAGTTCGTTAAGATATTTGTCTATAAATATCGACGGCTGCTGTAATATAATGCGGTATTTGAAGAATATAAGGATTAACGAAAAGGATTGATATGTTGTACAGGTTAATGTTAAGAATTACCTAACAAATTAAAAAAAAACTTTAGGTAAATCTTCAAATGGCTATTTATGTATTTATGATTATAAATACGTAGATATGTGTATTCTAAGAATAAAATTACATAAAATAGAGAAAATAAATTCTACTACACTTTAATAATTACATTTGTAATTTATGGACTACAAAATTTTGTACAATTGGCCTTATGTGTGTGTGGATGCGTGCGTGCGTGCATGCGTGCGTACATACGTGCGTGCATGGGTGCATGCATGCGTACATACATGTGTGCATGCATGCTTGCGTGCGGGCAAACAATTATGAGTTAATAACAATATTAATAGAAATTTTAACAAATTTTTTGACATAAGTCTGAAATAATTTTCTTTTGATGCATGAGAGGCCATTTTAAATATATTGTTAAGGATAAGCCAAATAATTTCCAAACGTCTCATTATGAAGTAAACATGTTCACGATGATATTCTGTAAGAGATCTCCTGCCATCAATGTTGGTCTTCATGGATAATTTAACCACTGGATAACGCATCAACATAAAATCTCTAGCCGCGCGGTGGCACAATTTATGCCACCGTTCCAGGCAAAGAGCTTACGCGCCTTCAGTAAGAAAACGAACGTCACAGCGAAAGTTTCTCGTAATTTTAAATCAAAATTAATTAAACCATGCCTTCTTGTGCTATAAAATATTGCCAAAACAGAAGCACTACATAATCACTTCAGAAAAACGGAATTACTTTTACAAGTAAGTACATTGTTAACTATTATTAAGTATATCTTCGTATGTTACAGTCAGATCGCCGGCAGTGATTCCGCTACATTGTTGATTTTTTCGCCACTAGAGATGCGTCGCGCCGCTACCGATGACCAAATCGATACTTTTGTTACTATATACTTATATTTGATTCTATACTATATACTTATATTTCATTTTATACTTCGTTTTGTTACTATATAGTTATATATAACTTATCATTTTAGGTTCCCGAACTGCCCGCACCGAAAAGAAACATGGATACAGGTGGCTGGGCAATGGGAGTAATGGTTTCCAACAAAATCAAGTACTATTTGTTCCAAACATTTTGCCACTCATTTAGTAGCAACAAGTCGAAACAAGAGAAGGCGTTTATTGAAGTCTGCGGTACCAACCCTGTATCTACCGGCATATGTAAGATTTTTTTGAATTCTTTATTTATTAACGACAATTGTTTACATTGTGAAGTCATCTTTTTACAAGTATAATTCTTAGTCTTATTCTTAAACGATTTTTAATTCTCTGAAGGTTGTTATACCATCAACATCTGGCCAGCAATTAGAATCGACATTATTAAATACGGAAAGTCCTTTACCTACAACTAATATCCAAATTCATACACCTCGGAAAAAGAAAATGGCAGAAACGATCCAGAAGTTGAAGATTACATCGGAGCAAAGACTAAAGAAAATTAAACTTAAGAAAAAGTAAGTTTAAGTTTAAGAAAAAAATTTCTAACTTGGAGGAGTTGCTGAAAAATTTAACTTCGAAATCATACATAACCGAGGAAAATAAGTCAATTCTTAGTAGTGTCGGTGTACAGCTTGCGTATTTAATGAGGCGACAGTTACTTAAGTCAAGTAAAGGATATATTCCAAAAGTAAAATATTCTCCAGCCCTAAGATCATTTGCTTTGACTCTGAACTTTTATTCAGCCAAAGCGTATGACTATGTACGTAAAACTTTCAATACTTGTTTAACGTCATCACCCACTTTAAATAAATGGTATTGCAGTATTGAAGGAAAACCAGGATTCACAAATGAAGCTCTCATTTCTATCAAACTGAAAGCTGAACAATCCAAAACAAAATTATTATGTAAACTTGTAATAGATGAGATGGCTTTAAGACAAAAGATTAAATGGATTCCTAACTAGAAACGTTTCTATGGGTATGTAGATTTGGAAACTGGTGTTGAAAGTGATTGCATGGATGTTGCTAAAGAAGCATTAGTTTTTTTATTAGTAGCAATTAACGCAGTGGAAAGTGCCTGTTGGATATTTTTTGGTGAATGTTGTAAGCGGTAGTTTGTTTTAAATTTGGATTCGGTTGCTTTAAAATGCATTGAAACTGTTAGTAAAATAGGAATAGAAATAGTAGTTTTGACTTTTGACGGATGCCCGTCTAATCTATGGTAAAAATCTTAGGCTGTTCATTGGAACCAGATAATTTGAAGACCAATTTCATTAATCCTTCAACTGGAAAACCAATTGCAGTTTTTTTGGATTTATGCCACATGCTTAAATTAATTCGCAACTGCTTTGAAGCCCATCGAGAATTTTATGATAACACGGGAAGAAGAATCTTTGGAAGAATTAAACAGGTTACAGGAATCAGAAAATTTCCACATGGCAAATAAACTATGAAAAGAGCATATTCATTTCAAGAACAAAATAATGAAAGAGAAACTAGCGTCACAATTATTTAGTAAAAGCGTCTCAGAAGCACTTATTTTTTGTGATTCCCATTTAAAATGAAATGAATTTGAATCTGTTTCGGGAACGGTAAATTTTTTAAACATTATAAATGACGTTTTCGATGTATTAAATTCAAAAGTTCACCAATACGGATATAAACGAGCCATGAACAAGGAAAATAAGTCTGATTGTTTGACTCTTCTTGAATCCTCTAGTTTTTACTTGAAAACAATTACAACACAATTCTGTAAGCGTCAGGACATAAAAAGTATTAACCTAATAGATACCAATCGAAAGACTGGATACATAGGATTTTGCGTGTGCATAAATAGTGCAAAATTTTTATTTGTACATTTAGTTGATAACCAAGATGCTGTATTAACGTATTTCCCTGTGCATAAGATCAGTCAAGACCACATTTATTTTTTTCTAATATAAGATGCCATGGAGGTGGTAATAATAATCCGGCGGCTAGGCAGTTCCGAACAATTTATAAAAAAAATTTAACACACACTGAGCTATCCAACAGTGATCGTGGAAATTGCGTTCCACTAGAAAATATTCATATTTTAAATTGTTCATCAGCGGTACAAAATATAAATATGACGTGCGAAAAATATAAATTTGTCGACGAAGACGGAAATATTAGCGATAATTTTGAAAATGTTCCACTTCTTGATGTCAAATATCTAACACTATCCACATTTTCTAAAAAAGTAATTGAGTATGTTTCTGATTTCATAGTCCATCCTTTAATAAAAACCGTGAAATGTGAAATCTGTATTGGTGCACTTATAGCGTCCCAACCATTGTCCAACAGTCTTATAAACATAAAAGATATAGGTAATCTTATGTATCCTTCGAAAGATGTTATTAAGATTTGCTGTAGATGTGAATTGATCCTGAAGAAATGCTTACAAAGTAGCGATTGTAAGCACATCAAACCTAAATATACTACTTGTTTCATAACGCCACAAGTTTTGAAATCCTTTATTGGCATAACCTTATTTGAAGATTTATTAACGCAACAATTTGATACAGCTCCTTTGTTAAATCATTTAATAGATTTAACCAACGCGATAATTCATAAATACTTAAATACCAGATTAACTTTTTTGATGAGAAATTATGACCCGACATTTACCAAACGACAAATATTTAATAAATTGGTTCTATTCAAAGGGCAGTAGTAATACGCTCTTGATTTCTATCACAATTACTATTTTTTTATCACTTTAATTATCAACTAAACAAACGTAGCAGGTTTCAAATAAATATTTTTTCCTTTCTAAATAGACGCAGACCAATGAAGTTAGTTTTCGCATTCAACTTAGTAGTTTATAAACTACTTTTTTTGAGTACTGAGGTTTCCTACCAATCATTATTCCTATCCAGGTTTGGAAAAAAATTGAAACTTTTAACAAATTTTTTGCTTGATGTATTTATGGCTATTTAAAAAAAGTTGAATGTTTTATTTTGTTTTTTTATCGATTACTTAACATTTTCATCAAAATGTTCTCTTTTATTGTTAATATATTCTTATCATATTTTCAACCAACTTTTTCACTAGTTAATAAATCCATTTTATTTGTTGTCGATTGGAAGAGCTTGCTTCTGTAGCTATAAATACGCCTTATGTTTGTAAACATGTATACAATAAATTAAATAAATTAATAATACATATTATATTATTATTGTATACTCCATACCATTCCGAGAGGGAATGTTTGTAAACAAAACATGTTGACAGTTCAGGCATTATAAACATTTTTTTCTATTCACGTTAATAATATAATATGGATTTATTTGGCATTTATTACTAAAATTGTTTATTTCTCTGAGATTTGTATAATCGAACGAATCGACAAGAAGTGTTATCCTTTTTTTTCAGTAAATTTCAGAATTTATATTAGCAAAATAACGGAGTAATATATATATATATATATATATATATATATATATATATATATATATATATATATATGTATATATATATATATATATATATATATATATATATATATGTATATATATATATATATATATATATATATATATATATATATATGTAACATTATTTCGTGCCATAGTTTATTAAGTTAATATAGTGATTATGATTTAATAAAAACCTTCTTTTTATATAACGATGTTTTTAATTTGTTAAAACCCTTACTTTAAAACATATCGAATATATTTGGCGTTAATTTTGTAGAAATTCATTATTCACAATTAAATGAAACTACGTGATGTAGTATTATTTCTACTTTCTTTAATTTCTTTACCACGATCTAGGTTTCGTTGTATTACAACATCTTCAGGTCGAATATTAGCAAAGAATCTTTGCTTAAGGTGTTGTAATACAACGAAACCTAGGTCGTGGTAAAGAAATTAAAGAAAGTAGAAATAATACTACATCACGTAGTTTCATTTAATTGTGATTAAAACATATCGAAAATACGTAAGTATCGCGCAAACTACATCTCTCATGCTACCCCAAGAGACAAAGCACTGATTGGCTAACGGTGTCACGTGGTACGTTTACTCTAATTTACTCTAATCGAGTAGTGGCTAGCTTGGTTTTCATACAAATGTGTTCTTATGCGCTATCCAGTTGTTAACTTATCCATGTTGGTCTTGGTTGACATACTTCGACAGTAATGGTTCTCTACGTTCTTGCTAATAACTCGCACGTAAACTTCGCGTTGGAAAGTTACTCGCATAAAATGTCTACCTAAGCGTGACACGGCATTAGATGTAACGAATTTCAGACCAATCGCTACCCTTATTACCCCGGCTAAACTATTTGACTTCATTTTACATCGCGACATCTATTCGAGCTACAGAGTGCTGAGCAACATGGGTTTCAAGTCCGACATTAAGTTATCATGGAACTTGTATATTCCTTGATTATGTTTGTTATTACGACGATCTCTAGTTTCGACTACATTAAGCACATTTTTTATTTCTCTATCTATTTATTTATCATTTATAGCAAAAACAACCTATAAAAATCATAGTGAGATACAATGAGCAAGCCTTTCAAGTATTAAGTTAACTTGTATCCTAATATTATGCGTATATACATATTTGTAAGATTCAATAAATACTCAGAAATTTTACAATTCATTAAATTAAATTATAAAATATGTAATATTGGTAAACAAACAATAAATGTTTCAAGTCATTGAACTCAGTTCTCAATTCAAAAAGCGCTATAATAATTATCAGCAAGAGAAATAATAATAATACAAACTAAAAACAATAATATATCTTTAATAATAAAATTCTTTCAAACGACTAAAGCTTGTATAGTGTAAAAAAATAATATATCTTTAACAATAAAATTCTTTCGAAGGCTAAAGCTTGTATAGTGTAAAAAAATAATATATCTTTAACAATAAAATTCTTTCAAAAGACTAAAGCTTGTATAGTGTAAAACAATAATATATCTTTAACAATAAAATTCTTTCAAAAGACTAAAGCTTGTATAGTGTAAAAAAATTGTATATCTTTAACAATAAAATTCTTTCAAAAGACTAAAGCTTGCATAGTGTAAAAAAATAATATATCTTTAACAATAAAATTCTTTCAAAAGACTAAAGCTTGTATAGTGTAAAAAAATAATATATCTTTAACAATAAAATTCTTTCAAAAGACTAAAACTTGTATAGTGTAAAAAAATAATATATCTTTAACAATAAAATTCTTTCAAAAGACTAAAGCTTGTATAGTGTAAAAAAATAATATATCTTTAACAATAAAATTCTTTCAAAAGACTAAAGCTTGTATAGTGTCCGTGGATGACTTTATGGAGTAATGAGCTTATATCTTATATAAATATTTCATGTATGAATCCCATATAAATATTTGTTTAATATATTAAATTAAAATATTAAACATATAATATGGATAAACGATAACATAACAACTGTAATAACGGTTTGTTGTTTAATATATATTTAATATAATTGAAGTCAGCCTTGCTATAATAATCAGCAGTAACAAAATTATTAATAATGATAACTACGTTCATTTTAATATGGATTTCTAAAAAAAGAAAATATAATGTAAATGCTTTCAAACGACTTATGATTTTATAGTATCCGTTTAATTTACTGTTTGTATTGAGGGTAATGAGCTAGCGAATATAAGCAATGAGGATGGAACATTTTGTCACGATTATAACAAAGCCTGGCAAGTTTCGATAAGTACAATCTGGACTTGGTTTTAATTCCGCCGTAATCTGATAATGAACTAATAACTTTGCTAGTTCATTCGTATTATACAACAGATAGAAATAATATACGATAGAAGGAGAAAAAAGTACAATAGAAATAATACACGATAGAATAAATGAAAAAGTACAAAGATAATTGTATCCTATCCAGAACATAATTTGAATATAAATTTTACACTAACAGATAGACAAGTAGACTGTGCAAGAGTGGGATACTACAAAGGTGTCTAAATTTTTGAAGTGATAGATACAATATACAAAACTATATATTGTACAAAGCCAAGTAAGTTGATAATAAAACTTGTGTAAAAGATGATAGGAATAATATACAAAGTTACATATTGTACAAAACCCAGTAAGTTAATAAGAGAACATGTGCAAAAGATGATAGAAATAATATAAAAAGTTATGTATAGTACAAAGCCAAGTAAGTTGATAATAGAACGTGTGCTAAAGATTATAGAAACAATACACAAAGCGATATATGGTACAAAGCCAAGTAAGTTGATAATAAAACTTGTGTAAAAGATGATAGAAATAATATACAAAGTTACATATTGTACAAAGCCCAATAAGTTGATAATAGAACGTGTGCAAAAGATGATAGAAATAATATAAAAAGCTATGAAAGCCAAGTAAGTTGATAATAGAATGTGTGGAAAAGATTATAGAAACAATACACGAAGCTATATATTGTAAAAAGCCGAGTAAGTTGATAATAGAATGTGTGCAAAAGATGTTACTTTGATATCTATATTTGAAATAGAATTGATATTTTCCATTTCTATTTCCTATCGATTTCCTCTTAGGGATGTTAAGTTTCCATTCCTTGTTTGTTTACGACGAGGGAAAACAAATTTGTCAAATTGTATCATCCTACGTCTTTTGTACATTAGTATTCATACGTCATTCGTACGTCTTATGTATATTTGTATTCATGTTTAATCTTATAGCTTAAATTTTGTTCTAAAATTATTTTTTTTTCGGTATGTGAGCTTAAGTAAATAAAGAGATAAGTAAATAAGAGGAGGGGTTGTTTTTGTGCCTTTCTTAAGACATATTTGAGCTACACAGTCGTATTCAGTTTAAATTGCGTCAACATGACGGATGGATGTCGCTTGTACGTTGTAAAAAATTGTGTTTAACGAAAGTTAAGTTTTATTTGAAAAATATCTGTATGTAAAACCTAATAATTTTAAGCTAATTCATTCTTTGCACTGAGCTGTGGCATATGAATATTACCAATAATTACAATTAACAAATGATCCATAAGGTATGTTCGTAAAAATATACCGATTTATTGGAACACTAATGCATGTTAAAATAACAAATTATAAACATGTTAGAATTTTATCGTTCACAGACATTTTAATGTGCAGTAAAAACAAATCATTATGTTCAGGCAAGGGCGGCGAAAGAATATACACTACACAAATATATACACTATTGTGGTCAATAGATATCTTAGCCTATATATGCTCGCCGTCTTCCTCGTACTGGAGAAGGTACTCTAACGTCAAGGACTCACGTGCAGCCAAGCACACACTATTGCTCCGCTCGACGTAGCCCGGTCGCCCCAAAGCACTTTGTAAAGTCTGTCCTGAATTTCGCTATCGTTGGCTGAAATGTTAGAGGCAACGTTGGAGGAAACCTTAAATCGTAATTTTTTAAGATTGGCTGAATTTATAATTTAAAAATCCATATTTTTGAGTACTACCCTGTCAACCACGCAAGTGATATAATTTTAACACACTTACATTGATCGTGAAATATTGCGAGAGGCACTCAATCATGATGATGATAGCTTTTGATTAACAATTAGTTATTTTTGCATTTACTTTGAATTTATTAATTAATGTTCATATTGTTCTGTAAACTATTCCACTTTTTGCCCTTGTATATATACAAAATCCCGAGGCAACCTGAATTAAGTCATTAGGTTTTTAAAAAATAAATACTTAAATTGGTTTCATGGTTTTACTTTATTTGGAAATAATTATAGGTAACTGGACATAGTATTAATTTCAAAAATGGTATTTATAATGAAAGAAAAATTATGAAACTGAAACTTTCTTAAGCGACTTTAAAGGAATTTATTCAAAAGCTTAGTAAGTGAGAAAGATTTTATAAAATCTGTTAAGGTAAGCTCTTGGTAAATTTACTAAAGAAAATGGTATATTATCTTCGGGGGAAATATATATTTGGTATGTTGAAACAATGTAAAATATTACTGAAAAATATTGCCTAACTTTCTGAGGTCAAAATCAAGCCTTCAATATTTATAAGAGAATAAATCACTACAAATAAAAAGACTATATATAAATAATAAGAGGAAATAATAAAAATAATATTGACATATTTTTAGAAACTTACGAAATTCTGTAAGCCGCAAGTCGAATAAACGCAAGGTGAAGTAACAGTGACGTAACAAAATTCATATGTTACATCTCCAATAATGCTCCGGTACCCTCTTAGTTTAGTCGACTCAAGCACATAATACGGTACGGCTTGGAGCATCTTACTTTGACCGAAAAGTTGTCGGAAGGAGATATTAGTTATATGATCCGATACAGATTTTTTTTTGCTATATGTATTTATTAAGTGATATATAGTGTAGAGAATATAACAACCAAGTCTAATCTAGTTACATAAGGCAAAATATTGTAAGTCATAAGACCAAATGTGACGAACGCAGAATAATTAATTGTTTCGTTGAAACGCTATAGTAAACTTACATATTTACTCAAAACGGAGGACACGCGGAAATGCCATAAAAACTTCTGACTAGCAATAAGTCGTAAACCACCAATATAACTCCATAACCTCATTCCTGAAGCCAATGGAATGGAATAAAATACTAGGGTTGGTCTCGCAAAACCAGAAGAAACCTAGGCAGACGATGAGCAATGCGCTAAATGAATCGTATTTATATCAAGCAGTGATTACTCGATAAATGAGTGTTCCTTTTCATGTAATTTTTCCTAAAGTAAAAACTTTATCTTTTTAAAATAGCGAATTAGCAAATTTACGAATGATTCTGATGAAATATTTGGTTCTTAACTTTTAACTAAGCCAATGTCGAATCATCAGACAATGTTTGTTTAATGCAAATATAATTTTTACATATCAATAAAATGCAGGAATTCTATATTACATATCGCCTCTGTTATCATCAGCCATCTAATTTGCCATTAGAAAAATGTTCAGTATCAATAGAAGTTGCATTGCAAGTTTTCCACATAGAAAGTACGTAGTAAGTACATATAAAAATTTAAATAATTTAAATACAAACACAAATTATATTTTTCATCATGAATTACTTTGTTATTTCAAAGCGCTATTTTTTCATAATATATGACCAAATATATCGGGAGTTTCTCAACAAGCAATCAAATTTATTATAATCACTTTGGTCAACACTTTTTATATAAACTTTAAATTAGCTTCTAAAAATCTGCAATTTTTTAATTACGCTATTTAAAATTATGAAAAAAATATTTAGGGTATTTAAATTATAAACCCCACCAACATATGAAATTAAAATGGAAACTTCTGTTCAAAAATATTTAATTTGGCTCCTCTATAATTTCGATATGAATGTATATTAAATATTAATTAATTGACATATGTGCAAATAAATATGATTCTGTCACAAT
Source organism: Druceiella hillmani (assembly GCA_039881145.1). Taxonomy (NCBI): domain Eukaryota; kingdom Metazoa; phylum Arthropoda; class Insecta; order Lepidoptera; family Hepialidae; genus Druceiella; species Druceiella hillmani. The sequence continues at coordinate 53,543,396 of JAYKKI010000003.1, forward strand.
AACAACTTTGAAGTCTCAACGTTAAACGGTTATCGAAAAAAAAGCTGTGACAAAGAAATTAACAGACACGCGAGTGATCATATTAAGATTCGATTTTTCCTGTTGATATAAGGAACAAATAAAACTATTTAAAAAAGAAAGAAAAAGTTTTTCATGTCTTAATAGTTCTGATATTAGCCTTACTATTTAACGTAATGCATTACGATTACATAAGACACTTATATATTTCAGAAAAGAAATTTAAAAACTACCTATGTAACTTCAAGTAAACTAAACTTCACGTATGTAAATTCAAGCACTCTAAAGTTCTCTATAGATTTAACACGTGTAAATAATTTTATTCACAAAATAAACATTTTGCTGTTTTCTTTTTAATCACTATATGGTAAAGTTGCCTTTGTTAAACTTTGTAAGTTTTGGTGTAGTAAATTCCATCGTCTGTGTAAGAGATACATTATTGGATTATGTAAAGTCCGAAAGCCAGATTGAAACAGGATGAAATGACGGATTTTGCAATATTTACTGAAAGTTATTTCATTTATGTTGTAAGCATATTTTTGGCTATTTTTAATAAAACAAAAAAATATTAAAGTTTTAGTTTCAAATTCCATGCACGACTTGTAATATTTTCAATGCCTTAATCAAGTCATAACAGTTTTAGTTTCAAGTTCTATGTACGTCTTTTAATGACTCCAAAGTTAGAGCCTTAGTTAAGACTTTTAAAGCCAAAAGAACAAAACCGACTAGTTGTTTTACTTAAATATTCCTAACTTACCTTTAATCCGGTTAAATAAATTTGGTCATTTATTATCCTCTTCATAGATGCCATAATTAGGGTGAAAGATTTTACAATAATGTTCACTGTTTGAACATGCCTATTGTGTTTCTTGGTTGTTATGGTTTAATGCGACAACAAGTGAAATCTCTCTCCAAGAATCTACTCTTTCATTTTATCGAAGGCGTTTTTAAATAGTTTTTTTACAATAAAGAGCTTTTTCACAGCAGTTTAGCACAATCTTATAATCGTGGTATAATGTATCGTGTTTCATAATATGTGCACATTTTATTTTGAAAAATAATTTACTGATTACATTTCCTAAAGTGTTTTTTTTATTTTCGATACTATATTGTAAAATGGCAGTTTTGAAAGTTTAGTTATTAGCTATCTCTCTAATAAATAAGCTGTCCTGCAGTCACTTAAGTCAAAAATATCCTAATATTTAATCACTTTCCGACATATAATTATATAGTGGATCCTGTCGTGGTAAAGTTATCACCCTGTCGTGGTAAGTAATCATAGTGAGAATTTTTTCTTAATATTACATATACGAATATTTGTTGCAGTATTAATTTTTAATTCAATAATAGCTTTCTTAAAAAAATATTTTCTATCCATATCCATTTGTTAAAAATTAACTATTTTTAATAAAAAGCCTACTGTTCTATTACTTTCCTTGAAACAAAATAACCTCCAAAAAATGAAAAAAGCATAAAATGAGCAGATTTTGTATTAATATCTTTTGTCTTTTTTTGCATTGTCTGAAAGATGTGTAACTATAGACACTTAAAATACTTAATAATCTAATATATTTCACTAAACATATCGCAAATTCTATATTTTCATTGGATTTGGTGTTGTTTTGTTTTCCTGCTGGGATTCCAGGGAGACTTGTTAACATGAAACGTATTGGATTATTTTAGGGATGATGAATTGATTAATAAAATTAAATAGTCGTTTCGTTAATAATTAAACAGCTGTTATTGTGATTATATAGTTAAGATTTTAGCAGTTATTGCAGTATGAGCCAGTAATAATAATACAAACTCACACTGCAAATACGAGTATGTAGATGTAAACTATCTATTGCTGTACATAAACGGATTGTATTACAAGAATAAAGAGAAATTAAATTACAATGGTAGACTGTTTTTTGTGTAGTGTAATTGTGTAATTTATGATAGTTTTATTACATTTCACTATTTCTGTGACAAAAAAAACTTCCATAAGGTATACATAAATATTTGGAGTATCGGTAAGATTATTTAAAAGATAGATAAAAAAAATTACAAAAAGGAGAAAAACAATATGTGAACTTATGGGAAAAGCAAAAAACACTACACCCACATGTTTTTAAGAGGTTTTTATTGCACAGATTAAGAGAATAAATGGAAGCAAAATCTATATACAAAACTACCAAATATTTCTAAAATAACAAACAACCGGGTTATAGCTAGCACGGTTTAAGAAAATTAAACCATCCGAGAACAACCTGGAAAAAACTTATGTTTACTGTCAATTCATATATATTTTAATAAATTAACTTTGAATGTATTATTTAAGAATTGTACAAGAAATACAGATTAAGCAAAAAACACGTAATTAATTGCATCAGTTTTGACTAACAGTCGATGACTAAGTTGAGCAAAGAATGTTTTACTCAAGTTTATTTTCAATACTAGTGGTCATACTCGTAGAAAAATATTTAACTATGAGGCAAAACTATGATAAATATATTTCATCACGTAATCTTCCTAATAAATGCACTATATCAAGTCAATGAATGTAATAAAAAAACAAAGTCCTGGCTACCGTAGGGGGTAAACTACATAAGATCACATTTAATAGTATCGGATCAGTATTAGTGGTGTCACTACTTTATTTATAACACTATCATAAGTCGTACGAAACTCAAAACATAAAACGAAATTGGAAGCCTTGAACAGCAAACGACGAAATATTGACTATTTATGAAATTTCTGCGGGCAAACTAAAAAATAAAATAGTAGAAAAAGTTTAAATAGGAAAAGTGTAAACTACTTACTTACGTAACAATTTTAACTTAAATAAATATAAATATTTTGGTTTTCAGTATTTTCAAAAATTAGCTGCTCAATTTTTTAAATGGATGAAATTTCTTATAGGATTATTACTAAAGGTAGTGAATAAGAGTAAAACTTGTAGACACGTCGAGTTGTGAGTTAGGTTTAATATGTATCTTTTGAAACTTTTTCGGCACTTGTATTTTTTTTATTTTCACAGCAAAAAGGTAATCTTAAAAAAAAATTTTTCGACTACCACAAAAACCAAATTCGTAAATTAAAATACGAGACCACAATTCTGACAATAAAATGCCACAAAGTGTGTTTGAACAAATTTTGACATTTAAATTCAGTGAGATATAAAAATACAAAAAATACTTACGGTCGATAATAAGAGTTCTAAAAAGCAGAAAAATGCAAAACGACAAAATCTTGTATCCCCAAAAAGGCAAAACAGGGTTTATGCAGTACGAAAACAAAGTGTTAAAAGGAAAAAATAATTAAAAATGGTCCAAGAAGAAAATGCCGTCCGATACGTAAATACCATACTAATAAATTTAGAAATCGCGTACGGAAGTTAAATGCTGTATATTTATTAAAGACCACGATGTATGCGTACGTATATTTAAAAAAGGAAACCTTTTAACGAGTAATAATTTCCTGTCTATCGAAGAAAATTTTAAAAAGTTACAACTGTCTTTTAATTCGATGTTCCAGGATACAATTACCACCTTCGTAAAGGTATGTTTTAACATTTGAATTTATTGTGCGCTTCGATTTATGTAGATTGAAATACCGCAGTTATTTTAATTTCATTTCAAACACATTTAACTAAAGGAATTTAATCGAGTATCGAGTATTAAACAATGTTCACTTTTTAGATCAATTATTGACTGAACCCCATAACTTAAATGTTAAGAAATTAACTAGCGAATGAAAGTTTAAGGTCTTCATGCGAATATAACTTGAAAGTTACTAATTAATAACCGATTGTAAAATAAAGGTTACTATGATTGCTCTTGCAAAGGTGAAGGTCATTAAGTTGACTGCCGATATAGCTTGATGGTCACTATTAACAAGCAATTATAACTTAAAGATTGATAGAGCAATTTCAGTCTATTTTTAATTAGATTCTTTCAACAAAGGATTTGTCTGTGTATGATTAATAACGATTAGAAAAACAGAGATCAGTCCACAAAAAAGCTAATTAAGTCTAAGTTGGACTTTGGCTTGGGACAGAGTCTCATGTCTATTTTTAAATATATATATATATATATATATATATATATATATATATATATATATATATATATATATATATATATATATATTAATATCCATTTCATTAGAGAAACGTTAAAAGGAGTACATGCACTTCCGTGAAAAAAAAAGGTTTAAACAATTGTAATTTTTTTGTTAAAGACATAGTTAATTAAATCTATAGCAACAGTTTTCATAGAATTCAAGCAATAATTGTTAAAAGTGTTTCTATATTTGTGCTAGAGTTTGATTTTTCAAAGAAATATTGTAATTTATTTTTCGATTATTTTCTTGATCTTAGTTTTTTCACCAAAAAACTATGAAAAGAAAAAATCTACGAAAAGATGTTTCTCATGTGTATTTCTCATTTATGCATATTTTTCATTGTGCAAATATATTTATTTTGAGTCAAATTTAAAAAAGTTGTGTTCATGACTTTCGTCAAGTGTATTCAGACTCTCTCGAAAACCATTATCTCTCTACCTAATTATATTAAGTCTCTGCTCTATGAAACAAAATTAATTACTATATAATAAAAATACAGAATCATATAAAAAAATCTACAGTTACTGCTGAACTCTTAACAATAATATAATTATCTAAAATTATTTTTATCCGACATAAATAATAAGAAATAGTTAAGAAAAGGCTGATGAAATAATCGCTTGAAACCTGAATATCGATGCGTAAAATTTCAGTGTCAAAAGTAACTTATTATCATTATAATCACATTTATATATAGGGCATTTGAATTACACACTTATCTTATGAGTAAAATATTTCACATATAATAATTTATGTGAAAGAAAGTAGGGTTGAACTATATAATATCATAATACTCTATAATATCATACATGGTTCATTACTTGGGACTTGATATATAGTCAAAGATCCCAACTAAGGTCATTCTGTACCCATCTGCTTACCCAATGAAAAGTATTTATTTTGTAAAATATAATAATTAAACAAATATATAGTAAATGGGTTTTTGACGAAAACATATTTAAGGCATGTGTGATGTATACGTTAATGAAAAATAATGAGATTATTGTTCTTTTTATTTAAATCACTTGCTTTTCTAATGAATTGATTACCAATCGAAAGTAAAAACTATATAGGACTTACAAAAATTAGGTTGCCTATATTTTTCTATTCACTACTGCCGGGTTGCCAGGTATTAACAGGTGAGTTGATACTAGGTAATTTGTGGCCCGGTTTCGCATTGATGTTGCTATGCTCGTAATGCTGTATAACTGCGAGTCTACCGCTTGCCTTATATAGGTTCCCCGTTATCAACCTACCATCATTTGAACGTATTATTTAACTTACAGAAATACGCATTCACAACTTTTCGATTATTTCTTGGGAAACTATTGTATAAAAGAGAAGTGTCGTCTATTTTTTTGAAGGAAAAATGTTATTATATATAATGAATATATATATATATATATATATATATATATATATATATATATATATATATATATATATATACTATGGCGAGCTTTAATGCAGAACTTTTTGAGAAGTATAATAATGCCACACATTGATTCCGTGTATTTCTAATGATTTAAGTAACCCAAGCCAAGTTACCTCTGCGGCGAATGCTATTTTCCAACTTCGCCGAGGTTTATCGTCAGGGGTTGGATAATTTTCCTTAAATATTAGTCAATTATACCTTTATTAATTTCCTCGTAAACCGATTTATTTATTAACGAAAACCAGACTAAAATCGTTCAGTAGTTGGTGAAAAAATCGTAAATATGCAGACAGGCAGACGCAGCGGAGGACTGTGGTTTTTAATATGTATTGATTATGTAAATCTCAATAATATAAATCTCAATAATACTCTAAAATCAAGTTATTTATAACTTGATTTTAGAGTTCCGGAATAAAACGAGAAATCTTTAAAACTCTCCACACCCTGAGTCAGACTCATCTTTTCGTTCATTTCAGCCACAAAATTTTCGAAGATTTATGCTTGTTTGCATAAATTTAACAACGTACAATATATATATATATATATATATATATATATATATATATACTATAACTACGTAATCCTACATTCTACGTGTTCCAATATAAGCTCGACTGGTTTTTATTTGTTTAAAAACTAACAAAGTAATTGTTTGTAAAACCAATAATTGCGTATTTGACAAATTTATTTTACTCAATATATAATTCAAATGTATATATTTTATGTGTGTTTATACGACGAATAGTTATATGTACATTAATCGATAAAAATCTGTTTAAATAATTTATCTATTTTTTTGAAAAACGTATGTTGAAAATAATGTCAGTAATTTTTTATTGTATATTAATCATAAGGTAGTTTAAAGCGTTCAGCAAATAATATCCGTTTCGAATTTTCCGGTAGATCAGTATTATATTTAGTTATATATGAAGCGAGTGCGCTATTTAAACTCATTTCATGTTATTTGTTCCGGTACACGGTCAATGTTCTTTTCTTATTTTCCTAGCGTCACAAGCTTATTTTCTGAAAGGTTTGTTGAACGTTTATTTGTGTCTGGCGCCCGAGGATACGTTTATTACATTTCATTATTATTGTTATTATATTTATTGCAGACTTTTTCATATCAATCCTAAATGAGTGGGAATCCGGTAATATTGGTGTCAGTTAAATTATATAACTAATATTTTTAGTGTTACTCTAGTTCGCAATGTTAATTAAGGGTTTGAATATGTGATATATATGATATTGTGTTACGTAGTTACGTACCTGTTTCTTAACTTCTTTTTTGATGATTCACATAAACAATAACATTCACGCATTAACTATATCAATTTTACCAACACCATATTAGTATATTTCATATCAATTTTATATTATTTGAAGATTATATATAATATTATATTTGTAATTATGCGTAATTAATTTTTCTATTTTAATTGGTAAGTAAAATCAATTTTTTTCCGAATCTCTTTAAGAACATTGCACGTTTTTTTCGTATTACTCACGATAACGTAAGCCATTTTTCTTTTAGAAATCAAACGAAATTGTTTAAAGATTTAGTAAAATCGTTAAACAGGGGACAACTAAAGAATATTTTTTTTTAATTTATAATCTAAAAATTTGATCTCACACATACACACTGTAACTTTATTAAGACATTATAAATTAATCATTTTTCATTTTAACGCGTGAATGCAGCGTCATTTCCGTCATTTCCACGAAATTTAAAGTTTTATTTTGTATTTAAATTAGACACTCATACAGTATATTTTTAATGAAATTAGAAAAAAAATTATTTTACTATGGAACTTTAATACTATGAATTTTTTGAAATGATAGAGTTAATTTATGTCAAGGCATCTATCGCCATTCAATGATAAGTGCCGTTAAAGTGACAATTAAGTTAAGATGAGTTTATAACTGTGACGTAATAAAATATGCATTTCCTATAATATCTAACTTTCTTTTTCCTTTCATAACCTGTTCCCTTCGTCCATTTCATGTTATTTCTTGGGTTATTCATATGAGTTTATTGTGTGCGTGTGTGTATGTGTGTATGTGTGTGGGTGTGTGTGAGTGTGCGCATGCGTTTGTGCGTGTGCGTGTATGTGTGTGTGTGTGTTGGTGTGTGTGTGCACGCGCGTGTGTCTGCAGGTGGTATGCGCATATTTGTCTCTATTTCTATATAAACGTGTGTTTTGTATTTATATTTTTTGATTTTTTTACTTTTTAATTGCAGCCACATTTATAATATGTTGCAGTATACAACAATAATATTCATCGATTTACTAGTATAAAAGATCAATACCATAAAAATAAATCCATCATACATGTCAATTGTGTACAGTAAGGACTTTAAATATGTAATTAATTTAATCAATAAATCATTAGGAATTTTTTAATCTATAAATAATTTATCTGAATATATTTCATTTGTCTATTTACGTACAGCACAAATCACACTCTAGTTCAATATCAGTCAAGGGAATGGATAGTTGAACATCGCAAAGGAGTGAAGATTTTTATACAATTCGATTAAGTACAAAGAACTAGGGTTTTCTCGAGAAGACGGATCATGAAATTTTCTTATTGATAATTGAAATATAAATTCTTTTAGGTAAAATGTATCTTCTGAGCTGCAAAAATAATAATCTGACGTACCCCGTAGAATGAAAAGGAATTAATCACACCCTCTTGTACAAATATTGAAAGTACAAATTTTTAAAAAAAACCTCACGTACAAATATTGAAAGGATGTATTTTGAACACAGTCAGTAATCAGTCTATAAGTGTGGCTCGCAAATAGTTTTTTATTTTGTGTGCGTGGCTTCAAATAAAACATGTGCTAAAACATCATAGAAATTAAACGAAGAAAAATACCTAATATCTACAGCATTACGTGACATACATTCAAGTCTTTTGAGTTATTATTTTATTCCATCCGCCAAATAGCCACAAAAAGTCAGGCTCTATCGAATGCGAATTATATCAAAACAATAATTTAAGTTTTAAAAGCTATTTAGTTTTTTTCATTCTTGTGTACGAAAAAAAAATAAAAAACCCATTTCTCCATTAGAAAACAATGCTGATTTTTTGAACTTCATCTTTCTCTACGATAACTTTTCAGAGATTTTTGCATATATGAATAATCTTCCGAAAAAGGTTTAGACAAATAATTAATTTTACAACTTATATCCAGAATATATCTGTTATTTTATAGACTAGTTTATTCTTTAGTATATTTTCAAAATAATCAATATTTTGTACCTATATTCATCGAAACCTTCCAATTCAGCCCCATGTGGCCAATCCCTTAAAGAGTCTTCTTTGAAAGAGTTTTCTGTTAGAAAATTCGGCCAATACCTAATGCCTTGGCCGAATTATTTCAAGTGTGAAAGTTAATAAAAGCTACCTTGTGATGCATGATTTATTATTATCACCAGACGCGCAGTCGTTAAGAGGGTCAAGTTCCGACAAAGAGGAAATTTTATTATTTTTCTAATAGACTATTTAAAGTTAATGGATTAGAATGGAAATAAATCTAAATGGTAAAAATATTACACTCGACAACATGGGAGACAAGATTTTTTGTTTGTTTCCTTAGACTAGTTACAGACTTGCATTTCCCAGAGTAGATTAAACATTTTCATGGATTTAATTTATTGGGAATCCAACTAAACTAATTATAAATAAATTTAAAAAGCTAACAAAATAATCACTTACAAAACTTTCTTCTGATTAAATCGAAGACACAAACATATTGTTCTTATTCGTGTCTAAGACGTGTTGTTTGACAGTTAATACTTTTCTTTTGACGTACGTTTTAAAATATTGAATATATTTGGCGTTAATTTTGTAGAAATTCATTATTCACAATTAAATGAAACTACATGACGTAGTATTATTTCTACTTTCTTTAACTTCTTTACTACGACCTAGGTTTCATTTTATTACATCTACAGATGAGCTATTAGTAGAATCTTTGCTAATAGCCCACCTGAAGATGTTATAATACAACGAAACCTAGGTCGTGGTAAAGAACCTAAAGAAAATAGAAATAATACTACGACACGTAGTTTCATTTAATTGTGACGTATGTTATAATAAATTGAATAGTGATCACATCAATTACTTACCGCCACTCGGTGTACTCAGTGGTATTTCACGTTCCGTAATATGTTTACGTGATTGGGGCTAGTTTTTACATTATGTTGTATTTCGGCCCTTTCTTTGTATGATTCCAAATTAGTTCTTGATAATTTGAATTATAACTTTTTACGATATTTGTACGATAAATCTTTAAAATTATTACACTTCGTTATTTTTAATTTTGTGAAACAATCCTTTCACGCTGTTGGGTTGCTAAGTATTTTAAACACAGGTAGATTATATTTATGTTTATATTCATGATACAGCGTGTATATTTCAATTTTATACCTTACAAATATAACGTTCAATCTTTATTCGTAAAGTAAATATCATGTTACATAATTGAAATATAATTTGAGTTTGATGTGTATTTTTTTGTGAATAATTCAACTTTATAGATTTCAACGTCAAGTTTACAGATTTAGAATGTAAGGTAACAAAAAAAATTACTTATTAAACACGAGTAAAATTGTTACTACCAAGGTTTTGTAAATACTTAGAGACATACAGGCTTTTAAGGATACAAATAATTTCCATTAAATTAATCACAAAATTACCAATATTTTTTACCGCTTAAGTATATGGATAAACAGGTCAAGGTTTAAAATATGGCGACTATCATGTTATTTGAAATAATAGAAAATTATGTAATTTGAAATAATTACCATAGTTTGTGGGTAAAAGTAAGGTAAAGGTAATCCAATCAGGTTTCTAAGTCAAATGGAATTATGGAACTAAATAAATATTTTATTGTATCGTTTGCTCTAAAACGTTTATGTAAATATTTTTCAATCTTACCTTATAATACTTTCTTTTGAGGTACAAGGAATGTGACGTCAAAATAAATATTTGAGTATATCAGTTTTTAAATATTTTTAATGTATATATATATATATATATATATATATATATATATATATATATATATATACATAGGTCAAAATTCTTTATCACTGTGTTACATTTTAAGTTTCTACGTCAAACTGTTTCTGAGAAAAACGACAGACAAACATACACATGAGTGAATTACAGAGTTCCATTTGTTTCCTTCTGAGGTATGGAACACTAAAAATGTCAAGAAATATTTTAAAGGAATATGTTCCAACATTTCCTTAAATTTTCTGTTAAGTCTTTGAAAATAGTTCTATAAACCCGATATTGAATTTTCACGCATGTTCCAAAAACTTTGAGATAAAATGAGGTACCTTTAAAATTACTAATAAAAAATCTAGTGCTATAAGGAGTTTAAAACTTTTTTTTGTAAATAATTTAAATATTTTCAAAGATTAATTGGAATAAATAGATTAACAAATTAATTTCAATAATATTAGCACAGATATTCATCAATGACCTATCTCAGTGCACTACTAGATTTCGGCCTATAAAATGCACGTATCATTGGAGTTAACATCCATAATCACTGGCAGGCAGGTTGGCAATCACAATGCCTAGCTTCATACACTAGTGACGTTACTTTTTGTCACTAATATGTAACGTTTTAGCTTTGTGAATCCAAACATATTATAGTCCCATCACCGCCCGACGAGCAGCCGACAATCAAACCAGAGCCCCTTGGCGCGCTATACCGTCAAATGCCTCATGTTTAACCAATTATTATTGTTAAATTAGTAAGCAATCATATCATATCAATATAATGTAAATAAGATATTTGATATAGTGATAAATTCTTAGACGGAAGCAACATTTGTTCAGTTCTCAACCATATATCCTAAGGCTGGAACAAAGTAAATCTAAGTACAATAATCTCCTAAATTCAAAGTGGGAACGATAAAATATTAAGGGGATATGCAACGTGAAAGCACATTTCTTTCAAGCAATAGTTAGTTGACTTAATAACATTATGACACAAAGCTTTAAGTTGTAGTCTGATATTACTGCACGATTTCAGCATTCTCTTATAGAGTGTACAGCTTCATCTGTGCTTACCACCGAGTATACAGATTTGTTTTTTCTTTTTCTATTCCTTCCTTGAGTAAAAAGATCATACAAATAGAAAATATTTTTCGCCATTTTCATCAGTTTGTCTAAAATATTCTCTTAGAGTGTGCCGCTCTTTTAATATATAAAAATGGGTATCATTTCGCCTATGCAGTTGTGAAAAGGGTGCTTGTAGTTTCGTCTAGATTATTAAAAAATATTTCAAAGACCTTTGACGTGAAGAGAATGATGTAATAATTTTTTTTAAGAACACGTCTTAATATTGAAATAAACTAACAGAGAAATAAGTAAAAATTTGGAACGTGGACGATTTCATCTCGTTGGTCTATTTTTATTTTTCCCAAATCAATATTTTCTTCCAATTTTTCTTTTTTCTGCAAGAAATATGGTCAACTTTACTGTTTTATTACATCTATAAATTTCCACAGCTCTCATTCTTGGTGTAAAAATTACTGAGTAAAATAATAGAAATCATATTTTTTATTCCGAGCATTGTTATTCAGCAAAAGTTTAATAAAAATTATTATTAGTCATATAATATCATTGAAGCTAATTTTAAATAATAGGATATGATAAACAAATATTAAAACGTATAAGCTCTAATTTTTATCACATCAATCTATAGTTCTTTAAAATATTTAAAGTGACAACAGTCACATAAATATTTTTTTTTATTATTATAACCTACTATTTCAGCCAAATACATACAAAACTTTATTGTTCCAAGTAAATATTGTTGTCACGGAAATAAGTTTTATTCCTCATAAATAAATTATTTTCAAGTGTAAAATTAATCTTATTACCTTTTAATTTTTTTCCTATAATTCAAAATAAAAAAATACACTCTCCGAAAAAAATCTCATCTTTATGTAAATCCATTTAATGAGTAACTATTTAGGCACCGTAAGAAAGTAATTTTTTCAAAATATTTATGTTACGGAGAGAAACCTATATTTTATTCTATGATGCTGAACATATTATTTATGACTGTAAAAAGTGATATTATGATGCTGATCATATTATTTATGACTGTAAAAAGTCTCAAAGGTTACTTATTCGAGTCTCGCGAGCTCTATAATAGTAAGTACTAGAAAGCAGGAAGGTGCAAAATAGATATTAAAATATTTATAATTTACTAGCTGACCCAGTGAACTTCGTATCGCCATTTTATTTTAGTCGGACTAAGTAAATATAACCCTTCCGGTTAATTTAAATCAGTTGGATTATCAAATTTTGTCTACTGACATGTTTGATGTATCGAAAGTGATTAATCCGTCAAATTTAAATTTATCGGAAATGTTACACGTTACGTACTTAATGACAAAAAATGAGACAAAATCTTCCGTTTACAATACGACCATATATAATCGAATAAAATTACAATTAAATATTTCGACCATAAGTATTGTAATGTTTTGTAATGCATAATATTTTTATTTTTTCCTTTTAGAGAGAAAACAAATAGCGCCGATGGTTTCCCTACTCTCGAGCACGCAACGTACAACTGCCCATGCGAAAAAAAGGGAAATTCAAGGTTTATTCCACATATTTCTAACGATTGGCCTTGGGATATATTAATTGTCATTGCGAATGCAAGGCGTACTAGAAACTGAACACGTTTAAATTCAAAAGGAAAGTCAGTTGGCATTAGTGGTATTCTTGGAATAAACACATCCTCGCCTTTGAACTTTCCTATTATTATAGTGGCCTAAATTAACTTTTTCATAATTTTTTTTCTGTAAATTATGTGGCAGTAATCCTGAAAAATCCAAATTCAGATGGATAATTGACTACTTTAATTATCTTTAAGCAAGCATTTAATTCATCAGGAGCTGTTGATCATCGCGCCTCCGAAGAGGTTCTGATTGCTACGCAAATCTTTTAATGTTCGATCGAGTACCTCTAATGCTCGTTTGCGCGCCATCGTGCACTCATCCCAAATTATTAATTTACAATTGCGTAGCACTTTCGCCATTGCTGAGGTTTTGGTTGTATTACACGTTGGTTCATTTGTTGTTTGCAACAGTTTGAGGGCAGAAGCGGTTCGTCAACCTTCTAACAATGTAGTAGCGATTCCAGATGAAGCTACCACCAGTGCTATTTTACTTTGTGCCCGAATTGTATCTAAAATTAATGAAATCAAGAATATTTGACCAGTTTCGCCTGGTGCATCTAGGAAAAAAATCATTCATTACCGACATTAACAGCTTTCATTAATCGTATCATAAGCTGTTTTTTGCTGCTGATTTAAAAGTGGGACTTTACTTTGTACGGATTGACTCAAAGCATTTCTATCATATTGCCGTTCTCGTTCAAATTCACGATTGAAAGCATCGTGCATGGGGCGGTTAGCAGCAGGTATTCCTAATTCGTGCAACATCTTGCTGAACATCATCACATACAAATCCTCTAAAGATATCAATACTTCATTGTGTATCTCTGGGAAAATTTTAATTTCGGGATTTACCATTGCAATGCGCTTTACATGTTTTCGAAAGCAGCGGCGCTTATGGAATAATCCCGCTGTTGTTGAGTACGACATCCTTATTTTGACTTGCAACGTTATTGTTCTCCCGTTATCTTTAACAGAGCGACGACGATACAGAGGGTAACCATCATCGCCTCTAATTGTATCAGCCAACAAAGCACGGGGATAACGCTTCGAGCATTTGTTGTCGATCATGCACGGTGATTTCCGATTATGTTTGCTACACGGTCCTTTAATCATTTTCTTCTTCACAACTTCATACAATTCTGGATCTACTTCAGGATCAGGAACTTCTGTGCAAATTATTGAGTCAATTTCATCCGGTCTTATTTTTTCGACCATCCATAGGAGAATATGCGCATGAGGCAGTCCTCTCTTCTGCCACTCTAGAGTACATCCAACATCGTACGTCTGCGAAGACATTATATTTTACAATGAAGTTTATGAGCGCTTTGAGTTTTTGTTTGAACACTCGTGCTGTTATGTCGTGGCGATGGCTGGATGACTGACCGGATAATAACAGATTAGTGATTTCGATCCATTTTGGGTTGCATGTGAAAGTAATAAATAAATCTGGTCGACGGTATTGGGGCACGTAGGTCATAGCATTGTGCGCGTATTCGTATATGTTTCTCGGGCTTCCCACATACGTTGCTGGTATAATAGTAAGTCGGTCGATATTATTTCCATTTCCATCTGTATTCTTCTGAACGTATTTTTTTTCGTTTAAACCTATATATGTCAGATGTTCCATTTCAATTTTGATGTATATATCAACAGCGAACTGATGAAATAATCTGCGGCATTCCAAAATGTAGTTATCCTAGTTTAGACGAATCATGAAACGGTATACATAAAAATTCATCGAGCTGACTTTTTGTTTGTTTCTTGACCTGTAGAAGAATAATTTACTTAAGTAGGAATCAGAAAGAGAAACAACTTATAACAACAGTAGAGGGTTATATCTGCCATTATTTCACAACCTAAACAATTGTGCAATGATACATACCAGTCGCTGGACTAAACATTTTGTTAAAAAAATTATACCCCTCCTCGGCAAAATATTAAGGGGTATTGTAATGAGTCAAATAAACGATGTATTTCGCTAATACGCTGAAGGTTGTCACCATCACGTCGTTGAATTACAATATTGCAAAACTCCAAATTTTCTCCAACAACCACAATGGCAACTTCGTTTAACATTGGTGTGTTGAGATGTCTCTCATGTTCTCCTGCAAGTCTTTTGTCTGCTCTAATCACTATTTTATTATCATCCGATGGCATTATTTCTAAGGCTGTTTTGAACAATTGGATCAACTGATTAGGTTCGTGTCGTTGTTAATCTCTCTCCTTGTTGAACGATTGATAGTACAGCGTTGATTTACTTCAGCTTCTGAATTTCCCATGAAATAAATTTAAAAAAATTTATATTCACCACGGATGGATGCGGCAATGCTCCTGCACGGTGATGAATTTGTCCTTGAATCTGTAAAATTGAATGTGAAGATTTTTTAAAATATTTTAAAAAAATCTTCATTTACTATCCTCAAAATAATTTTCATATTGTAGGTTTATGTTGTAATGGATTTGTATAATGTACGTCACAGAATAAAAATGATACCTTAAAAGTTGGATTGAAACCACATTCTCCTGTTATATTTGCACCAAATTATGTCATTTGGAACACACTGTTGTAATTTTGAATATTCTGAAAGAAATGCTTTGATATAGGTTCTTGCCATGAAAGTAATGAATTTAGAATTGCAATGTTGACAAATAGTACTTATTGTTCCAAAATCGACCAATTTATCGCCAGCAAAATCGACTGTTGTATCATATCTAAACGTCAAACGTTCATAGGTAATTGTTACGTTTGATTCTCTGTTTTGTTGTCTCTCGCTTGAAGCTAGAGAAATTCTTATTCTGTTTGCCTCGAAACGTCGCCTACGCTCTTCTTCAGTCTCATTGTCTAAAAAATTGTGAACTCGACTTGCATTACGCGCACGCCGACCGATATTTTGACGCCTCATTGGTGGCATTCTCTTATTAATAACAATAAATAACACTCTAAACATACATCAAAACACACAAACACACGAACAACCGTTTTGCTGTTGCGAATTTCTAAAGAAGCGGTAAATAATGTCACACTGACATTATGACCTATTTCAGATTGACCATATGCTATTAAACATTAACTGCTTTCATTTCATTATTATTTATTTTATTATTTAAAAAAAATAATTATCCAATTTGGTGCAGTCGTGCCGAAGTTATGCGCATACATATATTTCTGCGATTAATTTTTATTTATATAGACGTTTTTCTTATTTTCTTTTACACAAACCTTATCCTGACAATAACGAACCATTAAAAAAAGAATTATTCAATTTGGTGCAGTCGTTGGTAACTTACATACATTTCGACATACATACATTTCGACGATTAATTTTTATTTATAAACATTATTTCGATCTTAATATATACACTTTTCAATTTTATATATTATATGTACTTGTATGAAAATTAAATCAAAAACTAACATAATATTTTTGCATTCTTAACATTTGACATTATAATTAATAAATTAAAACTAAATTATTTAATGAAGAAAACAAGTGTCTATGAAAGAATTTGAATAACTTACGCATTGAGAGGAATACTCCCACATCACCTTTAAATCAACAACACATTGCGACAGAATATAAACCAACCCGCTTCTGCGTAATTGGGTCATATTGATCAATGGTTCATTCATTGTGGTGAGCATAAGTGGGCAGTTGTTTGCGACAGCGCGATGATAAATATCACCATACATCACGAGACAAGTGTACTGTCCTAATTGCGGAGTGGTTTGGCGCTTACATTGCCTTTTTTAATGGGGCGTTGGACTTATTTACCTTTTATATGTTGAGGTTTTTGTTAGCTTTGGAAATTTTATTAAAAAATATAATAAAAAGATCAAATAGCATGAAAATGTATATAAAATAAGATTATTAATTGAAAAATATTACGCTGTCATTCTTATCCATGAAAAAAACTGGCTAAAGAGAAAATTATGAAGTGTGGGATGATTTAAATATACTTAGGAATTCGGTTTATGCTTGCAAAATTTATTTATTTGTTTTGCGTATTTTTTGAAAATTAAAATTTAAAAAGTCATCCAACGCCTTGGACATGTAAAAATTTAATAATAATAAATTATAATAAAATGTGATAAAAACATTGATAAAACAAAAAGCAAAGAGCAATTCAAAAAGCATCTCTCTCACCAGTGATCAATCGTACCTGAAATAGTCGATGGAGCAGCAAAAATTATCTAGATGGGCCGCATCTCGCAATACTATGTTGATTAAAAAGCACATAAACGCTGTATGATATTCGTGCGTGCTCTGGGCAGGTGAAATATACTCTGACATTCTAACTGATAGAGGAAACCATCTTTGACCCACATTTGATCTATACTGACATAGATTGCAACCAAATCTAATGTCCTTGTGGTATTTATACATTTATTGAGGAGTTTTAAATGGAGTTGATAAGAAGAAATTTATGCATTCTAATGAAACTGTTATTTAAATGTTATAAAAATATAAAAGATAGAGGCAGTAATAGAGGCAGTAACATTCGATTTAAAATTATAAGACCGTTAATTTGTTTTTCTTTTAAATGTACTCTTGTTAAATAGTGTATGGCTAAATATATTTTAAAATTATTAAAATTTAGCTTATCTCCAGAAATTGTGACGGAAAGCATAAATTAATTCTTTCTCGCGTGGTGAAAATTAATTTTCAAGAAAATTTCATTAAGATATTACTATCAAAAACATATTTATTTGGAAAACAACGTATTAACATCAACGGGACATACGTCAGGCCCATATAAATAGTAATTTGTTATTTAAATATTAAAATTTCGTTAGAGGTAAAATTCCAGAAATATTATTTGCCATACATTAACAGAAAAAAAGATAATGTGGAGTTACAAACAGTCATAACTCCCACTTTTTTATGAAACTTATTATAAAACATCACATTTTCTTCAACTGATTGTATATATTCATGTTATAATTTTTAAACCTTTTAATTCAATGCACTGCTTTTTTTTCATCACTGTAATAAACAAGAACCGTAAAAAAAGAGAAAATAAACCAACAGACTACTTTATACTAATTTTTGATAAAAAGGTAATCGATTTACGAAGTCTATTCATCTGTGCCATTGTAAATTAAATCATCAAATTTGTAACTTTGTTCCTTTTATATATAAGATATTATTTTATGTGAAATTCAATGATAAACGAAGAAAGCTCCGATATAAAATATAATTCGATGAAGTGTGATTCTAACTCATGCAATGAGGTTTTCGTGCCTCGGTTCGAATGAATTTAATTGATTTATCATAACTCACCACTAATAAGAACTTCCTAGGTGTATAAATATTTAATACATAATTAAAGAGACATACGACATGAGACATACGACATATTCTACGTCAAGCAGCCTCTGAGAAAAACGACAGTGAGTGACGTACAGACGAACATGTGTGCCTCGGTTCGAATGAATTTACTTGATTTATCATAACTCACCACTAATAAGAACTTCCTAGGTGTATAAATATTTAATACATAATTAAAGAGACATACGACATGAGACATACGACATATTCTACGTCAAGCAGGCTCTGATAAAAACGACAGTGACGGACGTACAGACGAACATGTGATGATGATGTTGGCGTGTCCATGTGTGCATAGTTCATATGACACCGAAGCTGTCGAAGATGGCCTCAGAGACCTTAGCAGCTTTTTCAGTGTACTGAAGGTGCTGTGGATCTTCTGTGCAGATGCTGAAAAGCTTGGCCTAGATTGCTGGGCAGTTGAAGATATGATGGGGAGATAAGTAGATGTCTGGACAGTGAGGGCAAGGGTTGCTGTAGCTGCGATGTCCATCTGAAGAGATCTTCATTCCTTTTAAGTGATTGGTTCTAAGTCTGGTTAGCGTGATTGATATGGGTCTACATGTGTTTAGTTCTGGGATGGAATTCTTGGATTGATTTATGATAAGTCTTCGGCTGGCCACTACATACGCGTCTATGAGATTTAAGGAGTTAGATGTCTGGGGGGAATTACGGGATTCTTTTGCAAGTTCATCGGCCTTCTCATTGCCCGGAATATCCACATGTGCCGGTATCCATAGAAGTGTACATGATTTACGGACACAAATGATTGTGTAGATGAGCTTTATGATATCATGGCTGATTTTGCAGCTGCCTCTCCTGATAGCTTGTAGCGCGGAACTTAAATTAGAGAAGATGATGATACCGTTGGAACTTTGTATAGCTTGAGAAAGGAAAATCTCCAATGCACGCTTGATAGCAATTAGCTCACATGTATAATTGGAGACGATTTTCCCAATGGGGAACCTATGGCATTTCTGCACTCCGTCTGGTCCAGTAAAGAAGACTCCAGCACCTCCTCTGTCAAGATCGGAGTCTGAGGAGCCGTCTGTGTAGGCGATTGCCAGGTTCTTGGAGGGGTGTGTGAGCTCGTCTATAGTGTGAATGCCTTTCTCTTTGATTTGGGAAGCTGGTTCCTTTTTGTTGCATGGTCTTATTAGATTTAGGTTAACTCTTGTATGTGAATGAACATGCATGACATGAGACGAACATGCGAGTGATCTTAAAGTTTCCTTCCCTCCTTTTGAGGTAAGGAAGCCTACGAAAATCTTACGTGTCTCACTACCATCAATATAAATCCTACATATCAATATGAAATTTAAGTTATATTTTTAAATGTGGTTCATTGAGTACACATCACGCAAGGAATAAACAATGAGATAAAATATGATATGGGTCATTCAGAACTTGATATTTTATGAAACTTGTTCTCCAGTGATTTCTAAACCAGGAAAGTATCTTTGAATTTAATTATTTTGATATATCGTAGGTATATGAAATATTATGGCACAAATGATTTATATTTGATATTATGTGTACGATCAGAGGTACCTTAAATCGCCAGACAAGAGACAAAAGTTTAGCTATAATTATTAAAAAAAAAACAAGTTACTTTTATAAGAAACTGAACAATGAGTATAGCTGGTACTATTTATTAACAAAATAAATTTCGCTTATACAATACACGTGTGGTACAGCTGAAGAAAATATAGATATGTAAAATAATTCCGAATATAAGGTGCTCAGTTAAGAATGTCATGCGATGTTGTGTGTTGTATATTTAGATAAAACCCTTTTGGTTAATAAAAACCTTTATTTTAAATTTTTATTTTTACCCTATTGACGGACGCTCAAAAAGGGTCTTTACCGAAATGTTTGGAACAAACTTTTTTATTTCAATGTTATGTTTATAGTAGTTAGGAGGCAAATATATTAAAACTTTCCAGATTTACGAGATGAGTAGGGTACAAAAGTGCACAAGTTAGATCCTCTTTTTTTATTTTTGCTTATATCTAGGAAACCGTGATCGTAGCCGAAAAGTGACCTCATTCAAAATTAAACGATATTTTCTGCAATAAAATGTTTATTCGATCTTTTTTTTTTGTATTTTCATTTATGTTAATTTTTCCTATAATCGGTTTGCATACAAATGAGTGGAAAAACGTAGGTTTTATTTAGAACACCTCCATCAATTAATACTAAGTGAGGCTATATAGTGATGCAAACTGGAGACCTGCGTGTCAAGTCGATCTATTGAAGATCTTGTTTGGTGCATCTCTAGATTAAGACCTGGCTCTATGTAGAGTTAAATCCTTTCTTGATTTATATTCGCTGGTGATGAGTGTGTCTTGATGATGTTGATCTAAGATTAGTTGTTTGTTTTCCCTATATTATAAGCAATAATGAACTAGTAAAGAAAGTGAAGAAAATAAGTGAATTCATAATTGTAATTATTTATGTATGAAATTACGACTTTGTTTCAAGTATCGAAAAATAAATATTATAACTATTGAAGACTTGTATTAACTTATTTGACTAACAATATAATTTCCATGCGTGAAAAATATGGAAATGGTCGTATATTACATAAAATAGTTAATTATAAAGCAAGACCTTTTTTTGGATTTGCTTCGAAAAAATAAGACAAAAATAGGGCTGATGACTTGGGTTTTTATTACAGGGAATAATTTTATTTCTTAGCAATAAGTTTATTTTCAAATCTATTTTATATTTAACCAATTAATTATTGTAAACAAAAACACCGAAAAAAAACTTAAGAAAATTAAAAAGAATGGAAGTCGGCTTGCCACGTCATTTACTCCCATAATGCTATTATTAAAATACTAAATCAATTACACGTCATTAACATCCACATATATCAGATATGAGAGTTAAAGATGGTGGTTCAATAAACGCGATACACATAGAAACAATCGCCTGCACTGCAGCATGGATGAGACGAGTGGCATCGTACTCACTGCTACGCCGTACAGCGATTCTTCCAGAATGTCCAGTCGCTTGCTCTCTAACGACGTGTCTATTAAACTACTGTTGCATTACTATCATGAATATTTTTCTATACGATGCTTAGTATCTGCCACTTTTCAAATAATTTTCGACTTTGTGTTCATAGGTGTGTACAATATATTGTTTCCTCTCGTCAGTTAGTTTGTAGGCACAAGTCCGCATTTTAATTTAAAATAAAAATAAAATTTTAATTCACAATTAAATGAAACTACGTGATGTAGTATTATTTCTACTTTCTTTAATTTTTTTACCACGACCTAGGTTTTGTTGTATTACAACATCTTCAGGTGGGATAGAAGTGGACCTGAAGATGTTGTAATACAACGAAACCTAGGTCGTGGTAAAGAAATTAAAGAAAGTAGAAATAATATTACATCACGTAGTTTCATTTAATTGTGAATATTCAGTAAGTTGTAATTATTTTCGTTTCTTGGTTTTATTAAGCATTTGTGTATTAATTTTTTGTAGTCCTTAATTTTACAAGTTAAATAACTGAAATATTTTTAGAGTTGTATCTAAAGAATATTTTTGGGTTAATCATTTATAGCAGCTTTAAATATACATTATTATAATTGAGAGAAACTTTGAGTTTATTAGAAACAATCTTCTAAGCCACTGAGCCGATGTAAAATATTCTTTCCCTTTTACAGCACGAAGAACGAAGCATGTACTTTGGTCTATCCATATAGGCATCATTATTTAACTAAAGGGTAAAGGGCACTTTAGCTGCATAATATTACTCTACGCTGCAACATTTTACTACCCGAGTACCACGCTCGGCACTGGTCACACAGTGAATATTAGTGAGCGCATTGCTCCTGCATGTTTTTATTTTTTTAAGAAGGTTTTTTCTGCAGTAAAACAAAGGGACTTGTTTCTGTAAGTTAATACACATGGGTGTTTATTTAATTTAAACAAAATCTACATGAGTCATATAAATGACGTCGGTAACCTAGTTCCAACAGTCGCATATCACAATTTAGTTAAGAAATGATGTACGAAATATAGCACTAAGGTTTCAGATACGTTTATAAAATTTTAAAACCTATTGTTAGGAAAAATATTTAAAATTTGCAATAAAATTAGTTAAAAAAAATAGAAGAACAATGTTATTAAATAATTAAAAAACAAAGCCGTTTGAAAATTAAAAAAGAAATTTTACGGGCAAATTTTATTCTTGAAATTTATAAATGATTCTATAGTAAATCAAAGGAAATCGTAAAATTTTCTTTAGTTTTCTATATTTAGCATATGTTTTTAAACGCAATTGGTCGCATTTCTAAATTTGAAATACACTCTTCTAGATTTTCAAAAAATTGTACACAAAATGAAAATATATCGAAGTAACAACCCGGAAATTTCGTATTTAACTACACATAGGCTCAAGCTCTTCATATACAGGATTTGTTTTGCCAATACTTTGTACAAATATGAGGAATAGTGCTATAACAGAAACATCCACATTTTCATTCAGTGCTAAAAGAAAGCAGTAAAAAACATCGCTTTATCCTTAAGCAATTCACGCAAGCTATGGTGTAAGCTTTCAGTACTAGATTAAATTTACATGCACTCAGAAGTTGTACGGTTATAAGTTAAAACTCTACCGTTAGTGTGGCAAAAATAATATAAAATATATTTAATCGTAATATTATTCTGTAAGAAATATTCTTTAAAAATTACGATTTTATGATGAAACGCGATTTATTTGCGCATTGCTCCACCTTGTGACATATATAAATTAAATGAATTCTACATTTGTTTTTCGCTAACTTCTTTATCACCATTGCAATAAAATTATATATAAAGGAAGTAGATGATTTAATATTTTTCCCAAGAATTCCGTGTAGTAAGAAAAAAACAACTTTTTATTTAATTAATTTCCTTTGTTCCCTACTGCATTCGAGGACTGCATTAATGACTTCCTAGCAAAAATTATATACAAAATAAGTTGTAAATAAAATTTATTTTTCCCTTTCCAAATAATTAAAATAAAAGAAAAAAAGTAAAAGTTTAAAAAATCAACATCAGTTAAAATTATGCTAATGAACGGTCATTTTTAAAGACTTTTTGTTACAAATCATCTTGTTCAATAAGTCAGAAGCCGAGGAATGTCGGGCACTAACAAGACTATTTAAAGAAACTTGACTTAAATTTGAATTATTTCCATTGGAAATTGAATTATTTCAATTTGGGCAAATTTTTTCTCTTCATTTAATAAATTTCAAAATAGGAAATCTAGCTCTATTCAAAAGTAATATTTCTGTTTATGAGTAATTTATTTGTGTAAATTATTGACCATTATCAGTATATTGAAATTTATCTTTACCTTCCACATTTTTTTCTACGTTTCCTAATTTTCTCTGTGTATGGTTAACAAATTGTTAATCAGTATTTAAGAACTTCAACATCAGAAAATGAATCTCAAATTTACTTTCTTTGTTATAAAAATCATATTCTTGTTCGTTAGACTTTTAATGATTAAGTTGATTTTTAAACAGTTACATAAATTCTTTTCGAATGTATAGGGTTGGCAGAAAAATATTGACCAATCAAATTTCAAACATATCTTTTAAAAATAGTTCATCGTAAGTTACTGTTGCATATACCGTTGTTATTTATAACCTATTTGCCAACGTACAGATAACGCGTTGATTTATTCTTCGTAAAAACTTTGGTGAAGCGACTCAAAAAACCTATTAAGGACCCCGGGCAGCTATGCTCTATCATCAAATATTTTATACAGAATGTGAATATTTAAATAATGGAATAAATAAAAATATATTTGTGCAAGTCAGAGGAATATGGTGGATATGGTAGAATTCAATAACTTCTAGTGGACCACTTTGGCTACGTGAGGCCGGACGTTACCGTGAATGAAATAAGCTTTTGTGTGCTCTTTACATTTGTTTTCTATTTCTGTGCGAAGTCGGGTATTGTTGAGCGTACTGTAGTATTTTCTAGTCATAGCTCGCAATAAAAAATTCCTTTTGGATTTCGCCAAAAATATGACAAAACATTCTTTTAATGAAATTCAGTGTTGAAATCGGTATCGGTTTTTCGTGTGAGCTAAACCATTGGCGCTCTTGTATATGATATACGTACAGAATTCACTTTTCATTCTCCAGTTACTAATTAGTCAAGCGAATATTGGGTACGTCTCAAGAAAAAAGATTCATATACAACGCGTGCGTGTACAACGGACGTTGATTCTAACTGAGCTGCGGTCAGGATATGTGTCATTTACACCCCTAGCTTACACACTTCATCTAGTTGTTGCAAGTATTCCAATACTTGCATATGACTACAACTGAGCTCTGCTGCCAGGCAACGTGAGGTAAGACGGGATCTATTTCAATTAATTCTTGTTAAAGGTACATGTTTACTTCCACTGATTGTTCGCTACGGGCAAATATTATTAAATCATAATTTCTATGTCTTAACTTCTGAAACCGACGTCTCATCGACGTTGCACCAGAGACCGCATCTTCCCCTTCTATTTTACGTATATTTCGAGCAGCTACAGCTGCTCAGTGATCTAAACGAAACAGGTACAAAAGAATATGAGATATGCTCTCTTGTCGCTTCCATGTTCTAGTAAATACGAAAGTGTTTCATAGTAGTTGACAGACATTTATATAGTTTACATTTATATTGGTTAGAGTTGGACAGTTTTTGCTGTAGAATAATTAGCTGAGGTCTTTCATAATATCGCACTCATAATGTTCGGGGGATTAATATATAACTAATAAACAATGACACATAAACACTTCAACTATTACACTATCCGCTAGCAGCAGGCAGATTTAACTAGGTGTAAAATTTTCTCTATCTAACATTATTTTTGTTTATTTTAATTTGTACTGTAATTTTTAAAAATATCTTTCTTTTTACAAATATCAGTTTTAAAGTTCAAGACTTTTATGCATATCCCAAACAAGGCATAGTGACTTTTTGTTTTAATATTATATTGAAATTTTGAATTACTTGCTAAAAAAATGTTTTCCCCATATAGCATTTCAATTTTTCTCATCTTGGTAATAATTTCAATAATATAACGAGTTTACTGCGACCACACATCTGTCGTATATTTTTGAGGTGAACCCTTTTTTTAATTTTCTAATTTGAAGTTATCGTTTGAGTCCTGTACATAGTTCATTTCTGAGTTTCTTTTACATTTGTGTAACTAAAAATTCTTAGCAAAAGCGTTTATAATCTGGATATTTGTCTATTATGTACAGTTATATTACTTATTCGTCCTTTTACTTCAAACAATGCAGAAATGACAAACTGGCAAACATAAGGCACAAAATAACTGACTCGTAAAACAATGTTAACTACACGGTATTAGTGTTCTATTGGTGAGGATAGTGACACTAACCAGACAAGTAATAAATTTACAATTCGTTATTTCTTATAAAACTTAAATCTGTTAAGTACGACTTGAACTCGCACTAGGTGTTTCCGTGCATACTTACAAAAATATAAAAATGTATTTGTTAAACAATTCGTGATTTTTCCATTAAACCCCTCAGAAATATTAATTAATTTTTTACTGTATGCTTACACTTTCTTATCATATTTCCACACACGTAAATACATTAAGACGATTTCTTTTAAATGATATGAATTGTCAAAAGAAACTTATTTTTCGTTATTAAACCAAAAGACTGTTTTTATGTTTCGACTTCACATATTTTAGAATATGGAACAGAAGCAGTTAGTTTTTATCCATTCAGAACAAACAGACTAAAATCACAATTTCGGAATGAAATACCTTAATTTCAATGTGAACATTTACAAATAAGTATGTATTTCTTATTTTCTCTGAAAACGTTGTTTTCAATGATGTTTACTTACATATTGCAGCAAATGTGATGAAAAATTGCACAGTGCGTTTTTTCATTATATTTAGTGTATAGTAATTATAACAGAAATTAAATATTATTTTTTATTCGCATAAATATGTTGAAAATTTACAGATATATGCTGCTTTATATAGGCACAGAGTACTCACAGTTGTGGGTATTGAAAAACTATGTGTGTACACACTAGTAAATTATAAATATCTACTAGACGTAAAGATAAGTTGTATTTGTTGAAAACTCAAAAATGCTGTAGCTTCTCATCATCATCGCGTTTTAAATTATTACAATACCATCTCGTGGGTTATTTGTAGTATTAAAATTCTGGTTTAGAGTAAATAACAGTGCGTATGAATATTAGCAAAAAATCTGTTAAAATAACATTTTCAAATACACTCACTTAACTGTTATGGAGATTTTTTAAATCCGATAATAATATAGTTTGTTTTTGTTTTGCTGGACAATCGTTTTAAAAGAGCTCTTCCCTTTTTTAGTCAGTAAAATATAACATATTGACCTTTATGACATATTGACCACGGCGATATACTCGGTATTAAAATGTTGATATGATTATATACATAATAATATCAAAAGGGGTAATTTTGAAAATTACTAACGTAATTAGATTTAAGATACCGTTAAATAGAGGAGAATTAATGGCAAAAGCATATAATAAGATACAATTTAGAACATGAAAGAATATTTTTGATACCGTGTATATTAACATTTTGTTTTAATTTTGATTATACGCTTTAATACGAATAAGCTAATGTAATAATAACGTATTTAGTGGTATGAATAGTTAATATATCTTTACATAAAATTATAAACCTAACTAAACCGATTTGATTCAAATATGGACTAACATAAAGATTGAGTATTCATTAAATCATGATACGCAATTCAAAAGAGTAACAGGGAAATTCGCATTAAATATTTCGGTACTAGTACATACTCCTTTATATTGAAATTGAGTCGCACAAATTAAATGTTTATAAATTGAAGAAAAAATATCCCTCAATAATTCGTCACGAAATATTATTAGTTATAAAGTTTATAAATTTTATTTCGTGAATGTCTTCTTGGCTTCGAAGATGAGATGTTTTTTGAAATACACACTGTCGAAGTGCAAAAATAGAGATTGAAGATTGTAGGATAATAATTATATTTTATGATATTTGTATTGAAACCCTCTTAAGGCCGGTTTCTTAATACTTTTTATGGAACACATATTTATTTCACAACCTTTTTCGTAAGAATAATATAAAAAAAAGTTCTAATATCTTTTATATTATATAAGATCATAGATATTTATTACATAAAAATTACTGAGAAACCGGTCATTAAGGACATAAAAAATAAAAATTTCAGAGTAAAGAAAAATTGCTAGTCCTAAATAATCATTATATAGTAAAATCGAAAGGACCAGTTATAATACAAAATACTAATAACGAGGGTACTTTCAATTTTTACACGACACTGTTTCTTATTAAACGGAAATTAAGAATAAATTTGAGGCATGAAATTGTTGTATTATCAAAAATTATAAATAGGCAAATCGCTCCACGGCACATTAATATGTTGACATATGATGGTTGCTACTGAAAATGATACAGTTTTATTATTTTCAAAAAAACATGCATAAAAATAAAAAAAATTAAATCAGAAAACACAAAAAGAGAAAAAATCAGGTAAAATGTAAAAATGGTAGTAACTAATTTCAAATCATCATAAAACAAATCTAATCAGTTCTAATCATAGCTATGTGGTTAGTCCGCTGTGCTGCAAAAATAATTATTCTAATAATAACTAAGTGGTTAGTCCCCTATGCTGCGAAAATAATTATTCTAATCATAATTAAGTGGTTAGTCCGCTGTGCTGCAAAAATAATTATTCTAATCATAATTAAGTGGTTAGTCCGCTGTGCTGCGAAAATAATTATTCTAATCATAACAAGTGGTTAGTCCGCTATGCTGCAAAAATAATTATTCTAATCATAATTAAGTGGTTAGTCCGCTATGCTGCGAAAATAATTATTCTAATCATAACTAAGTGGTTAGTCCGCTATGCTGCAAAAATAATTATTCTAATCATAACTAAGTGGTTAGTCCGCTATGCTGCGAAAATAATTATTCTAATCATAACTAAGTGGTTAGTCCGCTATGCTGCGAAAATAATTATTCTAATCGTAACTAAGTGGTTAGTCCGCTATGCTGCGAAAATAATTATTGAATGACATGAACTTTTGATAAACTTGCTTGTTTCGAAATGTTATATTCGAATAATTTTTTCTTCAAAAGTGCCAACTATAATTCTGCAAATGCATTGCCGTTAGACTTATTAATATTTATGTAAAGTTACGTTGCTGTTATATACGCCAAAAAAGAAGCATATTGTATTGCTAATTTCGACGTACATATACACGATAGAAATTACAAATCGTAAGCCTAATATCATCCCACTATAATGACACAAAATGCGAGATGGACCCATTTAATAATTTGTGACATGCTTACATAGTTGCACGAAGGATGAACAGATGGCGCTTGTGCGTGTTTTACGGCACGCTGGTCCAAGCGGCGGTCAACTTAAGAATATATATATATATATATATATATATATATATATATATATATGTTTATATGTACATATATATATATATATATATATATATATATATATATATATATATATATTTCAAGTTCGCTGATAGATGATTCCGCTATCAGTCTTTATTTTGAGCCTAACAGCATTTATGTTATCGTCATTTACCGTTTGTGAGTTCAACATAGAATTCAATTGAGGCTTCATTATAAAATGCTAATCATAGTTGATTCTTATTTTCTTTTTTATTGGGGCTATAACGTAGGTCAAAATAAAAAAAAATAAATAAAATCAAAGAAGGTAGACTGTCTCATAGTAAATTCATTTCAATAATTCAAATTGTTGCTCATTTTTAAATACAAGTGACAAATTAAAGCAAAGCACCTCAAGAAATTACGTTATTTAATTTGGTTTTATTTTCATGTAATCATTGTTAAAAATGTCCAGTTGTTGAGACTTTCAGTGATACCTGATATTAATAAATTTATATATTTACTTACTCATTTGCTAGGTACCAATCGAACGTAATGCACGCGTGTTTGGTCCGCGACTTTATTTCAATCTCTTCAATATTAACGTAATATTAGCTTCAGGTAAAAACATTGAAATTATGAAAATGATCAGAACACTTTCTTATAATACTTAAGGAAATTATATCAAACATAATTATTTTAATATTATTGACATTTTGGTTTTAATTTATATATAAAAATATTTTTTCCACCAATGTGTCTTGAAATAAAGAAGCTATTTTTGAATAATTTACATATAGTCCACAGTCTGAATAATCGGTTCAAATAGGTAGCGATATACAATCCGTGAAATCTTTATATTCTTTCAATACATTGTAACATTTGTAATGATCCTTAAAAATCTTCTTACCTTGGTGCCAGATTCATGAAATGATCTGTCCATACCACGGTTTACGTTCCGAAAACATACACGTGCTTCTCTTCCCTAAGCAATATTCATCCTTTTATTAACATTTCTTTAGTATTTACGCTACTAAGTTATGAAATTTCTTGATCCTAACATCGACAACTCACCGATTGCTTACGCTATCGAAAGTCTTCTGGAATAATTATACCCCTCTTACCACTTAAACACAGAAAATTAGAAAATACTTTATGAAAACTAATAATGTATTCTGAATCTACACTTTAATAAATTGTCTTTAATATATAATACAATGACCTTGGAAATATATAATATTTTTTACCTTCTCAGTCCTTAATACCCATCTCTCACTAAACATTTAAATTCACAATTTCTTATGTGACATCTCTAATTTTGGAATCACGTCTTATTAACAATAATGAATTTTATCTTCCTTCAAGTGATTTCCGATAAAAATACCTACGATAGTCGAACCGAAAAACGGCGGTAACATAAGGTTTCAGTTTTTTATGGTTTTCGTACATAAAACATACATCATTTATAATTCAAGTATAATATCTTCATTATATCATCTTACAAATATCAATATTAATGAGGTATGTGAGGGAGGTTCCATTAATAAACAACGTTGTGCCCGTAAATAAATAAATCGGTTAATTAATTTGAATAATGAACAAAAAACACGACGAATTTCGATTATTATTATGACGAAGAAAGTTTTAATTTTCGTTCATTAGCAGTCGACGTTACTGTGAACTACTTATCTAATCCACGCGAACCTTTACTAACATTATTCCAAGTAAAAAATCCTTAATAATTACTAACAGTCGCAGAACAAGGAAAAAAAATTAATGAGAAATTTTATTAGGACTTATATTTGTTTGAATATGTTTTAAAATTATGTCTAAAAATTATAGGTGTCGAATTTTCAAAAAAATTAGACGTGTTATATGCAGATTTATCACAGGTCACTATGACAACCGATTTTTTTACATTCATCGTGACGTCAGTCCTAAAGTTTAGAGTAAATTTTACTACTTTTATGTACTTATTTTCCGCAATAATTTAACGAAAACGAAAAAGGTTTTCGACCCTATAAAATTTATATAAATATTTTAAATGTTACAGTATTGCCAAATGAACCTGAGTAATTCCCATCATATATCATTGGTATTATTTTAATATACATATGCCTTATGTGTGTTGTGTTAATAGCGTCATTTTAAACTAGCTTCAAACACGAATTATTTATTCAGTAGGTCTGAAAATTGAACACTTAAGTGTTCGTTGAAACTGTTAAAAGCCCTGTTATGTGTTCCTTTGATAACAAAGGTTTAACGCAACTCTGTAAGTTAATTGAACATTCTTTATTACAATATATAACAAGCTCGAGGCTTTACGCCAAAGTAATCACTTAGAAATTGGTTTAAAATTCACAAGAAATTTACACGTATATGAATTTAGACAAGAACAAAAAGCCCGTTTTAAATCTTCTAACGATACGTCTTATGTCTTGGTTTTATATTACTTCCAAAATTATTAATTGAATATGGATCCAGAAATTTGTTCGAACGTTTTATAATTTAAAATATCATATGAATTCAGACTCTGACGGTCACTTTACAACAATTTAACTTTGAAGACATATTTTTGATAATTTTTAAAAACGTATTTTAATTTTTAATAACATCGTTTAGATGTGAACGGAAACGAACCTAATCATGTACAAATGACCTTCTGAACTAACTTATGGTTCAGTAGTTTAAATAAAGTAATTAGAGCGGTGCATATGTAATTTCTACAGTTGTTAAAGTTTCAGGTAGTTATTTTATTGTTATTTCGATACTTTATTTGTTGTTTTTTTAATTTATTTCGGACAGTTAGTTTTATACATTTTTATTGATAATGTTTTTAATTTATAATATATTACTCCACTTTATAGTTTACTCCATTTTATTTACTGCTTGCTGGACAGTCACAGTTCAGACTTCAACGTTGTTTACAAATCTGAAGTACAATAGAATTATTGAATGATCTGTCGTTATTAATCCGTACTGCTTAAGTAAAAGCTTAATTAATTGTCAGTGTTTAAAATCTAATAGGCTCTATAACACTACTTCTCAGCTTATTACCAGACGAATCTTCATATAAAACTTGTCAATTAAGAGGAGAACTCGCGTTGGAAGTTCCATGCATGTTTAAGTACGTATAGACATTGAAATATTTAGGTGTACATTAAATTATTTACAAATAAAATTGCTATAGGTAAAAATAATAAGAAAAATTTCTATTCAATAATTTACAAACATTGCCATTATATTCAGGAAAAAACTACGTGTGTTTTTTATATACATATTTTACAATAATAATCATTATATTAGAAAAATGGCAGTTATTATGCAGCTGCTTTGAAATGGTTGAACTATGAAATAGAAAACTTGATATTTAATACTTTGATGCCCTACTAAATTGTGTCCTAAAAAGTAGTCCTGCAAAACCGTCGGAGCAACTCCAGCCAACTCTCGCCAATTTGAACGTTTTGAGTTCAGACATAGGACTGAACATGCGCAGATGGAGATGGAAGATATTTAGTGGGTGGTGCGCCCTTTTATTATGTATTGAGTCGATGGAAATTCAGTCATCGATCTCGTCCGAAAAATGTTGGCTCTTGTCGGTCGCATATTCACTATATGCAAAACTCGATCGTCTCCCTCTAACAGTTCCATTAAATGAAGCCTGAAAAGCGGAATTACTCTATGAGAAAATATGTACTTGCCTATGCCAAATTATCACATAAATAAATTTATGGTTATTTATATTTTTCATATAAAGAGTGGTGACATTTAAGCACAAATGATTAACAGCATTTAAATGATTAAAATGTTAATAAATGATTAACAGCATTTAAATGATTAAAATGTTAAAACATACTGCATATCTGTAGTATTTATAAATATTACTGTTAACAAATGATTAACAGCATTTAAATGATTAAAATGTTAATACATACTGCATGTCTGTAGTATTTCTAAATATTACTGTTAACAAATGTTAACAGCATTTAAATGATTAAAATGTTAACAAATGATTAACAGCATTTAAATGATTAAAATGTTAATACATACTGCATGTCTGTAGTATTTCTAAATATTACTGTTAACAAATGATTAACAGCATTTAAATGATTAAATTGTTAACAAATGATTAACAGCACTTAAATGATTAAAATGTTAACAAATGATTAACAGCATTTAAATGATTAAAATGTTAATAAATACATACTGCATGTCTGTAGTATTTCTAAATATTACTGTTTATGCTATTTTTTGAAGTTAAGTTGACTTGCATAACTTTTCACACTTAGTTAACCCACAATTAACTCATTTTAATTTTTTTTAAAAATTGTTTCCAAATTGACTTAGCCGTTTTTACGTAATACTTGTACAAAAAAAGCAAACAGACAAAATTTCAAATGTAATGTATTCTGTCACTTATCCTTATCCCCTAATTATTTTTTGACCTATTTTTTAAATTTATATACGCACAAAGTTTATAGTTTGTTATATGCACAGATTTATTTACAAAAGAAATATCTATAAAGCGTCATACAGCTTTTACGTGAAATGAGCTCGGTGCGAATGCACAATAGGTTATCCCTGCATCACAAAAAAACACAGAGACGCATAATCCAAGTGCCTGTGAAGGCCAGTTACCGACGCAATGTTCATCTCTTAAAGTTACACAAAACCTTTGCCTTTCAGCTCAAAGTCAATTAAAATAAAATCCAACGTAAATCCGTTTCTCTTTTGAACAGATTTTACTAGACTCTTATCTCTCCGTTGTAGAGGTCTGAAGCGTAGAGATGATCAAAGAGGATCCAGGAGATCGAGAACGAACTAACTCCTAATTCATGAAGCGCTATCGGATTTAAAACAAATACTACTTCGCCATTTTTGCTTAATTATGTTGTTCGGAAAAATAATATTGCAATTGAAAAAGTATTAACAGCATGAATATTTTTGATTTAATTAACGGAATAAATGGATATTGTATCGATAACGCTGTCATTCCTAAAATTATATCACTTACATAATACACGTATATTCGGTTATTGCCAGAATTATTCTTGCATTTAAAATGTTTTTTGCTGGTTTTCATCTACACAAATATATACAATCCATGTTATTTGAAAAAAGAAATTAATTTATACCATATACTCACTTTAAACTAGAACGTACAAAAGCAGGACAAACAAAATTCTACATATATATTCAAGAGAATATCAATCCTTAAGGATTTTTGACCACCCAACGAAATTATTAGAATGAAGGAAAGATATTTGTAAAGAATCCCTAAATCTAACCCAATATTTTTCTATCTATTTCTTTATTATTTATGTGTATTTTATGGAAGTAATCAAAATATTCATTACACATATTCATCAAACGAATCTATAATAAACAAGACTTCCATGATTACATTTCTAATCATGGAGTGGCGATCTATGTTGACAAAGCTGGTATTGCAGAGTAACACTACGACAAGGTAGAATGTTGCTATGAGGATCAGCCAGTCCTAAAATCTCTTGAAAACCTTATATATCAAATACAATGAAGCGATTACAGTTAAATACAATGAAACGAGATTTCTTGAGAGGTGATGTCTTTTATTCGGAGAGCGAAGGATCCTTGAAATACTATAGATTATGTGTAAATATATTTGCTTCGGAATCATTTAATTTAAAAGTAAAAATCTCGAAGATCTAATTTGAATGTAAAAATAACTCAAATCTATTGATGCTGAAATCGATTACGAAATTATTAATAAAGTAAAGTTATAATATATATATATATATATATATGTATATATATATATTTATATATATATATATATATATATATATATATATATATATATATATAATACATATATACGTATATATTTATTTTTTCAAAATTTTAATACAACTCATTTTATACCGATTTAATTTTTTAGACAAATCGCTTCACGCGTTTATTAAATAAAATGAAATTGTGGCGAAATTACTACTTTTGAATACACCTGAAACAATTATTGTAAACAATTTTACAATAATTTTACAGAACTCCATGGTAAATAATTATTTTCAATATTTTAATATAACATGGTTTTAAGTAGACTTAGTTTTTTAGACAAATCGCTCGACGCATTTTTGAGATAAAGTGAAAATTATGATGAAATGACTATTTTTCTGATAATATTAATTGTTAAATTTTGGGGAGCGATTTTTATCAAAAATTAAACAAAATTAAACGGTAAATAATTTTCCAATTATGAGATAAATTAAATATTAGCCAATTTCGTCTATAACGCGTTTAACATGATAACTACCTTAAGAGAATAAAAAAAATTCAGCAAATAACTTACTTTTACGTGAAATTTTTTATTTTCTTGGAAAACAATCCATTCGACTAAAATATTTGTTATTCTTTTCTGATTCATACAAAAATAAAATTTAGAAATTATTTTAGTTCAGAACAAATTAAAAATATTTTTTTATGTCTTGCTTTTAACGAACAAAATATAAAAATAATTATCAAGAATTTTCTTTGCATCGTTAATACACTCAATATTATTTTAATTTAAATAAATTTCAATTGAAGGAACCACAAAATTTGTTTTAAATGAAAAAATGAAACTTGTTCTAAAATACTTTTTCACTCCACTGGAACTGCAATAATCCTAGACTGAAATGAATCAACGAAAGTCCTCACCTTAATTTTTACCCGATAACATTATTTTCAAAGAGACATTATTTCCTCTACCTTATATAGGTACATAAACCTAGATATAATTTGTATATATCTAAATAAAGTGATAATTATAATACTTTCTTTGATAAATATGCATGTATATGATGTTCAATAGCAGCCTACAGGTACGCTTAAAAAGTCAAAAGGCGAACAAAAATTTCAGCTTTAACATTGAAAATGAAAATACTCTCAAAATTTTCAGTTCACTTTTGATTTGAGTACACATGGAAGTGAGATTATTTTGATATTAAACGACAAAAATATGGGCTCTAAGGGAACGTTCGTAAAAATGAGCGTGTAAAATTTAAAACAGACTACCTACATATATGCTATATGTATCAATACATATAATTAAGTAAAAATTAGTTTTATTTGATTTAATACTTGACTTTGCAGCTAATCGTACATCACATGTCAACATTTAATAAGGATTACAATTGTCTTGAACTAAGATCTAGATGGATAATAGAATCATGGTAATAGATTTTCACTTAGTTGCTTGATTTTAGAAAGTGTTTTCTTTTCTGATTGTACTATTCTTATTGTAAATATTGTAATTTCTTCAAGAACTGTAACTTATAATTATCACTTAATTATAATTATCACTTTATTTCTTGCACTAAGTAAGAACTGTAACTTATAATTATCACTTTATTTTTTTTTTATAATTATCACTTAATTATAATTATCACTTTATTTCTTGAACTAAGTTCTAGATGGATAATAGAATCATGGTAATAGATTTTCATATAATCATGGTAATAGATTTCATTGCTTTCATTCGAACTAATTTTATAATATTGATTTATAACTATAGGATCGGAATCGCTATCGTAAAATAAATTTGAATATCAGTAAAACTCCTGATATTGTTTCCATAGAATTTTATTTTAATTTAAATTTTCTTGATGGATTAAATATCTTTAATTTCTAAATACAAATTATTACTTGTTTATTCAATTAATATTGTAATTTCTTCAAGAACTGTAACTTAGTATTTTATAATTCTTTTATCGGTATGCATATACGTACAGTACATATAGATAGAGAGACCTGAAGCGAATTTCAAGTTACTTTTTTTAATATCAAAATAATTCTTATTAATTGATAAACCTCTTCGATAATAGAAAATTACTATTTAATTATTTATTTACTTAAATATTCCTAATTATACATATGGCGGACTTATTTCTACGAGAGCAATCTCTTACAGGCAATCATAACACCAACCCAGTTACGCTCGAGGAGTGGCCGGGAATTGAACCCGGATCCTCGCGGTCATCCGCCGCACAGTCAAAGGCCATAAGCCTTGTGATAAACTCAACACACTACGGCGATGACTATCTATTTTATGTTGAACTGTACTTTGTATAGGTTCCTTAGAAAATACAATTGAGAAAACAAATTTCCTCGAAACACTTCGGCTCTTGAGCGCTGAGTGGTAATTAATGCCTTATTTGAAGCTTTCGATAGTGCTACTTAATAACTATATTTTCCTTTTTGCCATAGCGCTGCTCCAACAGTAAATAACAGACAATCTGAGCTTTACTGTTTTAGTTATGAAATCCCTTCCATTAGCAAAATCGCTTTATGTGCTGAGTTCAAGGAGTAGTTAAGCAGGAGAAAGTTTACCTCTAATATATAATCCTCACCGCATTTAAGAATTAGTTAGGGTTTGGAGTGATGGAGGAATCCGAATTAAATCGAAAGCATTTTTCTTAGAACGGCTCCCGATTCCATAAAATTATTTTCTTGTCTTATTAATAGAGCATAACAAACTTTAATTTACTCTTACTAGATAAGTTAAGTATTTAAATAATTCTCTCAACTTTGTAAATGGTTTAAAAAAGTAATACCAGACAACACAATTTTAAGCATGTTGAATAATTTAACGAATTTACAAGAAATAAGGTGTGAAGATATTATATTGACATACAATAAACTAGAGAAAAAAAAACGAGTTTTTAGGTTTTAAACGAGAAACATTTTTCTCGTTTAAAACCTAAAAACTCGTTTTTTTTCTATTTTATTGTATGTCATTTGAATTACAATATAATAATCTCATGTATTATAATAATCTCATGGATGGTTACAACCAAACTATGTGTTAGAAGCACTTGCATTAAGAAATTAAAACAGAAAATGTTCTACGTAGTTTACCGCTATGTAGTACAACATTACATTATTTGTAAATGTTGCAAAATATACTTGAACCAAATGATGGTTACCCGTAGCACAAAAATCTGAAACACCCGAAGCGAATCTTTAACACTTGAAAATTCAATAAAATTTTAAATAGAACATTCACGTCCATTCGTTCTGTGATAACACCTTCAAATTTATTACACACGTACAAAAGCGTATATATATATATATATATATATGTGTGTGTGTATGTGTGTGTATACCAGAATGTGTATTTTAAATTTAAAACAGTTGTTCTTAAATCTTATGGAAAAGTCGAAGAAGTTAGCTACATTCCAAAAAAGATTAATCAATTCTATGAATCTCAATGGACATCTTGCATGGCGAATGTATGGATAATTAGAGATGAATATATTATTAAGAACTGATTTAACGTACATTATCGACAATACATTCCCATCAAGGTATGTTTCGTGTCCTAATATAAGCATATTTACTGTGAGGACTGTCAAGTGAAATGGTATGAATTTCAATTTACCTATATTATCCTCCCACATCTAACTTTGTAATGATGCGAGCATAAGTCTGCTCATATCATTTTAAAATGAGATTAAACCCGCATACCGCAATGAGATAGATGCGACCACAATTCCGGCAGCGTCGCAATCCAAGCATTACCACATAAAATATTTACTACGTTCCTCTCTGTGGAAATTAAGGAGGAGGAAAAACCGAATCCTTTATAAAATTGAATATGACGTTTAGCAACGGGAATTCACTGGCGAAAATTTTGAACTTATCCTTTTCAATACATACTTCACGTTATAATATTATTTGTGACAGCACTCCGTAGAGTGTAACTACCTTATATATAGTTAGTAGAAATTATTTTCAGAGTAAATGTTCGATTCAATATATTTCTTGGTATTTCTTTCGTATTTCATCTGTCGGGAGATATAGAAATCCAACTTCATGAATGGTCTCATAACGAGATTTTCCAAATTAAGATTCTTAACCATTTTCCAGCAAAGTGTTTATTATGCTTATATTTCCTCATACTTTCTTTCTGCCTCCAATGTATCTTCAGATAGCATTACAAGTAGAAGAAAACTTTATTTAATTATATTGAAGCATGATTAAATTTGTTGTGCATAGCATTCAATTGGGTACCATTTATACAACTATTTCTCTAGATATATATATTAAAAACTAAACACGTATTAATATTGTAGAATGGGCATATCCGTGTATTGAATGTATTAAGGAGAAATTATACAAGGTAGGTAAAAAAATAAATGTAATAACACCAAAATCAATATATTAGTATTTTGGAATTTTTATCCGTCTTTTTTTCGTTTTTTTTATCACATGTGATACAAAAATGATTGAAGCGGGATTTCAATTTGTGGAACAAAATCTCACTTCTATTGGGATTCAAGTCCAATGGGAATTCAATTGATATATTCTGAAGCACCTAAGGTAACGTATATTTGTTTCAATGCAATCAACCCACCAGAAATGATATTGTGATTTAAAATTCTAATCTAAAGCGCACTTCATCCTTTCACGTAGCCCCCAATCTTACAACTAACTTAATAATCCACAATTAAATGAAACTACGTGATGTAGTATTATTTTTCTACTTCTTTAAGTTCTTTACCGCCACCTAGCTTTCGTTGTATTACATCTTCAGGTGGGCTATTAGAAAAGATTCTATATTAGAAAGAGAAGTTCTTTCCTAATGGCCCACCTGAAGTTCTTAGACCACCGAAATAACTTAAAGGAAGTAGAAATAATACTGCTTCACGTTGTTTCATTTAAATGTGAATAATGTATTTCTACAAAATTAAACCAATTATATTCAATAACTTAATAATGGTTTCCAAATAGATCATTAATGATAACTTCACAGTTTCTCACGACACTGTATTACTCTAGAACTGTGAGAGTGCCAGTAACCATAAATTTATCGTTAGGAAAAAAATTCGCAAAAGCAACTTAGGGGGATCCCCTGTGGTTTCTTTTTGGCATTCAATGTATTAAAGAGGCGAGGGGCATTTCATATTATGTACGTTGAAAGGATACTTATGAATTGCATCTGACAGTTTGATTTAAGCAGCCAGTTTTATTTTTCATTAGTGCTACCTATTCGAAAACATATTTATATATAGTATTGTTCATTCAAATAACAGTAGAGAATATTGAGAACTTCGTTCTTATTTAAAACACTCGAAGAAATAAATTCACGTTCTGATGACCAACACGTGCTGGTGAATAATATAATTTATCGCACAAACATTTCTTTTGGACAAAAGAACTCTAGGATTTATATTGGAAATTAAAATATAATATACCTCTAATTTTCCATTAGAACAGTGTTGCTAGTGTTGCGAGGCGAAGCGAAATATCTTTCACATCAGCTAAGAATTTTGTAAAAAATTTGTGCCCAAATTTACAACTTTCAATATATCTTTGCATTATTTATTTACGAGGATAGAAAATTTATTTGTTCAATTACTTGATCATTTATAAACACATATTTCAAGAAATTAATAACTTTGACGCAAAAAACTCATATAATATTAAAATTTTATATACGGACGCAGTTAGTAATAAATTATTGGTCTTTTAAAATCAACCGGAATAGCACTTATGAAGAGGTGAATTAATTTAACGTGAAGTAAGTTTTATCAACAGGTAGATCAGAAATTTCTGGCTACTTTGTAAATACTAAGCCTTAATTCGTAAATGCCTTAGTACTTATTTTATCAACAAACAGCAGCTATAGAGTTGGCTCAATCTATATTTGCGCCAACTGTAAGCAAGGATATAAATTATACTCAAAATGTTAATAAAAATATATTTCTTACTTCAAAGTTCAAATGAAACTGGAAAATATCACGATACTGCAAATACAGTATGATATTTTGACCTGACTGAAAACACAGTCTTGGTGAACGATTTTTTTCCTTTCAGTTACGCAGTAGTTTATGACAGTAACCTAAAATGACTTTTTATCAACTCCACAAGTACTGTTTCAGCACTTATTCGGTGTATCATATGGGTCCAATCAAGTGGATGAAAATATGAATGTAGATATATTTGAATCGATAAAAGTGATACATTGAATGAAATTATACAAATATTAAAAATCCCGAATTGTTAATGACCACCATTTTTCTTGAGAAATATTTTCTCCGATTAAAAAAAATTGAATATGGGAACTTACAATTAAATGAAACTACTTGATGTAGTATTATTTGTACTTTCTTTAAGTTCTTTGCCACGACGTAGGTTTCGTTCTATTACAACATCTTTAAGTGATTAGCAAAGATTAACTCTTAGAAACATCCAACAGCATTTATATGTTTGAAACATAATAGCGGAAGCCGGGTTTGTGTGGTTTTTCTCACTGCTTTTGTTAGTGAGTTTATTGTAGAGGAGCGGTGTAGGTTTTATTATAAATTATGCGTGGACCAAAATTATTTCTTATTAGATAAGAAAAAATTTCAACAAGTCAATGATCTTGCAATGGGCTCCCCGCTCAGTCTCTTTTTAGCCGAGTTATTTATGTAAAATCTAGAAACCAGCCTCTTAAACAGTAAATTAGCGACCAATGTATTATACTATTATAGATACGTTGACGACATCCTTATCTGTTGGAAAGGTACACAGCCACAGTTAGATCAGTTTGTTAACTTTACGAACTCCCTATACAACAATATAAAATTTACTTTTGAAGTAGAATCCGATAATAAACTAAACTTTTTAGATATCACAATAGAAAGCAAAAATAGTAAACATACAT
This sequence comes from Druceiella hillmani, assembly GCA_039881145.1. Lineage (NCBI taxonomy): Eukaryota > Metazoa > Arthropoda > Insecta > Lepidoptera > Hepialidae > Druceiella > Druceiella hillmani. The sequence goes on from JAYKKI010000003.1 coordinate 53,585,144, forward strand.
TTTATATATTTAGAAAAGACTCATTTGCAGCCTCCATAAATAATGGTCATTCACAACACCCTTGGTCCCATAACTTAGCAGCCTTCCATTCCATGAATCATAGAGCGTTAACCATCCCTCTACAAAAACCTAATTTACGTAAAGAAATAACAACTATAAAACAAGTCGCAGTAAATAACAATTATCACCCATCATTTGTCACAAAACTGCACCATAATAACTTTATAAAAATACTAATACAAGAAATATACCCGGTCTCACCAAATAATAATAAAATTTACTATAAATCTACCCCATACTTAAGTAAATAATACATGTGCTTATAGTACTTTAAATAACTTGGGTAAAACCCTTATTAATGATAAAGAAAACAAATAAACATAAAAAGAATGGTACCTATATACTCAAATGTAACAACTGTAAGAGTGTACACATAGGTCAAACACGAAGATATTTTAATACAAGATATATAGAACACATTACCAGCTGGCGAAATAACAAACCACACACATCTCACTTTGCTAAACACCTCATTAAAAATAATCATCACCCTCATACTGATAATGCCTCCTATATTTTACAAATAAATGCAATTGGCAATAAACTTAATATCCTAGAAATATTAGAAATAAACAGACATAAAAAAGACACCAAGGTTAATATATTAATTGAACAACTAAATATATCATCACCCATTCTTAATATCTTCTAAACATCATATAATTAGACAACATTGATATTACAGTACTCTCCAAAGTGTTTCAGCCTAACTACACATATAAATATAAGTATATAAAAAATTAATAAATAAATAAACAAATAAATATATGGATAAATAAAACAAGAAATATGTAGAATTAGTGGTATAACCATGTTCTAACTTTCAGATACCCTTGCTTTTGTATCAATATATTACTGTGAATAACTTCCATTTAATTTTATTATATATACCGGAACATTTACATTGTACATCCTAACAGAATAACATCAATTGAATTTATTACCCCCACTAAAATACTTGTAAATCGTATAAATCTCGGAAATATAATAAAATCTACACCGCTCCTCTACAATAAACTCACTAACATATGCAGTGGGAAAGCCCACACAAACCCGGCTTCCGCTATTATGTTTCAAACATATAAATGCTGTTAGATATTCCTAAGAGTTAATCTTTGCTAATAACCCATCTGAAGACGTTGTAATACAACGAAACCTAGGTCGTGGTGAAGAACTTTAAGAAAGTAGAAATAATACTATATAACGTAGTTTCATTTAATTGTGAATAATTAATTTTTACAAAATTAAAACCAAATATATTCAATATCAGAATTTACATTTAATCATCACAAGGCTATAATAATAATAACCACAATTTTTTTCGAAGCAAAAGAATAAAATAAAAGTCTGGAGTAAGATTTGAAGGTAACGACGGTAGCTTTATATACAGGAACAATGAATTATGTGCTATCGTAGCTAATTGCCTCTTTACTGCTACGACGATGACAGAGAATATTTCAATCTTTAATTGTCACTGCTTTTTATTATTAGATTTTTTAATGTTCCAAAGTAAGCTTACCACGACAAGACAAAAAAGCAAATTTGACAAGAAAGCAAATTTAATAAAAGCCCATCCATAATTTTTTAAACTAAACTGCCTATATTTTAAAATATTTTACCTATTTTACGATACGTGAATTTAGTAACCGTCTTAGTTCACAAGTTTTTCGTGTTTTTTTTTAACTTATAGTCAAGTCATGATTTTAAGTTATAAGCATAGTTTTATGTACTTTGATTTACTGGCTTTCATTTCTTGTACCCTAAATATCAAAATTTTGACTATAGAGTGGAAGTACATATTCTGATTAAAGAAAATATCGCGGCTTACTGTGGGTATTTTTTGAATTAATTAAGATATTATACTTTATATTAATTATTACTTATATTCCTTTTTTTCACTTTACTAACATAAATATTTGAGGTTAACTGTACTATGAGAAATAAAAAAAAACACTTCTTTTTCGTATTAGAAAAACTTCTTCCTGTCAGACTTTAACCAAAATAGTGTTTTTATTGGGTTACTTTGGGTTTAATTTGAGTTTTTTTCTATATATACGTAGATATAATATTCAATACGCTCTAGACCGTACAGTGTTTTTAGGTGGACGATTTAACAATTTCTTTAATATAGATCTCAGTACTCTCTTCTATTCTAATGATTACATTAATGTTTTTGTAGGATCTGTTAGCGACATTATGAACACATTTGTTAAATAATCCTAGCAGGCCCAGAGTTACATTGTTTACAATTATGTAAATAGTTCAATGATATCGACACAATGATATCGATACTCAACAATACTTATATCCAATAATATTTTGACACATTTCCTAGATATGTTAAAAATAATGTACTCGTCAGTCAAAATATGGTAATACTAAGTAAATTTGATTTTCCTACCTTTTTAGGTATATGTTTGGAAATATCATTTCGATAGTTGTCGGCACTTGTCCCTATGACGTGCGGATTAAAATGACGGGGAAAAGTTATTTCCAGAAATTTGATAATTTTTCAACTACATATATATATATATATATATATATATATATATATATATATATATAGGTATATACATATATATACATACATATATATATATATATATATATATATATATATATATATATATATATATATAAGGTAAGTTAGATGACTTCGGCAAAAAAAAATTGAATAAATAACGCAACTTCTAAAATGTTATACAAAACCTAAGTAAGCATGATGTACCTTTTTTACTTTTGATCGCAGCCCAAGTAAGTTACTTGACCCTATTATATTATTAATCTATTATTTTTCCAAATCATTTTTCAAAGTTATAAAAGAGTTCCATGACTATTCAGTTGGAGATCCTTGTCAAAATTAGAAAAGTTTTTTTGAGTCACGTAAATAACTATATAGATCTATATTTAGAAAACCGTACCCACTTTGTCCTAAGAATGTTTAAGAATAGTTACTAATTTTCAATGAAATAAACTTCATACTTTTTTCGTACAGAGATGGTACCTATTGCTTTTGATTAAAATTGCATGATTGTTTTGAGTACAAGCCAAAAACGGAATGTTCCCTACAGAAGTTCATTACAGACAGGTTCGCTGCCACACCAAAGTAGAAACCTTAAACGTTCCGTAGAAAGATGACGATTGCATTGCAAGTGATACTGTGTTACATTACTCGACAGTTCAGACTTGTGTGTTATGTTGTTAAATATTGGTTGTTTCATTATCTTTGTAAGATGTTATCCCGTATATTTGGCAGTCACTCCAAAGTTAGTGATTTAACAAAATTTTTCAATTTAAAAAAAACAATTTTTTAACAACCTTATGCAGCGATATGTCGTGTTGTGTTGGTGACAACTTGAAGAACATATCATTCATATTTTCTATAATATCCCATAAATACGTTTGATGCTGATTTTCTCTCAAGTGCCTTATACTTTGCACTATGACATGGCTGTTCCTTTGATTCATACGATTAGTGTACTGAAAAATTTTATTTAACCAGTTTTATGTTGTATGGTTTTTACTAGATCACTTACTAAAGTAATATGTTAAGTATCTTTATAATTTATCTCTACGTTTAAAATCCTAGTGCCATTGAATTACAAATACCTTCTTAAAGTTTTCTTATCCTCTATATACAGAATCGTAATACTTTCTCTTTTGAATATATTGTTGAGAATACCGAGATTAAATTTATTCAAATTTGTTGAAATAATACTTAAAATTACTCTAATACTAACAATTATGATTCCTAGTAAGGGTGTTATACTTTTTCTAACTATATGTAATTATGAATTGAGTAGGTTTAATTACCAATTTATTCATACAATTTCATATAAATTTTACACACAATTATTTAGTTTTCATTTACGCGGTGTAACGTTTCGTTTCTCTCTCTTTTCTATGATGTTTGTTTTTAAAAAAATTATAAAAGATGACAAATATATAACCAATATGTATATATATACATAGATATATATATGTGTGTGTGTGTGTGTATATATATATATATAGATTTTTATATTAGTGAAGAAATAAATGTATAATATTATTGTTGGCAGGACATTAAACAATGGGATGCAAGTTAATACATTTAACTAAAATTTCCAATTAGAAAGTAAGACACATTTTTATGGTAGAGGAACATTCATTTGACAAATAATTTCATAGTTATTATCGATCTAATGGACATTAGTAGTATATGCATTCGTATTGCAAACAATATAAATAATAAAATCATAATACCTGACGTATTTGCGTCTATATGTGTACATAACTACTTCGTGTATGCATTTCTTTAGTTTAAAACACACGTTTAATAAGACTAACCTTTTATAACGGATTATATTCTATTCTAAAAACCGCCTATACCTTATTATTAACACACGTTGAATAAGGCTAACCTTTTATAACGAATTGTATTCAATTCTAAAGACCGCCTATAGCTTTGTGCCGGCGTGGAAGTCGGATACAAATTTTGAGTATTTTAAAATAGAGAATTTTTAACATAAAACTCACACTAAATTACTAAAAAAACTATTCACAATAACTTTTTAATTCCTGGTCATACGGGCACATTCGATGAGAGTGCATATACAATGCCATCTTCGTCTTTTTATTTATTTGTCTCGTATAGCTCTTAACAGGGACTTTATTCTCATTAAATACTCCCTTCCGTTTCTAGGTGACAAACAGTAAAGTAATCTTATAATGATGTATATGTTGCTAGTAAGCTACTATACGACAATTTTTTTATTTTTCACTTATTTTATATATATATATATATATATATATATATATATATATATATATATATATTTGTACACTTATACATATATAAATTTGTATATATTCGGAAACTGATAAAATTTCTGGAAATAATTATATCCCGTAATTTTAGTTCGTGCTTCATTTAAATCAGTTAGAATCTGACGTTAAAATCTGACGCCAAGAAGAATAATACGAGAAAGCGAAGTTTCTTTTTTCATGATTACTCCAAATAATTATGTTACTGAAGTGAAAAATAAGAAATATAAGTAATAAGTGATATTAACTACATCTTAATTAACTCAAAAAATACCCATAGGAATGTTATATCCGAGATATTTTCTTTAATCAGAATACGCACTTATACTCTAAAGTAAAAACTTGGTATTTACGGTTTAAGAAATTGAAGCCGTAAGCAAAGTATATAAAACTCTTCTCATAAGTTAAAAGTATAACTTGACTATAAGTTTAAAAATACTCGAAAAAATTGGAAACCAAGATGGTTACTAAATTCGCGCGTCGTAAAATAAGTAAAACACTTTAAAATATAGATAGTTTAGCTTAGAAAAAAATATGGATTAAGACATTTATTCAATTTGCTTCCATGTCCCATTTATCTTCAAAATTCCATATTGCCCCAAAATAAGCTTAACTGGATTAAGCTTATTTTGGGGCATTAGAATATCAAATAATAAAGAAGCAGTGATAATCAAAAATTTAAATATTACCGGTTATCCTCGTAGGAATAAAGAAGTTATTAGCTGCGATACTACTCCCGACTTTTATTTTATACTTGCTTAGTACAAATACAGGTACGTGGTACTCTTTAGGTTTGAAACAATTGTCGAAATGTTTATTATAGACACAAATCTCTAATGATAATTTGACTAAATTTAAATTTCAATATTCAATTTTTTTCATCGGAGAAAATATTTCTTATGCAAACAGCAGTATTGAATGTATCACTTTTATTGATTCAAATATACCTATTTTAATATTCCAATAGAAATATTCCAATAGAGTGGGTGAAAATATATATACATATTTTCACCCACTCTATTGGACCCATTTGATACGAAGAAGTGCTGAAAGTTGTGAAGCTTATAAAAAAGTAACTACGTTACTGGATAAGCATTCGATACGTAGCTGAAAGAAGGAAATCGTTCACCGAGACCAGAATGATATTTTCAGTATCGTAATATTTTCCAGTTTCATTTGAAATTTGAAGTAAAAAATATATTTTTATTTACATGTTGAGTATAATTTCTATAATTGATTACAGTTTGCGCAAAAATTTACATCACAGTGCGGCGGTAGGTGATTCAAAGTATATATAAGTTGATCCAGCATTATAGCTGCCGTTTGTTGATAAAATAAAGACTAAGGTATTTTCGATTTAAGACTTATTATTTACAAAGTAACCAGAAATTTCTAATTTACCTGTTTATGAAATTTACTTCACATTAAATTACATTCACGTCTTCATAAGCGCTTCTACCCTCACAGTAAATTGGATTATACCGAGACACGAAACAGGCTCTGACTAGAATATAGTGTCGATAATGTACGGCATATCAGTTCCTACTAACGTATTAGGCTCTAATTATTTACACATTCTTCGTACAAGATATCTATTGATATTCATAAAATAAATTAATCTTTTTTTCACATCTTACCGATTCTTTTTTCTTTTCCATAAGAAACATTTTTTGCCCGATAACATGATTCTCAAGGAATCTTCTGTATATTTAATTTTTTTACAAAATAAAGTGAAAATTATAATTCTTTTTTTTTAATATATATGCATGAATGTGATGTTTAATACCAACCTTCAAATACGCTTATATAAAGAGTAAAATTGGATTGGAAATAAATAGAACTTCAAATTAAAAAAATAATAAGCCTTTAAATTAAATTACGTGATGTAGTATTATTTCTATTTTCTTGAAGTTCTTTACCACGACCTAGGCTTCGTTGTATTACAACATCTTCAGGTGGACCGTTAGCAAAGATAAACCCTTAAGAACATCCAATAGCATTTATATGTTTCAAAACAACAGCGGAAGCCGGGTCAGTGTGGGTTTTCCCACTACTTATATTAGTTAGTTTATTGTAGGGGAGCGGAGTAGGCATTTAATTGTGAATAATAAATTTCTACAAACTTAACGCCAAATATCAATCAATATCACAAAGCAAGCCAAAATTTCGGCTTTAATATTAAAAATGAAAATACTCTAAATTTTCAGCTCACTCTTGATATGAGTATCCATGGAAATGACATAAAGTTGAACAACAAAAATATGGGCTCTTAAAGACCCTTGGTAAAAATGAATGTGTAATATTTAAAACAGACTCCCTACATATATGCTATATGTGTCTGTATATACATTAAAGTAAAAAACAAGCTTTATTTGAATTAATCCTTGACTTTGCAGCAAATTATATATTATATGTCAACCTTTAATAAGGATTGCACTTGTCTTGAACTAAAGTTCTAAATGAATAATATAATCGTGGTAATCGATTTCCGTTTAGTTGCTTTCATTTGAACAAATTTTACGATATCGATTTACAACTATATGTGGAAACTGCTATGGTAAAATAAATTTGAATATCAATAAAACTCTTCACAAAAGTTAATATATTTTCCACAAAATTAAATTTTAATAGGGAATAGGGAATTATATTTAGATTAAATTTTCTTCAAGAATTAAATTTCTGTTTTTTCTAAACACGAAGTGTTACTCGTTTATTCAATTAATAGCAGTTCAGTGCCATGACAGTTTAACTTTTCTTCAAGTCTCTTTAATAAACAAATTATTACTTCTCCATTCTTCTTAATATAGGTTCAATTTAAATTAAAATTGATTTTTGAAGGACTTCATAATATCTCAAAAGTAGGCAAGCAAAAAGAACCCATTTTGATGATTTAAAAAAGTGTTTTCTTTTCTCACTGTAAAGAAATCTTTACTAAATAAATTTTAAAAATTGCGAATTTTTCAAGAACTGTAACTTATTCTTTTGTCATTCTTTTATCGACATGTGTAAACATGTAGTACATATGGATAGAAAGAAACCTGTAGCGAATTTGAAGTTACTTTCTTTAAATTCATAATTATTCTTATTAAATGGCAAAGCACTTCAATATAGAAAATAACTATTTAAGATTTTTTTTACTTTAATATACCTAATTGATACATATGGCGAACTTATTTCTACGAGAGCAATCTTTTACCGCCAACTATAGCACCAGGTCAGTCACGCTCGAGGAGCGGCCGGGAATCGAACCCGGGTCTGCGGGGTCATCCGCCACGCAGTCAAAGGCCGTATGCTTTGTGACCAATTCAACACATCACGGCAATGACCGTTTATTTTTTGGAGAACTTTACTTTGTCTAGGGTTCTTAGAAAATATAATTGAAAAAATAAATTTCCTTGAAACACTTCGGCTCTTAAGTGCTGAGTGATAATGCCTTATTTTGCGCCTTAATAGCCCAACTTAATAAATATATGTTCCTTCTTGCCTAGCGCTACTCCAACTAAAAATAACAGACTATTTGAGCTTTTCTGTTTTAGTTATGAAATTCCTTCCATTAGCCAAATTGCTTTACGTGCTAAATTCGAGGAGTAGTTAAGAAGGAGAAAGTTTATTCCGACTATATAATCCTCACCTTATTTCAGAATTCATAAGGATTTGGAGTGACGGGAGAATCCGAACTGAATTCCATCAAATAAATGTATTTTTGTTAGTGGAGTGTAAACAAACGTTAATTTATTCTTACTATATAAGTCAACTTAATATGACATTGCTCAGTATTTATATAGTTCTTTCAACTTTATAAATGGTTTTGAAACTAATAATAGACAACAAAATATTAGGTATTTTGATTAATTTAAAGAAATTACAAGAAATAAAGCGCGGAAAAAAATTTCTTGTTTACCACCCGAAAACTCATGGTTTTTCTCTGTTTCATTGTGTTATTAGAATTAACAATATAAAAATCTGATGTAACAAATGGTTACGACCAACATTTTTATGAGAGGCATTTGCATCAAGAAATTAAAAAAAAACATTATGTGTAGTTTACTGCTTTGCAGTTCACAATGACATTATTTTTTTATCTCATGAGATTAATCTGATCCAAATGAAGGTTCTCAGTAGCACAAAAATCTGAAACAACCGAAGCAAATCTTTAAGGATGAAAATTCATAAAATAGTTTTTTATTAAAAAAGGTTGTATATTTTAAAGAGAAAACTAGAACTATCATTTTGAAATGAGATAAAAACTGCATAACGAAATGAAATACATGCGATCACAAATCCGGCAGCGATACAATTCAAGCATTACCACATGAAATATTTGGTACGTTCCTCCATGAGGAAATTAAAGAGAAGGAAAAAAAGATTCCCTTCAAAAAGTGAACATGACGTTTAGCGACGGGACTTTAGCATAAGAAACACAGCAAAGTGTTTCTTATGCTCCTATGTTTCCTCATATATTTCTTTCCTGTCTTCTGGGTCTCTTCAGATAACATAATATGTGGAGTAATACTTTAATTAATTATGTTGAAGTATAATTAAATATTTTATGCATCGTAATATTCGATGAGTATATTATATTTATGGGATATTTCAACAATTTTTTTAAATTTATACATGTATTAAAATTTCAGAATTGGCATTTCTGTACTTACATTGATTGTATTTAGGAAAAAAATGGTCTAAGGGAAGGCAACGGCCTGAATTTAGTATAATAAAACAAAAATATTGTTTTTTAATTTTTATCTGTCTGTTTTTCGAGTTATTTGTTCGCTTATGATAAAAAGAACTATGAAGTGGGCTTTTAATTGGTACATTAAAATCCCTCTTCTAGTGGGGTTCAATTCTAGTTGGGTTTTAGTTGGTAGATTTTGAAGAACTTAAGGTAATAAATAATTGTTTTATTGCAATCCCAACCAGAAAAGATATAGTCATTTAAAATTACATTTAACATTCAATCTTACGATTAACTAATAGTGTTGGGTAAATATAGAATTGACAATAATCTCACGGTCTCTAATGATACTGTGTTATTCTAGCACCGTGAATAACCACAAATTTATTGCTTGGATGAAAAAATTTGCTAAAGCCGCTTAGGGCGGTCCCCTGTGGTGTCTCTCCGGCATACAATGTATTGAATATGCAAGGGGAATTTAATATTCTGTACGTTGGTCAGATACTCATGAATTGTATCTAAGAATTTAATTTACGCAGCCTGTTTGTTCTTTTTTGGTCTATCTATTCGGAATAATTTTTTGTCTCATCGTTCATTCAAATAACGGTAGAGAGTATAAGGAACTTTGTTCTTATTCTGGTGACCAAGACTTTTCGGTAAATAATATTGTTTTTATAACTCAACAGAAAAATCCCACAGGAAAATTTTGAACAGAAAAATTTTAGGATTAAATTATTAGAAAAATAAGAGATTTGATGCAAATAACACAGATAATATTAAAATTTAAATAGTAACGTATTTAAATAGCGTAATTTTAATAGTTATGGTACTTTTAATACGCGCTCATATAGGCATGAGTGTAATTTAATGTGAAGTAAATTTTATAAGCAGGTAGATTAATAAGTCTTGGTTACTTCATAACTATATATGTATATATATATAATATATAAACAGAACAAATAACTTAGTCCTTCTTTTATCAACTAACGGCAACTATAGTACTGAATTCAACCATATGTACTTTGAATCGGCTATTGCCGCCAGGTGATGTAAATGTTTGGGCCAACTCTAATAAAATATATAGATTATAGTCAACATGTTAATAAAAATATATTTCTTACTTCAAAGTTAAAAAGAAATTAGAAAATATTGCGATACAGTAAATACCTTCTTGGTCTCGGTGAACGGCTTCCTTCTTTCGGTTGCAGCTCCAGTGCTTATTCCAGCACTTATTCGGTGTACCATATGAGTCCAGAAAAGTCGTTGAAAGTAAGTATGTAACATGAGAAAAATTTTCTCGGATGAAAAAAATTTAAAATCGGAATTTAAATTTAGTCAACATAAGGTTGGCAAATTTTTGTAAAGCAAAAAAGTGCAACGTAGCTGTATATTAATTAAGGAAAAATAAATTAAAAATTTAGAGCCGGATTTGATAATAATGACAATAGCTTTATATATAGGATCAATAAGTTATGTACTATCGCAGCTCATTGCTTCTTTACTGCCACGAGAGCGAGAAGCAATATTTCAAACTTTGATCCTCACTGCCTCTTTATTATTAGATTTTTTAATGTTCCAGAGTAAGCTTAGCTGGAGCGATAAAAGAAAATTTAATAAACGTCTTCATTCATCACTTTTTTTAGGTTAAACTGCTTAAATATGGATATATTTTACCTATTCTAGGACGCGCGAATTTATCAAACGTCTCGATTCAACAGTTTTTTATACGTTTTTCTTAAATTATACGCAAGCTTTTCACGTATATATATATATATATATATATATATATATATATATATATATATATATATATATACACACACACACATACACACACAAACACACACACACACACACACACACACATATATATATATATATACACTTATGAAATACAGTGCTTATGAAATCCTTATGTGTTACTAGCAAGCTGCTATACGGTAGTACGTCAGATAAAAAGCGTATTTTATCATTTTTTCGTACTAAATTTTGATACATTTTTTTCATTCATTAAAGTTTTGGATTAATTTATTAAAAATATAATTAAACATATAACTAAATTATTTGTTTATTAATTTCATTATGGTATGATTCAGGCATGAAGTACAGTAATTTTTATTTATAGAAACTGACTCAATTTCTTTTAAGCAAAATTTAGAAAGAAAATTTAGATTGAAAATCTATTTCACCTATTGTTATATTTAATTACATTAGTAGTGATTATAGGTGTGTTACATAAGTGTTTCCATTCAAAATTTCACAACGTTAGGGCCTAAATTTCAACAATGTGTGAAAAAAGTGTTTAATAATTTGTTTACTTGATTATCTGCGTCGTAGTCCACTTTAATAAATATTACATTATTTTTCTCGCACTATTTTTGACACCCAGTTTCAGCTGATAGGCAAGGAATTTCTACAACTGATAAAATATGTGATGAATTATTTAATTGGCAGCTGTTTTTGCTTTATTAGAAAATACACTATAGTTTTTCCCATACAAATTTAAAAACCTTATGTCCACTGCTTTAAGTGTTGAAATTAAAAAAATATTTTTTTATTTTGTAATCTCTGTCTCTTTATGTAATCTCAACCTCTTCATTACCAAAATAATCTACGGTCTGAACGCTATTTTTATATCTTAAGTAGTTCCTGTACTGCGTTGAATGATCAACCAGATTTTATTATAATTTTTCAAGAAAAAGGATTGACTTTGGGCAATAGATGAAAAACGTCTTTAATAATTTGTTTATTTGATTCTTTGGTCCGAGTTTTGGATTAATAAATAACTTTTCACATTTGTTTTAACCCCTTGATTGATACACATGTTTAATACTGGCTAAGTATAATTTTTGCCACGATTTCCACTCAAAAGTACATTTGGTAGACTATTTTTTTTCCTCTAGAAATTATAACACTTCTTTTACTTCTTTAGTGGTTGTATTTATAAAAAATCTCTCATAAAATATATTTGTATTACCTACCTTTCACTCAAGTTAATTTTTATGGCAAACAGAAATAAGTGGGCGTAAAAAATTAAACCTATAGAGCAAATGTGAATGTGCCTTAATGTTTGCAGATGGCGCCAAATGTCACTGTGCTTTGACATTTATATTGTAGACCTACAGAGAGTTTAATTGTCAACACGCCATGGAGCGATATACACCTCAAGAACCTGGAATTATTGTTGCTGCTTACTTGTCAAATTTTTAATCTGTTATTTTAAGGCAGCGTGAATTTCGTTGTCGTTTTCCTCGTCGTCGTGTTCCATGTGCTCGAACAATTAAGCGTTTGCCTGAGCGCCTCGTGCAAACTGGGTCCACTACCGATGTCGCAAGAAGTAGCCGACCTCGTATTGCTCGTTCGGTCGAAAACATCGCTGTTGATTGCGATAACGAGAATCCATAAACATTAACGAGACGATGCACTCAATTAGGCATCAGCAGACTTTCATTGCAATGAATTTTGGTGAAAGATTTGAAAATGTTCCCGTCCAAAATACAAACTGTTCACGAACAATTGCTGCATGCTGACCGTGGAACAAGGTTAACTTACTGCTATACTCTGTTAAACTTGGCGCAAGAAGAGAATGATTTCGTATCAAAAATCTAATAAGCGACGAAACCCATTTCCACTTAAGTGGTTATATTAACAAACAAAATTTGCATTTTTGGGGCACAATGAATCCACACGAAATTAATGAAGAGCCATTGCATTGTCTCAAGGTGACTATTTGGTGTGGCCGTGAACAAGTTATTGGCCTTTTTTGAAGATGCCGATGGCACCACCGTAACCGTAACTGGTTAGCGTTACGGGCAGATGTTGAACGAGTTTTTTTTACCGCAAGTTGCTGCATTGAGTCTTGACCATTGTTGGTTCCAACAGGATAAAGCAACTGCTCACACAGCTTGGGTAACGATGGACATTTTGAGACACCAGTGATTGCCCGTTTTGGAGATTTGAACTGGCCGTCCAGATCATTTTGCATTCCGGTTGTTTTGACGATTGTTTTTAATAGCAGTATTATGTAGGTATCCGTTAAAATAATTAGAATTATAAAATTTCGAAGTTTATCATGATAGTACCTAAAGATGTTGTGTAGGGTATAATTTTTTAGCATTCCTAAATAAATTGTTTAAATCACAAAAACGAAATGACTTCGAATCTTTTAATATTTTTTCCGGGGTTATAAACTGGCCATCACCTGTACTCCACTTGACGTTGAATTTTCGGACACTGTGTATATGTATACTTTAAAAAATTTCAATAACTCGTTTTTTTTACATAGTATATTTAATGTAAACCAATAAATTATTCTTAAGCTAATTAAATATATATTCTGTCCAACTTCCAACTGTTCTATGCCAATCTAAAGAAACTCCAAAGGGTTGGCATTTCTGTTATTAAAAAATGGAGTTCTATTTATCCCGTGAAAATATTACCTTCTAAATTTATAAAATGTAAAATGAAAAGGATTTGAAAATTATATTTGAACAGAACAGTGTTCATCGTTCTTTCAAACAAAATTGGCGCTTTTATTCAATAATTTCATTTTCCTAATTAAAGGTTTCCTTGACAGGTACGAAATAAGTCACTTCAGGCAATAAACAATTTATTATATTTTCTTTTTGCTTTAGTCAGCTGTATATCTTGAATTTAGCGAAATATTTCCTTGATTTGATGGAAAAAGGTACATATGCATATGAAATGAGCTAGTCTTGCAAAACATGTGAACATATCTACAATAGAAAGAGTTTCTTTATAGAAATAAAATAACATCCACTTATAAAACACTAAGGAATAAGGCAAAAATACACAGCAATTAAAATAAACATTATAAATCCTGAAATTTATCTAACTCCATAACCCCATTTACAGAAACTACATAATTGGTTTCGTTTTAAAATACTGAAAAGTTAAATAAAATGACGATACATTCTATATATCGAAAATTGAGGGGATTCTCCATGACAAATCCTAGTAACTTGTAGGCTTTCTAACAGATTTCGATAATATGACTGTGAAATGGGAGATGATTTTCCATAATTATGCTGATATCCCGCACACATGAAATTCCTTTGAGTGTAATTCTGTTCATCTCCTAACTATGCACAAAGGGGAAACCTAAGCGGGAGTACGTACATACGTAATAACTGTACATTTCCTTACATTAAAATTTAGATTGTTTCCCAGACAACATTAAAATGCAGATTTAATATCACATTAGAACAGTTCACTATTAGATTGGCTAATAAAATCTAAGAAGAGTTCTAAATTACGAAAAAACAGAAGACAATGAACAGTGTTAACAACTGAGGGCTAATAATTTATCATAAAGAAAAGCACAAGTGGATCAAAGTTACTATCTGACTCCAGATTATATAACCTAAAACTGAGATTTAAAATTTCCGAGCCGCTTGTATTGATTATAAGCTCAAAAGTAGTTGACGTGGAATTTTACTAGTGCAGAAGGCATGTCTGCTTTCAACAATTTTACTAGTAGAATATCATTTTCGTCCATCTAAGACATGATGATCTCAATACCATAGCCACATAATTGAAAAAATAAGTAAGACTAGTGACGATGGACCGCTTATTCTATCAGCGAGAGTCTTTAGCAAATGAAGAAATAATAATATAAATAGAAAATATTTTACATAGAACCTAGAACCAGATTTGAAAACAGGAATCAGCCGCAAAATTATCCAAGCGCGTGAATAATCTTTAGAATTTAAAGAAAAGTTTGTTATAAATGTAAATATTTTGATAATTGTATTACAAAAGACCGAGGATATGTTTTGACTGCAGCTGTTTCAATGCGAATCCAACTTCAGCCCATCGTTTCGACATGTAAACAGCGTATTTACTTTATCAGTAGGAATATGCTAAGGTTAAATAAAGATTGAATTTGAAAATTAAAAAAGTAATAATTAATATTTTGTCCGTTTATGCCAGTAATTTCTATCTAATTTATCACTAAGATCTTAGATTATATCTGACCTAGATTGATATTCATTTTTGAAAAAAAAATAATTTTAATTTAATGCTTTAAACACCGTAATTAAATATATTTTCGCCCTTCTTTGGACATTTTAGCATTTAGTTTTTTTTAGTTTTACGTGTAACAACTTTTTTTTAATTTAAATATGGAACGAAAATACAACTTGGGAATTAAATGTAATGACTGGAATTTCAGTTTATTTCCTTTTTGAAAAAATTACGACGTAATTCCTGTTAACCACATATTATATAGAAGGAACAAAATAGTCCTTACATTTATTTTTAATGACTTTTTTTATCTAGCCTAGACAGTGATGTCTATATTTTTGAATACGTTCCATAGGGTGCCATCTGGCGTCATAGGGTGCCATTAGGGTGCCAGTGGAAGAAAACTTGATTATCAAAAGCTTTTCCGATGAAATTCTATATAGCGTACTAGCAAAATCTTTGAATCATTTTTTAGGTAAATGGTGCAGTGACCAAACCATTGAATAATTGTCTACGTCCATGGTATACTTCAATTTTTTATTTAAATGATCGAAATCTTCACGAGAACAAGTCGTGGGAACAGCGAGTTAAACATATCTTTATTTCCCTATGAAATAATTTCTTTTCATTTAAATCCATTGTCAGAAAAAATTACACAAATTGACATAAAAACGAATTTATCTACGATTATATTAAATTTTTTATCGTTTAAAAGATTATGCGTCTAAGTGGAAACTTATCTATTTGACATCTTTTATACTAAAAGGTATCTTCTATATAAATTTTGCGAAAGTTATTTTAAAACATGTTTACATTTGTGGGCATCATAATACTTTTTTAATTATTATTTTGCCATAATATGTTGTATACTTCTTTTTGCAGAGAGCTTCGTAATGCTAGAATATTTTTTTATTTTTATTTTATTCGTGTATTTTTATATGTACTTCTTTTTAAACTGACACATAATTATACAAAATTTATTTTTTGGTTAAATTTTTATTTTGTCATTATTAAAAGTCGCAAATAAATTTTGCGTAATTAAAATTTACGTCTAAAATTAATGCATAGAATATTCATTATCAATAAGTTAAATAGAATATTATTTTATTTAAAATATAAATTTTCAGTTTTAGTTTGGAAGTCATTAAATAAAAGCCATTAATTAAATTAATTACATATTTTTATGGTATATTTTAAACATATTATGTTACAAGTTTTTCTTTGTACCTATAAAACAATTATTTCATATTTTTGAAAATGTAATATTTCACATATTTTCCAAACTGTGCTTATTCCTGGAAAGGATGGAGGTACTCAAGAGAACTTTTTGCTATAGTTCCTCTGATGTTTTTATTGATCTATTTATAAAGTAAGGTTACTGCAATCAAAAACCGTAATAACAAGGCAAAGTGGTATATTTTGTCATTCTTACCTAACTGGTTGCTTTTAATTTACAAACATTTTTAATTTTTTTTATAAAGAACATTTATATAACAACTATTTTGACTAATAATTAACATTTTAACTTTTATAGAATAGGCGTTAACAAATTTTAATAAAAATTGTAAAAACTAAATGTTACAAAAATATCATCTCAAAAATATCTCTCTGCTGTTTGCACTCTCTCACCCGTAGGCTGCTCTGGTACACGTAGTCAGACAAAATGAAGATATAATGTTGAGAGAGCCATAATTTTTTTAATTCTAAACAGATAGACTTTGGACTTACAGGTATACTTTTAACGTGTGAAATTTATTGCGCAGACCATTATTGCATAGGTGCGACTTGTATTTGGCCGAACAGAATGCTATTGCTTTTATATCTCATGCATTATAATGCCATCAACAAATATAATATGGGAAGATAAATGTGTTACGACATTGCGACCGTATAAAAAAATTGTTAAAAATAACAGAAGAATCGGTCTAGGCCGTGTGGGTAAAGAAAATAAGCAACTAGTTAGGATTAGAAAAATATTGATGAAAATATTCCATAAAAGTTTATAGGATATATAAAAATATATATCTGAAAAGTCTACACATCTTTTTTGCAGCGCATCAGCATGTATTAATTCTTTACAAACTTAAGAACACTTCTTTCTTTTAAGAAAAGAGGTCCACTCCTTTATTTTCACAAAAATAAGAGCTGTTCTTTTTTACCAAAGAAAATTAAATCAGTTATATTTTAAAAATAATAATTTAATGTTTTTCTCCTCTGCGACTGTAATTTTTGCAAATATGTTAATTTTGTGATGAAAAATCTAATTCTTAATATTTTTCCTTTCAAATTATTCATCAAAAACAGGTTAAGAAGATATCTAATTTTGGTTTCCAAAATGTATCTTTAATCTATGAAGTTGCTTAAATTATTATACTATTTTTAGTAGATGTGTTAGAAAAAACGTCACCTTTTCTTATCCTTAATTATCTATCTGACTTTCAACACTAACTTTGAATTCGTAATACAACCTTCGATATTTAATTATTCGTTTTTTTCCAATAAGGCTAAGTTTTATTACATTATAATAAATAAGTCTAAGTATTATCTATATGCATGACAATATTTTACGACTGTATGGTGATTTTAGATAAACAATTATAATTTTTAGGGTTTCGTAGCCAAACCAAAAACTTTTAGGCTTTCGCCATAATCTTCTCTCTGTTTGTTTATTTGCTTATCCCAACCATTTTACTATTAGTTCTCTAAAACTGAAATTTAACATGGATTTTGAAATTTTGAATTAAAGTACTTAAAAATAAATTTAGCAAAGTGTCTCACCTATATGTGCGTGGTACTTTTCCTGTAATGTTAGTTTTAAATTTTAAAACTAAACAATCAACTTTTTTTTTGAAAATTTTAATATAATTATCATTTTATCATTTTACATTGACTAAGTTTTTTTGAAAAATTGTTAAACGGTTTTTTTAAATAAAATTAAAAGTGTTGTGAAATAACTGTTCCTGTAATGTTAATTGTGCAGTTTTTAGAGCGATTTTCACCAAAATTAAATGGCAAATAATTTAAACATTTTGAAGTATCTTAAATGTTCATAATTTAATTAATACATCAAAAATTCAGCGAATTTCTTTGACGACGAATTTTATACGACTAAGGTTATATTTCTTTCGTTGAATTAAAAATTGGAGGTCTTGAAGCCTTTGGATGAATTAAGTATCCTTCGCAACCGATTACTTATTAATTTACATGCAAACTTATCCCAAACCCTAATAATTATATTCCAAAATATAAATAATTTTGGAAGCCTAATTAAAAAGAATTATTTATCCATATAAAAAATACGATCAAGGGAGAAGACTTATTTAACGAAGGAGTAGAATTCGTGTGATTCAAAGCGTAATACATCTAGTATATACATATTTTAAATCCTCTTTGACTATGTCAGTTGAGTTTTTATGTCCTGTTTTCTAAAATTTAAATAAATATTAGATACTATGTTCCCAGATATATGTTTATTTTTTTTTCTTATTTCATCCTACATTTAGAACATTATTTTAATTTCAACCTTGTCATGTCCATTGTCTAGTAGGTTAGAAAGAAATCTAAATTTTAAAAGATAATATATGTCATTGTATGTAAAACTGTATTCCTAAGTTTTAAATGAAAAGTCAAGCGTTGCATACTATTTCTTTCAAAATCTTTTAATTTTTGTTATAAAAATTGTCTTATTCTGAAGTTAGGGAGAACTTCAGAATAAGACAATTTTTATGAAATTATATGTAATTTGGCAAATGTAATTAATTTTGTATCATTTATATCCAACGTAACTTTTAACAGTGATTGGAAACAAACTGGTAACTTTTTTAAAAAAGTATCAAAACAGCTAATGTGTTTGAAGTGATTTTTTATTTCTTCCAAAATTATGAAATACTGTATCAGCATTTGCTAAGATGTTCGTGAAAATCAGAGGAGGATGTAGTTTTAGTGTAAAACGATAACATAGAACCACATCGGAGTACATTATTATGTACGTCTGAAAACAGAAGTGTCAATTGATAGTAAACTTTATTCAAAAAGGTTTTATCTTTACACATGAATGAATCTACAATTTCATATTTTAGCTAAATTATATTTGATATTCATTGGAAGATTATAGAGGACGTATTTACAATAGTATAAGGATTAGCATATCGTGCGATTGACACATATCATAATCAAATTATTTAGCGATGCTTACAACCATGTAATGTTTGACCACCACTTAGATATATTTTTAACGCTAACCAATCGGTTATGTTGTAAATATTCTTTGTTCTTTACTATTTAACGTTATTATTTATCTGTAAGTCATCTACAATGTCTTTGAGTAAATGCCCGATTGAATGTTTCATTAAGGTGAGGGTTAGTGTTTATTCATTTGTGTGAACTGAAATTGGATATTAGCCAATTTCCCGGTAAGACTCCTCGATGTTTAGTTCAAGTTACAACATCAATTGTATTTTGTGCGCATAACAACTAACAAAAGCCCTTTGGGGTTTCACCTGAACTCCATTGGTCGTTTGTGTACCCGTCTATTTTGGTCGATTGCGTTATGTTACACAATTAATCATAATATTAATTATTTTAACCGCGTTTGTAGTTTAAGCCATATATTGGATGCAAGATAACGTAAATAATATTTAAAGATAAAATTGATAAATTATGAATACAATCGAAAAGCGAAATTATTACTAAACCTGTGTGAATAAATTGTTTAGTTTAATTGTTTTTCTTGTCAAGGAAATCATTAACAAAGATTCCATTCATAATTCTGATTGGTATAGCGATCTGATAAAACTAATATTCCAGGAGAGCTATGAGGATACTGTCAATGATGAATAATACAATTAACAAAATTCTGTAATAATTGACAAGTTTATGAAAAAATATCAGCACTAATTAAATAAAACTTGTTCCAAACACTTGAAACTTCTACGAGTACTACGAGGATTTTGGATTACGGAACAGTGTATTTAAAGGACTGTCTCTGCTGGAACGTATAAAGTCGCAACATAAATATGTAACTTATATAGAGACTTTATACATTCAAACATAAACAGTCTTTTTAATAAACTATTTCCGTAAATTAATATGAATTTTCACCATACAAATGTATTGGCTAGTACATACTACATAAACTAAAATTATTGCCAATTTCTTAAAAAGTAAGATCTTTTCTTTTTGGGAAATTTAATACTAACTTCTATAACTCTATTTTTCATAATTTTATCTTTTTCAGTTACGAAGTCGTTGGGAGCAACATAATTTATATGAATAATCTCAACAATATTTCTAGAATTATGTGAATTCTGAATAAATTCTGTTCTACAATCCTCGTATCTCGCTCTTTTGAGTGACGCTCAGATAATTTTTTTGTTAATATTTATTGTTACTGAGTTAACAAATTTAATAATTACGCCATATTCCAAATCTCTGTGTTGAACGGTTTCTAATAAAAATGTCCATGAGCGAAGGATCGTCTCGTGTGTGATCCTGTGAGAGTTTACTTTTTTTTAATTATACTTTTCCGAAAAGCAATAGTAATTTGTAACGCTGTTAGTTAAAAAAGAAACATTTAAAATAAAAAGTTTTCTCAGATTATTAGATAGAAGTATCTTTTCAATAGGACATAATAATTATGCTATATGGCATTAATACATTAAAATAAACTTAGAATTTTCATAGAGAAAAAACCCATGGGAATGTCTGATTTTTATGAATTCAAACGGAAATGTACCCTAAATTAAAATAAATATAAAGAATTTTAAATGCACACAAACAACACAGACATTCCGCATTTATTTTTCAACGAAATTCAAACCTTTTCACGTGTTTCTCATGCGGTTTTATTTTATCGTTAGTCTAATAAGTATTCGTAACGTTGACTTATTAAGTAACTAATCGTAATGATTAATATTTTATGCAATCAGATCCATTCCTTTTATTATATTTCATCTCCATGACTTTTAACGTATTTGGCACGTAAAGTTAAATTTCGTATAATCAATCTATAAAGCAAAATTTATAATAGTTATAGTGACAAAATTATTTTGACTTATAATTAACCTATTTGTAATACTTTGTCTATTAATTATTTTTTATTATTGGAAAATTTTATGTAAAGGGCATTTTTGATGAAATAAGCTCAATAACACCTTTTTAGAATATTTTCTTTTAATTTGGCTGCGTATTTGTCTGTTCAGATTATTTTTAGAGCAGCACACGGAAACTACTGAATCGGTTTAAATACATTTAGTTGACAGAAAACTACTGGATCGATTTAAACATATTTAATAACTGAAAACTGCTGAGTAGATATAAACCCATCAAGTTAAGGGAAAACTACTGAACCATTTTGAATAAGTCGATCGGACGGAAAACTACTAAGTCGATTTCATTAGGACGATGTTTGGGATTCACATTAAAGTCCAAGCTGCTTTTCCTAACAATCGACTATTCCAACAAACTTTTGTTCTAATAATTTGTTAACTAAAACATTGTGCAAGGACTAATTGACTTCAATATTGTGTTTCAAATTAAGATTTAGACATCTTTTTTCATGATAAATTATTTCTAATGGAACTTGACATTGAGTAATAAATATCTTATGCGGTGGATGACGGAGCTTGAAAACCGAAAAATTGGACTTCTCGTGACTACATCGAGTTTAAAGGTTATCCTAAAATGTAAAATAGTTTCAACTTTATCAAGGGTACTTTTAATATTCAAACATTATTACTGGAGAACAATTCCTGCAAGAAAATTAAAAAGCTGCAAGAAAAAGTTAGAAAGAATAAATGGAAATAAATTCCAAATTTTGATAAAATTTTTTTAGGACATGGCAAATAAGCAATTATTTTTTCTGTAATATTCTCACTGGGAAATTAATCACCTGTAATAGACATTTTGCTCTTTCTATGCTTTTCATAATTAAAATAATATCACTAAAGTCTCAAGCAAAAGTCAAGTCACGTCATTTTACAAATTTACCCAATCCTCGGGTCCGCCCAAAAAGCTTTAAATTACCCAACTTTCATTGGGTTACTGAACGATTGTTTTGGTTGGGATAAGTCCCAATATGGAATTGGAATGGTAAGCAACGTTTTTAATATCGTTTTTAATACAAAACTGAAGCTATTCTTGTTCATATTGTAGGGGAGTTTTTGAATTACTTTTTAAATGTGATTTAAACGACGGTGTCAATCGTCCTTTTTAGGGGTCTTTAATTAATCGATCCTCGTAAATATTTTTGTCATTTTCTTTCGTTCATCCATCCGTCTGCCATGGCTTTACAATTACAGTCCTAATTTTACACTTTACTTTAGATAAATACCTCAGATAAAGATATTACATAAAATTGAAATTATTTTTTAAAAAATGTACTTCAAAAAAAAATAAAGATACTTTTAAAAAAATATTTCCAAGTGGAATTAAGGTTCATTTGGCATTTTGTCATTCCTGCTTTTGCGTATTCCTGCACACAATTTATCGTTTATATGAAAGATCGAGGATTTTATTTTTCCGTTAATAATTTTTTTAAATATTGGATGTTTTTCATATTGAAATAGAGTCAAATTAACAGGTCCTAATGTTGCAGGCTGTACTTCTGATTGAAACACCTAATCACTAACACTAAATTTTTAAAATGCTTTATTATATAAACATTTAAAAAATAAATTTTGCAGATTTCAATGTTTGAAAAATTGTAAAAAAAACTACACCAATAGTACAAAAAATAATACCTCTAATACAAAGTAGGTTTATTTTAACTTTATAACAACAAATGCTGATTTAATTTTTTAAAACCCACGTTTTGCAAATGGCGGCCATCGAGTCTGACACATTCTTCGAGTCTAGCACGCATGTTTTCAAAAACACGTTTGAAGAGCGACTGGGGTATCCTACTGACTTCGTCTCGAATATTTTCTCTAAGTTGTGTCACAGTGCTCGGACTTGTTTTGTAAACAACGTATTTTAAGTATCCCCGTAAGAAAAAGTCACATGGGCTTAAATCGGGTGACCTAGGTGGCCACGGTACGGTACCGTTTATGTTTTTTTCTGGAAATAACTGCATTCATGGACACATTAGCAGTGTGAGCTGTGGCCCTGTCCTGCTGGAACCATGTGTTTTGGTTGAAGGATGGACTATTCTGTAGTTCTACTCTGAAAAAGTCATTTAACATCTGGGCATATCTCTCCGAATTCACAGTTACAGTTTGGCCACGTTGATTTAAAAAAAAAAAAGGCCCTATGATTACAGATACAGACATGGCATACCAGACTGTTACTTTAGGCTTATGTAAAGGCTCTTGATGCATTTGTCTTGGGTTGTGGACATCCCAGTAACGAAAGTTCTGCTTATTCACATACTTTCACATTGGAGGACAATGTGAAAGTGAGCTTCGTCACTAAAGAATATGTTGCCCATCCGGGTAGAAGTACGAAATCTCAACAACATCACCTCTGCGTAAGTTTTTCTTATTTCAAAGTCAGAATGGTGGAAATCTTGAACAATTTGAATTTTATATGGATGGAACTTTTTTTTCATTATTACCTGTAAAGTTGATTTCGAAATTCCCAATATCGATGAACGTGTACGCAGTGATAAACGGGGATTTTCAACGACAGAAACCATAACACGCTCGACATTTTCATCCGTGGCTACCAATGGTGGAGGTCCTGGCCTGGGCCTATTTAATGTTGATCCTGTAGCTCTGAACCTTGCTACCCATGACTGAATAAGGTCGACCGATGGTCCATCACGTAATCAACGAATACCGTAACGATTATTAAATCGACGGCGTGCTACAGACAGCGAAAATCCACTCGAAATGTATGCCTCGACGGCAAAAGCGCGGTGCTCTCCACTCCACTGTTCCACGGCTACTAAAACATCCGCACCGCTTGCGCTTCTAACGACGCCCTCTGCGCCCCCCTTATGTGTTGCGTTCTGAAACTATGTTTGTTCAAACTTTGAAATCTGCCACTGGACAACACAATGTATAACACAATGTTAACAAGGATGTACAAGTTTAGAATAAACCTTACAAGTTCAAACTCTGAACAATAATTTTGTAAAACTAAATATTTTTTAGCGACTAAATTAATTGAGGCGTGGTAAGATCATGCATTCGAAGAAAATTGAAGGTATTGAAAAGCGGATAATGAATGTTAGTATTTAAACTTGTGAAGAGGTGAAGTGTGAACCGTGTATTTATGTGTAGGTGTGGGATGTAACATTCAATTCAATGATGGCAATTGTCCCTGTAAATTTTTTTCATGACCTAATCTAAAATTCATTTCTTATTAAATAAGCTTTCATATTTAATTAGCATTAATATTTATTATTCCTCAAAAATAATTTTTATGTTTATTGAGTATTAAATGTAAAACTTAACACTAGAATAAAAGTATGTGAATTTTTCTTTCTAGGCATATTTTACTTTTATACTCGGTTTAAAATGACTATAAAATATCAAATGCCTGTCTAAATTGACAATTAATCCATTAATATCTAATTTACACTGATAACTTTTATTTAATTTATGTAAATATATGAAAAGTTACGCTCAAAACAAAGAAGTTTTGTTTGTAATTCACGTTTTTTCACTCAAATCTTTGTTTAAGGAAAACATACCTATGTGATATATGATTTAGGACCCTTCGTAGTTCTTAGGATTCTAGATAAATTAAATAAAATGCAGACTGGCTCTTATCTTATCCACCAAACGATGTGCTTTGATTAATTATGGTAAAACACGTCCCAAAGTAATAATAGCTATGTGTATTTAACGCATGTTAGGAATGCTTACCAAGATAATGAATACCCTAAAGTACGAAATACGGAATTTAAAAAAAAATTGATAGAAAGAGAGATATATTTTTTAATAAAAATTTCGTCCAACAATATTTAAAAAAAATTAATTTACCTCTTATGATGGCTTATAAAATTCTAAATGGAAACATTCATAACATTTGTGGAAACATTCATGAGATACGCGATAACCTAAAGTGACGAGCCGAATCGATCTTTCCATATCAATCGAGATCACTTATATGCTCAGGACACGTTTAGTGAGTTTTTAATTTATGATACGAAAATCTTTTATTTTTAACCTTAATTTTATTTAATATTTAGTGGCAATCCTCGCTTTAGGGTGTCCCATTTTACATTAATTCGTTTTAGGTTAGAAGACACTTTGCTATCATTTCTCGCATTTTACCTTAATGATTTGTGTTGGTCTTTACAAACGTACATCAATATATAAAATATCGCTAACTGAAAATAGTGTCACATATTGGTGCCGCGCGTTGTTCCAGAGGCGATTAAGTGGAACGCCGGTGACGGGCGATGTTCGAGTTGTTGGCTTTGCATAATAAAGATTTATTTAAAAAGAATTTAGTTCCGATAGAAAAAAACACAGAAAGTCGATCAAGAGGTTTCCTTCAGAATTATAATTAAATAATATATTTGGAAAAAATTAATTGAAGCTTTCAATTACTCACTATCTACGCTGCAATGTTATTATCTGAATTAAACGATCGTAGCTTTTAAAAAAGTTTTGAAGTTAATAAAAGCGTTTCTTTTATCTAATAATATTACAGGAAAATTCAGCAATATAAAAAGAAAAGTGAGAAACCATCCTTTACTTTCAACAACTTTCCATTGATAAATCACTTTCATAAATAAAACAATTTACAATTACGTATTTATAGCGTATTTCAAAAGTTTTTGTTCGTATTATGTATATTTTAGGATTCTATTACACAATACAGGAGATTTTTTCAGACCGTTTAAAAAATATTTAATCAATTGGAGCTAAAATGGAGGAAAATGTGGCAACAAATGTATATGTAAATAAATATATCTATTCCGTTTGATAACTATAACTCTAGTCGATATCGTTCTCAAAAATTGTTCGAAACTCATTTCAAATTAACTCACGGAAATAAATCTTTGCTTTTTTTATATGCAATGTTAGGTAAAATATTAAAGAGATTACCCATCAAAATGTGACGCTAAGATTAGTAAATAATCTTTCAAGATGCAAGAAAAATAAAGGAAAGATATATCGGTTCCCAAACCCTGTCTTTTAAAGATATGTCTTAAGTGTTATTTAAATTTCTTTAATTTAAAAATTCGCATTATTTTCCTCCATTGTCTGTTAGTCGAGTATAACTGTCGACATAATCAATCTAATCCAAAAACCAATTATATATATATAAGACTCAATATAATAATTATTTCAGTGCTCATTTTTTCTACTTGCAGTAAAATAACCAAAAAAATATAATACATAGTAATACAGTGGCAGATTTCAATGTTTGAAAAATTGTAAAAAAAACTACACCTCTAATACAAAGTAGGTTTATTTTAACTTTATAACAAAAAATGCGGATTTCATTTTTTAAAAACCACGTTTTCCAAATGGCGGCCATCGAGTCTGACACACTGTTCGAGTCTAGCACGCATGTTTTCAAAAACGCGTTTGCAGAGCGACTGGGGTATCCTACTGACTTCGGCTCGAATATTTTCTTTAAATTGTGTCACAGTGCTCGGATTTGTTTTATAAACAACGGATTTTAAGTATCCCCATAAGAAAAAATTACATGAGTTTAAATCGGGTGACCTAGTTGGCCACGGTAAGGTACTGTTTCGGGATATGTTTTTTTCTGGAAATAACTGCAGCGCTGCATTCATGGACATATTAGCAGTGTGAGATGTGGCCCCGTCCTGCTGGAACCATGTGTTTTGGTTGAAGGATGGACTATTCTGTAGTTTTACTTTGAAAAAGTTATTTAACATCGGGGCATATCTCTCCGAATTCACAGTTACAGTTTGGCCACGTTGATTTTCAAAGAAATAAGACCCTATGATTGCAGATGCAGACATGGCACACCAGACTATTACTTTAGGCTTATGTAAAGGCTCTTGATGCATTTGTCTTGGGTTGTGGACATCCCAGTAACGAAAGTTCTGCTTATTCATATATCCTCCAATGTGAAAGTGAGCTTCGTCACTAAAGAGTATGTTGCCCATCCGGGTAGCAGTACGAAATCTCAACAACATTACCTCCGCGTAAGTTTTTCTTAATTCAAAGTCAGAATCGTGTAAATCTTGAACAATTTGAATTTCATATGGATGGAACTTGATCGTTTTTTGCATTATTACCTGTAAAGTTGATTTCGGAATTCCCAATATCGATGAACGTGTACGCAGTGATAAACGGGGATTTTCAACGACAGAAACCATAACACGTTCGACATTTTCATCCGTGGCTACCAATGGTGTAGGTCCTAGCCTGGGCCTATTTAATGTTGATCCTGTAGCTCTGAACCTTGCTACCCATGACTGAATGAGGTTGATCGATGGTCCATCACGTAATCGACGAATACTGTAACGTTTATTAAATCGACGGCGTGCTACAGACAGCGAAAATCCACTCGAAATGTACGCGTCGACGGCAAAAGCGCTGTGCTCTCCACTCCACTGTTCCATGGCTACTAAAACATCCGCACCGCTTGCGCTTCTAACGACGACCCCCGCGCCCCTCTTATGTGTTGCGTTCAGAAACTATGTTTGTTCAAGCTTTGAAATCTGCCACTGGACATCCTGTATAAATATTCGTGAAATGTTTAAACGTTAATTAAGAATGTGTATTTTTTCCTTAATTGACAAAACCGATGGAAAAAAGAGAACACTTTGTGAAATATGTTTATTTACTTTACTATTACAGAAAAGTATTGATAGTTTTTGTAGTTTATAAATTTTGAAAAAGCTAGGAAAGTATATGTTATACAAGTCAATGCGTAATTTCTTAAATAATTATTAAAAATTATTTAAAGACGATATGATACTTTATTTAAATGTTTAACTACGACCTAGCTTTTGCTGTCTAACAACATCTTTAGGTGAGCAATTCGAAGAAATTAATTGACTGGTTAACAAAAATTAAATGATAATAAATTTCTACAAAATGAACTCCAAATATATTCAACTTTCAACGATAATATTTATTTGCAAACACCATGGTCTATTAGTCGATTATAACTGTCGACCTAATGGACTTAATGCCAAAACTAGTCAAATATACAAGACTTAGAATAACGATCATTTCAGTGTTTGTTTTTTTCTATTTATGTTAAAATTAGTAAAATATACCATATTATTAGAATAAATATTCGTGACTAAAGTCATGTTAAAAATGGCTTTGAATCTTAATGAACAAATGTGAATTTTTTCTTCATCTGAAAAAAACTGCAAGCGATATGAAATGTGTACATTTGCGTGAATCTTGAAGGAAAATGTTGGTAGTTTTGTGGAATTGTACATTTTTAGAAAATATAAGTCATGCAATAGCTCTATTTGAAGTGACCAGTTAAAAATTAATTAAAGAAGATATTATAATTACTTGCATAAGCCATTGTCTGTTAATTAAATTATACATTGTGTACAAAAGTCGACACAGAAAACTATTGGGGAAAATAGTCATTCTCACTGCGATATAAATAGCATAAAACAATATTTTCCTCTAACCAATTAACGATAAATTTCTATACCTGACCGGAAATAACTCAAGCGGAGTTTCAGGTCTAAAAGACCATCCAAAATGGACAAACGTTTCGCTTACGACCCACCACAGTTGATACTTGCGAAAGCTTACGTAAACTCGGGCCGGTTTGAATTATCTTGAGTTATCTATAAAGAACGATTGAACTTTTAAATTGGACTAACTTTTAAATAATTAGATGATTTCCATTAAAGTACTCAAAGAAAATATGCTTTCTTGGAAAATTTTTTCTAATAAACTTAAGAGAGGGCCGCGATTTTTCAGTGATTTCAGCGAAGGGATTACTGTTTCTGATTTTGATTGGTTAATGTTCGGGTAATTTATATTTCTAAGAGTACGACATATTTCTGCATTTAATTTTGGACTCAATGTTTTCAAAAACATTTGCCGTGTATCAAAGAAATTGATATACTGACAGAAATCCCATGAAAGAGAAACTGACAATTTTTAAGTACGGTTATATAGGTAATTGAAATTGTATGTTAAAAGTTTTTTTTAGTTATGAGATTATATGGGGTTATTTATAATTACCGTTTTAATATGCTATTATATACTTAGTCGACAAAGCGATATTTTGCTTTCTAAACAAATTAACATTATATTAATTAAGAAAATTATTTGAATACTATTTACGTAATTTTGATAATTAAATAGTCTCTCTAAATAAGTAAGAACATTAATCATTACGTAACTTAAAAAAAATTTTGAATTAATTTTAAATTAAACTGAACATTAGAAACATTTTTTAATTGTTTGGAGGTGACAAAACAAGAAAAGAAACATCTTACGGGAACAGAAATGTGCAAGTTTTGGAAGTATATTTGTCCTAGAAAATACTTCATGGTTTTAAACAATAATTACAAATTAAAATTGTGGTTATTTAAGAAAATAATTTAGATTAAATAAATATTTATTTTCAAAAAGCAATGTGAAAATTACATTTAGATAATATTGTTAATTGTAAACATATGTGAAATACACCGAGAAGATACAAAAGAAACCGAGAAGTCGAGAACCTACGTAATGTACTTGTCAAAACTTTCTGTTTTTTTGTTTAGGGTAAATATTTTATATTTTGCTACATTAAACGAAAGTAAATTTTATCCTAGACATACGAAAATACCAAAGTTTATAGACTTGAGTGGGTTTAAGGAATTTCAATGATTTTTTTGTTTTTTTGATACAAACAAAAGTCCGGTTGATTATTATACTGATATGGTTTATATGAACATTTCTAATCCATAATAGAAATAAGTATGTTATTTGAAATTTTGTGTGTTAACATACAAATGTTTTCCTGGACTGCAAATATTAAACTAATTTTCTTTCCGTGAATTTCCCACGCTTTTGTATATTTAAGTTTTTCCCGAAATTTTTCTTTCGTTTAATATGAATAGATCCATATGATGATTGTAAAAAGAACATAAAATTGTTTCGTTTCATTAATTTTGCATGAACAATTTTATGCAAGGAATATTAATGTTGGCACAAAATTGATGAAAGTTACTTCAAATCACTTTTATCCTCCATATTTTTAAAAGCAGGAAATTGTTGTGTTGTTTTTATTTTTTAATGTAACCTTAATTATTGTCACCATATGACACAAAATACATATTCTCTTCAAGACTAGACAAGGGAAAATATTTCTTCGCTGCTATATGATGATCTTACAATTATATGGTTCACCAATATAAATAATTGCAGAAATTACAGAAACTTCAGTCGCGATAAATAAACGCAACTGAAGTGTCTGTATTTTCTGCACTTTTGGTTTTAAAAGGCTTTTTCTATTGCATATTAAAACGATTTTGTCCTTCGGTATGAGGTGGTTTACTTCAAAAACTACTCAAGCTGTTAGCACAAATTATAAATAGTAACTCTGTACATAGCGCAGTTTCTATTTAACTGTTATATCTCAGACGATACCGAAGTTGGGTTGAAGTTGGTATCGGATTCTGTGCATCTTTACAATTTTAGAGTCTGTTACCTACGCTTATAACCTATAGTAACCTATGGTGTGTAAAGCCGGACAAATACGCAGTCAAGTACAGTAGAAAGTAGGAATCTTCCTCTATGGAACCATATAATTAATTTACTTATTAATTAGTATCTAATATATATTTAGAAGATATCTATACTTTCCATTATATTCCGCAAAACAGCATCTAAGGTACAGTAGCAAAATTTATTTCATTAGGCGCCATCTATAATAGAGAAGCATAATTCTTGTTACTCAAAAGATTTTTCGATGAAATTTGAATGGGATGTAATCTATTGTATAGTAGCAAAACCCTTCATATATATATATATATATATATATATATATATATATATATATATAAAAGTCCCGGTTGACATATCAACGCCCAAAATGTTTGTTTATTAAAATTACAGTAAATCATTTTGCCACATTTTTTTTCACGCAAAATTCAATATGCCGCA
Source organism: Druceiella hillmani (assembly GCA_039881145.1). Taxonomy (NCBI): domain Eukaryota; kingdom Metazoa; phylum Arthropoda; class Insecta; order Lepidoptera; family Hepialidae; genus Druceiella; species Druceiella hillmani. Next base: position 53,616,680 of record JAYKKI010000003.1, read on the forward strand.
ACTAATTTATAAATTGCCTCTAAAATTATTAGACAAATGAATTTATTATGATAAAAAAATATCGGAACCAAGACCATTTTTCAAATATGATTTTGGACCGTGTTAAAACTAATTGTTTAGTTTCAACGACTCTCATTACCATGAAGTGGGGTAACGTTATGATTAAAATGTAATTAATAGAGACATTTCTGCTCAAAATTATGATGTCATAGTTTCAAAATAGGAAACCATTACAGAGCAGAACAAGCTGAAGATATCTGTAACAAAGAATTATAACAATTGACTTCCTGTCGTTATGTTAAATTTGTGAAACAAAAGTTTTGAACGGGTTACGATTAATATAAAGGCTTGCAAAATTAAAGAATATCAATAATCCACAGGTCATCTCGCATATCACAATTTAAAAAAAAAATTCAATTCTCCGTGTTCAATTAAATATTCGACTACAAAATGCGGTTGGCATTTTAAATCTAATATAATTTATACTTGTGTATAACTAGATTATAATTTCCAAAATTAAGAAACTAACAAAAATTAAATTTGATCCACTTTTAACCTTTATGTCCACAAAAAACTGAACAGCTTGAATTTTTCTACATACATGTTTGCACACGTAACTCGCTCCCATTAGAAACGCTCACGTAGATAGGACAAAGACTCGTGACGTTGAACAAATGTACAAAGGAAAAAATACACGCCGCTATCTGCAAATCAACTTTACACATTTTGCCGTCGTTTTTATAAACTTTTCACGCTTATAAACGCTTTCATTTGCGAAACGTCGCTTTTATGACGAGAATAAGTGTTACATAAATTCCTGTCTGCTAAGTGACACCTTTTCTTTGAATAATATATGTACAAAAATAGGATGTTTTGCATGGAAATAATGATTCCTTGCTTAGAAAAAATGGCTAAATGTGTATCTATAGATTGACGGTTCCGTATATTGTTTGAAGTAAAATTACCTTTCAAAAATTACCACTAATGTAATCTGTCTAGTGCTATAAATATTAAATGATATCTTACATGATTAAGTTGGAGGAAGATACACAAATTTTATAGTAAATATTTAAAAAGTACGTATTATGCAAAAGTACGTATCATTATTATAGTTATTTAATAGATAAAATAAATATTTATTTATAATGAAATTTTTTTTCGACTGCTTAATTTATCCTCGAAAACTTTCATATAAATATTATTCAGTTTTAGATATGAGCGAGTTAATATGTTTTATTACTTTATCGAGATTCAAGTTACTACATAAAGCAGATTCTCAAAAAACGGTTATGACAGAAGAATAGACAGATACCTGAGTGATCGTGTTGAATCTGATGGAATTTTATAAGAACTCCTTCGCTATATATAAATATAAAATTTATGATTTATGCCTTCGAATTTTACATACCTACGCAATGTATTATACGTAATCACTGAACTAAGGAATCAATCTCAACGTACTTAACATTAGCCATATTCCTGTAAGTATTAAATTTGGAAATTATCGTTGAAAGGAATATATTTGGAAGTATTTCTTATATACGTTTTTTGAATCATTTTTGTGAATGTTATTTTTGCTTTGATAAGTGTTGAAATAACATTTATATAATATACTGTAAGTGATCTAATTTTTAATATTTAAATATATAATACAGAAGACATGATTTGTTAAAACCTAATTCTAAGTTACGTTACCCTTTATTCTAAGTTACGTTCAACGGCACTTTAAATAATTTTTCTTCGCATTTGAAACTTTATAAAATGCTTTGAGATTTACTTTCCAATTTATAAAAGGCTCTATAGTATAGAAAGAGTTGCACAATATATTAGATAATGTTTGCGAGCAATTAGCAAAAAATTTAATTCAATTATTGAACTCGTTTTATGTTATGTCCAGAGGACTGGGATCGAACCTAAGAAAAATATAAGTATTGGGAGACTACCTATTATATTATATTACAGACATAAAAACGTGTATTTTACAACTACTACATAACAAAATATATTTATACTATATCATTTAAGTACCACCAAAAAGTGACGTAATAATTAAATTGAATTTTTCATGTAACCACATACGTTTGGATTTATTTATTTAGCCCATCCATAAAAAAGAACAAAATTTAAATGAAGATAATCTCAATGCTCACAATCTGTCGCTTTTTCATTCTATACTCGTTAAGTTTCCTTCTTTATTACGGATGTAAGAAAGAATGAAATCTAAACGAACGATACACTCACAATCTATTTCCTTTCTACATATGGTCTCTCATTACGCAAATATATATACATTTAATAACCAACTTCAGAAAAGGAGGAAGTTCCCCGTTCGATTGTATTTCTTTTATCTACGATACATCATATCTTCAGTATTTTGCAACCAGTTTGCATATTTATTTTTTTTATTAAAGTAGTATATGCCCATATGGTCCCATAATAACTTGGTTAGATTTTGGTAATATAAATTGAAGATATACTACAGAATTCCTCAACATTGAACAGCGCAGGTACCGTGATTGAGTTTAGATGACTTTGAAATAGTATTATAAATCTCTTTCGAAATAGTATTATAAATTTCAAGTAGAAACTCTGACATTGAAATCCGAATTCCAACCCCTCAGTCGTGATGCTCCAGAAGTACTGCCTGCCTAAACTGTATAAATTTGAAGATTTTTTGTTTTTAAATTAATATCGCAGCTGTTAAACAGAGACTCCCAATAATTATGAGTTCCAACTCTTGATGTGGCTGTACTGCCTGTTTAAATTGACTTGAGGATCTCCTATTTTATGTTAGTGAAGTGGACCTTAAACAGAAACTCTATCATTGAATTCTGGGTTCCGATTCCTCATTTATGTAATAATTTATGTTTTTAAATTAGCATGTTTGGTCTTTAATCCTGATGCTTCAGGGATACTGCTTGCTTAAATTAAGAGACTTGGGATAAGAAATGAGGAGTAAGATATATATATATATATATATATATATATATATATATATATACATATATATATTACAGAAGTACTGCTTTCCTAATCCGTGAGACTTGTTTTCAAATTGGTATTTTGGTAGGAACTGCCTGCTTAAATTTTGAAACTCTCTTATTTTAAAATTGGTATTGTGGATCTCAAGCAGAGATCTGCTACTAAACACCAGATCCAAACTTCATTGTATGGATGCTATGGAGATATGGCCTGCTTAAATCGTGAGACTAGTGGATGTGCTGTTTTTAAACTAGTATGGTGGGTCTCAGGCAGAGACTATGTGATTGGATTCCGCAATATTATTTCACGAATCATATTATTTCAGGGGCATTGCCGACTTTAACCGTGAGAAACGGAACCTTTATTAAAATAGTATTTTGGGTCTCAAACATAGGCTTTGCCACTGAAATTTGAGTTCCAGCTTCTGAGCCTTGACAATATGAGAATACAATCTTCGTAATAATATCGAATACAATCTACTGTTTTAAATTAGTGCTCCAGGCAGAAGAACCAAGCAGAAGCTCTGATTTTGAACTTCAGATTACAGCTCTTCAACCTTGTTACGGCGGGGGTACTGTCTGCCTGAATTTTGCGACTTGAGGATGTATTTCAATAGAACGTAAGACATCCAACATATGTAGCTATTAGTGAAATAAATAAATTGTTTTTATTATTATCACACTATTCACTGAAACCATTTAGAAAATACCGAGATCTGACATTTATTTAAACAGAAGGAATTAAAAGAAACGTAAATAATTTATAGGTATAGTCGTTTACAAAATTAAATTATGGTATCTCCTTTGTATTCGCCGCAATTTACAATTTAATTTAGAATTTGACGCATGACAAAATAAACAATTGCAATGTCACATAAAGAATATAAAATTGACTAATTTTTTAAAAGGACTGCTCAAAAAGTTAGCGAAATGGCGATAATGGCGAGGCGGAGGGCCGCTAACTTATATAGTCGTTAATGAGCGACTAATTACAAGTTTTTAACTATAAAACTTAATCGTGTCATTAAAAAAGCAAGAAAAAACACCATAATTTTATTACATGGAATGTCATTGGTGTTAGAGGTTTATTGTCATAGTAATGAAATAATTTGTAAGTGATATAATCTCTTCAAATATGACAGAAGAACGATCAAAAATAAGCCTCGTTTAGGACGGCCTATCGAGACAACCTCCTCGTATATTATTGAAATATTTGAAAAGCTTGTATTGAAAGATGCCTGATTATAGAAAAGAAGCAGTTAAAAGAAATGTTTAGAGTATCTTCTATAAACATTTTGAATGTTTCATGATTATTTTGGCATGTCAAAAATCAGCATAAGATAGATGCTGAGAATTCTCACGCCGCTGCAAAAGCAACAAGTGTCGAGTGTTCTCGGAGTTATTCGGATCTCTGTACAGTGTTTTTATAGAATCCTAATTTGTTAACGAACATCGTTATGATTAAAAACTATATAGTAAAGAAATATTATTTGATTTGATCAATACTTAATTACATTACTTCCCAATCTGAGACAAGCTAATTTATCAAGCACATGTTACTTTAATTTCGTTAGAACTTATTTCGCTTAAAGTGACGTTCGTTAAAAATAAACCAGTGTATAGTGAAAATATATTATGCAATTTGTCTTAAAGTAAAACGTATTTCCCATACGTCCTAATATTTTCTTTTTCTGTGACAATAGACATTGAAATATATATATTTTTTTTAAAGCCACAATTTAAATTATTTTATATTGATGATAAAACTATTATTTCCGTTATAGTTATAAATATCTTATTTATAATAGCGTGTATATGAAAAAAAAAAATTATTAACAATTTATTTTTAATTCGCTTACGCTATTCTTTTATCGATACTTAAGTAATAATAATATATAGCAACATTCAAATATGGATTGTAATAAACAAAAGTCAGGTTTTCAATTATTCTGCGCAAGGGAAAAGGTTGAATGTTTAGAAAGATAATATATTGACACAAATAAAATTTACAGAATTATATTCCTGACAAATGTTTCAATCTACATTATTATCCTAGTTAGGAAAAAAGACATCATTGAAGTTGAAGGAAAATGTTTATTTTGCGTAACTTAAAACCAGTTCTTCATATCAGAATAAGGCGTATATATTTTTTAATATATAAATTTGCTAATTTTTAAAGTTAGAAATGTTTTTTCTAATCTTCTAGAACAACTTTAAAATATAATTAAAACAAAGAATACGGAAGCATCAAAAAATAAATATTTTATATTATATTTAAGATAGCACATTCAATGAAAATAGTTTCAACCAGCAACTAATTATAAAATAAATTTAATTCTTTAAATACCAACTGCAAAAAATATATAAATATTAATAAAATTAAATATTTATTTACAATAAATATGAATAATTCATAATTTAACCAGCAGTCAGGTAAGAGATCGTTAAAAAAATGTTAATTAAGTTTATAGTTTCAGGTGAAGTGAAATACAAGTTAAACTTTAAAACGTACAGTAAAGACTGTACGGGAAAAGATATAGTATGGGATATAAAAGTACCAGTGAATATTTCAATAAACGAGTCAGTAAATGAATAGCATACAAATAAAGCGTGGAAAAGTAAATTTAAGTTCTTCTTATTTTATTGTCATAAGACACAATATTTGTTTAATGCAACGATACCGAGAAGATGTTGTAATACAACGATAGATCGTGGTAAAGAACTTAAAGAAAGTAGCAATAATACTATGTCACGTTCTTTCGTTTAATTTTGTCAATTATAGAATTTATTAAACATATGTTATGCAGTAGAATATATTACACACAGTTTTTACTTCATCATAATACTTCTCATTCCCTATTCTACGGTGGTATAACTGTTTGAGGGTAGATAGAAAAAATAGAAGTTATATACGCTGGATGCCGATTGAGTTGATTCCATCTCCACTCAACTTTCCCTAACTTATGTAAATGTTTCTTCCTGTACCGTGAGAGTATTTAAGTTAAAGCTTGTGTTGAAAGACTGACATCTTCTTCATTTAGTGGTTTAATTTGTTATATCAAAGTAATCGGTCGATCAGATCTGGGATGCCCCGTTAACGTATAGTCGTAACACCAAACTCGCTGAAAAGGTTGTTTTGCAGGAAATACCCCCTGATATATGTTGACACATATATATATACATATATATATGTATGTATATATATATATATATATATATATATATAAACAAAAATAAGGAAAAAAAGGTTGTATTTACTTAAAAAATGGTACTGAAAATATAAAATTCTCTTCGGCAGAAGAAGAACTGACTTATCCCATTTTGATATGAATGGACTAATTTCTTGCGAAATATTACAGGGTTTGTTTTTGTTACATATTAGTATGTTTATCATTATAATATTGAATATATTTGGCATTAATTTTGTAGAAATTCATTATTCACAATTAAATGAAACTTAATTGTGAATAACTAATAATATTTCTACTTTCTTTAATTTCTTTACCACGACCTAGGTTTCGTTGTATTACAACGTCTTCAGGAGGGATATTAGCAAAGATCCCACCTGAAGATGTTGTAATACAACGAAACTTAGGTCCTGGTAAAGAAATTAAAGAAAGTAGGAATAATACTACATCACGTAGTTTTATTTAATTGTGAATTATAATATTAATGAATTTATTTATAACTACGTGTATTAAAATCATCGAAACCAGAAATGTGGACAAAAAAAAAAAAATAAGGTGAAAACTGACTAAGAATATTTGAATTATACTGAGAGAATGGAATTTCTCTTTAGTGGATATTGACCTTTAAGCGAAACAACAAAAATTTAAGAAACCTAAAAATTTATCATTATTAATGCTTTTATTTTTTAATCGACCTTTACAATTTCAATATCTTGAAATAATATAGTATGTCTTCGTACTACACAGAGCAAAGATAAAAGGAAATTTATCAGAAATCAATTTGAAGATATTGTAGTAGCATTGTCTTAAGAACAGATTTAATTAATCACTTTACTTAAATTTTAATATTATAATATCATTTATTAGCATATAAACAAAATTTCTTGTTATATAACCTTTAGAATGAGAAGAAAAGGAGTAAAATAAGACTTTTTTATACGTTCTTCTTTCTCTACTTTTGTAGTAAATAAAATGATCAATTTCCTTTCAATTAAATGTGACAATTTTTGAACGTACATTAAGTACTAGAAAGCTTTAAATGAATTCTTAATTAAAATAACATAACTATATTGCACATTAATTTTGGATTTTTGCCCCAAGTTATATGTATTGGTACCATAATAAAATTCAAGATCTAGTTCGAAGACTACATGTGTGATATCAAAATAACAGGCTGTTTTTAATCAGTATCCCATAAAACTAAGTTATTAAAAAATGTGTACATTTAAAACTTATATTAAAGATATTAACACACAAAGACATATTACTTAGACATTTTTGTTTCCGAAATAAATAAAGACAGTTATTTTTTATTTCTTTTTATGATGCCTCTTTTACACTATTTTTTATATCCTTTCTTGTTTAAAAATCTAACACTGTGAGCATTAAAAGGTTTAACTGATTAATAAAATAATATGTCGAGCAATCACATTAAATAATATTTTATATAGATATAATTTCATATGAATGTGAATTATATGTCCATCAGGTAACTAATTCACATATTTTCATTTGAAGTCCATCCCTCATGAAAAGACAAAGAACTAAAATACAATATGGTTTAGGTTGATAAGCTTCCAGGTAATTAATGATTCTAAATGCCATCTAACTGTAATTACAATTGCAATAATCTTTTCTACACTTATATATCCCTTTTAGTTTCTTTTCTGTTATAAATTTTGTTATTTTAAGTAAATAATTTTATTCAAATTAATTGTTCTTAAGCGAATTTCGCAGAGAATTCCTATAAGCGAATTTCCTAGCTACGATCGATCAATAAACAACATATAATTTCTAAAAACAGAAAAATAAAAACGGAAGCCATTTCAATACACGTATATACTTACGAGTATATAGCGCGGAGCCCTTTTGCTCCCATTGCAGTAAATTAATAGTCTCTATACGGATTCCATTAGGTTGAATAAATTGCAGAGCGGACGTAATGGATCAATAGCTCCCGTGAAATGAAACAAAGACCATGTGAATAGTTTGCAAAATGTTGGTTACCTTGGCAATTTGTTAACTGAACCTTTTTGCTCGGATAACATTAAATTAAATTAAATTTAATTTAATTTAAATTTAATTTAATATTTAAGTAAAAATATAGATGAAAAGTGAACAAAACAAAATATCAAATCTCAAAAGGGATAATATTACATTATAAATGGTGGCAAAAATTTGCATAGGTCAAATAGATATAAAAAATATGAAAAATTACTATCTCAAAGATAAAAAAATTAGTTTGTAATCTTCAAACTTAAATGTTTTAATATATATAAAAATAAATACAAATAAGTATTTGATTTTAAAATGTACACCAATAAATACAAAATACATTTTACAATAATAATAACTTTGTCACAAGTAATACATATAACTTATATTTGTCAGGACCGCCTGAGGTTCAGGAACGCTCGAGCGGCTAATACATATTTAGGTAATTCCAAAAATGCGGTGTCAAAATTACCTACAACGACAGCTACAAAACAGGTTTATTAAATTAAGAAATGTAAAAGCTTGCGTAAATATCTATTCGTTTTTGCTCGAGCAATAGTCACCCTTGCCCGACGAATTTTCGTGGAATGGAATGAATCCTTTGGCCAGACTTATCGCGAAAGGGTGAATCATTACCGAAACTCAATTGCGTGAGCTCAGGTTTGGAAGATGCGTTCAGATAAATTGCTGCTCCTGATAAGTTTCATCAAATTTCTTACTTACCAATTTTTCTAATTTGTTTATGGAGTAGGTTAATATATTTCATTGACTGTAATATTTACTTTCATGATATGATAAGACAAACTAAGATTTATGAGAACGAATAAATGACAGCAAGAATGAAGTGATGAGGAAACTTTTAGTCCATAAAGGACAGAGAAAGACATATATATATATATATATATATATATATATATATATATATATATATATATATATATATATCCTATACATACATATCCTATACATATAAAGTCATAGATATATTTATACTCGTGAAGTCTGTTAAATATTCATAGATATGGTTATTCATAAGTATACATCAGTTTTCGTTTCGTCAATAATTTTTATTATCCTTTTACCTCAACAATGTAATTTTCTTGAAGGCGAAAAATTTTTTTTTATTCCTTACGAAATATTTGCCTTTAAAAAATATAGTTAAAAAGTCTATATATCTGAAATTTCCTTGCCAACCGTTTTCCGTTTTAATGAGCATCTGATTAACTCGTGAATTATGTAAACTGGAACGTTAAAAATGTAAAGATTTTAATTTATAAAACAATTCAAATTCGTTAAAGGAAAACTTAAGTTCGTTAAAGAAATATGCTTATGAAACCGTTTCAATAAGCGGCCAAAAAAGAAATGAAAAAAAATTTTCATTAAAAAGTTTTTATTTTATTACTATTTCATTTGTGTTACCACACGTAAAACATTACCTAGGTAATTTATTATATATATTACCTAGGTAATTTATTATATATATTGTATACTAATTTCATTGCTATACTTTATTTAGCTATTTTTTCCTTCTGTTTTTATGTGAATAAGATATTGGATCCAATTTTTTTCATTATGTATTCAAAAGCAGAATTACCTTCAACTAGCAATAATAATTTTTTTGTTCTTAAGTCGCAGTAATAACAAATAGCTTTTTGGTACCTTGGATATGGAATAAATTATAATATCCATTTTTGAAGTTTTTGTTCAGAAGTATATAATATTTTAATATAATATCTATATACAAATAAGAAAAATATTTACAAAATACATAAGAACAAATTTATAAAATGTATTCTAAATATATAAAGAAAGTCTTTACATTCGAAGATATGCAATGTGTTACTATTTTATAAAGAGCCATTTTAGTTATTTAGCAGAACAAGAGATAAAATATAGTACAAGCGACATGTACGATGATATTTTAAACATTAATCTACCTGTTTTTTCTAAGAAAAGTAAAATTTTACAATAAGAAAATTCCTAAATAATTTCCCAAAAATTAAAGGCCTACAGCTTCCACGCCTTTTTTACCAGCTCGATATAAAAATAGGCTGAAATGGGCATAGAGTTACAGAAATGGAATCCAATTTTTGAAAAAGCTTAAATTATTTAGAATATAAAAAATAGCAGTGACTGATAATCAGTAGGAAGGAAAAATTAAACCAAATTTTGTAATCATATTACAAATAAAGGAAATAATTTTCATAAACGCGCATACATTATAATTTTAATATACCAAAAACAGTCAGTAAAAATAAAAATAAAAATTAAAGTCTAAAAAAACATATTAAGAAACGTTTTAAGACGAAAATTTTTAAGAAACAGTGGCATAAACTTATTAAAACTGATTGTTTTTTTTTGATAAAAATTCGATTTCTCTGATTTACGATAATAATATTTGATTTACGATATAAATAAAGCTTTTAAATAAGAAGCTTCCCTTCTCATTTTCTCTATATAGCAATGTAATTTATATTCTGCTGGTACCTGGGACCAACACAATATGGACTTTCGCCGATCGCCTTTATAGACATCAAACGAGCCACAATTGTTAAAAAAAAGGAAAAAAGTAATCATTATTTTGACAGCTCAGCAATACCGGAAACAAACAAGTTCTTAAGTTGCGTAAGTGGAAAATCTTTTAAAATCATTCCCTTCTACGAGAAATGGTAAGGCAACATCTTCTGGCCAAGGTGTTTTGTTGTTACTTAACCCTACCAATTAAATTTTAATGTAAACTCACTCAAATTGTAATGAAATATCTAAAAATTAAAAAAAATCGCAATTGAAATCTTCAATTACTATAATTTATTTTATTCTTAGATTACGCAATTGAGAAATTTTTTTTCATATTTCTACCACGTTGTTTGTCACGGAAACAAATTAGACGAAAAGTTTTTTTCTTTTTTTCTTACTTCTCCATTTGCATTTTAGATCTTTCAAGTGTTTTTCATTCTCCTTAAAGATAGTGAAAAAATGTGGGTCTATTATTATAACTTAATTCTATTATTTTAGTCATTACTTATAAGTTGAAGTAAGTTTACTTCACCAAAGATACAATTGTATTAAAGGGTTTTGATAGTCATTTAAGCTATCGAAGTATTCACGTAACCGTACAAAAGGAACTTCAATCATCCATAAGGGTTATAATCATTTGCAATAGAAAAATTATGGACAAATGATACTATTGAAAATTCTCTCGATTATATTAGTTCTACGAAAAAACTTGAAAGGATTTAAAATGTTCAAACATAAGCCCATTAAAATAAAGAATAATTAAATTTTTGTTTTAAAAATCGAATTGTTATCATGTTTTTTAATTTCCATTTCATTTTATTTTTAACAAGAAATAAGGTGTCGTCTTCTCTTAAAAGTTGGCTTTCATCGTCAGTAACTCACCAATTTCTTGAGAGCTGCTATGAAAAGACAGTTGAGGGTGTGGCAAAGAACAACAAATGTCAATAAGTTGATTATGAAAAAAACGCCTTTAAAAGTTTAGAAGTTATATTTTTTACTGTGATCAATAATTATTATACTTTTACTTAAGATTAATTATAAGTTATTATTAAAAATTTATTTGATAAACATTTTTTTTTACTTTTGAAACAAAAGAAAATAAGAAAAAAAACTCAATTTTTTTTGACAATTAAAAAACAAAGAATGTCTAATTCAGTCATCAGCATCTTTGAGATCTGAATCATATTTTAATGTTTCGCAAAATACTAGTATTTTATTAGCCTAAAATGGCATAACACTATTCGAACCTCTTTAACTTCACTTGTGGGTAAAACATCTTTATTTGAAAAATCAGGAACATTGAACTCATCGTTTGTGGCATGATTTCCAATTCACTTAAAATCTTAGTTTTGTCCCAAACTCCACTGTAATTGCTTCCGTATAATGTCACTAGACCATGTTTTTTAGAAACTACCACTTCTCTTGCTTCTGTATGGGAATCATGCATTCCTTTATGAATTTTCCAGTCAGAAATGTTACCCATTCTTTTATGATTTCTCCTGCAAATATTTCAATTACATCAAAGGTATGGTTTTGTTCTTTGATTTTTTAGCAGTTCATAGTAATGAAATGGCAACTCTATTTTAGCTTTAACATGAATTAACCTCATATTCTTATCCCACTCTAAATAGTTGTGTTTTCTTATAGAAAATGTTATTCTAATGGAGTCTAGTAAATTGAATGTATAGTAGCATATATAAATCTTAGCGTAGTAAAATTTATATTTTTAACCCCACAAGTATCGCAAAATATTATAAGATGTCTTACAGATTTGTCCATACAATCGATAATAAAATGAAATGAAAATGAAACCACCTTATTCGATCCTTTCTTACTTTCTTTTGGGCTAGGAACAAAAATAAGACTAACAAGTCCCAGATTATAAATATTAAACGAGTACATTGATAACTGTGTTTTGTAATACTCATCATTAGTTTTATATTTGGCAGAGAAATATTTTTTTGAAATCCATAGCTATAGCCAGGAAATCTTTCAGACTCTTGCTTTATATTTTGGCTGCTGTTACAAAAAATATGTGTTATTGCTAAATTAATGTCGTTTAAAATTGTTAGATCTTCGTCCAGTTATTTAGTCTTCAGGTATTTTAGCCTTAGCTAAATAAGCATCACAAGTGTTGCATGGATCTATCTTTCTTTCATAACTAAAATGTTAAATTCTTATTATTATTTAATTAAAATAAGCAATGTTAAATTCTGTGTTAAAAATTTGTCTGTAATACTCATAAGAAATGAGTTTTTCTTAATTATTGTCTTCTAGAAACATGTTGTACATATTCTGTAATAACAATTCTTTTGGTAAATAGACATTCTCACTATCTTTTAAACTGTAGTGGTCTAGTCTACCTTTGAACGAATTAAAATGATTGCACTTTTGTTTTTACCTCTGATGTAATGTTTTGTGGTATACATACTTTCCTATTTGATCTACAAGAAATTATCTTGTTGCTTTTAAATTTTTTTGCAGATATTCTCTTGATAATACCATGTAATTAAATGAATGCTTTGAAATGGACAGGCACATGGTTTTTAACTCACACTTTGTAACCGTATGCAGCTTCATGAAAACTACCCTAATCTTCCGTTTTTCTGCTTCTTCTAAGTTGAACATTATAAACATTCGTAAACCCCGACTAATATAAGTTTTACTCACTGACACTACTCAATGAATCGATATTGTGAATAATGTTTCGCCGATTACCTTACTAAAATTTTCGAAATACTTAAATTTTGAACAGTTACACGGTTTCCCTTGCTTCTGGGTAAAAAGGCGCAACTTTTTCCTGAAATATTTAGTTCTACCCATCTTCTTTCTTCTCTTAACAATTTATTCGTAAAACTATTATCATTTTCATTCGTATCAGAGTCAGAAAACATTACTAAAATAAATAGTTTTAAAATTTAAACTTGAACAAGCGCAAAGCCAACGATATCATAACTTCAAAATCACAGCTATCAATTTTAGGACAATCTTTCTGCTTTATCAGTACCTCATGGATCTTTCCAGTTTTTCTCCTCGAGTAAAGACGAAAACGAATTTTTAGCGCCATCTGCTATACTTTTATAAGAGTCAATGAGAAATACAAAAAATATGATATTCCCTGTTCTTTATCTGTACCCTTCACTTGAAGAGCTGTTGAAATATAGTTTTAAATGTCATGTTCAATGGAGAGATTAATATATATAGTTTTACAAAGAATAATTAATAATTTTATCTTATTTCTTGTTATCAATTGTGATTTTTGTTATCTTTTAAGTACGTATGTCAATATGTCCAATGACAAGCGATCAAATCTAAAAAATTTTCCTAGCAGAATAAGTCAGCTTGGTTTAATCATTAAGCTTGGTCAGTGGAAGCCTGACTGGCAACGATAGAAAAGCATCACTTATTCATTTAGTCATGCAATTAATAAAATTATTTAAAATCGCTCAGTATACTAAAAACCAATGCAATTAATCAAATTGGTTTTAGAAATCGATCTGCAGACTAAAAACCAGGCAACAAAATGTTAGCAAATTTAGATCGCTTAGATTGCTTCAATTTCGGACGCTTTTCAAGTCTGTTATTATATTTCCATTATTTTTTTTACTTTCATAATTATATTTTTATACACATTTCTTTTTTTAATTTTCAACTTCCCGTGTTAATACATATTTTCTTTATACCTGTCCGTCTACCACACTCTCACAGTTTCCATATTTTAGACCTATACGCACAAAATGTAAAATACGCTTTAGGTAACAATGTTAATATGTAATTTCTTTAATAATTTTTTTATACATTACTCTATAAATAATAAATAAAACAATTAATTCACCTCTCCTCATAAGTATGGCAAACAAAAAAATGTATCTCTCACTCAAACGAATAGAATATTTAAATGAGAGAAATAATTTGCAATATCTGACGTCTTTCATGTTAGGAGGAAAATTAAAAATATAAAAAAGTAACTGTTAAACCAGCAAAAAAATATTCATCGTATTTGAGACGAAAGCCGGGATTGAACCAGGACCTCCTAGATTCTTTTTTCCCTCCTACATACTAAAACTTGGGTCCAGCAATAATTTATCTCAATTTTGGCTTGTCTTTTCTCCTATTTAATTTTTTATTTATAATTAAATTAATTTGTATCTCCGACTTATTTTAAAATCTGAAATGAAAAATTAAAAACCATGAAAAATTAAAAAACCTATATACGCCATCTTTACATGTGACCTGCCGCCACCGAGTTGGCCACGTCAATATAACTTCAGTGAGTAAATTCAATGAGTAGATTCAAATCATTCAGCAAAGTTTTTCTTGCTGGCTCCAGAATTAATAGACTTTCTTTGTGTATATAATTGCTTATAACTCCGAGCAATTGATAATTAAATGGCTCAGTATCAAGTAAACTGGGTGGATGTACTAGCAATACAAAGCCCAAATCCTGCAGATTGTGACAAGTGCTTTTAGTGATATATGATCTAGGGTTATCATGGAGAAAATGAAATCTAACCGGAGGTATTTACTAATAAATAAAGTTCTTGATATTTCACCAATAGTTTATATATCTCTGTTAATCACTTCTAATTTTGGTACTGAAATTCCTGTTTATCCTGCAATAAGTTATTATCCTTTACATGTATGGTTGATGTATGTAACCCACTCTTTATTTTAAATTACTAAATATTTCCGCTAAACAAAATTACCTTTTAATGTTTATATTTATTGACAACATTAACTCAGAACTACAATTGATATGGTAATAACCCATGAAGTACCCAAGTAAATTCTTTGATGTAATGGACTCAAAAATTTGAAGATAACTCTCATTAATCACGCCTTTGACGTAAATAGTCTCTAACTTCCTGAAATCTTTCTAGTTAATTCCCGAACTCGAGACTAAAAACTTATTAGATAACGCAGTACATTTTTTGTGTTCTTGTTTTTCTTCATTAATATTTAATAACACGAGAATCAATACATAATTTAAAGATCTGAAAATAAAATCTACTTCTCCGTGGATTATTTTCCTTAATATCACCAAGAATAACGAATAAAATTTCCATAACAAAAACTGCAAGTTTAATTTCTTAAATTTTTGTTAATGTGAAGATTTCTTAATCAAATATGCAGATACTTGCGAGTGATGCTTGCGAATTATTTTTCATTTTGTCCAGTTAATATCTCTTTAGACTAAAATGTTTATTTCATATCACACATACATGAAAAATTTAATGTCCTTAAAATATAAATTTATTAAATCAATAGCATAAGGTAGATTAAAAGTGATGGTGATTATATCAATAGCACAAGGTAGATTAAAATTGATAAAATATTACATACAACATTATCTATATGTTTTACCTTATCAATATGTCATTAGTATTCATATATACAAAAAATATATAGTATAAATATATGGATGAAAATAATAGGTGGCAAAACTGTATATTTCGGTCACTTGAGGCAATAATTTAAATGAAATATGTCTACGACCAAAAGTAAAAATGAAATAACCGTGAATGAAACTCATCAAATAATATCCCCTTGCCGTTAATTTTAACCTCCCACAGCCCAAATTGTATAGAGTGGTCCATATAATCAATTTTTCTTATCCTGCCTTGATATGAATAATTTATAAAGCCCAATACACCGAATGGTTTTTCATAACTTATACGAACTCTTATTAGAATTTTCGTAAAACTGAAACGATGAGCTTTAAAATATTTGCCCCTTATTTGTTTTATATATTATAGTTACATTTTTTATCTATAAATACACTGTTAAATAAAGAGAAGTAAACGTATCCTATAGTCTGAAAATATGACTGGATACAGTCTAAATTTTTTCAGTTTATATCTAATATTATTCAAATCAAGTCAAGTTAGTTTTTATGTATTTTGACAACGTTATGTAATTTTGTGATAGCTTAAAAAACAAAAAAATGAAATTCGTGTTAAAGTTTTGTAAACTAGTTTTTGTACAGACATATATACTGCTTATGTGATTGATATTCTCTACAAAACCCACTTATTGTTAACTGAAATTACACCAGTTATTCAAATAAAACACATTTATATTAAAGCAACCTTGCACCAATGTTTTCGTATTTTTGCATCTCCCAGGATAAGAAAATATATAATAGTATTTTAATTGTATTTTTTCACCTAGGAACAACATAATACTAATAAACTGACTTTTCAGCTTCTCCCATGGTTTAAATAGCTGTTATACTAAACATATATTTAAAGTAACGAGAACTCCTACAGTAAACGAACACTAAACATAGCTTATAACGTCATTCAGGGCGCAAGAAAATGTCGGCGTTTAAAAAACTGAAATATATTGATAGTTTTAAATCCTTTTCCTTTTAAATTCAATAGAAACATTTCCCAGGATATTTACATTTTTACTATATTATATCGATTTTAACCGTGAATTAAATTTATGAAAAAATACATGCATATTCCCCTTTATTATTCTACTCGTTTTTGCAGGGATTTCTAACTTACGCGCGTAATTTTCATCTTGTTGCTCAAAAAGGAATATTTTAACCTATGCATCTGAAAAAATGCTTGACCTTAATGAAACAAGCTCATATATTAGATTAAATAAACTTAGCATCACAAACATTATTTTCTTCGGAAAGGATATTTGAACCGTATGCTGAATTGCTGTGATTGTCTCAACAATATCTGTCTACTAGGTTTAGTTCCGCTTACATAGTTCTTACTAAGTGAGGGCTCATAACATAATTTTCAGTTTTATAGAAAACATCCAGTTAAAAATATATTTCCGTATTGTTTAAATCGATATATCATCCATTATTTCAGGAAAAGCAATATTTAAATTGATTAAGCCCAAAGCCAACCCTGTTCAATTCATTTATTCTATTTAATAGATATGTAATAAGTTATTACATTCTGTTAAATACAAAAATAAATAAACAGAAAAACTTTAAATCCCCTAGGTAATATTTGATTCTAAAGAAAGCCTAACAAACCAATCCGGTTCTTTTTCCAAAGGTGTTTGATTTAAAATAAAGAACTGGATTGATTTTGTTAGAAATTTTGTTTGGTTCCTATTTGATCTGAAAGACGTTTCAGATATGATTTTTATCCAAATTATCCAAGTTTAAAAAGTTACTCACCTCTTCCTTCCATTGTTAATGATCTCATATAAAATAATAGGTTATAGAAACAACCATTATTTTCTTAATAGGTCATGACATCACATTTTAATGTTATATGCAGAAGCTCTTTTGATCGCAGTAGTATATGCAGCTTGATACTATAGAATGTGCATAACAACGTAATCGCCTTTTCGATTAACAGTAAATTTGAATAAGAATGCACGTATATCTCATGTGGCAAACAGCTTTTTTCACAGGATCGTTTCACTAAATTAATATGCAAGTCCACGATAAATATTACAAGCATTATAGAAAGTCTAAAAATAAATAAAAAAGCAACAAAATTATGAGAAAGCGTAGTAAGAAATCGTGGAGAAAGTCTATTGCGATATTAGACCTTTTCTAATATTTAGTCTACTTTTTATTCTTGAATATTGATGAGGCTACAGTCTAATTCGTACTAAATTTTATGTACTAAATTTTTTTTATGTACTAAATTTAATCTATAAACTATTCTTAATTTAATAAAAAGTGAAAATATTCTTGAACACCTTGTAATCGAAAATCAACAAAATTATTCCCAACTCAACCTTCCTAGCGTATATGCTAGCCTATTAAATTGACCTCAGTTGGTGAGGTAACATATTTTTATTATACTTTCAGTTTTGTGTCATAATGCACTATTTATTTCATATAAATTTTTGACAAAATAATTTTATGAAATATTTTTAAGAAAAAAATTGTGGTCAAAATCGCGAAAATCAGCTTTCTAATTGACCGAAATGTACAGTTTTTTAAAAATGTAAATTTTCTACATTTTCATTCTTGATCATTGACAAAAATTCCGGAAAATTAAATTGTATAAATAAAATGTTATTTAATATTCTAGCGTTAATTTGATTAACGCTATTAATAAAAAAAATTTTACACAAGTTATTTGCAGTTTACTTAAATTACGTTCGGTATATTTTGTTTCAATTTCTAATACACCGATGATGCGATTTATTAAAACATTTAATGTAAAATTTTATTTCTAACAGTAAGTAATAAAAAAAGGACAGAGGCGTATCTAAATAAGGTTTGGTAGTTGGTAATTATTAGTTACTTACTAAAGGTTATAATTAGTCTAAAAATGTAAATAGCTTCCTTTCTTTAATCTATTGCATATCATCGATATTTTTACGTACGTAAACATTTTTCTATACGCGAACGTCTCCACAAATCATTTCAAACTTTATTTTCCCTTTCCTTAACTTTTTTCTAATTTTAGTTCTCTCTCTCCGTAACTACTTATGTCAATAATCTCGACAACAAACCCAATGTTGTGCAACACATTTTTTATGCAAAATCCCGTTAATATACCTTCACACGCAAATTTGAATTATTATACTTAACAACGTGTTCATTAAACTATAATAAAATATGACAATTTCATTGGTTTATGCTCACCCAATAACATATGAAATGCAACTTCTAATAAATGCAGTCATTTTATTAACGTTATATTAACATTTTTGCTCCTTGTAAAAAAAGAAATGAACATTTCTTTAAAACTTTTTTAAAATGATCTAAGTTTCATGGTTTTCCAAAAATAATAATAATATAATATCCAAAAATAATAAAATATATAATATAATAAATTGTATTTACGGAGAAAACAAGACTTAATCGATGTAAAGAAAGAACACCATGATTTATTTTTTTTTAGAAAAGCGTGACGATATTTGCAAACATCGTATGAAAGTACATAATTTTAATATCAATTTATGATTATTGTCATTATTAAGAAGTACTTACAGATACGATGATTGATTATCTTATGAAAAGTATATAAATGAATGCAGCCAAAATAACCAAAACTTGAGTTATGAATATTTTCCCTAGAAGTTTCGAAACGTAAAGTTCTATACTACTGATTGGCCTTGACTTTAACAAAAAATTACTCTTCACCCATCTTAAAAAATTACTAGTCCACATGAAGTTTTATGAAATTATATACTTGAACATCTGAAACTGAAAAAATAAATAAAACTTTATGCATCACTTTTATGTAACTCTAGTAAAATGAAAAAATAAGGCATATGTTTTAAAGAATTTAGTTATATTAATTTGAAAAAGTAAATAGTAGTCCATATCTATCTACGATGAAAAAGTGTAGTATTGACTGATATGGGTTTATGTTAATTTTCTGGCTAGAAGACTAATTTTGAAACATTGATAAATAAACACTAGGTAGTTTACAGTTAGTAACTGACGAAAAGTAACGTATTTACCATTTTCATCAATTAATTCGAACCACTTTTGACCTACCCGTACATCTTAATTATATTTGAAATTCAAAGTTAATATTGTGATACTAATATTTCGACTGCTTCATGTAAATCTCCATGTATAAAACAAGAAAAATTGAGAAGAGTTTAAGGGCTCTATTTCACTAGGACATCACGGTGGCGCCACCAGCGGGTGATTTGGTTGCACCACCAAGCGGACACCAGGTGAGGTACCCTCCATACAACTGTATCCATTTTGTTGGTGATGCAACTGGTTGCTCCGCCACTGTGTCCTAGTGAGATAGAGCCCTTAGGCTTTTAAATAAGAACTACAGATTAAAAATATTAGAAGTATAAATCGGTGATAACAACATAGTGAAACACTAGATATTCCAGATTCTTAAACAAAAGTTTGAACTTCAGTATTAAATTGAAAACGTGTTTTACCTTGTCCTAATAAAATTTTTCGCTACAAGCTTTAATGAGAAAATGTGCTTGGAAAAATTTCCGGTTTTTAAGTCTATTGTTTACTAAATAATCCGACGAGGAGTTTTCACATTTTTTCGCCTGACTTTTTTTAATGGAATTTCCTAATAAGAGAGCATTAACTTACCCATAATTTTTCGTTTTACTTTATTTGATTTCTATGCGATTCTATAAACATCATAATATTTTAAATTCTGTTTAACTATTCATAACAAAACAAAATTCGTAAATAACGTCTCATAACCAAACTAACGGTTAATCAAATTAGCTCTAGACAGAGTAGTTGAAGCATTATGGAATTTATAATAACATTCGTTATGCGGTAATTTTTTTTTGTTTTAAAACTTTACAAAACCAAATAAAATTAATATAAAAACCTAAGCATTTACTCATATTTTAAAATGATTCGATTCATCTGAAAATTGTGATGTAGCATTCGAACTAAACTATTTATTGAATAATTTGAAAAATGAAAATTTTTTCTTTCATTTTGTTTAGCTACGTTTACCATAGAAAGCAGACTAAAGGTTTTATAGTTTTTAAAATTTTTTAACTAAAGGTTTTTCTCAATTATTTCAATTAAAAAGATTCTCTCTTAGATTCTCACCCTTCAGATTTCAAACTCCAATATTTGTTTGCTGCGCCTAAGGTTCAGCTGGAGTACCTACAAAATTGAGGATATATTTACTATGTACTTTTTTACTTCGAAAAAATATTTGCGATAGTAATTAAAATAGTGGCGGTTTCTTATTTTTTCCAATTATCTATAACTCACACACTACTCAAATGTTAAGTTTCGAGCACTATTTTCAAATGAAAATGCCCAAATTATATGAATACATAATCTTACAAAATTTCTCTATGACCGTTTCCTACTAATTATTTATATAATGACGACATTTTGTTTTAGATATTTCTTGTTAAATTCAATAAATAATGTTTCCACCAACAACATTGCCAAGAGACAGAAGTACATTAATTTTACACCGATATAATACATTTAGTCAAAACGTTAATCGACATCCTTATGTGGCTTTGTGTACAAAGCTCGTTGGTTTTTCTCGTTTTTCCCTATTTTTGGTATTACTTATGGTACATAAGGATGACATTATCTTTACTTATTACCGTAATTATTCTTAAGTGATTCAAGAAAAAACACTGTATTACAAAAAAAATTAAACCCTTCTTTCTTTATTTGAAACTAGCGTGACCCGTGCGAAGTCTTCGCATTATTTATTCCATTATGAAGCTCAGATGACAGATCAAACAAATATTTTACTAAAATTGACATATAGAGGCGCAAGTATCAAAAGCATTGAGCTAAAGCGCCACTTTATTTACACGTGAGTGGATTTGAAATTAAACAAAAATTTTACCGACCGTCAATCATATTGACGTTGAGCCGTTAGATGGCAGCATTGCTGTTTTGTGTATATAATTTTAATAATTAATTAATTTGCAAAAACAATAGCAATAATAAATTTTTTAGTTGTGGATGCCGGTAGAGCAAGCAATTATCTATAAAATGATATATAATTTATGTGGATTAGTTGTGAGGTTTTTTCTAAAAAGGGAGTGTAACATCTTAACCTTAGCGTATTAATATATATGATGATGATGATGATGATACATTTTTAGGCCATATTTTTATTTCGTACTTCAAAACAAATATAATAGATAAAGATGTGGTAGCAGATCAAGCACAAAACAAAATAAATGAATCATCTATTTGAAATTTATTCGTATACTAAATTTAAAAAAATTTTAATTTGTTAAGAATGGCTATAAACTATCCATTGTACTCTTACATAAAGTACTGATATTCGAACTCTAACAGAAGCAAAAATGTCAATGCAGTAATATATTAATTTTTCATTTGATGGTTTTTATACTAAAAAAATATTTCAGGGTAAGGCCACGTTGAACGAAGTCTCTAAATAATTATTTTTATTAGATACAAATAAGTCGAAAAATTACGATCTCCATTTTATGATTTTGACATAATATTCTTTGCTCTTATTCGAAATAATATGACGTTTAAAGCGACATACTAAATTCACAAGAAATTACCTGTCATTTCAGGTAGAGGTGCATACATTTTATGAGCGCAATATTAAAAAGAAAGAAGTAAATCAGACGGCGGTCGATCAATAAACGACAAAATGGGTCACTGATGTGAAAGTACAAGCATTTTCCTTATATTTCCACTTCAAAAATTTTCACTATCCTGATTCGTTTCTTTCCTTTTATATTCAGTCATGTATTCTCTTTGCATAGGGTTTTAAATATGATGTAGTGAAACAGTACTTTTATGTAATATAAAAACACATATATGTATGTATATGTGTGTGTATCATTACACGAATCGTGACAACTCTCTTAATTTTAATATATCAGAATTTTCGTGAAAATGTAACAATCACTCTGTTTAGCTGCGCGTCATGGTCAGCCGAGTACAAATTTTTTATTAATTAAATCAATGTGAGTAGTCCCTAGGAGTATAATTGTATATTAGTTGCTTCTACATTTTGTTTTATTATAGAAAAAATAAACACAACGATTTGCTTAGAGGGGAGAAAACGACCATAGTAAGAAGAGAGGGCTCAAAAAAAAAACAAATGTTACATCAGTTTCCATAACATTATTCCTCACGTTGCAATAATTGATTAATCTTGTATCTTTGACGTTTAATTCGTTTCCATATTTGTAACAAAAATAACGTTGTAGAAACGGGTTTAGTTGATATATTACCTGCTAAAACAAATGCGGTTAAAGGTACTTGCGAATTGTTTATGTATAGATGTCTGCTGTTCGATAAGCATATTTCTTTATCAAAAAAATATCTTATCATATAACTTTGTAACACGGTTCTTAATGTTTGTTATAAATAATATCAAAGCAATATATTTTATATGCTTTTATTTCTTTATTTTGAAATTTTATCCAAAAAACTAAACCTAGATCTTGGCCATTATCTTTATATGTTTAATGTAAAATAACAACTTGTTCTGCGCTGAATTCTAAAGAAGAAAACTAATATAGAGTGAAGCAAAGTGTTGGTCCTGCAATACACATCTACCGTATATAATATTTCTCTGTATACAATGTTCATAGTTTTTTTTGTTACCTGGATAATCAGATCACGTTAAACTGAATACGTGTGAAGCATTCCACCGTCAAGTCAATTCCATCCAAATTGTATATCTCTCCTCGAGACTCATTTGTTATTACAAAGGCTTTGTGTTTGTCCCCTCAATATTTAGAGCTCGATTGGAAAGTTAGAGGACTGTCGTACTGGGGTCTGAATACTATGAACCTTGACTTCCTTCGAGAGAATATTTAAACCTCGATAAGATACATTTTTTAAATAATAATTTAAATTTGTTATATGTTTTTAAATCAATAGGACTAAAAATAAATAACTAAACGTCAAATCTACAGAAAAGGTATATACATTTTTTTACCTCTTTAGGGGCACCAAGTAGACAACCTCGATAAGAGACATTTTTTCAATATTAATTTAAATTTTTTACGTGTTTTCAGATCAATAGGACCAAAAATAAATAACTAAACTTCAAATCTACAGAAAAGGTTTATACATTTTTTTACCTCTTTAGGGGCACCAAGTAGACAGTCAAGTTTCATTTTTGTTCATGCTTATTTGTTAATATAACATTTCAATGAAATTATATTTCAAATACGTATATTTTTCAATTATTTCACGTTTACTAGATATAATATCATCTGCAAAATAAAAAATCAACTTACTTTCGTCTGACACTTTCGTGGTAAAGGTATAAAACTATTTTCCCCTTTACGACAAGACTGAGAACTATTGTCCAGTTTTTAAAAGTAAATTGTCTGTTTTCAAATGAGGAATTTTATTGAAAATAATTCGTAAACAAAAATTAGATTTCGCGGTAAATTAAAATAAAACCAAAACATGAATCGGTTTTGTTTCTCAATAAAGCCATGGATTTTTACCGTAGTTGATTGACCCATAGCATAAGTGTAGCAATTAATAAAAATTATTTATAACTAGCTTCTTACACGACTTTTATCTCGTGGACAATAGTAATGTAGCTTAGTATATCATGTATAATGTAGTTCCACCATAAAATATTTTCTAAAATTATGGCTGTTTATTTTTTTTTTTTTGATGTGGGCATGTAAGGAAACAAATTAACCTAATACTTGAAAAACTTGCTTTTTTATTTCACTTTGACTTGTATATTTTTTTCCTCCATATGTGATAAACAAAAAAAATAAAACAAATACAATGCCATAATTTATAATTGTTCCAATTGTTTTTGAAATCCATTTCCGTTCAGCAGTAACATCGATCGAGTTATAAAAAGGAAAATATTTATTTGCTACCCCACGAAAACTACTCTTGGGTTTGTAAATTTGGAATCATTGATACAAACTAAAATCAAAATTATGGATTTCTCTTCAAAGAAAATGCTACATAATTCAACAATCCAATAAACCTTTTGAGATAAAAAACCTAAATATTAATCCCCGTTATAATCTGTTATTTTTTTAAATTACGCAATTTTAAGAAATTACTTAGCGCATGTCTTAGTGCGCTAAGTAATCAGTTCCATGGATAGCAATAGTGAATTCTGGGATTTTGAATATGTTCGATTCTTTTTGTATATATTTATATATATATATATATATATAATATATATATATATATATATATATATATATATATATATATATATATATATATATACTTGGTTACTTTTGGGAAACATAAGTGTTAAAGGCGTTGATTGAATATGTCTTTCTTCACAATAAATGTCACGCATAAACATATAATTTTCGTGAAATTTATGAAATTTATCAAACAAAAAGAAAAGTGAAAACGAGTGCGAGATATATAACTTTTGTTTTTTATAAAGTTTTCAATTAATTAAAATTTTAATGATTCCAAGAAAAAGTGGTTCTCAGCAGCATACATTTATTTATTGACATGTAACTCAATTATGGATTCGTGTGTTCTAAAATACAGAAGTGAACATTGTTCTCCTAATTTTGTATCAAAACAAAGAAAGATAATAAAAAGATTCGCTATATTCGTTTCCATGGCACCGCCTGCCAATTTCCACAATTTTAGTCTTATCAACATGACATTTTTGTTGAACATACTTTATATGGAAATCTCAATTAATATGTATCAAAATCCTAAAAAAATTAACGTAAATTGGGAGCAAATTATTTTCTTCCTCACGTATTCCCACAGTTAAATAACATTTATTATGAACCATTTTTTTGTAATGCCTCTTTTAAGATATATTAAGCTTCAAATTGACATAAAATGTGTCCTCCTCTTCTAATCATACAACTATTGTATTGAAAAAAAACACTAAATAATAATTGAAATTTCCATCATCATTAAGCTATTCATTACTATTGCATAATTCATCTCCAAAATTGTTAGCTAAAATGCTTAATACTCGTATTTTATTTAGGAATATTTTATATTAGACCAAAACCAATACGTAAGTGAACTAGGTATTTTGATACCATTATCTAAAATAGAACACTTACTGATCTGTACAAAAACAAACCTTTATTTTATCGTCAGAACTCATAGATCATAGGCTGATTTATCGGTGCTTTTATCGATATTGCGACAACTTATACCGGATTAAGAATATAGTGAGCTTTGTCCGATAAAATATAATTTCGAGAAAAATCCAACATTTATTCAATACTTTCATGTTTTTTTTATTAAGATAATTAAACGAGGTTTGAAATATATACGAATAAGATTCAGTTAGATATAACCATAAAGGTAGAGATATAAATATTTACATAAAATAACTGTTTAGCAAAAGCAGATGTAAAACTTATGATTTAAGAAAAAAATAATTTTCTATCAATTTATGCATATGTAGTTTAATAACAACGTCCATATGTATTCAATATTTTTTCCCTAAGCTTCTTCATATTACGCATTGCATTAACATTAGTTTTGATGACACACAATTTGTTACTAAAATACTTTATATTGTTTAAATTCATATCATTTCGCGTTACGTGGTCCGACGAAATTATCCCTTACCAAGCTCATAACAAATTTTAAGATTCTGATAAAAATAATATTACTCGTTGTAATACACGGATTTACTATGGTATTTAAGAAGAGGAAATGATTGAAAAGCCAAGTATCTAGTTTTTAAATACGGTTGGTTTTAGTAACAGTTTTTGAAATAATATATATAAAATAATCATATTTAAATTATAGAAAAGCCACCTTTCCCCTTTGCGAAATTATCCCTCAATTTTTCCGAATATGTTAGAAAAATTTTATATTTTAGAAAGTATAGGAGACCATTAAATTCATATTTCAGTAGTGGCTGTTAACTTTCAAATATTTAATTACAGATAGAAAAGCGTAAAGCATATTTGTGGTAACACGTACACCCTCAATAAAGTTAAACAATATGTAATCGCAAACTTTTCCATATAGCGTACGATATTATTATAAATAATCTCTTCATTTAGATGTTTCATAAAGTAAAACTTTACAAAAAGTAATCATATTCCGCAAATACTGTGGAATTCCTAGAAACGACATTCGAACAACTTCTTCTTTGAGATGTACTGCAGCAAGGGTTTTGTTGTTCTGCTTCCCTTCAAAAAAGCACGCTTACTTAGATTAAGCCTTAAGGCTTTCGTTCAAACTAAACTTTCTTCGCTTCATTCATTTGCTTCATTCTATAGAAATATAATAGAAAGAGGAACAAATTAACATCGGAAATTATAAAAAATTAACATATTCCAAGTGACTAGTTAACGTTAATAAACAATTTTAATACTATATGCACAAATCAATACTCAAAAAAATTATAATTCCGTCGATACGGGTTTCTAGACAAGGAAATAATCAAAAATAAAAAAAACTGTTTAATTTTGATTGTGCATCGCATTAAACAATTAATTTTAGTAACCAATTTCCTAGTATTTAAATAAAAATCAATAATATATTATGTTCCAGTTTTATTTCAAGGTGTAGACGTGAATATCGGTTTAAGTCATATAATTTGAGTACTTAACATAACTGAATAAATATTTGTTTATTCTTTGGTGACTTAGAAAGAAAATATTTAATAAAATAATATTTTGAATGAACATTATATGGAAGCAGAAACTTATTTACGCATGAAAAAATACCCAAGGGTTTTCTTGGCATTCCTGGTTGTCTATTTATATGTATTTAATCTAAAAGGCAACTAAAAACTTTTCCTAATATATTATGTACGTTAGAGTAGCCAGAAAGGAATGATATAATTATAAAGTAGCGACCAATAATCAAATGAGTACGCACTAGTATAATCTCTTTTTATAGAAGAAAAAATATTACTTATTTGAGCAATTTTAGTTCATACATTTTATTTTCCTTTCATTATAATTTAAAATATTATTTTTCACATAAATCAATCATAATTAATAATAATATTACAGTGCCTCTATGAAAAAAATGTCTACAAAAGGACCCTACATATATACACTTCTGTGTACGTATCAGTCTGTTGAAAGTAGCAGGAAAAGCTACACTTTCCTAGTAGACTAATTTAATTTCACCAAGTAAATACAAAAGAATAATAGTAATAGTATATAACATTTTATTTTAGGAAAGAAAAAAGATGTGCAAATAAAATATTAGCACGTTTCTGTCAAATAAACATCTGGATTCGTTTAATAAAATAAAGTTTATAGTTTCTTAACAGACCTTGAAAATATTATGATTGAGTTGTTAGAGGGAAAATAAAGAAAATGCTATTTGTATGTATTAGATAATTACAATTTCTTGAAGTAAAATCATCACATAACTAGAGTAAAACATTTAGTACAGTAAAATGTATTGTTATATTAGCAGAAAATTATGATATATTTACAACGTACGATATGTATCATTACGCCTGGTTTGGAAATTACCTATTTCAAACTTATGTTATTCAATGTGGAATCAGACAAGGCAGTCATTTAGGCCTCCTTTTATTTCTAAATTTAAAAATGGGCTTATTCTCGTTTTGAAAGTCTTTTTGCGTGATAGACAACCAATCTTATAGTGAGCTGTTCGAAAGCGATATCATTTCATTATTCCAATGGAGTCTGCTTAAAATGAGTGTGTAAAGATGCCGTTCTTTTGCTTACATATCCCCATTGTACACAGTAATCAATTAAATGAATTGTGATCAATAAGGGATCATCTGGTCGGAATATTAGTATGATTAAGGAGCTTTAAGGAACGCCATTACATTTGAATGCTAATACATGTAAAATATTAGTATTGAAAAGGATAAATTCATGCCGATATATGAATAGATATTTATTTATTTATTTCTCTACTTTAATGTATCTAATATGTTATATAATGCTGTGTATTGTTAAAATATATATTGTAGAAATAAAATTCCCTCAGAAATTATTCTTGCCTTGTTTTAAAAGCTTTAAAAAGTATACATTTACCGTTATAATATTATTTAATTATGGTAATTTATGGATAAGTATTACGTCGTAATTAAATTTAATATATTATTAAAATATAAATACCAATTCCTGATACACTCACACACACACACATATTATTTTGCTGTTATGTATATATATATATATATTATATATATATATATATATATATATATATATATATATATATATATATGTATTATGTTCTTCTTAGTTTAGTTGTTTCTAAATATACTGTACATTGTAACAATAATTTTTGTTGATTACTTTGAAATTTTAAACCACCCCATTGTACATTTATACATGTTTATCTTTGCGTTATATCAAAAGGAGGTAATATAATTTATGGCTGAATAAAAATAATTTGATTGATAGAAAAAACTTCTTTTGTTATCTGATATATTCTAATTTATGTCACATGGTTTCTTTTTAATATGCTTCATATTATGTCTTCGATTTTTTACCTTCACACGCTGATTTTGTATGTTTAGAATACTAAATTTTATTTATAACATTTGTATTATGAAACAGTACCCACGGTCGTTAATCAATGTCGTTAATTAATAAAAATATGAAAATTCAAGTTCACCTTTTTAGAGACATCCTTGACAGGATCTGTAAAAATGTATTACTAGGAGAATAGAAATAAAATGTACCTTATATATTCATGTCCACCCAATTATATATCAAACCCTGGTAGCTGGTGTTCTTTCGTATTTAACAGTTTTATTCACATGTGTATACAGTTAAGAGTATACACCGTTAGATAATAAAAGCTATATTATTAATAGATAATTAAAAACAATCTAAAAATTACCATGCCATGAATAATCCAAAATCAGTTATTTATGAACGAAAATATACTTTAATAATATTCTGGCATTTAAATGGGACATTCATCTAAGATATTATATTTATTTGTCAAAATTAAAAATCATCACGTTTCCATTCATTCTAGTAAACCACGTGCCGTTAAGCCGATAGGTATAAGCCAAGATACCATCAAGTTTCACAGAGTACACGGCGGTCTTTATTATCAATCAGCGTTGCGCGTCTAAGCTGTGATGTGTTAAGTGCTGCTTGTGAATAGAAGAAAAGTTTTTATCCTGCGCTCAGACTTGATGAGCCGACGACGTGGAATAAATAAGTAAATACTCAAAAGGGTGTGAACGTTTCCATCGCGAATGCGAGCCGAGGAAAATCTTCAGGACGCTAAATGTTCATGTAAAATAAAATTCATGCCTAAGGAAAATACTTGATTCAGATAAAAATAATTGTATATCTGCGTTTAAATTCAACAATTTTGAGAAATATAACATTAAGTAATAACATTTATGTAATAACATAAGAAAAACACTAATTTTGAAATTATGTTGACATAATTTTTTTTTATAATAAGAAATATTAACTATCATGTCCCATATATATATATATATATATATATATATATATATATATACACAATTATATATATACATACATATATATATATATATATATATATATATATATATAACAGCAAAATAATATGTGTGTGTGTGAGTGTATCAGGAATTGGTATTTATATTTTAATAATATATTAAATTTAATTACGACGTAATACTTATCCATAAATTACCATAATTAAATAATATTATAACGGTAAATGTATACTTTTTAAAGCTTTTAAAACAAGGCAAGAATAATTTCTGAGGGAATTTTATTTCTACAATATATATTTTAACAATACACAGCATTATATAACATATTAGATACATTAAAGTAGAGAAATAAATAAATAAATATCTATTCATATATCGCCATGAATTTTTCCTTTTCAATACTAATATTTTACATGTATTAGCATTCAAATGTAATGGCGTTCCTTAAAGCTCCTTAATCATACTAATATTCCGACCAGATGATCCCTTATTGAGCACAATTCATTTAATTGATTACTGTGTACAATGGGGATATGTAAGCAAAAGAACGGCATCTTTACACACTCATTTTAAGCAGACTCCATTGGAACAATGAAATGATATCGCTTTCCAACAGCTCACTATAAGATTGGTTGTCAATCACGCAAAAAGACTTTCAAATCAGTGCTGACAATCGAGAATAAGCCCATTTTTAAATTTAGAAATAAAAGGAGGCCTAAATGACTGCCTTGTCTGATTCCACATTGAATAACATAAGTTTGAAATAGGTAATTTCCAAACCAGGCGTAATGATACATATCGCACGTTTTAAATATATTATAATTTGCTGCTAATATAACAATACATTTTACTGTATTAAATGTTTAGCTCTAGTTATGTGATGATTTTACTTCAAGAAATTGTAATTATCTAATACATACAAATAGGATTTTCTTTATTTTCCCTCTGACAACTCAATCATATGATTTTCAAGGTCTGTTAAGAAACTATAAATTTTATTAAACGAATCCAAATGTTTGTTTGACAGAAACGTGCAAATATTTTATGTGTACATTTTTTTTCTTTCCTAAAATAAAATGTTATATACTATTACTATTATTCTTTTTATTTACTTGGTGAAATTAAATTAGTCTACTAGGAAAGTGTAGCTTTTCCTGCTACTTTCAACAGACTGATACGTACACAGAAGTGTACATACGTAGGGTCCTTTTGTAGACATTTTTTTTCATAGAGGCACTGTAATATTATTATTAATTATGATAAAATTTTGAATGTAAAATTTAAATGTTTGGAAAAAGAAACTTTGAATGTAAAATTTAAATGTTTTGAAAGGAAAAGAAAATGTATGAACTAAAATTGCTAAAATAAGTAATATTTTTTCTTCTATAAAAAGAGATTATAATACTAGTGCGTACTCATTTGATTATTGGTCGCTACTTTATAATTATATCATTCCTTTCTGGCTGCTCTAACGTACATCATATATTAGGAAAAACTATTTATTCAGTTATGATAAGTACTCAAATTATATGACTTAAACCGATATTCACGTCTACATCTTGAAATAAAACTGGAACATAATTATTTTCGCACTTATTCTGACAGCCCTAAGAAGATGACCTTTTCGATAAAATTAATTTAATATACTGGGCGATATATTATTGATTTTTATTTAAATGCTAGTAAATTGGTTACTAAAATTAATTGTTTAATGCAATGCACAATAAAAATTAAACAGTTTTTTAATTTTGATTAGTTCCTGGTCTAGAAACCCGTATCGACGGAATTATAAATTTGTTGAAAATTGATTTGTGCATGTAGTATTAAAATTGTTTATTAATGTTAACTATTCACTTATAATATGTTAATTTTTTATAATTTCCGATGTTAATTTGTTCCTCTTTCTATTATATTTCTATAGAATGAAGCAAATGAATGAAGCGAAGAAAGTTTAGTTTGAACGAAAGCCTTAAGGCTTAATCTAAGTAAGCGTGCTTTTTTGAAGGGAAGCAGAACAACAAAACCCTTGCTGCAGTACATCTCAAAGAAGAAGTTGTTCGAATGTCGTTTCTAGGAATTCCACAGTATTTGCGGAATATGATTACTTTTTGTAAAGTTTTACTTTATGAAACATCTAAATGAAGAGATTATTTATAATAATATCGTACGCTATATGGAAAAGTTTGCGATTACATATTGTTTAACTTTATTGAGTGCACATGTTACCACAAATATGCTTTACGCTTTTCCATCTATAATTAAATATTTGAAAGTTAACAGCCACTACTGAAATATGAATTTAATGGTCTATACTTTCTAGAATATAAAATTTTTCTAACATATTCGAAAAAATTGAGGGATAATTTCGCCAAGTGGAAAAGTTTCGTCTCAATAATGCTTTTCTATAATTCAAATATGATTATTTTATATATATTATTTAAAAAACTGTTACTAAAACTAACCGTATTTAAAAACTAGATACTAACTTGGCTTTTCAATCATTTCGTCTTCTTAAATACCACAGTAAATCCGTGTATTACAACGAGTAACATCATTTTTATCAGAATCCTAAAATTTGTTATGAGCTTGGTAAGGGATAATTTCGTCGGACCACGTAACGCGAAATGATATGAATTTAAACGATATTAAGTATTTTAGTGACAAATTATGTGTCATCAAAACTAATATTAATGCAATGCGTAAAATGAAGAATCTAAGGGAAAAAATATTGAATACATATGGACGTTGTTATTAAACTACACATGCATAAATTGATAGAAAATGATTTTTTTCTTAAATCATAAGTTTTACATGTGCTTTTGCTAAACAGTTATTTTATGTACATATTTATATTTCTACCTTTATGCTAACTGTATCTTATTCGTATATATTTCAAACCTCGTTTCCTTATCTTAATAAAAAAAATCATGAATATGAGGAAAATCTTCAGGACGCTAAATGTTCATGTAAAATAAAATTCATGCCTAAGGAAAATACTTGATACAGATAAAAATATTTGTATATGTGCGTTTAAATTCAACAATTTTGAGAAATATAACATTAATATTACAAAAGAAAAATACTCATTTTGAAATTATTTTGACATAATCTTTTTTTATAATAAGAAATATTAACTATCATGTCCCATATATATATATATATATATATATATATATATATATATATATATATATATATATATATATATAGATATGGTAAACTGATAAAATTTTGAAAAATGTACTATTTTTTAACTAATTAATTCAAACACACTTGTGATCAAATTGTATTTATTAATTAGGAAAGACCAGCTGTATTCACTAATCAGCTTCACTAATCGTTAATAATTCTAATTATTTTTAGACTTTCCAGTCTTTTTAAAAGCTTCAGAAAGGGGCCTATTACTCTTGCGTTCTGTGAAAAATGCCCCATAACAAAAAAATTTAAAAAACCAGAAGAAAGACCAAAAATCAACAAATTATTTCTAAAACATATTATTTCTTCTGCTGCCGCACTTTATATGAGCCACGTTGTTACACAAATCTTTGTATATCGTACAATCTTCGAGCGGTCATTTCAAGCATTATACGCACTGTATCCAGTCTACTTTTTTCTTCTTTATATTATAATCTTCCAGGCATTTAACAAAAGAATTTTCTTTGTTAGTCTGTTCACTCGATGAATCTATTTCTTTGTCTTCTTCTTAAAATTCAGAAGAATACGCAGACCGTCTTTTTTTCTTTTTAATAATTCTTCCGAGTTTTCAGAGAATCTTTTTTTCCTTGGTAGATTTTTTATGTATTTGATTCTTCTCCTTAAGTTTAACCTTCTTAGTTATAAAATCCGGAGATGTAAATGCTACTGTCTTATATTTTCTGCTTGTGGGCAGATAATGGGGTATTACACGAATAGTTCAAATGTATTTTAATGACTTAAATGGTGTTTCTTTCTCTCCAGCTGCCGATTTACATGTACCTAGTACTTTTGGATCCGAGTAGTCAATTGTCTTTAAAGGATTGTTGAAAGGCGACTCTTGATCGGGGCTGCTGATTGACAATACAGGTCTGGAATCAGGGCGGATGACAGATGTTTCTGATCTAATATTTAGTTGCTGTTTGAAGGTTCAGGGTTAATAACCGAGGGCACCAATATTTCATCAAGTGCCAGTGAACGAAGACTCTTGACTCTTAAAAAATGTTGCTGCTGCAGTTTCTTTGCTAAAGTAATGACGCATAGATGCTACTGCTATTGTACTTTCTGATATATTTGATGAAAAACTTTCTGGGATTTCTTTAATAGGGGCGTCTATAGAAAATAAATAATCAGGTATTATCGAAGAGTTAAATGGGTATACCCCTGGGTATACCTGTAGATGTAGTAACAGGCTTGCACTAAGCGTTCAGTTAACTGAGCAATGTAGCATCGAGTCAGTTTTCTTTTCTTATGATTTGCCTTCTATACCTTTGTTCCTTGATTGAATATTTCTTGAAGAGTTTGGAAAATGCTCGGTCTGCCAATGCTGAAAAATATGTGTAGTATGGCTGGGGAAGCAAAGAAGTTTAACATCACCTGCGGTAACTGTTTGAAGCAAATCAATCGAATTACTGTATGAACCATCAAGACGGTCCAAAACAACAGCACTTTTCCCGTGCCCTTTTTGGGTACAAAATGTTCTATAAATCACTTATAGAACAAGTGCTGTTGATATATAATGACTTTTGATTCTGTACATCAGATCAAAGCGGTAGCCCTTCAGAAAACTCTGATCTTTTATATTTTCCTAAAAAGAAAGTTGTATATTAATAAAAGAATTCTGTATAGAGATTTCTATTTTAATGTAAGAGAGTTATTAATTCCGAAAAAAAATTATAACGAAAATTAAATAAACTTAAGTATTCTTTTATTTTTTCAAGGGTATTCATATTAATTAAATCCTAAATCACGAATATTTTCGATGATGAAAATGTTTTATAAAGCTTAATAAAAGAAAATTCACGATCGAAGCTAATCAGTACATAAAATAATAAACGGATATCCTTACCACGCGGTAGCGGATACTTCTTGTCGTCCACTCGTTATTGCATCTGGAGCGGGCAAATCATATGGAGAGAAATAACGGTGATGACCTATGAATTATAGTCCGACATTGTGTTCTATTCATGCGTGTTATG
This sequence comes from Druceiella hillmani, assembly GCA_039881145.1. NCBI lineage: Eukaryota > Metazoa > Arthropoda > Insecta > Lepidoptera > Hepialidae > Druceiella > Druceiella hillmani. Next base: position 53,652,328 of record JAYKKI010000003.1, read on the forward strand.
TATTTTCAGTTCTTCGATATTACGACCAACTTTTAAATATAATTATGTCATTGTGTGAACCGTATGAATTTACCGATTTTAGATGAATTCAATATGTACGGTAGGATAATATAAAGAGCGCACAAAATGAAGTATATTTTATGGACCTATGACATCATTCGTTGTTATATTGTTTATACCTATGACATCATAATGTTGTGATTAAATACGAACAGATGTGAGACGAAGTATTATGGCGAAAGGGCAGCATGACTGTGACTCATTGTGTGCAAACGTTTGTAGGGTAGGATGCTCTTCGCCTAATACTAAGTTATACTTTTAACTTTCCTATACTTTTACTGCCTAAAAATATTGCTGTTTCTTTCCCTTGAAATGTCGATCCAACTACGAATAGGATTTTATACAGATAACTTTTTTTATTTACTTTTATCAGAAATGGATCAGGATGACTTGTTTATGTTGTCGACTATTTCTATCATCACGTATAATCATGCATTGATTTATATGTATTCGACAAATTTATTTATATAATCGCTAGTAAAAACACGAACCCGTTCACCACGTGATAATTAAAAGTTCAGTTCCCTTCGTGCCAAAATAAAATTTCATACGCAATTTCCCAAAACAGCACACAAATTAAACATCGAATATAATCTGTGGCATAATTGAAGTTTCTTACAACGTTATATACTTGATATGCGCGCCTACAACGCGCGCAACGTTATATACTTGATATGTAACGCCACATACTTGTTCAAGAGAGTGGCAGACGCGCATGTTTTGGCTACTCATTTCAAGCCAATTATTTGCCTGACGTATCAAAACTTCATACATCCTTAGTGTCTTAAAATGATGGTGGCGCTTGATAAGCATACCACAATTAATGATTAAGTCAATCGCTATTAGGGTGAGAAATTAAAATGTCCGATTAGTTTTGACGGCCTACAGTTACGTTAATCAAAAATGTGACGATAATCACAATAAATCATTATTTGACATACTAAATCTATCTTTTACTAACTTTGCATAACCAAAACAATACAAAATGACACAATAACTATGATATGGAAAAATGAACGTAAGTGAGTATTTTACAACCTGTGAAAAGAAAAATGCTTGAAGAGCGAGGTTTCTCGACGATATTAACAAGATTTTTATTCCCCCTTTGCGCAAAAACTAGTAATCTACGGAAGACTTAGCAACTACAAATCAGGCTCATATTTTACCAAAATGTAGACGTAAGTGAGACATTTTACAAATTGTAGGCTTGAAGAGAAACTTGTTTGGAGAGCTAAGGTTCTCGACGATACTATAAATTTTTTTTTGCTCTAGGCGTAAAAACTACCCATCAACGAAATACTTAGCAACTACCAATCAAACTCATATTTTACCGATATGTGGACGTCAGTAAGACATTTTACAAATTATAGACTTAAAGAGAAACCTGTTTGGAGAGCCAAGTTTCTAAAATATTTTATCAAATTTTTCTCTTCGTACTTGACGCAAAAACTACGAATCAACGTTACATTTAGCAAATACCAATAAAAATCACATTTTGCACGAATGAGAGTAGACCAGTGTCCAAACCCTGAGCCACTACTTTCTTTTTCATTATTTTCGTAAATAGGCTAAGTCATTTGACTAAAAAGAAGTGGTATTTCATATTTGCCGATGACTCAAATCTCTGTACTGGAATACCATGTGTAGCTATCCATTAGGATATACCGACACTGTAATTGCATGCATTAAAAGGAGTTCATTATACCTTAATCTGAAAAGACACTTAGTTGTAAGTTACAGTCGTCTATGTATTCTAATCATGCAACATTCTGCTATAGATTTTGTAAAATTTGATCTCGCGAATTTATTTATCTTGATGTGGTATGTTTGTAGTGAATATTAAATTTTATTGTATTAAATGTTATCTTTCCTTTAGATTTTTTGTAAAATTTTTGTTTGTTTTCTTCGATCTTACGAATTTAGCGTACAGCATCAATATGGTTTCTTTCTTCTTTCTATCCTGCATTTTGACTCCATACTTTTAAAAACTAATAGCCAATACTAGGATTTAAATTAAAATACGGATTTTATTAGCTTTTGAACTTAACTCTTTCATTCAAAATGCATCATTTTCCATAGTATTCTCCTCATTCAATGAGTCTTTCTTCTCAGTAAGAATTAGTAGTTAACGCTGGAAATTCAAATATCATTTATGACGTATTTCTGTTAATAATAAGGAAAATCGCTATCAATTTAACTGAATTTTATGTAATACTTAGTTGAGAGGATCGGTATACTTTTTAAACCGATTTCATGTAATGTTACGAATAAATTTTTGGAACAACTATGATTTTTTTAAATATCATTGTCAATATTTGAATTACAGTCTACCTTTTTAAATCGATATATATATATATATATATATATATATATATATATATATATATATATATATATATATATATATATATATATATATATATATCGCATTCGGTAAGAGCGCGGATAGCGAGAGTTCATTTTAACGTCAAAGTAAAGAGTATGAGGGAATGTAAACAAAAAGAAATGATGACAATATAATATCAACGATCAAAGAAATTTTACCAATTATAGAAACTGTTAAAAACTAAATATTCTTTTTCTTCTCGTTATAACGAGACATGTTCAAAATTTGTATTATAAAGAGGGTCCTCATTAGTCTGCTATTATTACCATAAATACCTTCATTACACTGCAATACGAAATTAACACCCACGTGTTATGAAATTCGTGGATATATACGTTAAAAGTAATATTTAAAACTTAAAAGAAAATTAAAATACAGAACATCATTTTCCGTATGTGAGTGGCACATATACGTGTAATAGTTTTTCCTACATTGTCAGTTCTAATGCCAACATTTTATATGCTTTTACTTCGAATAGATTTCGGGAACCATCTATGTTGTGCTGATATAAATCTTTGTACTTTGGAAATACGTATCTACCTATTTAGTAAAATAGATATTTGAAGAAATATATTTCGCTTCGACTAGACCGGACAGTATGTATGTATGCAAATATGGATACAACGATGGGTAGTGGTAGCACGGAACAGATTTGTAATGCAATACAGTTAGTATTAAGAATATTTTCAAATTCACAAATTTACTTCATTTTTAAGATTTTTTTCATAATATCTGTTGATTATGTCTAATAAAAAATGTGTTTAAGGTGAAGTACGTCTAAAATGTTATCTCAAGTTTTGAAATTCGACATATTTATGATAGCATCATACCGAAAGTAAATTGTGGATTATTTAGACTACTATGACAAGAAATTATGTACAAAAATTTTGTTTAGAGTGATAGTAAAAATATATAATTAATAATAATGACTAAGTCATGTTTTCAGAATACCGTTAACACACCTTGTACTTGTGCACATGAATTAGCTTATTTTGCAAGAAGGTTTGAATGTTTTTCAAGAGTACCTTCGTAGAACGTAAATTGTTGTATTATGCAATTTCAATAAAATAAAACAAGTCTCTCACTAAGATCCAAAGACCTGGACTCTTGAGAACAGTAAAACTGCATATTCTTCGAAGTCTAGATAGTCTTGTGGATGAGATATTAATAGTTTGAAGATTTGCATAGCTTCGAACTTTAGAAAAGATTGCTACAATGAAGCTTAACTAACAAAACTGGTAAAAAGGCAAGATACCATTAGTCCAAAGAAATTATCATTAGGAATGCAAATTTTGGCAAGATCAACCGAAATAATTGCTGAAGAAAAATGGTGTAGGGATATGGGTTTAAATTTGGAAAATCAGTTTTTACAATAAATTGCAAAATATGATAACATTAATATGGTAATGGTGAATTGAGTGGATTTGGACGTATAAGTGGAGACTTTTTTTGCTTTAATTCAGAAATAAAACATAAGGTTTTTAGTTAGTAAATATAAACCCATCACAAAACTTGTAGCATACCTTTAAGTTATTAAAATAAAGTTGTAGAATAGGTTACTAGGAATAATGGCAAAATTAGTCTTCCATTATCTTCAATTGTGAATAATCAAAATATCTATTAAATAAAAGTAAGAGAAATATTCAACATACAATAAGTCGGTTTTCGTTTATTTTAGAAAAAATACCATTATGTTTACAATAACGACAAAGAAATGTTTGATTATAATTTCAGAGTAAAGATAATTTTAAAAACAGTACGAGCGAGGATTCATGGAGTGATAATATATATGAAAATACCATGGTAAAAGTGGGTTCACTTCTATAGCGCCACACACAGACAATTTTCAGACTAAAAACTACCACGTTGCTCTCGCCGCAATAGACACTTAGATATAAGTAAGAATGTTGTAATCTTGCTCAATTGCGTATACTGCCAAATGCCTATATATGTATATATATATATATATATATATATATATATATATATATATATATATATATATATATATATACATACATATATATATATATGTATGTATATATATATATATATATATATATATATATATATATGTAAATATGTTATGTAGTAACATTCAGGATGTGTTGCTGCCCGGTTTTATGTTTGCATCTATCACATTTCCGTAAGCATTTTTATAAGTTAACAGAAACTTCATTAAAAAACATACGAGCACACGCGTGCTAATTCAAAATTAAATGCGGGCACAACTAGCTTTCTATACACTCACTTACTCAGACGTCATATTCATAAAGGTCATTTAATGTAAAATCTATTGGCAAATAGACTCCATAATTTATTTTTAAGTAATAAAACTTAAAACACAAATATTTGCTTTATTTTATCAGCGAACAGCAGCTGTAATGCTAACTCCTAGGACATATTCTTTGAATCGCCTACCACTGACATGTAAAGTTTTGCGCCCAATCAGAGAATTATAGTCTAAATATAAGCAGACTTACTTTTCTCATTTCAAAGTTAAAATTGAACTAAAAATAGTACTGTACAGAAAATATTTTTCTGGCCTCATTGGAACTTTAATCTGTGCCCTATTAGTTACGGCTCGAGTATTTGTGCTACTCTCGAAGATGAATTACACAAAGTAACGATATATATACAAGTCGCTGAAAGTGCTTGAAGATATGTTAGAGCCAAGAGAAGTTATATACTTAATACCTATGAACATACTTACTTCTTAATTAATAGTTAACGATATGTGCACGAACAATTTTTTTTCCGATGATTAACTTAAATTCTCATAAATAAATTGGACACCAAGAATTGAAATCTAACCATCACAAGACTATAATAGCTGCCATCGTATATCAAAGCAAAATAATTACGACGTAGCCTTAATAAGAACAAATATAATGAAACACTAGTATAAGACATCAGGGCAGTAACGGTAGTGATAAAAATATCTAGTGACACCTCAGCTCAATGGTTTTTTATTTCTTGAAGGTAACAATCAATATATAAATTTTATATTTTCACTGTCTCTTTATTAACAGTTTTTTTAATGTTCTACAATGAGCTTAACTAGAGCGTAAAATTGTCAGAAAGAATATAATGTTAGAGACTTTTATTAAATTAAACAGCCCAAATTTTAATTTTTTTCATATTTCTACCACGTATGGATTCAGTAAACATTTCGGTTCTTAAGTTTTTAATTTTTATTTTCATTATGCGCATACCCTAATAAGATGGTACTACATTTTGTTTTACGGGATTTAATTAAGTAATTAAATATTACGCTCATGAAAATGAAATGAAAGTTTTAATTAAAGATGAAATCTTGGCCACATTTTTCCTGTAGGTGTTGAGCTTAATGTAGATATTATACTATTTGACATTTCTAATATTCATTTTGTTTAATTTACTAGTATAAGTATTTGAGGCAACTGTATTATCAGAATTATAAAAAAATCAGTCATTGTCCCGCTGGAAAAAAATTTCCTCCTCCAGACTTTTGCGGTAATGAAGTTTTAATTGGGTGATTTTTCCTATATTTATATCGATAAAACTTTAGATTCTCTCATGCAAGCTTCAAGACTATTTTACGTTTTAATATTGGTCACAATGATTTCTCTCGTACCTAACAGTTGTATTATAAATGAATTTGTTAAATAATCCTTGCAGATTCAGGCTAAAATTATTGGTAATCATAAGATTATTCCAAAAATTTGCATACCACATTAATCAGAACTGTATAATACCCATCAATAATAATATCTGATAATACTATTCCCTTAAATATTAAAATGTCTACTTGGTATTAAAAATGTACTGGCAACACAATGTGAACAATATCGATTTTTGAACTTTCAAGAACATATGATTTAAAATATAACTTCGAAAGTATATGCCTAAACAATCTTCTCCTTGATATATAAAAGTATAAAAATTTAAAAAAATAGAATAGAAGGCAGATTGCTAGAAAAACGTTACGCTAAGTGATATTATGTAGCGCCAAATCTAAACAACCATAATCTATTTTTTCAAATATTACAAAAATTCTAAAAGTCAGTAACGAAATATTTATTGATATAGTTACCAACGTTTAAGTTTATGTTCACAATAACTTTGATCTATTAAATAATATGTGTTCGAATCATGGAAATATTGCTGTATTATCTCTAGCAGCGTAAAAATGACAAATATAGCGGTAAAATAAATCACTTCAAAATTTAAGATGCTCCAAAATTAAAGGGCGCTAAATCCTAAAGTAAACCACGATATATTTTTGTACTTATTTAATACTGAAATCTTTATTAAGTTAATATTTAATAATAAATTTCCTTACGATTATCCATATTATAAATAAACAATTAATAATTTTAAGCTTTGATACGAAATAAGTTTCATTCTTTCCTAATTAATTTTATTCCTAGGCCTAAATGACTAATATTTTGAATGCAAAATTTAGTTCTTTATTCAGAAAAAATATTCGTCAGGTATTACTGACATAATTTAAGAATAATTCTATTATTTCTGAATAACCAATTCACATCAAAAAAGCCGATATACATTGAAACTATTGTGCTTCAAAAGGTTAAAATAAAAACTACCCTTAGCAAGTAATTCTACAAAATTAACTTTGGAGAGATATATTATGCCAATTACATAATTATAATATGAATTATCAGACTTATATAGATAATGATATAAAATACCTAAATATTACAACAAACAATTTAAATAAACGAAGTGATTTTCGATATACTGTTTTTTTTGTTACAGTTTTAATCTAATTTTGTACGATTACGGTTTAAAGTTTTAATCATAATACAAGTAAATTACTTAACTTGAACAATCTATATACATTCACTTTTTACTTTCATAAAAATGATAAAAGATAACATAAGTACCCAGTACAAGAACCATAAATATTAAGGAAGGTGTTTTAGCATAAACATAAGCATCTAAACAATTGAGCAAAACACATTGAATTTGAACCAAATGACTTTGTTTTTATAAACAGGTGGTAGCTATTTTTTATTAAAATCAATACGGTAGTTTCCAAGATCGGATCAAAAACATTTTTTTTATGTGTGCACTTAAATATTATTCGCAGGTTCGCAGCCAAAACTATACAGAGACCTTATAAGATAGTAGACAGATAACCGTCGCGTCATCTTTGCTATTTGATGGGGCAAATTCGCATATTTGTTTTATTTGCGTGATTATGTTCGTAAAACCTTGTTCTCTGTATTTTGTTGTAGCTCAGAATTTAGTGACTATAATAGATTATTATTATTTTAAAAACCTTATTTTTTTAAAGAATCAAATACGTCAGTCTTACGTTATATTTGAAGAATATTGATTTACATGATCAACAATTAGTGTAATAAACACATTTTTATCAATTCCTTCTGCTGCATATCTTAGGTTTTATAATTTGAGTCGAGTGTTAGTGTTGGTTTTATATTTTGAAACGACAACAAGAGTAACACACTCTTGTTCATGAACTGGACAATTTTATTTTAATGATTAATTTCACTTGTTTTATTTGCTGGGGTTTTCACCAAACCGCTAGCTAATATGATATCCTGAGAGCCGTTTTACCTGACCTCCTGATTTACCACCATGATGTCATCGAATTAGCTTATAAAAGCTTCCTCAACCTCTATATATTGAAACATTACACTTTCTCTCGTGCATATATTTTTAGGATTCCCGAAACTTATCTAATTTAGATTTGTTGAAATTAAAATTACTCCCTAATTAAGTTTTGAAGCTTATTCCAAAGAGTATATTTCTTTAAAGTTGACTTTACACGATGTAAAGTTCGATGCAATTTTAGCTTTTACTAAATGTGAATTAGCTACCGAATTGAAATAGTTAGACTAATATGTATTGACATTTTTGAATTTTCCTTAACAATAGAAGATCTTTTGAAAAGCGGTGAGTTCAGTAAACGTCTTGTTTAGGAATTTAAGATAAATTATGTCAGCAATGAGGTAAAATTAATAACTTCAATTAAAATCTTCAAATAAAATGTTAAATAGACAATTTTTAATGTAGGAAAATATTTATAATATGGATAATTTCTTAGTTACCATATTGATCTTCCAGACGTTAGATTCAAATGTTTGTATTTATAACATAGATAACATAAAAAATTAAAATCTGGTTAAAAGCTCGTCGATCACGCTCATGAGAGTTTTTCGCGGCCCTATATTTATGGATATGTATTAAATTTAAAAGAAATAAGCAGTTTTAAAATAGTACCCGTACAGGGCGATCATAATTCTTCACCTTGACAAAATTTCGTCGTGGTACGAGGTGGTTTTAAAAAAAACGGAAAATGTAAATGCAGCAGAATTGTTTATAATTTTCATTTAAAGTAGATATATTTACGTAATTTTTCATATTTATTAAAATGATATAAATTTTGAAGATGTCTAGAAACTGAAGTATTAAAATAACTTAGTAGCATAAAACAATTTTGGTTTTTAGATACTTATTCAATGACATTCCTTGACGGGATAGATAATTTATTTTTATTTTTATATCTTTCATTCCAAGGAAGAGAGAATTAGAAGAAAAATATTAATTTTAATTCATATTTGATTTTGCGTCATTAACTTAGGTCTGTGCACCTCAACAGATACTAAAATGGGAAAATATTCGGACGGTGGCATATCTCCGTTTCGAAAGATACGACGAAACATTAAGGGTTCCTAGCTGAGGCTACGAAACCCTAATGACCATTCCCAAAACATTTTGGTCCATGGGTTTACGTGACTACATTGCATATCTTTAGTTTGTGGTTATGAATCGTACATACTTATTGCAGTTCACCCCTTCTAACAAACTATCTGCGGCTTCACCCTTATGGAATTATTTTAATTATGCTGCTCTTTACCCCGACAACTCTAAACGCCTCTGACGCATTTACCAGCTATTAGTATTCGGCGTATATCGGCGGGAATAATCGGGATATTCAGTTAACAAACAAGTTGGTCTCACTCTACTTTACATCACTTAAACAGTTTTCTCCTACTTCTGTTATATTTTTACGGCTCTTATTATTTATAACGTACTTATGTATATAGCCTATAATTTTCTTTAATATACATATAGTCTATTAAAAATAATTTTCTTAGTTAGATATGTCGTTCTGAAAATTAGCGGAAATAATCCAATAAAAGCAAATATAAAACAAAAAACTTTTCCGCATTGTTCTGTCCCTACTCCTATGAATCGTAGTGTAATAAGTTTTAACCTATAATATTTCTAAATCTTTTTCTTCTTCTAAAGAAAGTTGTGTTAGAAAGCCCATATTTAATATAATTTTTTTTAAATCCAACGTGTACTTTCGGAGATTAGCCCATATAAGCAACTAAGCAAATAAACTTCACAACTTTGTGACATGTGGATTTGACCGTTCGAAATTAAATGAAAACCCTTTCTTTACTAGTTTTCATAAATACTTTAAAATAGTGAAATAAACAATTATGCCAAGAATAAAAAATTACAAACAAATTAAGCATTTTAATGTAAACAAAACATAAGCACCAGTTGCAATGTTTCACAATCACGCCATAACGTCAATGGCGACAGCCCGTGGTTATTGTTTTTGTCCGCATCGCTATTAAGACAACGTCGTGTGTTTGAAATGACATACATCGTGTTTGAAATCACAAACTACTTAGAAACATTCCATATCTCCATGACTAAACTATTGAATTTTTAACTGATTTTTGGAGTACGTTTAAAGAACATCATATAGTATATGAGGATTCATTTAATGTCGAACGGTCAAATCAGATTGTACATGATTATATTCAATACTAGCCTTCTGGGACTTCTGCTACATAGAGGTCGGAATTATGCACGTAAATATGTTTAATTATAGGATTCATTTCAAAAGTCAGATTTTTACAAGTTCAGGTATTAAAAGAAACTTCATACTGACTTAAACCAACCAATAACTTTTTAGTTACTGCACGTTTATTTTCGCAAAAGATACGTTTCATCCACGTAAAATTCACGCCTCTTTTCTGGCTGCCATAAACCGTAAGATAATTTTGCAATAATATAAATGTTATTAATAAGCCATTATGCGATAATTCTGTCGAATTTCAAGTTAAACGTGTTTTATATCTCCACTTAAACTATTTTTCGACCTTTCATCTCATTAGGTGTTGAATTTTGGTGACTAATTGAGTACCAGTTTTATTAATTTCTTAATAAATGGTTTCTATGCTAAAAAGCACGTTCTATTATTTTTCGAGTGAAAAGTTTCCTTTTTTTTCGTTTGAGGATTGATTGAATGTTAGAAAAATAATACAAGTGAAATATCGCGTGTAGAATATAAATATAAATTATTCTGGTTTTTAGATATTTTTCTCTCTCCACATTTTATTTTTATCACAAATAGAAACAAACGTACTCTAAAAATGAATTGCTTAAACCAGCTGATTCGAATTTTTGTGTATAATGTTTATGATATAATTATTTGTAAAAAAGCAAAATTTCAGAGATTTTGGAAATAATTGAACTGTTTAAATTTATTATTTAATATAATGTACTATTATTTCAAATCGGACAATATTTATTCACCGTTTCCTGCATCTATGGAATTCCAGTTTACTATTAGTGTATAATAATTACATAATTTTTTGCTTCATTGAAAACATTAAAGATTTTTTTATGTATTAATTTTCATTTTTGATACTATAATCTTTAGAATAACTATATATTAACATTTTATAACAGTCTTGATTTTTTCCATACCTCACTTATATGAACAAATCCATTTGAACTTTATCTTGTTTCTCAAGATAATGTAAATAATCTTTACAAGTTAATGAAGATATTTTTATTTCTCTTGAGAAATTTAATTTACTGTTATTCCTATCTCATTAGCTTATGCATTAGCAACTGATTTGCCATTGAATCTCCGTTTTATCGTAGATTAAAATTATGCTTCGTCAGAATTGCTCTTATATAAAATAGACATAAATTTAGTACTTAATTTTGGTTTGTTGTTAGTAATTTTTTGACTAACCCTAATAAATAGTTTTAGTACTTTGCTGCTATTCTCATTATTCTTAACACTTGATTTTCAAAATCTTGAAAAGTGACCGCGATTAATGTAGGAAGGTAAAACGTTTTTTTTCGTGTTGATTAATCAACAATCTAACCTCTTGGTAAAAATGAAATGATAATTTTTTTTACTATTACCAATTGACGAAAAATATAACAAAAGTTTTAATTTTTTTCTCAACTAATTTCAAATTAAGTACGCCAATCTTGCGCGCTGGAAATATTATAATCAATATAAGAAATATGCGAACTTAAAATGTTAAATTTTATTATAGATCTTAAAGGTCTTCTGGATTCCATTCAACAATGATTTGAAGGACAATGTAATCTTCAGCCGTCGTTTGTAGCTTTTCTTGTTCATAATTTTTTCTATATTCACACCTTTTTGTACATTAAATAATACACACAACATATTTTATAATTTTAGAGCAGATCTGTGATGTATAAACTTTTAACGTCCAAACCAATATTCTATCTATCCGTCGACGCAAATAGCTATTGAAATTAGTTATCAATTTTCTATATATCTTTAGTTTGCTTCCCACAAGTATTTTGCTGTTTTAACTGTCTATCGACAGTCACAAATAGTTTTCTATCCGTGCAATCCTGTTCAAAGCATAGTTTCGTGAATACATGTGGCAAATTCGATATTAAATAACCACTAAGTGGTTTGCCTTCCCATTAGCAAATAGCGAGCGGAGAAAGTAATACTTATCTGTAGATATGTTACTGATACACAAAAACGAAATATTAGTTACAATTTATGTCCCTAGTAACACAAAAGCACGGACGATGAAATATTGGGTCAGATAAAAACGATTCTTCTACCACTTAAACAGATTTTCAATCATTGAATATATTTGGCGTTAATTTTGTAGAAATTCATTATTCACAATTAAATGAAACTACGTGATGTAGTATTATTTCTACTTTCTTTAAATTCTTTACCACGACCTAGGTATAAAAAGATATCTATTAGCAAAGATACAACTGTTTAGTGCTGAACAAACAAAATTCCGAACTCTTGGAATTTCTAATGATATATAAATAAAATATATTAAGATGTAGGCTAATAAGCAGGGTTCGACAAGGAAATGACATCCTCATACAGGAAATAGAGATAGAGTATTCTTGTTGCTTTTGCTCGGGTTGTATAACTTGCCATTTTTTCGAATATTAATATTATTTTTATTTTACTTGAAAGTGGTGATGACTTGGGGACCCCTGTACTCTATTATTTCCTTACACTGAGTTTTTATTTTGTGAAGAATAAAAATGTCTGAACAGATTAGCTTTCATCCTAATTTGAAACAAAACTGGCACTTGTACTGAATAACTTAACATATTCAAGTAAAAGCCTGATTGGAAAATGCGACAAAAATCACTTCAATTCAAAAATAAGTTTTTATTTCCTTCTTATTTTCGTAAACCATGTAGCTTGAACTTCCTAAAATTCATGAAACATTTCCTTTATGTGAGTGAATGAAATACAAATAAGTATATTACTGGAATGAGGCAATCTGGCAAAATCCCTGTAACGTGGAAAATCTCATCATAAGAACAATAAAACGTTCCCTTTTAAATGTATTTCTCTCGATTTAACGTCAAATTTCGTAGAAAACATGACAGAAATATTTCTTATTTTGGAGGCATCAGGAAATCGTCTAAGTAAACTTACAATAATGCTAACAGTAAATGTGAAAAATAATCGCAGAAAATACAAAATCTAAATAAAACACAGTGTCATCTTTTGGAAGTAACATGTCTCCCGTAATAAATATATTATATATATATACATATATATATATATATATATATATATATATATATATATATATATATATATATATATATATATATATATATTAATATGTAATATATATGGCGGGGCTACTTACACAATATAGGAAAACGGACTATTAAGCAATTATTAACCAATAATTTTTGTTAACGTTTTGTCCAATTTTTAACCAAATATATTATTTCTCAAATAAATTTATATCAATATGAAATAAATTTATTTTAATTAAATTTATTTATCAATAGGCCCGTGCGCATAGGTTGGAATATAATTTTGGGCGTTTTTCTTTTTCCAGGAGGAAAAAAAAATTATAAATGATAATTATTATTAGGTATAAGATTAATGGTAATTTTGGGTATAAGATTAATTCTAAGTGGATTTTTTTACACTTTTAAATGCCGTTATTACAAAACTTTTAATTTAATTTGGTCTATTTGCGAACTTAAACTAGATAGTGAAATGTGCTTCCAAAACATCTGTTAATTTATTTATATTATATATATATATATATATATATATATATATATATATATATATATATATACATATATATATATATATATATATATATACATATATATATATATATATATATATATATATATATATATATATACATATTCATATGTGTTTGCATGTGTATGTGTGCGTGTATGTAATCTCATACTTTGGATTCCATATTAGGCTAGTCCTCAAATATGGAATAGCGAAATAAATAATTGAATTCCCAAGTTGTTTTATCGGCAATAGATGTATTTTTACAAATATCCAAATACAAAGAGGAAATTATACATTCAACATTTTTTTTTATTCGGTAATAAAAATATTTTTCTGATACTATTGAATTAGTTACATTTAGTTGAAAATGAAATGGTGGGATTATCAAACGAACGTATTTTTTGTCGCTTCAGCGGACCTAATATTTATTGAAAACGAGTTAGTATGAGCAAGTGACAGCGACTTTAATAGAAGTTTTGGAATCGTAACCGTGTATATGGGGACACCAAATGGCATGCTATTTTTGAGTGTACAAAGTTTCTGAAGTTATAAAAATATTGAATATATTTGGCGTTAATTTTGTAGAAATTCATTATTCACAATTAAATGAAACTACGTGATGTAGTATTATTTCTATATTCTTTAAGTTCTTTACCACGGCCTAGGTTTCCTTGTAAGTGGGCTGTTAGTAAAGATTGCTAACATTCCATCTGAACATGTTGTAATACAACGAAACCTAGGTCGTCGTAAAAAACTTAAAAAAAATAGAAATAATACTACATCACGTAGTTTCATTTAATTGCATATACAAATATCGAAAACCTTCCACGGAATTGCAACCCACTTTTGAAATAGAACATATTGTGCGCATCTCAAATGTCTCATTTCTAAAATCGAATCCAGTACAGTATTTTCTCAGTACTTCATATTACATAGTATCAAAATAAGAGATAAAACAAATATCATTTATTCAGGGGTTTTGACTATATACCGATTTGCATATTGAATATTTTTAAATAGTTTCACTAGAATATTTTCTAATAGCTGTACTTACTATTTCGTTCGCGAGAAATCTGGAATAAGAAAAGTAATCCAGATTCTTATCTTTGCTAGTATCCCACCTGAAGATGTTGTAATACAACGAAACCTAGGTCGTGGTAAAGAAATTAAAGATAGTAGAAATAATACTACATCACGTAGTTTCATTTAATTATGAATAATGAATTTCTACAAAATTAACGCCAAATATATTCAACACCAAATTTTATCAAAATTCGTCCAGCAGATATTGCGTGTACTTATAAAATATACTTACTGTTGAGAGCATTCCACTTTTACAGCACTTTCAATTTAACATTTAACGGAATAACAGTAGACGGTATATATGCATATATAGATATATATATATATATATATATATATATATATATATATATATAAATATATATTTATACAGATTGATTAGTTGGTAAATGGGACTAATTTGATCTTTAAAAGAAACTTCTAATCAAAAGAAACTAATAATAAAAAGATGTATTCCGCAATAAAAAAAATCTGACCACAAATGGCAATAGAAGATAAACCGAAAGCGATAACAAGTTGACATACATTTGTTAAATTTAATGTTTCTTCTTATAATTACTTTACACTTAGCAATATCGATGTTTAAATTCTTCATTTTCATAACCTTACTTGATATCAATTTCGAAGAATTTTGGATTTTTTTTTTAATATTTGTGATATTTTAACATAACTCCGATTGGTATGAAACTTTATGTGACGCCCATAGTAACAAACGTTTATATATAATTTAACACGCCCATAGTAACAAACGTTTATATATAACGTTTATATATAATACATTTGTTAAATTTAATGTTTCTTCTTATAATTACTTTACACTTAGCAATATCGATGTTTAAATTCTTCATTTTCATAACCTTACTTGATATCAATTTCGAAGAATTTCGGATTTTTTTTTTAATATTTGTGATATTTTAACATAACTCCGATTGGTATGAAACTTTATGTGACGCCCATAGTAACAAACGTTTATATATAATTTAACACGCCCATAGTAACAAACGTTTATATATAACGTTTATATATAATACATTTGTTAAATTTAATGTTTCTTCTTATAATTACTTTACACTTAGCAATATCAATGTTTAAATTCTTCCTTTTCATAACCTGACTTGATATCAATTTCGAAGAATTTCGGAATTTTTTTTTAATATTTGTGATATTTTAACATAACTCCGATTGGTATGAAACTTTATGTGACGCCCGTAGTAACAAATGTTTATATATAATTTATAGAAATAGTTTAGAATACCAAATTATTTGAACGTGTATACAGCCATAAGTAAAATGTTAATTTTCTTGACGTAATTCTGTCTTAAGTAATAACTATATTGAAAATTGAGTAGGCAAAAAAAGGAATTTAATTTTGTGACAGGAAAAAAAAAGAAACTTAATCTTTGAAAAAATATTGAATTCGACTTGCGAATTTGACTTTATAAAGATATTTTCTCAAGTGCTAGCTAATTTTCTTAAATTGAAAAACATTTCCGTCATTATATATTAGCCGAATATAATTATTGACAAAATTTATGTAATTCGAAAGCTTCTCAAATCGATATGACTTAATATAATAATTACTTTTAGTTTGTTTATATGGCTTTATACTAAAATTAGGAAAAGAGTTTTATACTAAAAATAGAAAAAATACTTGTGAGTTATTTTAATTTCTTACTGTAGTATTAATTAAATTTTGTGCATTTTTATTTTTGCACCTATCTGAAATAACTTGCGAAAGAACACAAAGTAATACAAAGTGTGTACATTTTTATGAACGTTGATAGAAATTTATAATTTTTTTAATTCATGATTTTAAACGTTTCAGAAAAGCCTGGAAAATTTTAGTCGTATTACTTTATGTTCAATATATCATTACTTGAAATAATAGTTTTAGAATTAATGAAATATTATCATATTTTACTGATTTATCGATACAGAAAATTATCGATAGTCCTCATTTAAATAGCAGAAAAACCATATTTTCCTCTAAACCTAGAACGCTACGCGAAACAAATCGGGCGAGATTTCAGGTTTAATGGACCATATAAAATAAACAAAAGTTTCGCTCACGAAGGACCACAGTTGAAACTTGCAGAAGCTTGCATAAGCTCTGGCCGGTATGAATTAACATAAGTTATCTCTTAAGGACGATCGGAATTTTAAATTGGACTAACTTTTAAACAATTATATGATTTCCATTAAAGTACTCAAAGAGAAGACGCTTTTTCGGATATATTTTTAGAACGAACCTAATAGGCACGGGACTCACTCAATTTTAGATGCAGTACGAAAACAATGTCTTAACAAAACTTTGCTAAATATCTCAAATGGATTATTACATAAATTGATATAGTAACAGAAACGCCAAGAAACAGAAAATGACGATAAATATAAAAAGACGGTAGTCTAAAAATTTGTGATTTAATAATTTTATTTTTAATATTATAAATTAAATATGAACTCACTTTACAATTTTTTTTTATTATTGAGCCATTTATCCGCCAAAGCAAAAGTATGCTTTCCAAATTCATTGATATTATTTCTCATCATGGAATTATTTTAACATTGTTACTGTAACGTTATAATCTCTAAAACGTAATTTAAAGAATATTAAAATTATTTTAATAAATTAGAAATTAGAAATAGCCCGAATTTTTCCTTTGTTCAGTAGTAACAAAAGACTAATAGACATGTTTTGCGGGGTTTCGTTGGAAAACATAATTATCAAGAAAATTAATTCTTACTTTTGAAGATTAATTACAAATTAAAATTACCTTTCGTATTAAACACAAACTTAATTTCTAGAAACCGTGTATTAATAAATACTTAATAAAACATTAACGATATTCAGTTAATTAACATTATACATTACATGTATCTGTACCATTCGTTCACATTGTTATTTTATGGTAATTCTGAAACTAGAGTTTCTTTACATTTGAAATAAAATTTTATATTTCAGATAATAGTCATTTGTAGATACTGGTAAAATATAGTCTTTACCTAGACACTTACAGGATACTAAATTTTTGTTTGAATAATATATTTTATCGGAAAAGTCCCAATTGACACTGGTAATTTTTTTTATTTTACATTTTTCCTTGGGATTTTTTTTCAATGGTTAAAAAAAATTAACCGATTTCCAATTTGTTGAATTGGCCTACAAACATTTTATTTCTATATTTTATTGCTTATAATATGTTTTTATATCTTATGTGTATCCAGACGGTTTAGACTAGTGTTCTGGTTGACGGTAAGAGACTCATAACCATACCCCATATGTTTGATACATATGGGGTATACATAAATAGAATGTTGTATACATAAATAAATAAATAAATATGCTGTATACATAAATGAATAAATAAATATTTTACCCTAAAAGTCAAGAATTCAGGAGGAAATTAAAAATATGTTATTTATATAAATCGAGAAGCATTTTTACAATTTAATTGATATGAATATATTTATACATACCTCAATACCTAGATATGGACGTATCAATAACATTACCTTGTTCGGCTTATTCGAGTAAAAATGTATTATTAAACAGTCTAAGTATTTCTACTCAGCGATAAATGGCTTTTATCTAGTTTTGTACTGTCAGATGAAGTACCAACACATATTATTATAGAATCCACACGACAACAAAATTTTGTTAGAAATCTCCCTCATTACTTATCTAAGAAATCTAATTAGGTCATGTCTTTATACCCCATCCGCATATGCTTACATACCTGGTAACTTTGTCCCTTAGTTTTTTACTTACCTGATATAACATACATATATATATATATATATAAATATATATATATATATATATACACATATATACATAGATATCAATTATACATTGCTATCCACTTAATTTGTTGTTTTATTGCTTATATCCGTATAAACCAAATTAATTCCTAGTCCATGACTTCACCCCTCCTCACTGACGAGTACTTATCACCAGCTTTTGGCATAATCATTAGATCCTGGCCACCACTTGTAACCTAAGGACTCGTTAGACGACTCAAACGAATCCAAAATCCGAATCTACTACTCACCATTAAGAACAGCAACAAACTCTGGCCACTACCCATCACCAAATGACTCATCAAGAAAAGTTAAACGAGGTTAAACATGATAAATATACTCTACGTCATTAAGGAGTCCTCGTCATTATTTTCCGGCTGTCATTTTACACCTGGCTATAATTTAAGAACAAAGTATATGCTGATTAAAGATATATGCATTTTCAAGATATGTGAAACGAGCTTAAATTCGATCAAGTGACTTCTTACTATTGAAAAGAGCGGTCGTTATATTTATCTACTGTCACTTATGATATAATGACTCGTGGCATAAGTCGAAACAGCGCTAAGTCGATGTATTATACTTACTCCACGTCAATTAATGAGTTCCTGTCACAACTTTCCAGCTCCATCATTAGATATTAGGTTTAAGACGTGCTAACTGTACAAGATATAAAAAATGTGAGAGAATTGCATTGTTTTATTAACTTTGTATGAACAACTTTGATCAGGCAAATTTAATGTAGTCACAAAATTAATGAAAACAGCTTTATTTAATTATTTCCCTCCATAGATAATTTAAAGCAGAATTAGCATTTAACTGCTATCAGTATTTCCCAACAATTTCCATACTTATATGGGAAATACTGATAGCAGTTAAATGCTAATTCGGCTTTAAATGATCTATGGAGGGAAATACTTATATAAACTAAGGTGCCGCCATATTTTACTATTTATCTTCTAACCGTTTATTTTCTTCAAGTCTTGGAAAAAAAAATTCTCCTCTGTGGTCTCATAGTTTGCCAATTATTCGGTTAATATTTACAAAAGCTTGATTTCAGCTAAAATGAGCAAAAAAATTAAAACCCACTCCGTTTCACACACACACACTCCGTTTCATTTTCACTCAGTTTGTTCGATAACTTTGATTTTATTTTTATCTTAAGCATAAAAATTGCCAAAAAAATGAATAAATACTATAACGACAAATCTTTATTCTGAAAATTTGATTAAACCTTGATCAAGATTCGTCAAATATAGGAAATATTAGGTTATGATAGATGAACAGGCGAATACTAATTTGTTATACGGATGCATTTTCTTTCACCTTTACAAGTAAAAGCTAGGATGAAGTTAAGACTGAAAATTTTTAGGATCTGATAAACAAAAATATTGTTTTTCAAATTTCCGCTTTTATACACGTTTTCATTAGCAGAAAACACTACATTCAGTACTAGGTCCACTCATCTTTAACAGTATGTTAACGGGCTTGGTATATAGTAGCAGCCTTATTTGGGCTCCTGAAATGAATACCTCGAATTTTAAGTTCGATTTTCAGGAATTTAATTTTTAGATTTTCTCTGAATGTTTAATTATTTACACGCTGTTAAATATATGTGTTTTTGAGTATACGTGTTTTTAAATATATTATTCATACAGCGGAATGGGTCGGACCAATTAACTTGTGAACGCTACTCTGGGAGCAATTTTAAATACATAAAAAACGTGGGCAACTTTTCATGTCAGGTACTCTATTATTTCCGAAAAAACATTAGCGTAACAATTTAAAATTTAAAATAATGCTGCTGTCATACATTTTCCAACACTTTACCCTTTTCTTAATTCCGTCTCAACTGTTCAGAAGAAAACACCCGCCCTGTGGATTGCTACTTTATTTTACACTAATATCCTACCCGTATATCTACCAATATATTCTATATTATATTTTGCCAGCATATTCTACCTTTGTCACTAATTATAACATTTAACATAGAATTTAACTATTCATGTTTTTTTATGCTATTTAGGTCATACGAGATACATAATTTTATTTTCTGATTTAGGTTAAATAGTGGGGTGTCCATTTTGCACAAAATTTCCTGTCGGGTGAGTTTCACATAAGACTTTTATACTTCTTTCATTTCAATATCAAAATAGTTATTAAATTTTAGTTTGTGAAATATAAGTTTGTGAAATATAAAAAATTGTCAAACACTCTACTTGGACAAACAACCACCATGTTCATTTTGTCACATAAAAATGTTGTATACTCATAACCATGAATCCAACATTGAGTTTAATGCCCAAGGGAATGAAAAAATGTCAGCAACACACAAAAAAATCCAAGTCACTGTTTCCAACAGTCTTTTTGGACTATAAAAATACAGGTGGTAATTTTGAACTACTAAAACAGAATTAATTATATATTTTCGAAATTAAGAACTTCTCGTCACCGTGGTGAGCGGGTTGAGTGCATGATGCCGCACAGCGAGGATACGGTTTCGATTCCCAGCCGCTCATCGTAGAGGGACTGGAGTAGTACAACCTTTCGTGGCTCTTGCAACCATTCTTCCATATGAGGTATTCTTTATCTCACGTGGACACGACAACAACAATAATAAAATTAAGAACTTAAATAAATACTAACCTTTGCACTTTATTTCTCAAAAAAAATTTGCTTCCATTTCCCTAAATACATGGTTGCTCATGGGACTCACTACCGTTAGCAAGACTCGCATAGACAAGAGAAAGACTTATGACGTTGGACAAATATAAAAAGAAAAAATATACGCTGCTATCTTCAAATGAGCTTTGTATGTCTCATATTGCCGTCGTTTTGATAAACTTTTTACGCTTGCAAATGCTTTCATTTGCGAAACGTTGCTTTTATAACACGAATAAATGGGACGCAAATTCTCGTCTGTTAAGTAACTCCTTTAACATGAATAAAATATGTGCCAAAAATTGTTTTGTGTCTAAACAATTGTTTGCTCCTTCAGAAAAAACTTCAAGTGCGAATTAATAAGAGAGTATCGAGGATTTTTTACTTCTTTTGAAAAGTAATTACTTTTTGGATTTTAATTCATCACCACTATGAGCGTACTAACATAATAATAAATTAATAATAGCTAATCCAGTTAAATAATTGTAACTTATATATTATGGTGAATATCCCAAAACTATGACATCTTGAGTGACGATTACAATTTTCTTACAACTTTTGCTTAGGTTGATAAAAACCTTTTTTTCATGGTTTTTAATTCATTAATTTTGGAAATACGGGAAGAAATGTATTTTTCTGAATATTTCTTATTCTGCATATCCGAAGATGTATCACTTAAAATTATGAAAAAAATATTTTGGAGACCTCTATAATTTTTCTGCAAATACTTAATTTGGTTTCTGAAATTTCGGTTAATATTTTTATTTACTATGCTAAATTTCAAGTTTTTACCCACTTTCCGAGAAAAGCATCAATTACAGACGAATAGATGGACACGTAACCGGTATTATATTCAATTAAATTTGTATCGCCTCTCCTGCAAATACATAATGTTATGTATGTTAACAATATTGACTCCTTTATTTTATGAACCTATACTTTATACGTCTAAGGCGCTTATTAGTCAATAATTTTATTTCCTAATAATTCCATTAGTTCTTGGTTTTAATTCATTGAGTAGAATTTCTTATTTAAGTAGACAAAATTTAATATCAGATTTTCTAAATAAAATTTTGATTTCTTCTATATATCCTGAATGTTACGAATGTATTATTGTGAATTAAAGAGCTTCATTCTTTATCGACTGACAATAAATTTATCACGTTTCATTTCAATTGAAATATGTCATAATAAACACAAAAATAAAAATAACAAACCAAACACAAATTTATACCCAACAAATTTATGATATACAAATTAGGTTTTATCTTAACCTCGTGGGGTATATAATGCCCCGATAACTGATGAACCACAATATTAGATCACCGCCAATATATATTAGTCTAACTGAAGCTTCTGGGGCTACGAAGCCAATTGAGTCTGTAGGAACTATTCCTAACTTCCACCCGGCGTATCTCAGTACCCCTCCAGAGACCCGTAATATGCCCACTGGTACAAAAGAAAGAACCTCCCTTCTTTAAGGGGGAAGGAAGGCATCTAATAGAGTCTCGTATCTACCATCAAACGCTTCCATTCGACAGTGTTATACATTTACGCAACGAGTCAAACGAGTTGTGTAATATCTTATATTTCATGAATTTAAACGATAAAATAGTTTTTTTTTGTTTTTTATTGCGCTTTCTCGATTCTTGTGAAAAAAATAAACCCTATTTATTTCGAATATTGAATATATTTGACGTTAATTTTGTAGAAATTCATTATTAACAATTAAATGAAACTCCGTGATGTAGTATTATTTCTACTTTCTTTAAGTTCTTTACCACGACCTAGGTTTCGTTGTATTACAACATCTTCATGTGGGATATTAGCAAAGAATGTTTTATTAGTAATAATTATTTGTGTGTTTTACAATTACCATTTTTTCGCTTTTATACTGATTTCCTTAATATTTTTTTGCTTTCTACATTTTTTTGTATATAACTTTCTTGTACATTTTCATATTTTTTAGTTTTATAATGCGACCTAAACCTTTAATCGAAATTTATACTCTTTTTCAACATCGTTTAACTCATTACCAGTCTCGGTTAAGTTATTGTTTTGTATTTATCCTACTTTTTTTTATTCATATTTTTATATTACATGCAGCTGGTATTTAAAAGAAAAATCCATTCTATCTTTCCTCGAAACTTGAAGCTTCCATTATTTTAAATATTTTTCTACCATTATTGGTCTATTTAAATACAGATGGTTTTAATGATATTTCAAATGTATATTGGAAAAAAAATTAAAACGACTTAGCGTATCTTTGTTTTTATAGAAAATGTTCATCTGTTAAATATTGATATTTGATATACAGCAAAAAACCGACATTTCTAATGTCCAGTGGCAGATTTCAATATTTGAAAAATCGTAAAAAAAAACTACACCTCTAATACAAAGTAGGTTTATTTTAACTTTATAACAACAAATGCGGATTTCATTTTTTAAAAACCACGTTTTCCAAATGGCGGCCATCGAGTCTGACACACTCTTCGAGTCTAGCACGCATGTTTTCAAAAACGCGTTTGCAGAGCGATTGGGGTATCCTACTGACTTCGTCTCGAATATTTTCTTTAAGTTTTGTCACAGTGCTTTGTTTTGTAAACAACGGATTTTAAGTATCCCCATAAGACAAAGTCACATGGGCTTAAATCGGGTGACCTAGGTGGCCACGGTACGGTACCGTTTCGGGATATGTTTTTTCTGGAAATAACTGCCGCACTGCATTCATGGACACACATGGGTACTTTACAAATTAAAATTTCCTTTTTTCATTTGCACTCTTACTGTTTATACATTTAGTAAATATGTATGAAAACCAAAACGAAACTATTTTAATTACTACTGATATTCAATATTTAAAATTTTTATCAGAAAATAGTAATATATTTTGAAATACAATAATAACCTTTGCACTACTGAAACTTTGTCCAGTAAGTTGATATTTAAGTTATTATGCACAGTTCAACATGCTAATATGAATACCTATAACTGTAATGACTAAATTGTCAACTTCATATCGTTGTGAACAAGGAAATGGGGATAGAATGGAATAAGGATTATGAGAGGAACTACTTTTTCAGACGATCGTCGAATACATTTATAGAGAGCGTGTTCCTGGTAAACGGATCAAATCGAGTCCAATGTCTTATAACTTATGCAGCGAATGAATTTTCATAAAAGGTTGTATGTCATTGAAAAAAAGAATGAGCTTTTTTCAACTTATCCCCATGATGCGTATAGACAGTATAGAGTAACTAAATTTACCTCTAAGATAAGTATAAGAATGTGTAGATTATGCCGATTGCGGAATGGAATTAAATGGAAATTTGTGTATTATTTGATGTATGATACGACGGATCTGATAGCCTAATTTCAGAAAGTACCCTTTGGCTACCAATTATGATAGCTTGAAACTTAATTAGATTAACTAACCGACCCTTTCATGACCTACCACCCGATGAAACGAGGTCTTCATAGAGAGTATTGATGAAGGTTTCTGCTCTTGTGTTTGTTTTATGACTTATTTTCTTTAAGTAAGTCGTCATGGTTTTTTTCTAAGAGATTATGCAGAAATGTAAGAACTCACTAGCTGCAAAATTATGCAGGTAAAATTCGTTCTTGAAAATTTCGTGGAAAATGTACACACACACATATGTATATATATATATATATATATATATATATATATATATATATATATATATATATATATATATATATATATATATATATATATATGTTTTATATACATATATATATTTATATACTAAGAGATCTATATACCTACTATGAAACACTATATTAAATAACATTTCAAGATGAAAGTGGAAATGGTCAAGGTAATTTTAATACGTCGCACCTAGAATAACGGGAAAGTCACAAGAATGAAATTTAATCTCAGTCTAAAAAAATATTCCATGGTGAATTTTATTACAATCGTCCACGGCCTTATATTTTAGCTTTTTAACTTTTGCGAAGAAACCAATTTTTGTAAAATCAGATGTATAATGTCATACCTTAACCATTAGTCATCAATAGCCGTACTTCTGCATTTACTCCCGATATCTTTGAATAACTAAGCTACTTATTAATCTCCTTCTCTTCAAGTTAACAAGTTCTAAAAAAGTTCGATTTAAAAGATTGCCATCTTTTTTATTGACAAAAGTTAACATTCCACTATGTTTATGAAGTATTGAACACTATATATACTACAAAACTTTTCATAAATTCAAAAATTGAATCTGGCTAAAAGAAAAGTTACTACACATTTGGAATTTGACCTACAGAAACATTATAGAACAAAAATGACATGTCGTCTCATCTCAGTCTATTCTATTTCTTTAGATATTAATCCACCAATAAGTTGATTAAAAATAAATTGAGCACTTCGTATTGTAAAACATACATAATTTGTTTATATACTATATTTATTTATTTACTTTAATGTATGATCTTTTCATGAAAATTTAAAGTCTAATTGTTTTATTGACATGGAACAAATATTACTTTCCAGTTCATGCCCTTAAATATTACAGGCGATTAAGTCACCGTGCTATATAAGTTAAATATGTCGTAAAGAATTTTTAACCAGAATTTATTGAAATATAAGAAATCTATCACAAGTTTTACTTACTATGCCATTTAAAGAAACGAAATAAGACATGCATCATTTTTATTCATTTTTAAAGATTTCATGCATTAATAGATAAGTTTAGAACATTACATTATGTTGTTGTATCAGCTTTAGTTGACAGTACTTCAAGCTGCACTTTACTCTCATTGATGAAAGAAGAATTAGATTCGCGAGACTGTCGGCCTTAATATTCCTAATGACTGATATCATTACAAACTGGAACATAGAAATTCCATTGCTCTTCAATTTGTGACCTTTTTTCAAAAGTTAATTTTGATTTTTTTCTATATAATCAAAACAATTTTGAATACGTGAATTTTTCCTTTGGCAAATATTTCTAAAACACGAAGAGTGATCACTGAATTGCTGCAAAAGACACTGAAATATTTTGACACCAATACGTTTCATGAGTGGTGATGCGTTAAAATAATGAATTATGAAATGCTGTATAAATTTTAATCGTTTAATCGGGCTGGCCTTATGATAAAATTCAAATAAACAAATCTCAACTTCGTTAGCTAATGACAAGTGAATTATGCGCATTTGAATCGCGAAAGGGTAATATTCGTTCAAAATTATCATCGATTTAGATATTAGTATATTCCTTGATAGTTCAACAAAAACGGTTACCAAATTATTTCAAAAGAAATAAATGGAATTAACTTATATTTGACTTCATATGGATTTTTTTTACCTAAAGGCGGGAAGGAGTATTTTTTTTTATTTATAATATGATATACTTATAGTAAATTAGATTTACAAAGAAGATACCGCTTTTTCGAAAAATTTTGAATTTCTTAAAAAGCTATGAAAAATTTTGTACTGCGGCTTTTTTCAGTGCCCCGTTTTATAAAATGAAATTTCAGTTTTAAGAATTTTTTACATTTAATATTTTACACGAGTCGTCGTGGTGTGTTGGGTTGATTACAAGGCATAGCGCCCGTGAAGACGCGGCGCACCCCTGAGACCCGGGTTCGATTCTCAGACATTCGTCGAGCGGGGCTGGACCGGTGTTTATGGTTGGCTGTAAGAGATTACTCTCGTAGCAATAAGTCCGCCATATTTATCTATTATTTTTTAATTACATTAAAGTAGACAATAAATAATTACTTAACGACCTTATATAAGCCCACGTGGGTATTACATTTTGAACAGTTAATGAAAAAATGTGTAAGATACTTTATATATCATATAAGGTAACGTATTAGTTATATTAATGAAATTTGGACCAATGCAATTTATGTTTTGAAAATTTTATAAAATTTGTTGAATTAAAAGTAAATTACTTTATAGTTATATTTTATTTCCTGCATCTTAAAAAGTTAAATAACAACCAAAATCGTCACAAGTGCTTTCCCCACAATTTGGAATATAGGCTTCCTTCATTCTCTTCTAATCTTGGCAGTCGGATGTTCGCGTAATCTAATTGCAGCCCCGTATAACCGGATATTGCCAACACAGTAACTTAATGGAGAGCTCTACTATCAGAGCTGTTCCTTAAATCGGATTAGTTCTTTTACTATAGATCTATATTGGGTAAAACATAACATAAAAACTAATACATTACAAATCAGACAGTGGTTCAAAATCAGATCACAGAATTGTAACCTAGACACTTAAAAGAAATTATTACTAACAGATAAAATGTTTTAAATACCATAGGTAACGTGGTAAAAAAATGAAGTATCATTGAATTCCTCTTAAATGTTTTTTATACCTTGCCTTACCTTACTTAGATGTGCAAAAAATGTATACTAAAATATTTATGTTTTACGTTGAAACCTTTTTCTTGAATTATGTTCGTTATATCATAAGACTTGAAATAAACAAGTATTGCTTTGTTTATTTGACATCTTTGTGCCGTCGACCCTACTGAGTGGATAATGAAAAGGTTTTCTCTATTCCCGAGCAACACCCGACGCTCCAAAGCTTAGACGTACCGTATGGAAGGTTCAAGAGTTTAGAACCATAGTGTAATGTAAAAGGCTAATAATATGTATATAAGTCTAATAATATGTATATGATAACTGTTAAAACCAGCGAAAAATTTTGAATTTTTGAACCTGACCCTAGAAAATCTAAAGTGGTATATTTTGTATTAAAGCTTTCAGTCAGTTTTTAGGTAAAAGACGATTTAAAGGCGATAAATAAAATTATTTTGCTGATTGACACATCGCTTCATATTCATATTAAAGACGATCAGACTTTAAATAAAGCCTGAAATAATCTAGCACCTGGGCGACTTTCGTGGGATACTGTGATAACCCAAAAAGTTTCAATTTGTATCGTCCAACTCGAAAATGGTAATAAAGAACAGAGATGCAGTGTTATGGGTATCCACCATCAAAATAAATTATATTTCATTAAATCTATCGGAGCTAAGCAAATTTTTCACTTCGAAGCAATGGACAGTGACAGTTACAGATAGCAAGCTTGGTTGAGAGGACACGCCTCAGAAAGAGTCCTCGTCAAGTAAAAGCCTATATCTATTAAATATAAGAACTAAGAGTTCGACAACTTTCAAGGTGACATTAAGGCCAAGAAATAAACCTTCATAATAAAAAAAACAGTGACTTGTGTTATGTTGAAAGTTTGGCTGACCATACGCCTGATCCAGTAGGAGACAGAAAACTGTGATCCTGTCTGCCACATAGACGGAGTTCGTAGCAGCCATTGCTGCCACTAAATAGGCAATATGGTTAAACCAGTTATTGTTTGACCTCAATTAATTCAATTAAAAGACTACACGATTTAATATTGATAACAAAAATTATATAGCTGTGATAAGAAAACGGCGAATTTCACAAAAGGTGCAAACATTAAGTAAAATAAATTTGTAAATGAGAAACTACATGAAACATTGTAGATTTGAACTATTTAAGTACAATATATCTACATGCACACATACTTACCAAAGCATCATACAAAACAAACTGTAAAGTATAAAATGTAAAATGAAAAATTTAAACTGTAAAAACTTATGTATAAAGCTAAAGCTAAGTTATGTAAAAGGTAAAATATAAAATTTAAAATGAAATTGTAAATTGTAAACCCCAATACATTTAACTAAAATTTAGGTAATGTAAAAGGTAAAATATACTGTAAAAAATAAAAACTATGTACAAAGATTAGGCTTATATAATGAAAATGGTAAAATGCACGATGTAAATTAAAAAATGTAAGGTGTAAATGTATAAGACAAGTTTAAATAAAAAAAACGCACGGGCATGCGCAAAATACGCACGCACGCACGCACATACGTGTGTGTGTGTGTGTGTGTTAAACAGTAACAGGGAAATGTGGTTTAATGTTTATAGGATACATGTCGGTAAGGTATCTTTTATGTGAGATAAGAGGTGACGCTTGAGAATTGACATTTTTATCCATCCTCTTGCCATTCATCTCCCGCTACGTTTCGGCTGACTTATATTTTTTATTAATATGAACTAACTTCAAACGATGTAATTATGCGTGAGTGCTTAACATGACATATCATTTTATTTTTCTTTCAAAAGTATTATTTTGTAAATCAACCCCAATTGTCGGCACCTGATGAATTTTTTTTCATATGTTTTAAAGATAAAGATGTTTTAATCCGTAATTAATTTTTTTATTTGTTGTTATTATTGATAAGAAAGAATTTATGATGAAAATAACACAATATCAAATTGTAAGCTTTATAAAGAAATGCATAAAGCTTACAATTCAACATTGTGTTGTTTCCGTCGTTACATTTAAAGTGATTTTATAGTACTGAATATTCACAATTAAATGAAACTACGTGATGTAGTATTATTTCTACTTTCTTTAAGTTCTTTACCACGACCTAGGTTTCATTGTATTACAACATCTTCACGTGGATTATTAACAAAGATTATGTAGCAAAGATGTTGTAATACAACGAAACCTAGGTCGTAGTAAAGAACTTAAAGTAAGTAGAAATAATACTACATCATGTAGTTTTATTTAATTGTGAATAATGAATTTCTACAAAATTAACGATAAATATATTCAGTATCAGTACTGAATATATTTGGCGTTAAGTTTGTAGCTATTTATAATCACTTGATTTTCATTAACAAGTAAATAAAATTACGTGATGTAGTAATATATCTAGTTTATTTAAATTCTTAACCACGACCTACGGAATCCAGAACTTGAAACTCTTCAAATTCCCCATCTGACAATATTTTCATACAACGAAACAGGTCGTTGTTAATAATTTAAATAAAGTAGATATAATACTATATCACGCAGTTTCAATTAGTTGCGAATTAAAATTAAGTTATAATGAATTTCTACAAAGTCAATGCCAAATATATTCGATTAATGCTCGGATTGCTAGTAAAAAATGTGTTATGAGCGTATTTATTTATCTAATTTTAAGAGATTCTGCCACATTTTTAGTTTCTGTGTTTCTAAATATTTAAAGGAAATTTTGAATTTAATCTCCGATTCTCTAACTTCGATTACTAAAATGATTTCTATAGTATATTGCACAAAATAATTTATTTACAAAGCTATAAGTATATTCTTAACTCTTAATAAAATAGCGAAATATAAAGTTCCCATCATCCAGCGATGTTTTAATTTTGTAGCGATATGGAAGCAGATTCAAGAGCCGCAAGCGCCCTCAGATTCCATTAACCTAATTGTGCCGGCAGCGTGAAATTATTACGTGCAGGTATTTAATGATGTGGTCTTGAGTCTCAGAAAAATTATTAAACTGGTTTAAAATATTATTACACTGATTTAAAACATTTAATACATTTTTAGTAATTGTTCACCTCTAAGTTCCGTACGAATATAAATGATTTTTTTACTTTACTGGGATGCAATCCCTCAAGGATTTCAAATATATTTCCAATTATTTTTTTATGATTATGACGAAATAGAAAAATGGAAAAAGGTATAGAGTAGGCAGAATGTAACGTTTTTACTTATATCTTTGTTTAAGAAACCAATAAACTAACGTAAATTCTATTTTTTTGTAATGAAGGGATATATCACGAACATTTTTCGCACGCATCATTTGTTTAAAACAAATAAGCAGAATTTTGATATTTTACGCTAATTTTTTTTAAATCTGTAAGGTCCTTCAAGGTTGAGATTTATTATTAAAGAACATCAATATTTATAGTATTTTAAGATAATGTACATTTAAGTATTAATTTTTTAATAAACAATGACGCTTTTGATTAGTAAAATTGCTAAGTACTTAATTTTCTCCTTGCCAGAACTCTGGCGCGTAAGGTAAAGCAACAGTTATATCGATATAAGAACACAACATAATATTTTTAAAAATACACATGCAATTCAATACAATGGCTTACGTCCAGAGCTTGTAAAATGAAATAAAAACAGGCAATACAAACTAGTACTGTTATCTAAGAAGAAAATCTTCTGAAACATTAATTTTCCAACAAATAGAAACAGTACTACTTATTTATATACAATTTTTTTTCATTTGATATAAAATATAACAAAATCTTTATCCTCGAGTATGAAACATAAGATTACCTATATAAAAACATAGTGTTGTTAGGCTATCTCGCAATAACGAATGGACTGCCTATGAATTGTCGATTGCTTTGAAGAGGAGAAACCTCACTTGGAGCTGCAATCTATTGAATATAATAGGCAAATTCGAAGGAATAGGAGACATATCGGGTATAAAATATTTTCTCTATTTCTTTTTCTTGTCAAAATTGTAACTTTCAACATATTAGGCAAAATCTTCAATACATAAAGCTTCGTTACATAAAACAGTTTGGGAGCGTCGGTATAAAGAAAGTATAGAGGTGATAATGTATACGTATGCATAATATTTTAGTCGGATGATAAATAAGAACTCCGCCAAATAAAATCAATTCATTTTTGCAATTTTCAAGTCTCTAAGTACTTTGATTTCTGGAATACCACTTTCTAAACTTTGTTATATAGGGTAGTTAAGTTCTATAATATTATACTCATCATAGAAACCTATCAAACAACCAAGTTGTTCTGATCCTATTTCAAAGATGTCCCGGATATTAGCCTGTTCAATATAATAATGGTTTCCGAATAAATAAAAAATAATAGGGCGCCAATTGACAAGGAATTACCTCCGAACTCCCGTAGGCAGTTGACGTAACAATAATAGAAATCCTTCAAAAGATGAGATAATCTATCATATTGAATCGTGTTTTGCATCATAGATTAACTTTATAGCGATGCAGTCTTTTAAAAAGGGCAATGACAACCTGCTGAAAACTTGTTTACCTTAGAAAGGTACCACTCTCTTTAACCACATTTATAAGTTGTTTTCTAGCGTTATCACAAACTGATTCCCGCGCAGATTTAATTATTACCTATCTCCCGTATAAACTAGTATCCGAAACTGCTGTAATGCTTACCATAGGTCAAATTCATACACAATGACCTGTTGTACAGAAGTGTGAATAATATAATCAGGTGCTATATCTAGTATTGTGAACTATGAGCAAGCCTTTGATTCTTCTAAAACCTAAGCGTACTTCAGTATTTACAAGAATGCTGTATTAATTACCTATGTATTTTATTATTCAAGTGTATTTAAAGTAACCACCTAAAAACACCTAATTAGTCTGACTACAGGATCAAATTGCAAAATCGATTCAACTAAAAAAATATGTGAAACAAGGAGGCTCTCCTAAACTGTTCAAAGTAATATTATAAGATATCTTTGTGACCTTAGAATTAACAGATTCAGTTTTATATTCATATTTTATAAAAAAGTTTACAATTTTGAGCGGTTCTATTGCTCTGTAATGCTCTAAAGTAATTCTCGATTACATTTATTTATTTGCAATCACCCGCAATCACATTTGTCGTGGTAAATAAGACAAAGACGTAACCATCCGTAGAAAGATTATGCGATCGCTGTTTATTGTATATTGTATTGATCTTACACCAAGTAATGCAACAATCAACCGTAGATATAATGTAAACAAAACTTGAACAATATTTTTACGTGCATGAATCTTTTGTTTATGTTATTTCTATGAGTGACGTAGAGAACACTCAGATGATAACATATATTATTCGTTGAACCTATAAATGAGGTTAAACAAACAAATACATACCTCGAATGTATTCTAAATTGATACAATATGTATTAATTCATTATATTACTATATGAGAAGAAAATTGCTTTAAAGCGGATTCCAAAAAAATATTTGTCATTTTCTACGGTAAGTTAGGGGTAAGATTGAAAATGCCTGCAAGTATAACTCGAAACAATTTAAGAAGAATTAAAATATTTCAAGATTGTAGGTAAAACAAGAAAGATAATAGATGAATGAAATAAATGGCTAGAAAAATTTACACCAGCCATGGTGCAAACTAAAAATGGATGTGTTTAAAATTATAAAACCTTAATACGATCGATTTAAAATAATATGTTTTATAACGCATTTAGGATTTAAAATAATTGTAGATAAAAAGGAATTTAATTTCATCACGTTTATTTCTAAACTTTGACCTAATAACCACTGGACTTGCCATACTTATGCAACCCCGCTAGCTGTACATCATAAAAACCTGTCAAAAATTGGACATGTATGCTATTTGTGCCTGGTACCGACATGTGCTATTTATACCGATATGTGTACCTGATAAAATCCGACATATGTGCTATTTTGGAAAAATCGAATTCGAGAAAATTTCAGTTACATACAGGTTACAGTTGCTAACGTATCGTGTCGCAAAAATGCCAAATTGTCCAATTAATTGGTGCAGAAATCATAGTGGAACATCAAACTTAAAAGAAAGTTGGAGAGAGATAGAAGTGGCAAAACATTTTGTTTGTGATTGTTTAATATTTATAATATATTCATTAGTTCAAAGCTAATAGTTACTATTTACGCATTATTTTTAATAGATATTGACATACACATTTTACGACATTGCGAGGGTGTGTAGAGTCCGATATTTTATCATAAAAATTATTGCTGCTATATACAAAATGTGAATCCATATTATAAAGATATAATTATTACTAATTAAAAATGTATCTATGTAAAGTTTGTATACTTAATATTAAAGTTTAGTCATTGCAATTGGAAAAGGGACCATCAGAATAATGTATTATTTAGTCATTGCAATTGGAAAAGGGACCATCAGAATAATGTATTATTTAGTCATTGCAATTGGAAAAGGGACCATCAGAATAATGTATTATTAAAATATCGTTTTAACAGAGAAAATTTGATCGTTTGGTTTTTAACATTGGTTTTATTAATTGTGTAGACTCCCAAAATATTTAAATATTGTGTTTTCATTTATTACTTTTCCTTTTACGTTTTTCATTTCTTATGTTATGAGTTCGATCATTTCTTATTACACTGTTCGTTTTTTTTATAAAACATACTTACATAATATCCTTCTGACATGAGGGAGTATGCCTTTTATCGCATAAAATTATGACTATGGCTGACGTCAACGTGTGAATGATACCGATGTTATTCTATGACCTTAAGCGATCATATTTTAAAAAATGTGGTTAACACGTGTGGCACATTCATTACTTACCTATTCTGTAAGGTGGATAACTTTAAAAACTTTCATTTTTATAATAAACAAAGTCAGTAGTACATTTATATTTACAGACAAATAACAGAAAATTTATATTTTTAATTATACTAATTACTTACATTTTCCAATTTCTAGTTTAGATAAATGTACTCGAGTACCGAGTCACTAAAATGTACTAATTATTTTATTAGGTGATAACGTTAATTCCAATTCTCTACTTGAATTATATTTGTATGACTTAATTTTGACTGTACATTGAAGAAATTTTATCTTTATTAGCCTTACAAAATTCATCCATGTAAAATTATAAAGGAAACGATTTTTTTTGATTTGACACTTAATGCGAAATAGAGGCAAAAGGCGACATTGTGCTCGTATTTATGATTTTGATTATTCGTGCAAGTATTACTAACACTGGAAGTTTGCTTAAATATAATAAATGATGAAAAATTATCATTATTACTATCTACGAAATTTTTTCAAATACATAAAAATTATTATTAAAATTGGTTGGACTAACTTAAAGAAACAAAGTACATATTTCAAGGAATTATTTTCGATAGAACGATGGACATGGTTCGGTAATTAAAACTATAAAACAATATTCATCTATATTGTCACAACCGCGAAAATTTTCGTTTAAAACGCTTGGCACGTAATCTAATCTTTTGCAATAAAACATGTGCATGGTGTTAACCAATCAGTGGTGAGTACAATTTCCTTATCGCTCTTAAATTTTAACTCTATTTGTTTCATAGTGAGTTTGTTTAATTACTCGCCCAGTAGTTATTAGGTCCATGTTTCTAATGTAATTACTTGTAATAATTATTACGATAGCGCTTAACTGAGGTTACGATATTTTGAACAACGGCTAATCAAGGAATAGTGGGAAAGGTAATTTATAGGATATAGGAAAAGAAAAATCTTGTATCTGGCAGATAATCCACTTAAATACGCAAATATTGAGATTGTGGCTTCCGGAAGTATTTATGGTGAATTCAGAGGTTTATTTTTGGTAATTGCATAATGTCGCTAATAAACTGAGTTGTCAATAACATCAAGTTGATTTTTCCCATGATAACACTACACTTGAAAATTACACTCATAAAAAATTACAGGCTTGGGTTGGGTTCTATGACAACCCAATATAAACATTTAATAAATAATAATGTCTATTAGTACGACTACCCGACATCGGGCCATTTGGTTATAAATTCTTCGAAGCTCTAAAAAATCATTTACAGATTAACAAATTGGGATTCGTCACCAAGGTCATCGATTATCATCAAACTATTACTTAATCTAATAAATTTTCCACACATAACTATATAAGGAAATTTGGTCATGCCAGCAGGCTACTAACACAACAAATAATCCAGGGAAGTTATTTGTACAAACGTTAATACTAATTTCCGTACCGGTATGTAAAGTATTGAACTATAAACTTATTATCTACTCTAAACTTATTGCAAGATCTCAATCTGGAATATCTGTTCGAAATTACTTCTGTTTCCTTTCCCAATCAGGCCTCCCGATCTAGGTCCCCGCATACTTACCGTTGGCTACTCATGCAATTGTAGCATTGTAGGAACAATTTGCTCCAACCCTTATCAAATCACGATAGTGCTAAGTGACAGATTTAATTGATATCTGTGAAATGGTTAGCTACAAATTAATTATATCCATTTAATAAATTGAATAGCAATGGAGTATTTTACTTGTTAATGATTATTATATAAATTTAAAATTTCATGTAAACCATAATAAATTATAAAATATTTTAAAATTCCTCGTAGACATAAATAATTAATTCGTTCAAGAGGAACGTGACTCTAAATACTTCGTTAACATCTACAGAATTTAATTGCACTTCACTTCAGTTAGAGTAAAATAACATGACGTCAAGCAGATGAAAATAAACTAAGTTTTTACCCACAGAAGAAGACAGAATGTGTAGTAGAAAATGAAATGGGAAAAAAATTTTAAATTTTTAAATGTTACAATTGAGACCATGCGATGTAAAAAGAGACGCATAGAGTTACTAACATTTTTTATTAAAGATATTCTTCAAGCTATCTTACAATTAATAATATAAACAAATTTTCACAAGTAAATAGATATATTTGTACCGTTCAATTTAAACGTTTAATAAATAAATATATCTAAATTAATTATATTGTAAATAACAAATGTATTTTTAAAATATTTTCCGCAAGAAAAAAAATAATTTTTATGAAAATATCTTATGTATCAGTTAATCTGGACCCGTTCATTCGTCTGTATAAAACTACATTAACGAAGCGACATTTGAAGTCTTTATTTAAAATAATAACCAATAATTAAACAAATAAAATTATATTAAAAGTTCAGTTCATTTTAAAATAAGCTCCTTAAATAATAGAAGAGCTTATGCTACGAGGATTATGAATGTAGTTTAGTACAGGCAAAAGTTTAAACATTTAAGAGTACTTACTATTTATAAACATTCAATTAATTATATTTTTCAATCTTCATAATCGGTCATCAATTAAAAATAATTTTCATTCTCCATAATGAAACGACACTTTCTGAATTAATATGCTGTGATATAATGACGTACAAATGAACAGAAGGACAATACGAAATCATTAGATTCTTTTTGAATGAATGGTGAAAAATATACAATTACTCGAAAATTTAGCAATGCAAAATTTCACGCTGTCGTTTTTTCATCTCGCAAGAGCTTTGTTTTTCTCGGAGGAGCATGAGGAATGTTGAGACTACTCCCAGCAATAAACCGATTTCGAAACTCCGTTAAATAAAAAAAAGTGCCTTATAATAAAAGATTTTTTCTGTCATTTAGTTATATATATATATATATATATATATATATATATATATATATATATGTGTGTGTGTGTGTGTGTGTGTGTATATTCACACACACACACACATGTATATATATATATATATATATATATATATATATATATATGTATTCCATTTTTCTCTATAGATGGTTTGGATCATCCACGTAATCATAGTTTCTCTTGCCTCAAAAAATATTTTTAAAATTATAGCCAAGTTCTTTCGATGGTCTCTACATTATCATATTTTTGATTCTTTAACATAGTTTTGATTATAGGAAACAGAAAACAATTGGTGGGGGCCAAACTGAACCAATATGGTCGGTAGTTATTTAAATATTTGCTGGTTTATATCGCAATAAAAGTAGACTAATAAAAATGATCTACTTTTATTCCGGCAGACATTTCATATTTCACACGGCAGACATTGTACCTTATTACCAAAAATGTCATCTATTATGGTATAAACACTGCCAATACTGATATCAATCACCTCAGATAATATTTTGATATTTAGAAACGATTGTCGGCCAGTAAATTGTTAATCTGCTCGACACCCATTGCATTGTCGGTTGTTGAGAAAACCCCTTTCGTTGATCATTCCCTATTTACAATCAACCTTTTATAACACGCATACCACTCAAAACCTTACCAGGCGTTAATCATTTATCTCCGTATAATGTTAGCATCATAGAACATTTTTCAGTTACATTTTTACCGCATCCAAAACTAAATTTATTTATCACAGTAATACGGTGCAGCCGTATTTACTAATCGTTACAACCAAAAAAAATTCACAGAAACTCTGAACATTCAGTGGACATGGTCCAGTTCCGTCTTTAAGGTTCCGTACCTCAAAAGGAAAAAGGAACCCTAATAGGACCACATCGTTGTCCGTCTGTTGGTTGGTCAAAACCTTTTATCTCAGGAACTAGGGAGGTTTAAATATCAAGTTGAAATTAATATCAAATACTTATATGTACTGTCTCTTGAAGCTATAAATAAATCTAGCTTCGAAGTCAACCCAATCAAGAAGAACTATTAAAATACGGCCATTATTTGACAATCACAAATAAATCAAAACCTATAGGGTACTTACTGTTAATCTAGAATCATGAAATTTGGCTAGAATTAAGGTCTCACATCACAAATAAAGGAAAAACAATCCAAAAATCGTTAAACTGTAGTTTGTCACATATTTTTTTTTAAATATACAACTGTGAAAGAAGTAATAGGCAATGTATTTTTGTTCTGTTCTTCTAGTAATAGGCAATATATTTTGTAAAAGTTACTAAAATATGCTATGTAATATTAAAAATTTGTAAACGTCTAAATATCTGCGGAACCCTCATAAACCCAGTTTCACTCGTGATTACCAGGTTTTTTTAAATATGGAATGACAATACTGCCTAAATCTCTAAACGACATTTGCAAGAATTGTAGACACAGAAACACTGAATCTTTTCAGATTTATCCCGGTAATAGTTTCTCAATTTAATTACCTGGGCCGTTACCAAGATGAAATTTACCCAAATCGAGTCCCTTGGGTTACGTGACCGAGATAACACGGTAGTAAATATCAATTTATTACTCATTAAAGACGGTAACATTTTGTGGTCTGTTCCTCGCAAGTATTCATTCAATTATATGAATCAGCCTATAGTCTGACTAGTCAGCCGTGTGTCTTTCGAATTTGGCTATATATGTTATGTTTCATTACCAAGACAATATGAGAAAGGGCGAATCAGAATACTGTTCGGTATTAACATTTATGTTCTATGTCATATAATTTGTTATTAAAAAGATATGATTAATTATTACATACTAATTGAAATTGATATTAAACTGTAAATCTCTAAATTTCAATAGAAAATTTTACCCGTTTTTTTATTACCCAAGTTCCAAATAATTATGGAATAAAACCTATTCTGAGCATAGAAATGTATATAATTGCTAATTTATTATAGACCTTGAAGCATTATTTAGTTGTTCTGTGTGCAGCGATATAACTTGAATTATGCTCACATTATAAGAGAAAAACTCCCAGATTGTGGTCATATAATCCTGAAAACTCGATCAAAATGCAGATAAAGTGTCATCTCGAGAAAAATAGTAAAATGTTACTGTCTACTATATCTTTCACAGGCGCATATTTAAAAATAAATATAATTTACTTGGACTATAATATTTCTCATTATTGAATATATTTGGCGTTAATTTTGTAGAAATTCATTATTCACTATTAAATGAAACTACGTGATGTAGGATTATTTCTACTTTCTTTAATTTCTTTACCACGACCTAGGTTTTGTTGTATTACAACATCTTCAGGTGGGATATTAGCAAAGATTAACTCTTAGGAACAACCAACAGCATTTATATGTTTCAAACACAATAGCGGAAGTCTGGTTTGTGCGGATTTTTCCATTGTTTATGTTAGTGAGTTTATTGCAGGGGCGCAGTGTAGGTTTTATTATATTACCGAGAGTTATACAATATACCAGTATTTTAGTGAAGGTAATCAATTCAATTGTCGTTATTATGTGAGGTTATACAATGAAAAATTTACGGTGTATGTAATAAAATTAAATGAAAGTTATTATCGGTAATATATTTATATAAACCTCTCTCTCCCTGATTCACAGAGCTTTAACCATCCCTCTAGAAAAACCCAATCTACGTAAAGAAATAAAAACTGTAAAACAAATCGCAATAAATAATAATTATGACCCATCAATTGTCACAAATCTGTACCATAATAAATTAGGAAAAATACTGGTACAAGAAATATACCCGGTCGTACCTAATAATAATAATATTTACTATAAATCTATCCCATACATAGTTAATGTATCACTCAAATTAGAGAAATTCTTAACTAATAATAAGAATATAAATAATATAACATGTACGTATAGTACTTTAAATAACTTTGGTAAAACCCTTATTAATAATAAAGGAAAAATAGATAAACATAAAAAGAGTGGTATCTATAAACTGATATGTAACGACTGTAATAGTGTATACATAGGGCAAACAGGAAGAGATTTTAATACAAGATATAAAGAACACATTGCCAGCTGGGGAAATAATAAACCAGACACATCTCACTTTGCTAAACATCTCATTGAAAATAACCGTCACCCCCATATTGATAATGCCCCCTATATATTACAAATAAATACAAAAGGTAATAAACTTAATATCCTAGAAACATTAGAAATAAACAGACATAAAAAAGATACCAAGGTTAATATATTAAATGAACAACTAAATATAATATCATCACCTATTCTTAATATCTTTTAGATATAATATTAATATACAACATTGATACTACAGTACCCTGGAAATTGTTTCAGCACTAATACACATATAAATATAAGAATATATAATAAAACCAAAAAATTAAAAGAAATAAATAAATAAATATACGAATACACAAAACCGGAGATATGTAGAATTCGTGTATTACCTTGTCCTTACTTTCAAATACCCTTGCTGTTGTATAAATATATTACAGATAATAACTTCCATTTAATTTTATTACATACACCGTAAAGTTTTCATTGTATAACCTCACATAATAACAACAATTTAATTTATAACCCTCACTAAAATACTGGTATATTGTATAACTCTCGGTAATATAATAAAACCTACACTGCAATAAACTCACTAACGTAAACAATGGAAAAATCCGCACAAACCAGACTTCCGCTGTTGTGTTTGAAACATATAAATGCTCTTGGTTGTTCCTAAGAGTTAATCTTTGCTAATATCCCAATACAACGAAACCTAGGTCGTGGTAAAGAAATTAAAGAAAGTAGAAATAATACTACATCACGTAGTTTCATTTAATTGTGAACTTCTCATTATGTCGACTTTAAATTTGTAGATGGACCGAAGTACTCCATAGATTTTGATGATCGAAAGGTAAGACTACGGTTAAAATAAAGGAAAAAATACATTTTAAAGAACTATATATTTTTATTGCTTGAACCAACAATTTGAAATTATTGCCATCATTATCATACTATAAGTTTCAACATAAAATATTAATTTCACCTTGATATCTCAAGCTTTCTCTGAAAAAAAGACTTTGATAGACAGACGTAGAGACGGACGTATCATATACTATAAGGGCTCCATTTTTTTTCAGTTTAAAGAACAGAATCTTAAACCAAAAAAACTGTGCTCAAACTGGATTTTCATTATTTTTATTAAAGTTGGACGCGGACTTACAGTTAGTCTAACGAGATACAATTTTTTTGTCACCTCTTTATTAACATGATTTTTTCTTTTCAAGCCTATTTGTCCTTATTAATGTTATGACAATTTATGTTTTAGATTTTAATGGAAATTTTTACCGAAAAAATCCGGAAATAAAACAATCGAATTATACAAATGTGATATTAAGTTATGGAAATTATGTATGTGATTTAGTATTATTTCTACTTTCCTAAGTTCTTTACCATGACATAAGTTTCGTTGTAATACAACATCTTCAGGTGGGCTATTAGCAAAGATCTTTCTTATTAGCCCACCTGAAGATGTTGTAACATAATGAAACCTAGGTCGTGGTAAAGAACTTAAAGAAAGTAGAAATGATACATCACACAGTTTCATTTAATTATGAATAATGAATTTCTACAAAATTAACACCAAATATGTTCAATGTCATTTTTAATATTTAAATGGTACTAAAAAAATTATAAGTTTGTTTCAAACTTAGGAGTATGAGAGATGTTGTTGCTTTGTACTAAGTGGGATATTGACTTTGTTTTAAAAATATAAATATAAATTTGGACTACAAATTGGGACTACACATTTGGCACAAATTTTATGATTACAGCATTTTGACGACCGTAACAAAATTATGGGCATACGAGCTAGAAACTGCAGTGTAGAGCACAGTTTTTTTGGTTTAAGATTGTACAAGTGATGGGCCAAGTACAAGAAAAAAATTAAGAAAATATTATGTAAATTATATAATGTAGGAATACACTGTAATTGTTAAAGGCGATTTGTTATATCTTATTAGCGCTTTAAAAGTTAAAAAAAATTACTTAGCTGTTATTTGTATGAATTATGGTTACTACTTTATTTTATAAAAACGTTCATCATAATACCTACTTGCGTTATAACAAATATTTTAATTATACAGCTATGGCCTTAAAATGTCCGATGAAAACATTTCTCCCGGAAGTATATGAAAATAATATTTAATTTTATTTTTTTAAGATGTTTCTTTACGATATATTTTGAATTGTTTAGACGAAAAAAAATTTTGTTAATGGTGAAATAACAATATATAGTTGTTCTTGCCCAACTGACACTATCTAAGTAGGTCTACCTTAAATTCGTAAACACGGTTGCTTACGCAGTGCAAGTGTCAGATGGTCTTTATTTTTCTATTTAATTATTTATGATTTAAATTTTTCATGGCTGGGGTTTTTAATTACTTCATGCTAACATCGTCTATAATAAAAATTAAAATATTTATTCTATAGTTATGAACTTTTACAATCGTTTTTACTTGCCTTTCGAGAAATATGCCAGAAAATATGTAAAATTTTTAACTGTATTCTATCATGTGCGTCTTTGTTACAATATCATATGTTATTGTAACAAAGATAAAGTTAGTATTATGATTATTTTGTATAAAATCGTTATGACTTGAATTTTTGAAGTTCTCCATTGTTCAAATCCATTAATTTTATTTCATATTTGTATTTTCATTCTAAAAAAATTGAAAAATGTTCTACACAAGCCATATACAACTTGTGCTTTCTATAAGAACATTTTGTTCCGCAAACGGAAAAATTTTTTTTTATAACATGG
Organism: Druceiella hillmani; assembly: GCA_039881145.1. NCBI lineage: Eukaryota > Metazoa > Arthropoda > Insecta > Lepidoptera > Hepialidae > Druceiella > Druceiella hillmani. The sequence goes on from JAYKKI010000003.1 coordinate 53,695,572, forward strand.
ATATTGTATTATCAGGTCATCTCAGATATACTTTTATCACTTTTTATCCCTACAGGTTTAGATTTTATTTTGTGACATGATAGTAGTTCCGAACTTAATAGTGAAAGAAGATCGAATAAGTCGAGGATACTAAGAAATTGTATGATGAAAGAAAAGACATATTCACTTTACACTTCCTAATCAACGACCATGTTTTCCGTTTCTGCTTTATTGAAAAACTTCAATACAGTTTTATTAAAAGTAACTATGTATAACTTTATATTAATCTCATCAGAATACATCTTGATAGTAAGTTCCATAATCAACTTATTTAATTTAATAAAAAACAAAAAAAAACTGCTAGTGTGTATTATAAGGAGACCATTTCATTATTTGTATATTTCCAGCAAGATTAATTTTTTTTCGTTTAAAAACTCCACAATTTAATTCAATTTATTTGTGGATATCGAATTCATGAGAACATTTAAATTTAAAAATACCTATTTTTATATATTATAAAGTTGCGGTATTTCATTACCATAGTTCTGTTAATTCAGGAACCTCATTTAGTGGCAAATATAAAATTCTTTACCATTACCTAGGTTTCGTTGTATTACAACATCTTTAGATGAGCTATTAGCAAAGTTAAAAATCTTTGCTAATAACCCACCTGAACATGTTATAATACAACGAAACCTAGGTCGCGGTAAAGAACTTAAAGAAAGTAGAAATAATACTACATCCCGTAGTTTCATTTAGTTGTGAAAAATGGAAGAAATAAAATGAAAACTAATGTCATATTTACATGCACTTATACAACGCAGAGAAATTTAAATTTAAAAATATCTATTTTTATATTTTATAAAGTTGCGGTATTTCATTAACATAGTTCTGTTAATTCAGGAACCCAATTTAGTCTCAAGGACAAAATTAAATAATAACTAAGTTTTAAAACAAAGTTGGTTTTCCCTTCCACTTTTTAATTTTTGCACTTTCTGTATATATATATATACATATATATATATATATATATATATATATATATATAAATATATATATATATATATATATATATATATATATATATATTACATAAAATATTTTTATATATCCTCAGACACACACACACGTATATATATAGGGTAATTTCAGCAAAAATTATATAAAAATAGGCGCGTTATTTTAGTGAAAATTTCTTTCGGTAAACAGCCCTCAAATCGTAATTAGCAATTAAATAGTAAGAGGTCAATTATTTAAAAATATAACTAAAATACAAAACAAATAATCAATTACATTCCTTAAAGTAGTAAAATATGTCCCATTTAATATTTTAAATTCATGGATTAATTATGGCACGGTATTTTAGTCCATACCATTAAATCAAATATCAAATGCCAGGCCTGTTCAAAATAATGTTTATTTCCTAACTGGCTGGATTAAAGTCCATACATATTTCTTCGATAAGAATGAAGTGTTGTATATTTCCCTCGTACACAGAAGCTAGTGTCAGATAAATATGAAATAGTCAACATACATAGAAGACCTCGCTGGTTACTGTTTGGAGTTGAATACTTCATCATATTCCAAAAAACTACAACATAATATCATACAGGGTTACAAGTTCCCAGTTGATTACTAATTATTAACATCGTTTTTACTATAATGGTAATTGCAATATGCTTTAAATAATGTAATTAAAATTAGTATATATTGTATACTAATTTTAATTCCTTTTATAACAATATTTCAACATGAATTTTTTATTTCATATAAATTGTTTTATTATTATTTTATAAATTGTTTTTGTTAATGTTTGGCTTCGCTCTTGTTTGAAACTTTATGTTGATTTTTTTCTGTTGAGGAAAGGAAAACGTACAATGAAAAAAATCACTCTAGTAAAATCTGCACAAATATAATTATTTTTGTAATTTTCAGAACTACCTTAAAATATGGCGATAGTCAATTAATATCATATCACTGAGTCAATAAATATGGAATTTCCGCCACAATATTTAAATATCTGCAAATCGTTTATATTTAATACCTATTATATTACTGTTTTTGTTTAATTTATTAATACTGGTAAAGTTGAAAAAATTTCGATAATTAAAATAATTCTTGAAGGATTATTGTCCTAACTCGAAAAATCGTTTTCCCTATATTATAAAATACTTCATGTAAAACGACCCCTATTTTCTGATTATCAATGGTAATTGAATATAATCTAAGCTTAGTATTCAAATATTCTTTGTTTAATACTGTAATTTGTCAATATTTATTCAAATATAGTCTTTATTTTTGATCTTTAGACTTTCCAATAACTACATTGTAATTCTAAATTAACATTTTTAGTACAAAAAACCGTTTATATTTAATTTATGCACGGAATGATGGATTTTATAGAATATACTATTTAAAAATATAATACAATAATTTATAAATTATCACATTCAAGCTTCAAAGACCGTCACAAATTTATCTTTGGATAATATGTTTGTGTATATATATATATATATATATATATATATATGTCTATATATATATATATATATATATATATATATATCTATATATATATATATGGTCATTTTATAACTATAGGCTAAATAATTTTAATTAATTCTGCGTTATTCTAACGATTTACATATTTTCGAAGTTAACAAACCATCACACTCTATTACTTCTCTCACTCTCATTTAACTCGTTAACTCAAATACAAACTTCAAGGACAGACAAACTTTATAATTAACGAAGTTAAGTCTCATTGATATTCAACGAAGCTTGCACTTCGCTCTTGATCGCAGAGCGACCTCCAAGCGACTACTTTAGAATCTTTCACTTCATACGATTTTAAACTCAGCCAGAACTATCACGGTCTGTCACAATTGTTATCTTAACGCCCTTCTAATAAAAACGGACAACCAACCGCTACACAAACAGCAGCGGCTGACAGGGAAATATGATTAATATCTAACAGATATGACTAAAAGTCTGTAAAGTAATGGTCATTTAACCGTATATAATTGGCATGCAAGGTTAGTTAGAATGGATTTAGGAAATCGCATATTAATTATCTCGATTTTTCGAATTTGATTTGGTGGCTTTGTGAGTGTTTTTTTATTATATAAAATTAAAATGGCATTTTTTTTAGAGATATTTCTTTGCAAGTCGAAAAGAAAAACTAGCATAATTTTAAATTTAAGTCCACTTTTTAATATAGTCTTATTTCCTATAAGATAACATTTATACGAAATGGCGATTATAAAAATCAGTCAAATATACAAATATCTCAAGATATGTTGATCGGTTTCTTTCATCAGCAGTTACCAATTATTAACGTCAAAATATAAACAAGTGAAGGATAAGGTATATTTGATATACTACCAGCCTAAATATGCTAAACTTAGCAGCAGTTGATGGGTGTGGATGAATATTATTGATGAATGTAATTACATCAATCTAAATGAACTAAACCTAGGCAGGGCCGATTTTGTGTGGACGTATATATATCCTACCAATCTAAGTGAACTAAACACAACAGCACTGAATGAGGGTGGATGAACATTGAAATTCTCCACAAGCGCTTAGGCAGCACATTACGGCCTTGGGCCAAAATTTATATAACTAAAAGAATGCAGTTTTATTTAATGAATGTTAATTGACTTGGACTAGCACCATTAATATTGATTTTTTAAACAAATATTAATATTTATGTAAACTACTAATTTTATTATTAGTTGACTTCATTATGGAAATCTTTTATAATCGTCCACCTAATATGAAATGTATTTGAAAGAAACGAAAAAAAAGAGCGTTATGAAATTGTATAATATGCGTTATGAAAGCAGACAAAAAAATAAATGAAAAAACAATATAAAATATAGTCTTTATTTTCGATCTTTATTCTTCATAATAACTACATTGTGATTTAAAATTAACATTTTTAGTACACACAACAGTTTATATTTAATTCATGCACAGAATGATTTAATAGAAAATAACATTTACAAATGTAATATAATAACTCATAAATTATCACATTCAATCTTCACAGATACTTACAAATGTATACATTATTGAAGTTTGACTTAACATGTTTGGCAATTAAAGTTCCTCTTCAATGCGGGTTAAGTAATATTTTTGAAAACAAAATTAAAGATAAATGATTTATCAAGGTTCTCAGCAGTTCATTTTTCAGTAAATATACAAACTTCAATTCTTGTAAAATGTATCCACAATTAAATGAAACTACGTGATGTAGTATTATTTCTACTTTCTTTAATTTCTTTACCACCACCTAGGTTTTGTTGTATTACAACATATTCAAGTGGGATATTAGCAAAGATGCTAATATCCCACTTGAAAGATGTATCTTTGCTAATATCCCACCTGAAGATGTTGTAATACAACGAAACCCAGGTCGTGGTAAAGAAATTAAAGAAAGTAGAAATAATACCACATCACGTAGTTTCATTTAATTGTGAATAATGAATTTCTACAAAATTAACGCCAAATAGTCGTATATTCAATATTTGTAAAATTTATATTAAATTATTTATGGTTTTACATATATTATATTTAGTGCAAAGTATGTTATTCAAGTGCATAATCATGGTACTTGATATATCATGGTGGAGAATAAGCTGTTTTTAGATTTGTAATTTCGATGTCAATTTAGATACCAAGCAGAGACACTGCCATTGAAGTAGTGGTTCCAACTCCTTAATACTCCTTACGATATAAAAAATGGACAGCACATATGTTACACCCCAAAACTGGGCCATGCGTCGATTTTACTGTTTTACTTTTGCTCTAGTAGCGGTATCTCGCAGGGAACGATTACGCCTGTAATGATATTTTACTGTCTGCGTAAATTGTGAGAATCTAGGATCTGTTGTTTTTAAATTATTGTTGTATACATCAAACAGAGTGTCCCTCAGTAGAATCTGGTTCGAAATCTTTAGTGCTGATGCTGAAGGATTCTGCCTGCTTAAAAATGAGATATGCTGTTTATGCAGTTTTTAAATTATTATTATGTGTTTCATGCAGAGTCTCTACCAATGAATTCCGGGTTCTAATTCTTGGGCATATAATATATAAAATTTAATATTAATAATAATAATAAAGTTTACCTAAAAACAATAAATTTTATGTATACAATAGTATGAAATAACTATTCTTTTGCAGTCGATGTCAAGTGAAATGTAAGATGTAGGTGTGCATGTACGTGATAAGGGAGGGGAAGGTCGAGCTGGCACCGATTCCAAAAATGTTATTAGTAGCAGTATTTTGCAAATTTATTTATTTTCGGAAACTATGATGCACGAAAAAACTTCCAAACTAGTACTTGTAATTTTTTGATTATAATACGTAAGTAAAATATTGTTTGTTATTGTCACAGGTTAAGTCTGCCTATACTGTAATGCTATACTAGACTACGGCATGTGTTTGTTAGTCCAATCTGCTAGGTATAGCTTGTGTCGTCGATTTTATTTAGCTTTTCTTCAATTTTATATCACAGATTTTTTTTATGGTCACTGTTATAGTTATAATTATATAGGTTATTAAGTAGGTAAGATCTAAGAATCGTAGGCATAATAAATTTATTTTGTTTTCAGAAAAATTCCATCAAATGAAAATTTGGTTTTATTTCAATAGAAATAAATGGGAAATCTAGACCTCAATGCGTGATATGTGGAATTACCAAATTTTAAAGAACTGAAAATTAACAAATTTTTATATAAACAGTTGAAATTTATATATAATCTTGTTCCGAGTTTATATTGATTATATCTTAGAGGTGCTCAGTAGTTTATGTTGAGTATATCTTAGAGGAGTCAGTTTTATGGTACAATAAAATTAACCTAAAATTTGTTAATTATATCTACTCCAGACAATGCTGATAAAATAATTTTTCCTTAGTATCATTGTAGGAAAAACTACAGGGACTGTATTAAAACTAAAATAGAATAATTAAATATTACAGTGGATTTAAACACGTAAGTTTTGAGGGACATTGACTTCATTTTATTGATCAACAATCGTCGCATACAAAAATGAAATGTAATTATTTGATATAACGTAAATGATACTATTCAAAAAAAGGAAAATAAGACTGAACTTCTTACGAAAGCTTTAACGGTCCTACAAGAAGAAAACTACTAAAAATAATAAATTATTGAAAGAAATGAAAATACTTCCGATCTGTAAGTATTTGTAAGTCATTGTTATTACTTTGTGTATTTTTGAGTGTTAATTGTGAAATTTTCTAAAGTATAGTTATATTGGCGTGTTGATTTTCATTGTCAGTTTTGTTTTCCCAAAACTTCAATTTATTCGGTTTTTATCACGACTAGAAAATATTATAAGTAACTGAAATATGACGTTTTGTTTATAACATCAATAGTTCGCTGTAGTATGGTTTATAGGTGTAAAGATAGAAAAGGTTACAAATATGAACTGCATCCTGATTTTAGTCATCTGGCAGCATAATCATATTTTACTTAAGATACTAATAAAAGCAGTTTTGTAAATATCGCTTTCAGTAACAAGTATTTTTCCTTTATACTTCGACATGAAATTGATTGTTCATAAAATCAAAATTTTTCAATATTAATAAAAAATTTAAATGTTATGATTGAAATACGTACATCACCTTAAATTAACCATCTTCATTTTTTTATTGATAACTATTAATTTGTTTCTTCCCTTAACTTGGTATGCATAAAAACTCCACGTCTACATACATTTTATTACCAAGAAAGCTAAATTCTAAACATGTGCATCAAAGACCATCTCTAACAATTATTATTTTAATAGCGATCTCAAAGTGGCTTTTAAAATATGACACCTTTTATATTAATAAAAAAAATATTTAATTTCATCAACCTATAATACCACAAAAAGCGGCTTACGTTGATTTCCTTGTTTATTTTCGATGTAATCGAGAGCAGATGTTGACACTAAGATAGTCGGCATAATTTGCAAACAAATTTTAATTCATAATTGTAATTCTCATTATGATGTATATTATAAACATATTTAAATTAATCTAAGGGAAAAAATTGATGCGAGGATTGTGTGGTTTCATTGAACATGACTATTCAGATGATAAGAAAACTCTAAGGAACTGTATGAAAATTCTCAACCGTAATAATTTATACATTTAAATATTCAGAATGAATATTGAAGAATAATATTTGGAACTCCAGTGATTTTAGTAATTAGGAGTTGTCAATTCTCGTGACATTCTCAACGATTTTTTTGAATTATTATAAATTTTACTTAACTTAAAAAATTACTCTTCGATCAGGTCGTCGAACGAATTTTAATTCAGTATTTGGTGCATAACAAGTATTAAAAAAAACAGTAACTAGTTAATTTTAAGAGGATGTTTTAATTTATTCTTTTATCTTTTACGTCACAAGATTTATAAAAAGACACATATCTCATATCATAAAAATCATAAAAACATTACGAACTCCTATATTTAACCAGAATCCACTTTTCAGCTTTATTTTTGTTGGAAATAGCGGTATCTGGCAAAAAGACGTGATTAATATTTCAAAGATGCGTGTAAAAATATGTAAAGTAATGGTCGTGTAATCACACATATTTTACTTGCAAGATTAGTTCTTATGAGTTGTGCATTTTCACAATAATATTTATTTGAATTTCGAACGTTATGTTATTATAAATAAAAGTTACTTCTTCATTAAAGAGAATATTTTCATAATTTGAATAAACAAGCCCGCATAATGGTAAATTTAATCGAAATACTAAGCCTTTAATTTCGAATATATTTAACTAACTAATACCTCTTCGTAAAACATATTTCTTATTTTTTGTCTATCCTCCAATCTTTACGATATTAATCGTTCAAGACTTCTCTGTAAACCATATGGTTTTCCCTAGTTTTTCTCTTTTGCTAAAAATAATCAAATAGCCTGATGAACTGATTTTGGAACCCACCACATATAACTAGCCAAGGGAGAAACAGTCACTCTTCTGATCCAATTTCAAACTTTCTGCCTGTGCCTTATTTGTAATTAAAACGCAGCAAACCTTTTTAAGAAATTGCAGACGCTTGAACTATAAGGGATTAGAGCAAAGCGGGAGATAAAGAGGGTTTCCTTAATTGATTATGATAACCCCTGCTTCTATTATGTACAAATCGCTTTATAGTTTAGATGCGATAATAAATTTAATACGCCAAAAGAAAAAAAAACATTTATATATTGTTTGGTAATGTGAACAAATTTTCGATCATCTCTTTTATCAACACTTTTAACAACTTGAGAAATCAATTTCAAAAACCGATAAAACATTTATTCATTTTGTTTGTAATAGAGATTTTCTAATTTCAGTCAAAAACTGAAACATGAAACATAAAGATTTAAACAGAAGCGAAATGAACTTTTGGTTCTAACCGTCGAAGTAATTTTGCCTTATAAGTTGTATTTAACTTAAGCTGAAAATTAATAAATCCTTAATTTAAGTAAAATGAGATATTTATCGGAAAATATGTTTCCTGACAGTTCACATCTATATTTATGCACTATTGTTAACCAGTTTCGAGTTATCTTTCTCATTTCTTGATATAATTATCAAGAAAAAATTATGATTGAAATAACTCCATGTGTAAATTGTCCCGTAGAAATTATTTCAGTTACTAATAAGCTATTAGTCAATAATTAATATTAGTAATAATAAAACTTCTTTTAATTCTTACTAGCTGTGCCGACGCGACTTCGATCGTGTGGGGTTCGGTATAAAAAAAATTATTATGAACATTTTTGTGTTTTTTATATTTTTCTCTCAGAACTCTACATGCGTAAAGTTTATTAAAAACGCTAATAGATGGCTGTGGCAGTACCATACCGTAATATGTCTATGAGCATAAAGTTTACTAAAACCCTCATATATGGCGTTGGCAATACCGATATAGTAATATTCACCAAGGTATTGTGTTTTTTATATATTTGATATCCAGATAAAAAATATTCTATATGTTGCTAGAGGGTATAAACTATAACCGTACCAAATTTACTCAAAATCTCTGCCAAATTAAAATAGAGATGGACGGACAGACAGACAAAAATTCCAAAAAAAGTTTTCTCACTTTTACTATCATTCTATACGCTAAATCAATCAATCCTTTTAAAATATCTCAAAATTTAAACTAAAAATTGTAAATTTTACTTAAATAAACTTTTTTACACATTCAGAAAAAAACTAATTTGACTACAATTAGACATGCATTGCAATTAACAATTTCTAAACTATATTCTTTACTGTGGAAGCAAACAACGTAAAAACACTTAAGTAATTAAGTGAAAAGAAAGAGTTAAGGGAAAGTTAAATGTCATTTTCTGGTTTGGCAATTAAGTAAGCACATAACCTGGAAATAAATTAGCGCACATTTATGCTTTACGTAAATTAGAGAACTAGTATAGATAATTATAATTATAATTATAATTATAATTATAATTATAATTATAATTATAATTATAATTATAATTAAGTAAAAACAATTAAACTAAATCTTCCTGATTTTTTAATAGAAAAAGAGATTGAATATAAATTATAAGTTGAGTTGTAAAGAAATTAAATCCGTTTTTTTTCGGGAAATGAAACCGATTACATTTTCTTAATAAATCGATATACTTACATCGTATTTTATTTTCACTTAATTTAAAAACGATATTTTTGTATGTAACACCCACAATTTTAGCTTTACAACACTGTTAAATTTATTTTAAAAGCTACATATACCCATTATGCTGAGGCCTCATACATCGCGATGATGATCGTGTGAGAAAACTTCATCTTTGGCCTAGGGCGAATGTGCATGGTCCAAGTGCATCGTTGTGATGTTCCATCGCAACAACCAAACGCAAAAAAACAAGATGGAGGAAGAGGTCGCTCTATATTTTATGGCGGTAAATAATTATTTTTTACATATTTTGTCTCATCTGCAAAAGAAGATATTGAATATATTTGGCGTTAATTTTGTAGAAATTCATTATTCACAATTAAATGAAACTACGTGATTTCATTATCTTATTTCTACTTTCTTTATTTTCTAAAGTAAAGAAAGTAGAAATAATACTTCATCACGTAGTTTCATTTAATTGTGCAAAAGAAGAAAAAAATAAGGAAAAGGCGATGATGGATGATAACTATTCATAATTCACGATTGTCAAGATGCTGCCTATATTATGCCATAATCAAGTCTCGTTTCGTTTTTAAATCTTCTATTGTACAAACCCAATCTAAATTATTTTTTATTCTCACAACATAGACAAGTCTTTTCAATTGTGGCTCGGTTCTTTCGGGTTTTATAATATCGACTTAGCCTTGTAATTGCTAATAGACTCCAAAATTTTCTCGTTTCCCCAATCCATATCGAAATGATACATTATATAACCTAATTTAGCCCGACACGTCCACTATAATTTGTGCGCCGTAGCGTGCGTGCGACTGTAGTGTGGCCGTGCAAGTCAAGTTCACCGCGTTTACCGACAGCGAATCGAAGTATCTTCGGCTTCGCCTAAAATGCCACAGTCTTCGCGAAGACTTGGCTACATACATTGTGATAACGCGAATATTCAGGTTATCGCGATAAGTGTGACCCAGGCATTATAGGTATAGCGTATGTCGAACTGAATTTGAAGAAATGTTAAAACTGTAAAGTAGAATAAATTTAATTTTTCCTCTCTCTGCAATTCTTCATAATGCCCTGCTTAATCAAATAGAGAGAATATTATTAAGTGGCACTCTACTCATTTTATAATTTTCTGCAATCACGTGGGATTGCGTAAAGAACGCATATTTGCAGGTCTACTTTATGTATATAAAAATGACGCATTTATTACCAAGATCAGCAAATATAGCACAGTATGTTTTAAATATTAATTCTATACCATTAATATCGTACTTTGATTATTATATAACATTCTATGTATTATGGCTACGTAGTCTCAAGTAAGAGACCGGCCACCCGTCACATTCGTAGTTTATACAGTATTAGATGCATGATATTTTAGTACATATGTTGGATGTACAAAAATGTTCGATTAATACGTAATAATAGTAGAAAAGGTCCATGTTTTTTAGGTTGATTTTATTCAAATTATTGAGAAGAAAGAATAAAAAACATTTTGTGCGTGTCAGCTCCGAGGTGCTACCGGAGTTCACTCCTTAATTACGATTGTCTTGGAATCTATGAAATTGGTAACAATATATATAAATATAAATATCAATATCATCTATCAATTTATGTCTTACCGTTAAGGCAGCGCTCATAAGAAACGGATTCGCTCGACTGTTTTTCGGTAGGCATACGTTGCAAAACTGGTCGTCATGAATTTTTTTAATGGGATAATATACAACCTATGTCCATCGTGAAGGTTTTTTCTAAATATTGGTGAAAGAATTTTTGAACTCGGATGAGCAGTTTTGGAGATTACTTCCTATATAAAAAGTAAAAAAATTCACTTTTTTATAATATACAAAATTATTCTTTAACGAGATAATGTACAACCTATGCCCATTATGGTTCTTTCTAAATATCGGTGAAAAAAATTTTGAAATCGGATTAGTAGTTTCGGAGATTACCTCTTTGATCCAAATTTAGAAAATTAACCTTTTATAATATATGAATTTTTTTTTAACGGGATAATATACAACCTATGTCCATCATAAAGGTCCATCTAAAGAATTTTTGAAATAGGATGAGATTATCTGTTTCGGAGATTACCTCCTACATCCAAAGTTACAAAATTTAACTTTTTAAAACATATGATTTTTTTTTGACGCGATAATGTACAACCTGTGTCCATAATGAAGGTCCTTCCTTGATGAAGGAAATGGTGAAAGAATTTTGGAAATCGGATAATCCGATTAGTAGTTTCGGAGATTACCTCCTACATCCAAACTTACAAACTGGGACACTTTTCTTAACACTCTGAATTTCTGATTTAACTCCTTATAAAACTTCATACCGGGCGCTATATATGAAAATCGATTCTTAAGGAGTAAACTCCAAAAAAATTAGCCTACCTCATTGCGTGGGATGTGGTTAGAAAGGTGTTTTGACACGAAGTTTAAGTTTCATTTATAATTTTTTCTTTTTAGCCCCGTTAACAAAATATCTAGCTTCAAAATCATACCAAGTGTTCTTCTCCTTGTTTGCAAACAAGACTATATTAAAATTTGAAAAATAATTCAGAATGAGTATGTTACCCCAATCCATATCGAAATTATACATTGTATAATAAACGAAACAGATTGAGTACGTTATTTCGAATTAAATTATTTCGAGTAATTCAATTTCTTTAGTTTTGGAAATCATAAGTAATCGGGAATACCTTAGATAAAAATTATTGACCGTCTGAGCTTGCTAGTAAACCACAAGGTAAATTAAGATGAATTATTAAAATATATTTCGTAATATTTAACTTTTAAAAAGTATAGATCCAATACCAATAACTAGTCTAAATGTCGTAGTGTTAATAACCTTGTTCACCATAGATTTTTATGGATACACTTAAGTAAGACGTAAGAATCTATAAAATATATATCAGTTATTCATAACTAAAATATAAATTGTTAAAAAACATAGTTTGATATTTTGTTCATTTACTATGGAACCCTAATTTATGCGTTATATAGGACACAATCTACTGATTTTTCTAATATTTGTTTGATATTTCAAATCAAATTCAGAATTGTTAAAGCGCTGAAATAAAATTTGATTAAAGTTTGAAAGGGAGGAAAAATGTATTTAAAATAAATAAAAAATTCTGTAGGAGTTTTATATTATTGTTTATTTTTAAAATTGTAATACTGATAAGAGTTAACATTCGTGTTTTAAGTCAATAAGCCGATAATTTCCATGAAAAACTTTTTATTTTTGTACTTGCTGTATGCAACTATACACATTCTCTAGATATTTTTAATACTTCAAACATATCTACAGATATAGTATTTTATCGGAACAAAGCGAAATAGATCCGCAAAAAGCAATTACGGTGAACGCGAATCCCAATAAATTTGTGCAATGCTCCACAGGGATAGGAGCACGTGTCGAGCCTATTACAGGAATTACCTGGGGGACTGGAAAATCCCAACTGAACTGATTTCCGAAAAAAAAATTCACAGTAAAAGGAACTGTACCCTAATGGAAATCCCCGCTTTTCCGCTGTCGGATAGGTTCGCTTTAAGGCAGCTTAGAGGCAATTAATATAACGGGTATTTATAACTTTTGGTTATATTTCAAGAAAAATAATAAAAGAACAATAATACAGAAAACTAATTTTATTAGCATTATGTTTTTTGTAAATTACAGTTCTATTAATTTATAATAAATTCCAGCAACAGGCAAAGTAAAATATGTATGATATGTATAAACTAGTGTATATCTTTACATAAACATTTCAATATATATGTAGTAATTACATGGAATTCTCAAAAAGTATCCACTGTAAATTTTGCTACATATTTGAGCATTAGTTTTATTTCTCAGTTGTCATTTGTTATTTGTATTCTCATACAGTGTCACGTTGTGCCACTGTGCAAATCGGCATGAGTACCTATGTCCCTTATTAGGGACAAATACGCATGAAAGGATATTGAGACGAACATACGTAGAATTATAAATATTCAATAATTTTGACTGTGTAAATAATCACATATTTTAGACTAGATATTGTACCTTTGAAATATTGATGTACCTTTGAAATTAACTCTTTCCTATTGAAGACCTCCATTTTAATGTATAAAGAGAAATTCTGTTCCAAGTCTATTTTAAAGAGAATTGTAGATCTAAATTTGCAATCGCAAAAAAAAGTCGTTAAATAGAATTAGTCGTTTTGCAAAATATATCGAGACAGACAGAAAAATAGGAAAAGAGTTTACTATTTATAGATTTTGGTTCTATTTTACATATAATATACACTTAAATTTATGAATAAGGAAAATTCAACTATCACATACGAGATAAACTCTCTAATCGAACCTACATATGAAATTGAAAAGCAATATAGTAGAAATTGTTACTTTCAAAAATATTTTATGCGTGTGTATACATATATATACATACATACGTACATATATATATATATATATATACACATATATATATATATATATATATATATACAAAAATACGTATATATATGTATATATATATATATATATATATATATATACACATACATATATACATATATATATAACACAATTGTAACATACATCTACAATAAATTACAAGTTACATATCAAATATCGTAATATGTCTTTTTTTCAAACATTGTTAAAATAATTAAAAACCGAATAAAAAGAATTAAAACATTATCGACTATTTTAACATGTTTTCCATATCTTTTATTTCATAACTCATACTAATGCAGACCATCATCCAATTTTCATGTAAAGTTGCTTAATATCTCGTTAACTTGCGAATAATTGACTAAACCGCTTTGCAAGTTCGTGTGGTAATATCTTAAAAGCGACTTACATCTGGGTATAACTTAATTAATTAAAGCGAAGATTCCCAAAAGGTGCAGCCCAAGTTCTTAGACGTTATTGTGAGGTAATGTAAAACGACACGTTTAGATTTGATTAATAAATTTTGATTCTGTGTATATTGATATACGAATATTGAAAAAACAATAAATAATAGATGAAACGAACTAGAATTTTATGAATTTTTCAGTAATTTCGAAAAATTATTTTGAATCGTCCAATCGGTTTTAAGTTAAAAAATTTACGATATTATTGCAAGTCGCTTAAATAATTTGTTTTAGAATATTAAACTGACTTAGTTTAATATTATTTATTAAACCTTCTTTCCTGCAGAAATACACAATGGAGATGTTGTTGGTTTTGATTTTAATCCGTCTTACACAATATAATTGATGGCCACATCAAAATAAAGCAAGCTTGTGATTTCTGGTTGCTTTGACGAAAAATCATATTGCTTTCTTTTTATTTCTTGACATGGCTTCATTATGTATTTCAGGCACATTTTTTTTTAAAAACTCGGGGTTAAAAGTGATAAAAATAGAAAATTTTAGAATTTGGTATATATTGTAAATCCTTTTGACTTAAATTTAAATAAATTTAACTTGATTTATTTTTCACATTCTTTCAGTTTATGCTTTTGTTTCAGAGTGAAACCAAAAATAATAGTAACTGTATTGAAAGGCCTTGAATTCCTCATTAAAAGCTTTGAATTCGATATTTAGGAGGTATTTAAGCATTAATGACAAATAAAAGTGAAATTTAGTTAACTCCACAAATTTTAATTAAAAATGTATATTTTTTATTGGGCATTAGAAAACAAAATTAGATAATTTACGAAAAATCTTAATTGTTATATTTTTTGTTACGTATAAATCATATTAACATTTTCAAATTTAATAACAAAGTTTTATCGTTAATTTTAATTCGTTATTAAGATTAAATGGTGTTGTACAAAAAGCTCTGTTGAAATTAATAAGAAAACCCGATTTTCTAATACCGATAGGATAAATACAATTGTCAGAAGTTTGTAACCTTCTGAAAGTATTAATTTTTAGCCAAGTTTAAACAAGCAGCAATCAAGCAAACATGCTTGAAAAATTATATCGAAACTATAACAATAGTCACTATCGGATTACATTTAGTGCAATAGTGAGTTACTGCATATCTTGGTATTTATTAATAAGTATCAAAAATATAAGAGAGGTTTGTCACACGCTCTATCTTGCGAACATAGGACCCCTGTGAAATATTTAAATTAAACTGTTTAACTCACGTTGGAAGACAGGTCATAAAATTTTTATGGTTATTTTTAATTTCAAGTGTACTTTTGCCCTCTAATAGGAGCGACTTTAGTTATAATACAAATATTTTCAATGCATATATATATATATATATATATATATATATATTTATATATATATAATACATTATATAATATAATACATATTTCAATGACTTCATCCGAGCCAAAAATTAACACACTTTCTTTTTTCCTGTCCTTTTTGACATGCTTCCCGTATTCCTGAAATAAGTAAATTATCAATTTGTCAATTGAAACTGAAATTACCTTACCCCTTTTCTAACTTAAGAATATAGTTAAAAAACTTACCCCTGAATTAACTTACCCCTTTTCTAACTTAAGAACATAGTCAAAAAACTAAAATTTCTGAACTAATAGAAGTATATTTACGATCAATGTTCATTAGTAATTGACCCATTCATCACTTATAGGTCAAATATATAGATTCAATTCGGAAACCGACATCGGTTATTTCAAGCAAATTCATTGCAAAACTTTATCAAAAGCCGACTGAAATAGTTCCAGTATAGTTAATTCCAACTGAGTAACAAATCTTAAAGAGCAAGGTTTCTATCTTACACAGTGCACCAATTATTATGTATGCAGGCGACCGTACAGATAGTTATCTTGAGGTTAAATCGGGAACTCTCTGTTCAAAGATGAATTTCGCTGTAATTAAACTTCTTTCATTATGAAGTTTGCTTATAATGTGTTGAGTTTGCTGATATGATGAACTAACTGGTGGAAAGTGGGCGTTTCAGATGGAAAGAGCCACTGCAATTATCACGATCTAATAATTAATAGATAATCTTTGAGAGTTTATTTTGATGAGTGTCGAACTTTAACGAATGCGGGAGATAATGGAAGTTACTTTCATGAGTTTCTGTTATGTTTATATTAAATAACAATATTAATTAATAATTTACATCAATATATATTACTTTACCCAAAATAACACGTAATGTATGCATTAAAAATTAAGAGTTAATTATAAAGAATTAAATTGACAATCGCGGTGTAATGAGAACAACGTCTAAAATTTAGCATTTAGTTTAAGAAATTATAGTATTTATTAATTTTAGTCATAATCCATTTTTTCAAGATAAAATTTCTACACTTATCACATAAACGGAATAATATAGTCAATCAGATGTTGATCAATAAAGAATTCAGGGCTTTGTTTTTTTCATTTTCGTGTAAAGTGTAATACAATGAAAACATTTAAATTTTTTTTGTATTTCCTATCGACATTTGATAAAGATAGCCCTCAGGTATCTCATAGTGAATGCACAAACTAATATGCATCAAAACTTTCTTCATATTAAATACTAGCTGTGCACGCGACTTCGTTCGCGTGCACGCGACTTCGCACGCGCCTTCGTTCGTGGAATTCGGAATATGAAATTATTAAGAACTTTTTCGTTTTCTTTAAACTTTTTCCTCTTTGCACTCCATAAGCCTAAAGTTTGACGTTGGTAGTACCAAATCGTATTATGTAGATGAGTATAAAGTTTATTAAGAATATAAACAGATGGCATTGGTTGTACCAATATCGTAATATTCACAATCTTAAGTTGTTTGCAAGTCTATAGTGTCCAGTAAAAAGGTATTTTGTATTTCGCTTGAGAGACTAAATTATTACGGTACAAAATTTCATAAAAATTGGTCCAGTTGCATGATTTGAGAATAAATCAACTGATAGTATATACAATGAATACATACAATAATTCTGAAGATAGGTTTTCTGGCTTATGTTATCAATGTATACGCTAAATCAATCACTCTTTTTAAATTATTTTCCATGTACAGAAGTCACTCTGTTACAGTTTTATTACGCTAAGTACTTTTCCATTTCTATAAATTAAATAATTTTAGTATTAAACGTAAAATAAACGAATTAGTCGTGCATAACTTGTGTATCCGCCATTGGCCTCTAAAATTAAGTTATGCATAAACTAAACGTAAATAAAAGGAGAATCACGTATTAATGTCAATTAACTAAAGTAATGTAATCCATTAAATTAAAAATTGAAATAGAATACAAAACAATTGCGCAATAGTAGGTTAAAATATAATTTCATTCGTCATTTTCATTACAAATATACTGAAATATTTGTGTTTTTTATTTTTGATGGTAAAAATTTTCAGAAAAAAGCTGAAAATGAAGTGCACAAGAGAACATTTAATTAAAGATAAGTTTAGTAATTTGAAATTACAGACCTTACCACATTAAAATATATACCTATAAAAGTAGTATTTTCAATATATTTTTCTAACATTTTAAAATTATTTTAAATGAAAAAGACAAAGAAACGATTAATTCGTTTATTTATTTAAAAAAAGCCAATGCGAAATGTATGAAATTAGGGCTACAACGTTATGAAAATATTCAATGTTAAATAAGCACTTGGCGCTTATTAAAAAATTTAATAAAAATAAAAAGTAAAAATTATTATAAATAAATAACGTCAAATGTGTTGTAATTTTTTAATTGCGCACATTTTTTTGAATTATGATACAATTCAAAAATATTTTTATTTAAAGATGATTAAGACATAGTAACCTATTAGAATTATTGTTATAAAAATGGCTGTAGACGTAATAAAGCCATTTGACCACAGATTCTTTATAAGAATAGTTAAAAGCTTAGAAGCGGTCGCTACATACTTTATATGTGTTTTCTTTAGTAGACTATTTTACTAATTTGAGTTTTCTTATTTCTGTTATACCTTTTTGACTTTCTTTCCTAGTTATGTATATCTAGAGTATGTCTATCCCTTATATCTATATTTAATTACAAAATGTCTCTGGGATAATGTATTTGATCTCAGTGTTAACTTAAAATTAGACTGTGTTTCATAGAAATGTATATTTTTGTAGATAGTTAATTTTTTTAAATAATAGGGTCTGCATAATATTTGACGACTTTTTGTGAAACAAATGGTAGAGTCAAAGAATAAATACCTTAAACATTGTAATTTTCTTAGAGTTTTTATCCTCTTATTACATGCTCACTTACCATAAATCTACGGTGGAAGGCAACATTATTGTACCATCAAATTGTTTGCAGTACTACTAAGCACTATATTCACTATTTGAAGTAATTAGTACCGTTTCTGGCTGCCTTTTATTTAAAACAAACCTGAAGGATACTAAATGTAAATTTTTTTATTCTAAAATAAAATTTGCAGTAAGCCTAGAGTTATGTCGATATTGTGAAAATAACACCCCTGACACATAAAAATTCGTATAATTTGATCCTGGGCTATTAAATTTCACTTTAATATAGGAAAAATTGACTGCACAATTATTATTTTTTATAATTATTAAGTCCTTATATTTCAATTTATTATATTGACATTAAAACTAGCCATATTTTAGACCATATTGTAGTTAACGTCAAAGTAAATAAAGAAGAACTTGATTATTTTCAGAGTCGTTTTTATCAAAACGCCAGGTTTAGGAAAAGTCGCTAAGAATATGCGTTTTGACAGTTGCTCATTGTTCATTTATGCCAGAATGAATATAATATGTATAATTTAATGCAAATTGTCAATCAAGTTTAATTTCATACGTTATTTTTACTTTCTTATTTGAAATATTTATAATAGTTGGACAATGTTAGATATAATATTTTCTCAAATTAAGGACAAGACAAATTGAGTGCAATTTAATGACTTCAAATTACATATCAGTCTTTGGAGTATCTGTTACCTTATACGTTGAGATTTTGAGCACCCATACTTTGGATCAATTTAAAATTACCTATTTCAAACAGTTAAAAAATATACCTTTGACTTGCTGTTTCCAAAAATTATATATTTTATTTTTGTTACTAATTTTCACTAAAACATACATTACTTCTTATTCGAGCGACTTTGCGTGTAAGCGACAAGGAACAATTGGCGATATTTTGGCAAGAAATTACCGATTCAGAGTTTTTTTTCCCTATTTTGTTGATAAATACGTAGAATATAGTAGAAATTACTCACATGTTTAGCGCTAAAAGTTGCTCAAATGCAAAAGAAAAATTGTTGTTCTTGTTATATTGTGTTGTTTAGTAATTCGATTTCGGACTCGTGTGTACTTTTTAGCGAGTGATACTTTTTTGGAACTTCTCTGTATTTTGTTATTAAGTTGTAATTAGCTTTCCAATAAACTAAATTTAAATTTCAACCTATTAATTTAAAATTAAACTAGGATTATGAGTGTCCGATAAACACTCATTATATAGTTTTTAATTATTATTGAGGGCGTATTTTAACCACTTTTGCAATTAATTTTGATAATTCAACAAATTATTTTTTGTGTAAGTCGTTTAGTTCATAAAATAATTTAAATTTAAATTTGGTGTGATATCATGATTATACACCTGTGTAAATAGCACCAATTATCAGTTTGATAACGTTACACGTTAAATATCAGTACGACAGATCAATTGTCATTCAACTCTTGGAAAAAACTAAAATAAAAACGTAACGTAAGTTCAATCCGTAAGTACAATTATTGTTTTAATCCACCGACGACTGGCTGGGATTGAGTTGTTTAAATCATTCTTCGTAAGTTAACCGCAGAATATGCTCGCCTGGCTATCAGTTGTTTAGGATTCTGTCATTCGTCTATTATCTTATTATTATCAACTGTCATCTAGCAGTCATATTATTTCAGTCTTTCGTCAACATTTTACGATAATAATAAGTTTTAATGTTCACTGAATTACATTACTAGTTATCAGGTTTACATTACTAATTAATCAAAACAAAATGGAAAACGCGTGTTATAGTTTTGTAATTATTAAGGTAAGACGATATAGACCTTTTCGTTACGGTCCATTTTTCTGACGTTTCATGTCAAATTTTTGATTATTTAATAAGTACCTTCTAAGATTTCCACATGAATATTTTTGAATCTTTACTGAGATATATACCAGTGATAAAGCATATTACGCTTTATTTTTATGCCAATTTGTTTCTACGTCAAGCGGTTCGTAAGTTAAACGGTTAATCTGATAGACAAACAGACGAACACAAAAGTGTGTAAATTCCTTTTAAAGATGCGGTCTTCTCAAAAAAGTTGGCAATCTTGGCTATTAACTTTAATTTATTGACTGCTTTAAAAATAGGTCGTGAAGAGCAATTGAACCATATTCCTAACTTTCGGATCCACGATGTATATTTTCTTCATACATTGGGTTTTCCTAAGATTTTCTCCTTAAAATGGTCTATTTATTGCCTCTGGCTTAGGTACAGCGTTTTTTGAACTTTTTGAGTTCTGTACCTTAAAAGGAAAAACAAAACCCTTATAAGGTCACTCACGTGTTTTTCCGTATATCCGGGACAGCCATTTTTCTCAGAAGTCGCTTGAGGTAGATATCACATACATATCGTAAGAGTTAAAACTCTTAAACATTCATTTGGAAATTTTAGAGAGGGCTTTTAAGTACTTGTAATATTTTTTTATAATTACATAAATTGTGCTGGTTGTCTTTTAAAATAGTTAGTTTTAAGGGTATCTAAAAAATTCCCCTCATCCTCACTTCTCAACTTCATTATGAAAAAATATTGGTTTTCAGTGAACCACGCAAAGACTGTAGGAAAATTATAGGGTTGATTCTTGATCTCATAACTTTTTAAATAACCACATATTTGCCTATGAAAGATATGATAGGCAATAAACTTACATACTTCTATATTCAAAACTGATTTCCTCAGAAACCATACGACGTAGAAAATTGAAAATTAGAAAATAATGCATCTTATTAACCGACATATCTTGCACATGTTCTACATCATCATATTGTTTAATATAACAATTGAGGAGGAAGTAAATAAAGGACTCCAAAAATTGTATTTTTCTCATTTTGTTATCATGTGGAATAACACTTGAAAAAACTTGTTATTAGGAATATAAAAATATTTTTTCACAATTTTAAACTGAATATTTAAAAGTATATTACAAAAAGTATGCAAAAATGTAGTATTCCGTATTCTTATTTCCGAAACTAATCGTAGAAAAGAGGGTTGTAAAATCTCACATGGAAAATTATAAGAAAATTGTGTCGATTATCCCAGATCTCATGATTTTTTAAGTATAGGCCACTTTTTTAAGCATGAAAAATAAATAGTATTCATAAATGATACTTTGTACTATACGTATGTTGTTAAAAATAATATTTGGAAATAGTTAAATAGAGGTACTACATACGCTAAAATGTCATCTTCGTGTTAAGATCTACATTTTTATAACATTTTGTTACAGAAGATCAGGTTTATTTTATTAATTCTGTTGCTATCTTTATTATACTTAATTGAAATTTTTCAATATTTTTAAATTTAGTATACCCGTTTATTTTTAACTAATAATATGGTTTAATTTTTTCGAAAAAGTCGTAAATTTTGATTTGCTTAGTTTAAATTTAAGACGTAACAGATACTCGCTTTATATACTTAGAATTTATGTACATATTGTTGTAGGCCGTCCCTGTTTTCGCTGTAAGTACGTTATGATTTGAACATATTGAACGTGACTTATAACGTTACTTTTAACCACTATTCCCATTGTTTTAACGTAAAGAGCTTCCCTCATAATGATAATTCACATTTTGAAGTACCGAACATTAATAATAGTAGTCGATATTAAAACTATTAAAGTACGTTAAAAAATTTCCAGCAACACTTTTTTTTTTAAGTAATTCTCGGTCTCATTTGCAAATTATACATTCTACCGTTGTCAACATCATAATATGTCTATCAAGTATTTTATAATAATATTTGGTATATATATATATATATATATATATATAAATATATATATATATATACACTACAGTAAAGTATTGCTAAAATGGTGTTGAAATTATCCATCTCCTGAACTATGAATTCTTGTAGTTTCATTTTTGAAATAAAGAGTATATAATTCCGTTCAACATTTTCATTTTGTAATTAATAAACCGTTTACAATCTCCACAAGTTTACAAAAAACTTTAACCAACATTTATAAGTTATATCATTTCTGAACTGAAATTACCAAGTTTATGTCCAATTAGAAGATAAAAGTGGTAATTTCAGTTCAAGATAACCGCCAGTCTCAGATATTGGTTACCTTTATACCACCACATTATTTTCTATTTTAAAATACTTCAGATTTATCACGCTAAAACTTTATATAAAATGTCTGTCAAATTTATCAGCGTGAGGAAAGAAAAAATGTAACGGCCTTAATTCTATTAAGGTACCTCATTCCAAGTTAAGGTGTTAGCTCATTCCAAGTATCGTCGCCATCGAAAAATGTTGATTTATGTAGGAAAATACATTTAAATTTTTAATTTAAAAAAATCAGTGTCGATAAGTTATGGATAAGTTTGAGTTTTCAGACTTTGGTAATCAGTATAAACTTTACAGATTTTGTTCGAAGTTAAGATAATTAAAGAAGGAATGTAATTTTCCTTCTTTCGCTTAAAAATTCCCAAAATTCCTTATGTCTAAGGTGGGGTCACTGACGTAATAAAATCGATAGCTTTATTAAAATTTCCATAGAATATCTTTAGAGTTAGAGAAGCATATGCTCAACTAAATTAATTTATTATATTATAATTATTATTTCGAAAGTAAGTTTAAACGATCGCATTACAGTATGATATCGCCAGTATAGGTTCGTTACCAATTAGTTTATTTATTTGTCGCCGATTTAGTTAAATTATTTTTTGATAATTGTACTCAATTTAGAAATATTTTTTTTAAGAATCTTTGACTGTGAATGGTTAAATTTATTATAATTGACTATTTTCTTCATAATTTCATATCAAACCAACTTTTTACTATGCGCGTAGGACGAAAAGTGTGAAAAAGCTGTAGTATAAGACATATTGCGTGGAATAAGACAAATCTACATTTTCCAAAGTACTAGATATTGGTTATATAGTTTTTTGAAAGTAATCGTTTATGCTTCTGAATTCCGGAAAGGGCGTGCATATATTTGTTTATATATTCGGGTACTTTAATTCAGGTTTACTCAGTTAATTTGTTTACCTGTATTAAAACCATTGTTTCAAATTTTATTATTGAAACTTAAATTTAAAAAAAAAATTGTTTATAATTCAAATAGATCATTCGAGAAAGGAGCATTCGAAATAAAACAAGTAAAATGATTATAATTGTTGATTAATAATGTTAAAATATCAACAATGTAGATTAAAATTCAGTACAGTGAACTTGTAATATAAGATTCCACTTTTATCTATAAAAAATTAATATAACGTTGTTAACCGCAGATTTGTATATTGCAATCGTCTAAATTTTCTTCAAGCTTCTCATGGCGCCCGTCTCATTAGAGATTTCCTGCCAGTCACCTCCACTTTGTTACTTTGTCCGGATAGCGTCTGATGGATTTAATAGAATTTAAATTGGCACTAACCCAGTAATTGTATTTCAGGGTTCCGCAGTGAAATAAAGAATAGTTAAATTTCGTCATCTTATCCATCTGTCCAGCGTCTGTTACAGCCGGAAACTGACAGACGTTGGATGGACGGATAGGATGACGAAATTAATGTGTAGAACAAAACTAATTTTTTAATGTATTCCTCCATTTAATAGTTGAAAAAATCACTCTGAGTTACATGTAACTTCATTTTTTTTTCAACTATTTAAACGATGGGTTTTTAGAAAAAAAAATTAGGTTTTATGCATCATTTTTTTTAATATCCATTTATTATATATTTACGACACGCAATTCCTTCTTTTTGTCAATGTAATTTTTCAATGATCGTTTTGATATACTGAGTAAAGTCTAGATAGTAGTATTTCATTAAATAAAGTCAACAGTTTTCAGGGATATTAACTACTATGAGCCCTATTTTTTAAATATTTTTTTTGGTTTTTATGACGGTACTAGTGACTAAATATATTTCACAGGTTTACCATTTTTCTTTCAATGTTTATCTTTTTTTTATATCATTAAAATATGATAAACTTCAGAAACGAAAAAAAAGAAGAATGACATTGTTTTCTGAATTCTGTATTAAATATAAACAAAAAATTAAGCAAGTGATAAAATAATTAAATTAAATTATTAATTAATGAAGGTTTTTATTTTGTGGAGGCGACATTTGTAATTTTTATTAAAAAGGAAAATTTGACTCAAACGATCTAAATATAAATTATTTCAATGGAAGACAGTATATAGATTAATGACTTTTTCTCGAAAACTGACGAAATGTTACATATATGAATTTATGAAAACGGAAAAACAAAATTTACGTATTTAAAAGCTCATGGGGATTCTCAGAAATTAAAGGAAATATGTAAAGCTAAGGATTATATTAACTTTGTAACAAGCAAAATACATTAAATAAATATGCGATGAGAATAATTTCACTTCAGTTATTCTACTCAATTTTCAAAATTAACATGAGGAAAAATCTGCTTTAAAATTTAATATCAAATGTTTGCTGATGCCAGATATTATAAAATATTGATAGTTCATATAGTTCAGAATACAGGAAATATTTCAATTTATAACTGATGTAGTCTCCTCACATTTTATAATTTATTTTTAAGTTGCTTCAAATCCAAGAATTTATCTAATAACTTTTTCAACACATACAAAACTACACCACCTTCAATCAATATCGTAGTAATGACTTTCAAACCTTCCCAAACATTGTTTCCATACCTCATGCTCCAACAGATTTATTGCTCCACCGATATCATCACAAAAGACCTTTGCAGGCTTATCACTTAAACATTGGCAGTGAAACTATAATCCCATTATACTGCTTCGTACATCATTGTTCCAGTTCGTTTTCGTTACAAGTGGCGTCCGCTTTCCAGGAAATGTGCTCGGAAAATACCTCCCGTTGACTTACCATCTTGATTAAACGGAATGTAAATAATTTTTAAGGTAGAAATCGTTGAGTTATGGGTGGAATTGAACTAATGTCACTTAATAGTCAAGACATATTTCTGAATAGCTTAAATTTATGTCCAACGTTCACAAATGTTAATTTTTTGTTAGTTTGTGTTTTATGTTAGTTTATTTTTGTACGCCATAATGTATACTAAATGTTATAATGGCACTTATATTATTAGTACATGCATCGCAGAGAACATAAAAAGCTTGATTTTTTTGTTTTGTTGTGCTATCACAATTTTAACCTTTTCAGAGTTTCAAATAATCGTGACATTCGGGACACAATATATATATATATATATATATATATATATATATATATATATATATATATATATATATATATATGTATATATATATATATATATATATATATATATATATATAATATATATATATATATATATGTGTGCATGTGTTCGTGTATATCATGTTTGCAAAATTAATCATCTTGTAGAAATCTAAAATTAATTTTTTGCAAATTTTGGAATGAGAAAAAATTTTTCCCGTTTACAAAACACGTAAATGTTTTGATTCAGGCTTCTGTAGAAAATGAAAAATCAAAAATACCTGGAAACATGAATAAAATCACATAAAATGGGAAATAGCAAACAAAACAGTAAAGATCTGGAGGCCACTGAAAATAGTAAATCGCACCAATATACGGGAATATAAAGAATTAGATACAGGTCAATAGTAAAAGTCAGACCCATATATCAAATTAAAGTGAAATCTAAGTAAAGTACACATATTTCGAATTTTTCGTTTTTAATATTCTATTAAGAAGACATTTTTAATATTCTATTAGAAATATTTCTTTTTCCAAATTTAAACAAGGTCATTAATATTATTACACAAAACATTTTATATTTAGGCATTAAAACCGTACACTATTGTCACTGTACAACTTGTCATTTCAGTTCATGAAATAATTGTTTTTTAGATATAAATAAAGAGCTAATCTTCAATTTTATGAGCATAAACGTTATCTGTAACAGCATATATACATTCCTTTTTGAATTGTTTGAATTTCCGAATGAAAAATTCGATGATTTTATTCTTAAGATTAATTTTTATTACGTATATAAGTAGACACCCAGTAAAATAGTTGATAGTTGGAGGACGAGGTATCTGAAGAGTACAACGGATGAGGAAGCAAATAAATACCTTAAAAACGATGAACACTCAGTACGTAAAAAAATATTTCGGTCAAATTGGATGAATTTTTTAAGTTTCTCATTTCAAAATTAAATTTCTTAAAGGTTACTAAAACATTCCAAATAAAATAATGTGAAACTATCGTTGAAGTTTTATTTCTGTTATTTGGCTGGAGAACCATATAAGCTATTGTGGAACTGTCCACAATAACTTATATGGTTCTCCGACCAAATCACAGAAATAAAACTTCATCGATAGTTTCACATTATTTTATTGGAAGTAAATATAACACTAGATCTATTGAAATTTTATAGAATACCGAGCGCGTTTTTGTAGAGGATAATGGTCGTATTTTTATGACCTTTTCCATCATGCACGATAATTTACGTTCTTTATGATTATAGTTTGTAATATTTTCACGAATCGATCGACAGCCATCGTGTAGTGTGAACATTAAATTAATTACCGTTCAGCGTTTGACATAATACATATATATATATATATATATATATACTTTTGGCTACATTTTGAAAATAAATCTCCGAATTTCGATTGAGAATCACAAATAAGCGATTCCATAAATATCAGGTTGAAATAAAAGTGGGATAAATAATTTTTTTCCTGGACTTGATTATAAATTTCTATTCGAAGTTTAAAACTTTTTAACTAATATTTGGGTACAAATTACGAAAAAATTAAGATTAGCTTAAAAAATTTAACACCAAAAAGTAAGTTTTTGTTATCAATTACCCCGTTTTTTGTATTAAAAATTCTTCTATTTGTTATCTTATTATATCCAAACCAGGCATCTATCACTTTACAATCGTATTACTACTAAGTTTTCATCTGCGAATGTATTCAAGTGAACAAATTCTCTTACATTTTTTAAACAACACATGTGCTTCCCAAATTACCACTAACACGCTAACTGCTACCATATCAAACATTAACTGTTATGCTGGACATATATTTAGTCAGAGGTGCTTTTCCTTGCTTTATGAAAACCTGTAACGCAAGCATTTTCCTGCCTACCGAATAGAACAACTGCGTGAGCTCACTCTAAAGAGAGAAATGGTCTGATTTATTAGAGTTTACGTTTACGGTAACAGTGTCTTTTGACGAAAATTAGCTCGATTAATTCCAATAGTCGGATGAAATAATTCAGGAATTCAAAAATATCAGAATCGTAAATTCTAAGTTAAGGACTAGGCATTTCTTTCTTCTTTATCAAACGTATAAAGGCGCTCTAACTGTATACGTAGATAGAAATAATTTTAAAATTATTTTTAGGTGTTTTCATAAATTTTTAAACTTGATTGATAAATTGTTGAAGTAAATGAAAGAAAATTTCTTAAGTCTGCCATAATTTAATTATATCACTATTTATTTGCAGAGAAAGTGGCAGTATTACAAACTTAGGTCCATTCAATTGTTTGAAACCTATTTTCTATTGATACTTTCAATAACAAACTATAACAAAAATAAACAGACTTTTTAATTAAAAAAGTTAAATTGCATCCCGTATCAATATGAACATAGACTGCGTTTCAGCCTCGAAACAACCGTAGATATATAACTGATATTAAAGCAGTTGCCTTTATTTATACCGTCTCAATTTTGTGCTATATTTTATGCGCCATTACATCACACTTTATATTTTAATGTTGTATTTAGGCCTTCATATAACTTATTCATTGAAATTGAGCAGAGTAACAATAATTAACAAGTAATTAAGTAGTAAGTAATAACTGTTAGTACAAAATAAAAATTCATTTAAAAAAAAATTACAGGTTTACGATTATGAAAAAACATATGTAAATTTGACATAAGGTAAATGACGAAAATTATGTACCTCTTTTGATGATTTTTGTATTACCTTCTATAATTCACTTCAAATTTTATATCATGTGAATATTATAAAATCTTAAATTTATTACTTATAAAAAATCATCGGTCTTAACTAATGTAATAGATAAATAGAATATTTCCACTTTTCCATATTCCTTAAAAGTGTGAAGTTGTTCTCCTGTTGTGGTACGAGAATGTGATAGCAGTTCTGTCAAATAACATGAACTTAAGCTGACCTTTATTTTGACTTGCTATTTTAAAAAAAAATTAATATTGGAGGCTGCTTTAGAGAAGTATTATCGGTAAGATCAAAGTTTACTTCTTGGATCTCTGGAATCAATACTTAGCTATATCATAGGAGAGAAGCTATCGTTCTGCATATTGCGATTCATTTTCGTAGTATTTTCGTAATATTTTCGTAACATTTCCGAAGTATTTTTGTTTATATAAAATAAAATTAATGCGTGATTCATACGACACCCTCTAGAATTTGTTATTTTGCCCTATTTAATTTGGATAATCAACCTTTTTTGTGTTCGTTGAGCGTAATAATGCCAGGTAATAATTCAAAGTGTTAGAAAATGAAAAAAATATTAAGAAGAAACAACCAAAAATGATGCAGAAACTTCACGTATAAATAAATTTAAAAATATCCGTTGGGAGTAAAATTCAATAACAAATTATACTAAAGCTGAAATTATATTCTTTTATTTATGGCCTAATGAAAATATATATTTTTCTAAGTTTCTCTTCGTAAAATTTCCGTGTGGTTCATCCTCACCGACATCAGTTGCTAACTAAACAGGAGATCAAACGCCATGTATTTTATATACCTTACCAGAGATATTTCGAGATCTAATTAACATTCCAGAAATTGTTGGAAAAATATATTTATTATTTTCCAATATAAAAAAATGAGAACTATTGTGCAATAATAAAGGTAATTCATAAAATTTACTTTAGAAAGTTATTGATTAGTGTATTCATTATTACAAAAATATTATTAATTCAAAACTATTAGAAACCATATTATTCATTCTGAAAACCTGAAAAATTATTGCAAAGAGGGTGTTCAAGATGAACCATTTTTTTGAGAATTCTCTTCGACTAAATCAGTTTCGTTTCAAAAATACTTAAAACAAAACATTAAAACTGACATTTTATTTAGAAATTAATGCTAGAAAAGACTATTTTTATATAAATGAAATCCCATCTTCAACTTAAAACTGAATTTCGGATTATTATGTATGATTATTATGTATGACCGATTATTATATATTTTCGGATTATTATATATGCCTGTACAATTTGTATATTAGTTGTATGAAAAAAGATTAAGTAATTGCGAGATTGATCTAATTGAAGAACTATTTAAATAGAATAATTTTACGTCTACTCTAACGTTATGGTTTTAACTAAATTTTTAAATAGAGGTTTGAATAAAACAACATATATTGTCGATGATTTTGTTTTGCTTGACAAAGTGAAATTGAAACTATTTTTGAAAAGGTTTCCAATTTATACGTTTTTGTATTATTAAAATAAAAATCAGGCAAAAGGTGCAAAGATTTTTGAATATAACAATAAAATATATATAAACATAACAATAAAATGATACAAAATACATGTAAATATAAGAATTTAATAAAAAATATATGTAAACGAAAAAAGTAAGGTAAAAGTAGTAATATAGGATTTGCCCTTGAATAATGTTTGATAAATGAACAAATTTTAATTATATTTCTGCTAACGTAAAATCCATCCAGTTAGTATATTTCAAAACACTCAGAAAATTTAAAGTCAACCTGCTAATCCAAAAAATGTCTATAAACGACCATAACTCATTTAAAAATAAGCTATGGTCGTTTATAAAATGACATACATTTACAACGACCCTGTTTTGTCTCAAAACAATTTTCGCCTGTCTGAGATTTCCTCCATGTATAAATTTTGCCAGGCGCTTCGATTTGTTCAGTACAGATCCTTGATCAAAACAATTTATCTTTATAACTTTTTAATTAGCTTTTTATCATAATAAAATTGTATTAAAATATATAGTAAGTCTCATTATTCAAATACTTTTTTATTCCCTAAAATTTACTGATTTTTCATGTCTAAAAAATAGAAACTCCTCCCTAAATTGATTCAAGTCACCTTTTTTCCTAGAATATTCACTTACCTACTTTGGCAAAATAGATATTCCATCGTCACGTAACGCCCCATTGAATGTAGGTCATATATTTGTATACTTCCAAGAAAATATTAATATTCGCTTATGACGTTATTACACAATTTTTTATACTTTGAGTAAAAAATGCGTGAAAAAAAATATTTCCTTCGGTGTTGCGCAACCTCAGTTATCATCTGAGTGTAAATTCCGCAATTGACCAGAGGCGAGCCAATGGCTTTTGATGGCAAAAGCTTTGAAGATCAAAGAATATTTTGATACCCCTTGTATGTTAGGGATATGAATATATGTTAGGGATATGTAAGTACTTCGATGCGTGAAATAAAAAATCGCTTCTGGTTTGCTTTTCTTTGAGTTTTCATTCGTTTTAATTAGCGGGATTCAATAAAGTATATGATTAAAAATTGGATGTTTTAAACTTTTACGTTTATTATTTGTAAGTACAAGTTTGAAAGGAGTTTTATTACTTTGAAGTAATTGTGGTGAAAATATTGCTAGGAAATTATGCAGTAGTAAATATAGTCTATAACTTATTATATTTACTGATAAATTGTACCTTTTGTCTTCCCAGCAAAACGCACAATTTATTTACCAGCTTTTCTTATTCGCCTTGTTCCGTTATATACGACATATTTTATGACATTTCAGGCTCAAAATGAATTTTTAGGGTTTTCAGCATTAATATTTTGTTTCTTTAATCTATATGCAAATTAGGAAAAAAAGTGTAATTGGAAAAAAATATAGTTTAAATCTGTTAAATACCTTTTGTGATTAAGTGACAAACAAATTTGGGCATAATTCTGAAAACAATTTCGGCTTCTTCTGAATCTATTAAAGAAAATAATTATCACCCTTAATCGCAATATTAAATTAACATAGAGGTTAACAGTTAATAATTTAATCAACTTAGATTTAAATGTAATACTCCAAATTTATTTTAAAATAAAATATAATTAAAAGCTAATATAAACATTATTTTTGTACGTTGTAGTAACGATCTATTACATAATTGAGTCACATTCGTTACATTGCTATTGACATTTAACGTCCATAAACATTTCAAAGCAATCAATGTTTAATGAATACTTAATAAATACACGTACTACAAAACAGGTAATAATAAACATACTATTCACTGTATTAAAAAGGTGTGATTAGTTTAAAAGCAATGTAGGACATTTGAAAGATTTTTTTTTAGGTTTTTAATTACTAAAATTATTACCGATGCATCTCATACTTTATTTATTCAATTGTTTGTTATTTTTAATATGGTACAAAACAAATATCATTTCATGTATTTGTAACTATATAAGGATGTAAGTATATAAAAAATAATCTCTGAAATTAGCAAATCGACTGAAGAAGACTGCATAGAATTGAAATTTTTTTTTATAATTTTTAGTTAATTTTTTTTATTTTATAAATGATAAAAAATTAGACAAAATTTAAGAAAACTCTCTTTACAGCTAGTGTTTGTATATATTATTTAAGAAATAAAAATTCGTTCCGTTATTTATTTAAATTAAACTTTAATTACTCACTTGCTCGCATACTTATACTCACACTATATATTAAAGTACACAATCCATTATTTAAAAACAATATACAAATTAAGTCGCTATTCTAAATACATGCCAATTTAAACACTGTGTAACGTGTAGCTTAATAACAATAAATACTTGACAATTTCACTGTATAATTATTGCTTTAATGCGCGTTTAAATTTCCCTCAAATGAGGAACTCTCATAATCATTATCTAAACTCTTCTATCATCTTTTAGAGTCTTAGAGTTTTTTTAGTTTTATAGCTTTAAGATTTTTAAAATAAAGTACTCAATGAATTAACAAAAGATTGCAAAAAGAAAATTAATGAAAAGTATCTTCTTTTACTTATAAAACAGGTTATGTTATAGATAATTTTTAAACTTTGAACCATGCTTGAAAAATATTACACTTTCCCTCTAATTTTAAAAGTCCGATTTCCGAATCCTATTTCTTCTAGTGCATGTGTTAGCGGCAGATAAATGTCATGTCAGAAAATTTTATTTACGATGAGAAAATTTCTCTAATGATTTATGATTATCTTTCTAAAGAATTTCGTTATAATTTAAATATTAATATCAATATCTACCATTTACGTTCATTAGTTTGAACATGAATCAATAGTCAGCACTCAAAATATACTTTTATATTTTTGAGAAACACTTTTTTAAGATATTAGATGTGTTTGTCGGTGGTTATTAATTTTTACGTTTTTTTAAATAAATTACGGCTCAATTTAAATCTTTAGAAACAACATGAGGGAAAGCAACGAATTTAAGATTAATGAAAGTTATTGAAATTTGATTGTGGTGGAATACAACCGAAAGCACATTTGAAAAATATATGTTTAATCGTGGTTCACTGTTACTCTTTATGTTAAACGGACTTGATAGATATATACTATTTAATTTTAAATGTATATTTATAAATATACTATTTAATTTTAATAAATATACTATTAGTAAATATACTATATAGTTTTAATAAATATACTATTTAATTTTAAATGTAGACGTAAGTTTTTAGATTTGCTAAATTCCATCAAATTTCAATTGTATGTTATTTTTAATATGGTGCAAAAAATATCGTTTCATATATATACTTTTTTCATGTTTCATGTATAAAAAGATCGAACTAGAAAACATGGAAATGTCTTCAAATTCTAACCTTTGAAAGGGTTCTGTGAAATATCAAAGAAAATAAAATATAAATCTTTATGTTTGGAAAAATATAAAACCTGCAAACATAATGCCTGCACTGGTAAAATTTCCCTTTTTCCTTTTTCTTCAGAAACTACTTTATGTAGAAATGTAAAATTTGGCATGGTCACGAAGCATGTTAACAGCCAACTGTCATCAAAATTAATTTTTATTGAAATTGGGGGAGGGGGCCTAGAGGGTATATCGAATAATTAAAAAAAATACAAATTTCATATATGGTGTGGGCTTTTGTTTTGTTATAAAGGCTTTAATAATGTATCTTGCAATTCTATTTTAGTCCGCTTCCGTATCTATCTGTATTATTTTTAAATACAATAATGTGGTGATGACAATGACAAAATTTATGTGAGCATGTATATAAATGTTGAATAAATTTTAAAAATTGGTATCACTGAATTGAGTCAAAAAAATTATTTGTAAAATATTCTTAAAAGGCTTAAAATGTAATATTGGATCAAAAATGATTCAGAATTTCAATGTAAAAATACTTACAAATGATAATGACACTACTCATAGATATATTGAGAAGTTATGTAGACAAATTATAGGTTGTCTCATGTGTGCTGTATTCGGCGCAAGGCCTGATTTGTGTTTCGCCGTATTTGTTTTTTACTTCTGGAGGGCTATTGTGATGCCGACCGGAGAGGTTATTCCAAGGATAGGAAGTCTATCACACTCTACTTATTTAAGTTTCCAAATTGTTTAATGTCATGGTGCTCAAAGAAACAAGTCTCTCTAAGTTTGTCCTTAACAAAGGCTGAATATGTTGCAATGAGTAAGACAGCTAGTGAAGCTTGTTGGCTATTAAATAAATTTTGTTCCCAAAATGTACGCCCTATAGGCAATAATGATACTTTTAGACGTTTTAAACACATAGATATAAGTTAGCATATATATTATGTATATATATATATATATATATATATATATATATAATTTATATATATATGTATATATATATATATATATATATATAAATATATCTATATATATATATATATATATATATTTATACAGGTTGTCCAGTGGCAGATTTCAATGTTTGAAAAATTGTAAAAAAAACTACACCTCTAATACAAAGTAGGTTTATTTTACCTTTATAACAACAAATGCGGATTTCATTTTTTAAAAACTACGTTTTTAAAATGGCGGCCATCGAGTCTGACACACTCTTCGAGTCTAGCAAGCATGTTTTCAAAAACGCGTTTGCAGAGCGACTGGGGTATCCTACTGACTTCGGCTCGAATAGTTTCTTTAAGTTATGTCACAGTGCTCGGATTTGTAAACAACGGATTTTAAGTATCCCCATAAGAAAAAGTCACATGGGCTTAAATCGGGTGACCTAGGTGGCCACTGTACGGTACCGTTTCGGGATATGTTTTTTTCTGGAAATAACTGACGCACTGCATTCATGGACACATTAACAGTGTGAGCTGTGACCCTGTCCTGCTGGAACCATGTGTTTTGGTTGAAGGAATGACTATTCTGTAGTTCTATTCTGAAAAAGTCATTTAACATCTGGGCATATCTCTCCGTTACAGTTTGTTTGTCCACGTTGATTTTCAAAGAAATAAGGCCCTATGATGGCAGATGCAGACATGGCACACCAGACTGTTACTTTAGGCTTATGTAAAGGCTCTTGATGCATTTGTCTTGGGTTGTGGACATCCCAGTAACGAAAGTTCTGCTTATTCACTCTATATATATGTATATATATATATATATATATATATATATATATATATCTATATATATATATATATATATATATTAATATCATGCGATTTGCTTCAAATCCGATTGCTTACTGACTTTCTAAAAACAGAGTAAAAATCGCATAAGTTTGTAAACGTATATCTTAATATGTATGTATGCAAGCAAATTTATTATTTTGCAGTATTTTACTTTAAAAGTAATGAAATTTGAATGCACCTCAAGTAATCGGTTTTTACTTTCTGCACGTTGATCCAGAAACTGTAGTTTTATTCAGATTTGTTAAGAAAAAATAATAAACTAAAAACTTAATTAAAATTTTAATTCATTTATATTACCTACATTGTATTAATAAAGGTGAAATCAATATTTTGCGATTTATTCTCATTTCTTTTTTGTTTATTCATATTTATCTTCCATTTTTCAAGTTTTTTAATTGAATTTTATTATTTTTGAAATTTAATATATATTATTATGAGTACACATTAAGTTTACAGGTGAGTTCAATTGTAATAACGTATTAACATTACACGTAAGCAAACAAGTATCGATATAAATATAAATGGCTAATATTGTAAAAATTTGCATCATATGCTGACCCTATAGAAACCCAAACAAAAGATTATTATCACTCTTATCGTTTGGATCACTCTGATTTAAAAATCAGACCCGATACAGAATGTAAATAGGAACCGAGCACTTAGTCGTTCATAATGTATAGCTGCTGTTAACCTACTTAGTTTATACATGGCTTCACAGTTTCGCAAATTGCGCTCATCTTAAGAAGAGAAATTCTTCCGGTATGAGAAACTGGTTTCATTATTGAAATTTTATTTAATAACTTGACGGCAGACGAATTAACTTAGTGATGAAAATATAAACCCATAAACTATTATTATTGACCCCATAACTATTGACAGGAATAACAAAAACTATTAAATTTAAAATTTCACGTGTGATAATTTGTAGAGTATTTGCCAAAAATGTTCAAAAAGTTAACTAAAACTCTTTTATAAATAAACTTTAAAATTGGCAGGGTGTTAAATCATATTAAACCAATAGTCTAACTTAAAAATATTTTTGTTAAATTTTTAAATGCGACAAATAAAGAATAATTTATTATATATAGGATGTTATTTAAAAGAGCAAATTTTTTATCAGATTGTAAAGATTTTTTTTTAACCATTCTAGGCCCCCTTCAAGGACAATGCTTTAATTTATTGATTGGTAAGTTATTTTAGATTTAAGATATAGTCCTGACTTACTCACACAACGTACACGCGCATGCTCACGTGCACGCACAAGCGCACACATGCACACACGTGCATACACCCTTGCACGCAGGCACGCTCGCGCGAACGCTCTGACGCACCATGTATGCACGCATGCACGCGGATACGCAGGCCCGCATGTATGCATGCTCGCACTCAAGCACGCATGTACGTACGCTTGCTCACTCGCATGCATTCATGCATGCTCGCACGCACGCACGCACGGACGCGAGAGCGTGCGCCTTTGAACGCACATACACACACAGACTCACACGCACGCATGCACGCATGCACGCGCGCACGCACACATCAATACGTAATATTTAACTATATTTTGAATCGGCTTAGGCGATTAGAAACCGACATTACATTAAACATTATTTATTTATATGGATGTAATTTATATACAAAAACTATCTAACTACTTATAGTATCTAACAATTTAGAAATTGTTAATTCCAAAAACTTTTCGTAAACAACACATTAATCTAAATATTAAACAGATAACAACAGATAACTGAATAATATTTCTCTTGAAATCTTTCTTTCTATTACCAGATTACAGTTACTACTGTAAAGAAAGGAACTTACAAAGGAACTTTAGCAATTGTAATATAAATCTTGTAATTAATTGAAAGGCATTCCTTACGATGAAAGGGCGAAGTGCGTTAGGGGTACATTAAATTAATGATGCCTTATATTGTTGCTAATTTACTAAAACTTTGTTTAAAAAATTTAATTTCTCATGTAATATTTCCAAATAGAATTAGCTATTAAGGATGGTCATATTTTCTTAAGATTTTATGACCTAAAATCTAAGATTTTATGATCTAAAATAAGGAAGTGCCTTATAGATTTTAATGAGCAAGTCATACAAGTAATATCATAATAAGTGAATTTGAAAAACCGTATATTTTATAGTATTGAGTTAGAAGCTTGCTTTTTTAAGGGGAAAATATGGTTGTAGATAATAATAGTTGATACTTATTTCACACACCAAGGTTATTTGGATTGGTTGGTACTTCTAGTAGTTTATAAAAAAATACTTTTAATAGCAGGCGGAGAAAAAGTGATCCTTAAGCCACTCGGCTTTCATGACTTACACCTGTAAATAAGAAAATGTAAATTTACGGAACTCTAAGAAAGGCAAATATATTTATATACTCGACTTTCTATGATGGAAGAAAGTGAAACAATTCAGAACTCTAAATAAGATTATGTAAATATATTCAATAAACATTCCAACGGCTTACCTAAATTTATAATATCAAAATCGACATTTGGCATTTGAGTGTTGTCGGATTCCGCTTTATCGCGTTTTTATTTTCTCCAAGGGCACCATGAATTTGCAACAAAAGGAGGGCTAAGAAGTACTGAATAACAATGAGGATACTTAATTCTTTACTTAACAGGACGAAAATCATTTCCCTGCAGAAGGAGTTTTAATTAAAGATGCTTTCCACGCCGTAATAGGATTTTAGGTTTGACACTAGAAAGGCTGAAATAACGACCTACCTTTAAAGGCCGCTGAGGGTCATGACCCTTACGTATGTTTATAGTTATTTTTAAATTGTTTACTTTATAAGTACTGTTGATTTAATAAAAATACAAGGAAAGAAGAATAACATCAAGTTTTGTCAATAAAAATGTTTATTTTTAAGAACTTATACATGTAATTAATGTAAAATTTTCACGGACTACAGCTTTACAGCTTTAGGATTATTGCAACTCCAACATAAAGGTTTTCTACAAGAATCACACACTCTGTTACTTTTATTTTTACAACCTGGAATGTAGCAATGACATCTTTTTGCGAGATTAACAGCCAAAGAGTGTGATGTAACTGCATGAACATGGTAACTCGGGGATATGACTGTCTGAAAATTTGCTACGTTGCTTAGCCAGTTGTAAAATGAAATCCCCTTTGCGTACCTTCACATGCATTACTTCTTGGTAAAGTACCCATGCATTTATAGCGGAGAGATCAAAAATATTATAACACACCTTAATACACAGGCCATCTTCTGGATGCTGCTATGATGCTATATATTCTCGTCATTTGTTCAAGGACATCATCGCCCTATTAAGTTGAATTATAAAATAATACGGTTTCTATTTTGTTGGAATTACTAGTGTCTATCTGAATAGAGTCATGTAAAGTACTCAATAGTAGCATATTATTACTTCATTTTGTTTCATAATTTGCCAATAAGCATTGATTGCTTTCACTTTTCAATGTCTTGGTTTCATGTAATTGCAACGAGCGATTTTTTATGAATTGTGGAATATCACGGCTCTCGTTTATTTATAGTACCAATCAAAATCATACGTTTAGACAGCAAGTTCTGTGCTAATGATACTGATGTGGAAAGTTATCTAAAGTCATATTTTTATCTTTATTCAAGATTGGTTCCGTAAGTTTCAGGACAACATCTTCTCCAAGGCCTTGATATTAAGGACGAGTTTTGTTTTTACCTAAGTATGGAAAAGCATTCAATGGTTATTTCGTATTCACATCAACATATACCATTTTCAATAAGTCGGTTTCGCCCTTACGAAATCAGAGCAAACTTGTTTGTTCTGATTCTTGAAGATCTTTTTGCTCGTAGGTCGAACCTTATGCATTTCATTATTTCTCTGAATCGATTTCTATACATCGTTTTTGTAAAATATGATATACCCCAGATTTTGCTTCACAAATGATTTATGGATATGTGTTTAAATCCTAAGATACCTCTTACGTACAAAAGAGATATACATTTTTCAAGTTCTTCTAAAGACATAGTGAAATTTGTATTGGAAATACAAATTTCCAACGATATGCTTCATTTACAGTACACTTTTGGATGTGTATTAATATCGTGTCATCAATAAGAAATTTCCAGGATGAAATAAATTTTTCGTCAATATTTCTTCGTGCATATGAAGTAGTGCCTGGCTGTTCAGTCAAAATATCATGGCCAGCCCGACGCCCTGGTATTTTACCACTAGTTTCAGAATTCAGAATGATATTCCATAATTTTCCACCTGGTATATAGATATCATACTATAAGAATTTCATTCAGATGTAATTTTTGAAGTGGAATGAACATCACGTACACGTCTTCGAGGTCGTCTACCACGTAATCCCCATTGAGGAGATACATTTTTGTTTTGAACATTTTTCGGGTCATTGTCGTCCTATCCATCACTAGAACTCGATCCATATTACGTCCATATTTATTTCGATCGTATTTACGTCTCTTCATATTTACATTCAGATAGAGATATGATAATCCTAATAGTGTTGTTTTTAGATCGATGATATTTCATTAAACGTCACGAAACACTAAGTCACATAAACAAATAGTGTCTGATTTATAAGCAATATAATTTCAAAATAGTTCAATTGACCCCTGCCCGCCTTTCTAGTGTTAAAGAATTCTATTTCTATATGTCTATGTGTATTAAGGTTGGTCGCCCATATATGAGGCCAATTCTTTTTAGTAGTGAAATTAAGATCATACGCCTCTAGTAATATAAGCATAGCAAAAAATCTTTGTAAGTAGTCTCCTACCCGCGTATCAACTTTAAACATTTGAAATTTTTATATTTTTCTCTCTATTATTAGACTACCATTTTGCATGACTCAAAGGGTTGATGTCAGAAAATGTAATTGAAACAGGTGTTTGAACATTAATGTTAGAAAAAAAAATATTCAAATAATCTTAAAATCTGTTTTGCTTTTAATTATGGTAATCTCTTGATTTTTCTTATCACACAGCTACAAAAACGCTCCTGTGATTTTTTAACAGCTATTTCTATAGCTCGTATGTAATATGGTAATCGTACAAAAAGAACATAAGCTCCTGACTATACTAAATAATAAGTTTTAATGAAACATTGCTTAATATTGGTTACTGTGATTATATTTGTCGCCAGTCAATAAAATACATATTAGATGATGTGTTTAAATTAATCTTTGGTGCTTTGAAAAACCGAAGCTCTCCAGAATAAGGCATTGTCTTCAAAATGCGTGTAGCCGTAAGTTTTCTTACGTATTTCTGTTTTTCAGATAACATAGAAAATCGTGAGTTTTCCGAGTCTACAAAGAAAACATCGGTCTAATAACAGGAACGAGTGCATTCTTAAATTCTCGTGGGTTATGGTATTGATCATGTAAAAATTAAATAAAAATAATGCTATGTTTCTAGCTTATAATCAAGTCACACCTTACGCACTATTGGAAATCATACTAGAAAAAATCAAAATTTTGTCCAAAGTAAATAAAAAAATTTGACCTAAAAACTCTGTTTAAAATTCAAAATAGTATCGATCAAAATAGATCGATAGACTCTAGCTGATCTTTAATGACTAAATTTTTGAGAACATATGATACTGAAAATAATGGTGTTTTACTTATAGTATCAAAGTGCACTCAAAAAATTTCACGGAAACAAGACATATTGGGTTAAAGCTCTGATTTTTTTTTAATGTATAAATATTCTAACAACCACAGGGAGCTGTAAAGAAAAACATCTAAACTTGTATGCATATTTACTTATCGGTTTGGATTTAAAGCATTTTTTTTTTATTTTGATAAATATTTTTGTAAAAAATTTGTAAAAAATATTAATTTATGGGAAAATAACATTATAGTTCACATATAAATACATAAACCATTTAAGTACAAATTGAATGCGCATTGTGAGAATTCTTTACACATTTAGGCACTTAGAAATATTAAAGGGTATATAGTGTTGCGACGTAACTAATCTATGTATATAATAAAAAGGGAGTGAAATCCGTGCATTGAAAATATTTGAAAAGAAAAGTGATTAATTTTTCGTTTAGAATGATAATAGAAGTCAGATAACTTTTTTCAAATTGTCTGTCTTTATGTTCATTTGAGCGGATGTCACTCAAAATCTACTGGACAGATATTAATGAAATTTGATTTGGCAAAAATATATCCCAAAAGGCAACATACAAAGAAAAAAACAATTTTTTTTTTAATTACACGCGAAAGAAGTCATAGTCCAGGCTGGCATATAATAATATTACAAAAGAATAATTTTGAAAAGATTGATTAAAGTTTGTTTTATAAATGAAAATAGAAGCATATTTAAGTTTAAAAAATCCAAAGCTTTCATCTGGCTTATCGGGGTGAGAGAAAAATTTTAATTACACTTAGCCCTTAAAGTTGCCTCTGAAATTGGTGTTTTATGCAAACCCCGTGTCGAAGAAAATTAATATTAATTATATTAATATTAGCATTTTGTGAAAAGAGAAAAGGATGAATATAGCACCAATATTAGAGGTTAATAAAGATTTAACTTTTGCAGTTGATTTTTTTCATAAGTATATTTGTCGAGAATAAATTCGAGGTGTTGGTACTAAAAATATACGTCATATTACTTTTAGCAATTTCCTTGATGGGTGAAATACCAAGTATTTTGAGGACATTTTCCACATATTTTTAGTTATTTTATTTGAAATTACAAAATAAATAGTTTCAAAATCATGAGTTGTTGTATCAGTTGATGTACCAGACGACCATTAAAATTAAAATCGAATTTTCATCATTGAACTACTTTAAACTTTTTAGATAAATATTTTTGCATATCGCACACAGATTAATATGATTTATGGCAAAGTTAAACTTAAGTTTTTAAATCAAAAGATTTATAGAATATATATTTCTGGAAATATCTTAAATATATTATTGAAATAATAGTTTTGGAAGCCTTGTAACTTTTTGTACATTGATATACAGTAGAAAATTAAAAGAAAAACATTCTGATTACATTCTTTTTGCCTTCTGAAATAACTTTATAAATTTTAATTAACTACTAAGATATAAAATGGGTTAAAAAGGTTAATTAATAGATATTTAAAGTTTCTACACGAAGCGGTTTCTATGACAGATAAACAAATATGTGAGTTATATTATAAGGGTTTTGATTTATCTCCCTTTTGAGGTAAGGCAACCAGAAGAGTATTGGTGTCTTTAGAAATATTCAAATGTTTTAAACGAGTGCCATTACGTTCTCAAGTGGCCAGCTAATATATCACTTACGTTGTTAAATCTAATTAACACAATTAACTGTTATACTAAGTTTAAACATCTCACATAAGAAGTATTTCATGATAAGAAGTATTTCTTATTATATTCAGTGCCCGTACTGGACTAGGTACAATTTTTTGAGATTTTTAATTAACCATATTATGCTTCCATACAATTACATTAAATATTTATAAGCAACAGTTAAACAAAAATTCCGCACTTGCAGAAAAATAATAAATTTGACGATTGTGGAATTTTTCAAAATAACTAGATTAGTAGAAATACTTTTAAAAAAACAATAAGTTACTTTTTCTCTTTTTAATTAAAGAAGTATTTCCAATCATTATCAAAACCACTGGTTCGCCAATGCACAAGTAGATACTATAAACTTCCATTAGGATACAGCCATTTTCTCTTTTTCCCACACTTCTTTCGTTTCATTTCTTTCATTTCCCACACTCCCGATGCGTGTTTATTTTTCCGTCGACTAATGCTCGTGTTGTTACCCCCACGTTAGCCGAACGTCCAACATTGAATGGATTTCTCAGGATTTTTTTTCAATGTAATTTTTCTTTTTCAAATCAATTTAGATTTAATACAAAGTGGAGCATCGGCACAGTGAAATATGGACTCAATCTATTGGTTACACCCTGATTGTAAAATACATCTTTTTAAATAGGGCTTAGGGGTATTACACACTGAGGTTATTTTCAAAAAGGCTGAAGGACGTCAAACTGCATCACAAAATGTGTGAATCAGAATATGCCAAATAACCATCAAAACATCATAAATACATGCATTAAAAGTAACTCATACATTCGTCATTAATATATTCTTTACTAGCTGGACCCAAGACTTCGTTTGCGTTGACGTTTGGAAAATATTATGAAGTTAATTTTAAGATTAATGCACATTACGCCATCTGTTATAATGATAATAAGGTAAACATTTTTTTAATTAAGTGCACTTTGTATTAAAGTGTCAAATTATTACATCTTCTTTTTTGGTGGTTGATTGCAATGAATGATAACCAAGAGATATTTACTTGAAACTCAACAGAAACCATCAGTGAACTTTTTATTGAAATCCGTTTACTGTTCTCAACTAATGCGCGAACGAACAAACTCGCGGACAAAGAGACGAAAATTTCTAACACAAATTATTGCTTTCTGTTACTCTCTACACGTCAAGAAAATAAAGTAAGCTTATATCAAATACAAAGAGAAAAAAATGGCCGGGTATTGTCCCTATACATCCATAATACTTTTTGCCTGTAACGTCTTTCATGAACCATTACGTCACCCCTGGCGTCGAATACTTTTATAATTGCGCACCATTACCTGAAAGTAAAAATTTTAGAAAGTTTTGTAAAATGTTACCTGGCACAACTTTTTACTCGAGAACTTTTTTCTGCTTAGCTTATTTTTAAAGCACTTTAGTATCAACTCGTACGTGACGACATCAAATAACTCTAACCCTTTGTGTTGCAGAATTGTGACTAATTATTTGGTCACACAGACCCAATTTCGAGGTTCTTTTCCAACCCCCTTCTTCAAACGATGATGTAAGGGCACGATGGTGTAAACACATTGAGAGCCAACGTAGGATGGTATATTTTTAGAATATATACGCTACTTTGCATTTTAACTCTTGAATCACGAGATATAAGATCTTTATACGTCTATAAGAATTTGTGTTGCT
Source organism: Druceiella hillmani (assembly GCA_039881145.1). Classification (NCBI taxonomy): domain Eukaryota; kingdom Metazoa; phylum Arthropoda; class Insecta; order Lepidoptera; family Hepialidae; genus Druceiella; species Druceiella hillmani. The sequence continues at coordinate 53,739,973 of JAYKKI010000003.1, forward strand.
TTTTCAAATATCAACTTTCCTTATAAACCCCATACTTCACCTCTAGTCATGCTCGTTTACCCAAAGTATGTCCGTGTGAAAAACTTCATTGCGCACTTTAAATTTCACGTAGCGCCATCTATTGATGCGTACACTATCCTGAAAATTATCGATACATTTTTTCAACCTATAAAACCACAGCTGAATTCCCGATTATTTTTTCCGTATCTCATGTACCATAAGATTTATTGCTCCACCGATATCATCACGAGAAACCTTTACAGACTCATGCGTTAAATGTGGACAGTGAAACTACAATCCCATAAATTTAGCCCATGCATCACTTCTCCAGCTCGATTTCGGCACAAGTGGCGTCCGCTACCCAAAAAATATGTTCAAAAAATATCTGCCAATGATTTATTTTGGTGATTAAATGGAACGTAAATATTTCCCAAGATCAAAATCAATGAGTTATGGGTTAAATCAGAGTTAGTATTTCTGAATAACATTTACTTGAACTGAAATGAATATCAAACGTTTACCAATGTAAATAATTTTTTGTTAGATTGACTTTTATGTACATTTATTTGACGAATGTAATGAATAATAGTTCCTAAATAAAATTAATGAAAACTTATTTGATAATAAATATATTTTTTTCAGAAAAAGAACATAAAAATGCGAAAGAGAAAATAAGTTAAAAAAATTAATAAACCAATTATTTTAGACGATTTACACAAAACATAATGGTATTTATATGCTAAAAATTTATGTTTTTACGTATAGTTTTGAATTCATCCTTTTCTGTGATTACAATTGTAGACGTTGTAGCATTTATAGACACTTCTTTCAAATAATCGGGACTTTCGTACTACAAGATACATAACAATATGAATAATTTTGTAGAGGACACTTCATTTCACCTTTTTCTTAATTTGGAACAAAAAATTATTCTCGTAAAATACGTAAATTTTATGATTCAGTCGCCTGTGGAATTTGAAAAATGGTAATACTTGTATCGTATCTGGGAATTACAAAACGAAGACAGTAACGATCCTATTGCCACTGAAAATGAAAAATCGCACCAATGTACGAGAATATGAAAAATTAGGTACATTGTGGTAATAGAAAATGGACCGGTATATCAATTCAGATGAAATCTAACTAAAATATATATTCAGCATTTGTCATTATTCGTATTCCCCATAGGCTTGAATAATAGAGTTTTCTTATTTTATATTATGTTTTTATTTTATATTATGTTAAATTTATTTGTTTTGTATTATCTTAAACCCTTTCACGAGTATGTTAGTTTTAACAATAAGGTATAAAAAATACACCCCACCATTAATTAAGAATTTGACATTAAACTTTGGTTAGAAAGGTTTACACCAAAAAAAATATTTATAATTTTTTTTGTTATTCTTCCTTCGTTTTTTATTTTATCGTATCTATAAAAGACATCAAATAAAGCAAATACACAGGGAAAAATTACTTAAAATTAATTAGTAAACAAATTAACTTGTTAGTAGCAGAGACTAAGTGAACTTAATTAAAGATTAGAAAATTGACAATCGGTATATTATTTAACTTATGACTTGAAAACTTTTAGTAGTTAGAGTAATACAAGTAAAAAGTATAGTAAAATTTATCCACGTAATAAAGTTGCAAGAAATTGATTACAAGGATCATATATTTGCTATTTTATTACAAAATTTCCGAAAATAGAGTATCATTGCTACCATTTTACACAAAACTAATATGCTGATCATCCATTAAGTCCTAGTTGCCTTTCTTTTCTTTGTTTTGTGGATATCACTAATATTGGAGACAGGATAACGCTGGCAGAATTATCCTGTCTCTACAGTAATACAACCATACGTGCTCCCATCGTGTGCTATATTCAGCGGAGAAATGGTTAAGAGATATATTGGAATTGAGTTGGTAGTAACTGTTTATCTCGAACGTCCATGTTTTAGTTCATTTCAATAAACGTATTTTTCTCCGTCGCATCTCTATTACTGACAGTGGCACACGTCTTTAAGTGCTTTGTTTTAGAAGCTGACCAGATGTTTCCACGCTGTCGTATGTTCAGCTTATCTCAGGGTGGCAGGGACAAAACTGCTCTACAATTTTTTCGTAACTGTTTTAAATACCTTAAATAATTTACATTAATGTGTAGTGAAATAATCGTATGTCTAGATATAATTTGAGATATTTAAAAAGTTACGAACAATATGATAATACGTAACTAGCGAGAATAACAATGAATTCGAAAAAAAGATTCGAAAAATACGTCAATATTAAAAATAGTCATAATTTACGATTTCTAACCGTAAATTATGACATAAAACACTCATTCCCTATCTTTAAATTTATATCTGTTTTATTGTATTTATGGAGACGATATACCTGCATGTTTAAGCATAATAACAAAAATGAAACCATTATCATTTGCCAAATATTTTACATGCTGATATAACTTAATTATTATGTCACTATATATTTGCAGAGAAAGCAATTTTATAATCTTAAGTAATTCAAAAAACTTGAAACCTATTCAATACTGAAAGCGATAAACAAACTTTATAATTAAAAAAGTTGAGTTGCGTCCCGTATCAATCTGCGAACAAAGACTGCGGTTCAATCTCGGGATAACAGTAGATCTCGGACCCATATCAAAGCAGTTGCTTTATTTAAAGCGACTCGATATTATATGTTTCATTAGCCATCATTTAGATATTATACCGAATATATCACTTTCAGGTCTTTATAGAACTTATTATCAAAATGAGTAGAATAACCATACATAGCCGTATGCAAAATTATATTCCTTTAAAAAACCATTTTAAACGTGACATATGCAAATAAATTTGACATAAGATTAACAGACAAAAATTGTGTATCATACCAGGTGGTTTTCGTATTTACTTCTATGATTTATTTCCGATTTTAAGTTATGTAAATACTATTCAATACTACGTTGGTAGCTAATAAACCCACCATCTCGGCTTACCAGAGTTAAGTAATGTATACAGATATGATATAACTTCTACATATCCTAAAAGCATGAGTTTGTTCTTCTGTCGCAATATAACATGATAATAGCTCAACCAAACGAGGCGAACTTAAGCTAGCATCTGTTATGAATGTAATTTTAAATGTTTCTAAATTTAATTTAGGAGATCGCCTCGAAGGATAATTATCGGATAGTTTAAAGTTTTCTTCCTTGAATTTTCATAATCAATGCTTGGTTGTGTGATAGGAGGCACATTCACCTGTCGTTGTACATATATAGCCTTTGATATTTGCCCTAACGGAATTCATTAAATGAAACACTGTATATATTCTTCTTATAAATTTCCATATTTTGTTTTGTTCGTCACTTGGTGATTGCTCACTAAACTTAATTGGTAACAGCACAAAAGATCGAGCGCTGCGCTCTTCATACATAATACCAGAGGTATTTGAAAAATTTCATTCACACTTTAGAAGTTGGTACCGCCCGGTAGCGACCGGTTTATTAGTTGCCGATTTAAAACTGTTCTGCAATAACAAGTAGCTGCTTCGGGCCAATTTTATGAATTGCAAATTTACTGTGTTTATGGGCGTATAATTTTGAAAGTTATTGAATAGTGAATTCATTTTTAAATAATTATCATTAGTTAAAACGGTGTCTTATTTTTACGCTGATGCGAGAAAAAAACATAGTTTTATTAACTTTAGTTAATAATTGATTAAGTATAAATAGTTTTAATAGAAGAAATAGTTAAACGGATTATTGTTTAGTGCATATGTGAAGATTTAATTTCCATAACAGAAGTCAGAGTAAACATGTGGCTACGGTAACATAACAGTTTCAACCGCAGCTCTTTATATTATTTAGGTAAAGGATTAAGGGGCACAACAAATATGGATTGTTCATGTTTCCGCCTTCTTTAACAAAAAAGTAAAATTTAAATAGTTTCAAACTATCTAACTTATATACTTTTACTTTATTAATTTTTTATACAATATTTTAAATTATAAAACATATGATAAACAAAGTATGAAATATTCTGTTTCGAATAGTAAAAACCTTTGAGAAACTTTTTAGGGAAGAATAGAAACCTTTGAGAGACCTTTTTTCGCATTTGATCCTCTTACGACATTACTTGTTAAAATACTGCATAAACGAAAAATACTGCATAAAAAGTAAATGGAAAAAACATTAGTAATTTACACGATTAGTTAATTTAGTGAAAAATGTTTCAAATGCGTAGATTTTGGTTATATTTCTGATTACTCAAAAATATTTATCCGTTTGGTACATTTCGGGTTTATTTTTAGGGATCCATCCCTCAAAAGGAAATGGAATCCTTATAATATCACACACGTGTCTGTCTGTCTGTCTATCATTGCCGTTTTTGTTAGAAACCCCTTGACGAGGAAACATGAAATTAATGATGGGAAAGCATTTTGACCTGCTTGTATATAAAGGGGTAAAATTAAGTAGGCACTCGAAAAAACATTTAAATTTTATATACATTCACATATCCTCCAATGTGAAACGATAGCTATGACTTGAAAGGGCTTAATTATGAAGATCTTAAAAATTTGTCATAATATTAAGCACCTATTTTATCTTTAGAGATATCCTGAAAAGTATGAAAAAAAATGTCCGTCTCCCCCAAATATGGGTCTATTTTACTAAAATTATGAAATAAAACGGTCTTTTGGAAGCCTACGCAAAGATTAAATAAACCAATAAAAAATATTTATTAGATGTCATAACTTTTGATATATGCACCATGTTTTTACGTCTAATGAAGACATAATAGACCACAAATTTACGTTTTGAATAATAGACAGCAAATTTAACTTTTGAAAAATTACCATTCATAAATAATTTAATGGAAATAATATGCATCGTTAAATATATATGTACCTAAATGTGTACGGAACCTTCGTATTGCGAGTTCTACTCATACTTGACAGATTCTTATGTGTATTTATTTATTTCTGATGACATTTTTTAAAATATTTTCCTTTAATTGTACAATATTTCTGTTACACCAAGGTGGTGCATTAGCAGGCATTTTCGTTTTCCATGAAAAGGAAATAATTTTATAATTAAAACTAATAATCTTACGTGAATGAAAAAAAAAAAATATATATATATATATAGATACGCTACCTATCTATTTTAACTTACATTTTCTATATACTTATCACAACTTTATTAAGTAAAAAATCAATACTGCTTTTCACGCTGTAGTTGGGTAAACCGATTAAACGTAACATAGGTGCCAAGGAAGTTAAATAAATGGTAGAAGTCTCAGCGCTTAAAAAAATAGTTTTTAATAAAAAAATCGATCTTTTTCCATATCCTACAAATATACGTACACAAAGAAAATAGCACAGTAAAAGAGTTAAAAACCGACAGTTTTTGGAAACAATCATTATGTTTAAACAGCTAAAACATTTTTTATTCAAAAGAACTAATGTTCAATTTCAATAATTTTTCAAGACTTCTAAATTGTCACCCTTCACTGATTTCACTGAGTACAGTGGTTTATTTAATTCATTCGTTTAGCAAAAAAATTAGTTTATATAACTCCTTATCCCTTTTTTAATTTATAAAATTGTATTAAAACATATTGTAAGTTGCCTTACTCTGGTTATTAGTTTTGAATATAATTTCTAATAATGTACTATTTGTCCATATCAAGAAAGTAGAACCTTAAACTTAAAGAGAAAGCATCCTAAACTGGTTAAGATCACTTTCCTTTCCAAAAATATGACATAACTAAAACAAATATATCATTTTGACATAATGCCTCTTCGGGTATCAATCATATATTTGTATCCTTCCCAGACAAGATTTATGTTCGCTTATGATACTACTATTTTTTTATCTACGAATGATAAATGGTTTAATGAAGGGATATACAATTCGTGCGTGAATTAAAAATTGCGTTTGCATTGCCAATTATTTTCAATTATAGTATAAATTCAGCAAATGATAGAGGTGAGCAAATTGCTTTTGTGGCAAAAGTTTTGAATATCTAAGAATATTGGGAATAGAGACATATACGTTAAGAATATATATTTCTATGCATGAAATCAAATATTAAGTTGCCGTTACTTTTCCTAGAATTCTGCATGACTTTTAATTACCAGGATGAAAAAAAAAATTAGATTTAAAATGTTTTGCATAAGACGAATTTAAAAGAAGTTTCATAATTTAAGGTAGTCGTGGTAAAAGTATTGTTAGAAAATCATATAAAGTAGTATAAAAAAATAGAGGCAAATATTTAAAATGAAATATGAAATGTACCGGATACGGGAGACCAAGTTTGTCAGCTTATTTTCTCTTTTTTTGGGATCATGCAAAGTGCTTAATATCCTTTAAAAACCTGAGTAAAACTCGCACTAAGAGGGTTTCGTATACATTTAGGTATATATAAATTTTTATAACAAAAATATATTTCCTGCTACATGTTTTACAAACACATATTTAAAAAATATGTTTTTTATATGACATCCCTATTTTTGGACATAACGATTTTTGGAATTTTTTGGTTGTGCTGTGAAACCTTGCTTCTTACCAAATTTCATGGTTCTAGGACAACGGGAAGTACCCTATAAATTTTCGTTGATTTTCGAATGTAAAATATACAGAATAAATGGCTGTATTTTTAGGGTTCTAATTGATTGTTTTAACTTCGAAGCTTTTACAGTTCCAAGGGACCGCGAATTTGATATTTGATATTAATTTCAACTTGACACCTCCAAGGGTTCCTTCGAAAAAGGATCTTAATACACCGAAAAACGGACAACAAAGTGATCCTATAAGGATTCTTTTTTTCCTTTTGAAATACGGAATCCTAAAAAAGAATGGTCTGTGTTAGTATAGTGCAGTTTTCTGTTAGTTTGGTACACGATTTTGAGAAAGGATTTGTATTAGTCTAGAAAGCATTTTAGTCGTTGCAATTGAAATTAAAAGATTAGAAGAAAATGTGCTTTAGTAGGACATACTTATGCAACACCAATTTAAAATACACTGTATGTATAATGTATATTAACATATCAATAGTTAACACTTAAAAGTAGTTCTATGCAAATTTTGAGGAAGAAAAAATAAGGGGTTCGAATAATAAACGTTAAGATTAGAGAGATTTCAAAAACATTAAACATTTTTCATAATTTTTATTGATATAAACTAACATATATGTGTAAAAAAATATATATTCCCGTTATTCCAAAACTACTGAACCCAAAATTAGGAAAAAAGGAGGGTTTTTAGAAACCTAAGAAAGGTGGTGGGAAATACCATGATTTTAGATCAAAATTAAATGAAATTACATGATGTAGTATTATTTCTACTTTCTTTAAGTTCTTTACCACAAGTATTAGCAAAAATCTTTGCTAATAGCTCACCTGAAAATGTTGTAATACAAGGAAAACTAGGTCGTGGTAAAGAACTTAAAGAAAATAGAAATAATACTACATCACGTAGTTTCATTTAATTGTGAATAATGACTTTCTACAAAATTAACGCCAAATATATTTAATCAATGATTTTATATGTCATAGATCATGAGATATATTATTCAATATAAATATTCACATATTCGCATACACAATGAAAGATATTTAAATTGAGTGGTGCAACAGAATATCGTTGATAGTATGAAACAAAGTACGTCATTTGAAAGATATCTTTAATATTTTAAGATTTAAACGTAGAATCCGCATGTACAAGTGTGTACACTTATAGTTTTAAAGGCACGTTATGAAAAAATAAAAAAGTGGGACAAAAAACGATATGCATACATAGCAAACTCTGACAAATAAAATTATAAAAACAAAAAGTAATTAAACTTCGATGTTTAAAGATAGAAAAATAAAAATGAATGGAAATCAGAATGCACACATTTGCCTTCTAGTGCGGGTAAGTGTGTGTACTTTTTGAGGGAAAGTAATCAACAATAATCACTAATCACCTAATAAATAATAATCACATATAAAAGCACCAATCGCGTACGTGGTACACTCCTCATGCCACCAGTCTTCACATTAGACACATTGAATCCACACTTCGACAGATAGCTCTATATGTTTCTCTTTTCATAGTAGACAAAACTATTCCTTTTTTTTCATGACTTTGGTTTTTCTTCGGTCTCCTTTATTCTTTCTAGAGTATTTATGTTTTTTTCTTTAATTTCGATAGTTTTAATTTCTTTCAACGGGTTACTTGTTATTATTACTGAATGCTGAGCTTTTCTTGTTTCCTTTTTTGGCTTGCTCGATTTGAGTGAGGGTCTATCGGTCGACACTGAATTCCATTTGTCCTTTTGAGATTAGTTTTCTCTATGTTAAATTATAAATCAGGCCTTGCTTGGTTTGGTGTCCTGTACCATCGATAAGTTAATAGTTTGATGAGTTGTTATTCAGTTATATCAGAAATTTCATGAACAATTATTTATCTTTCTAAACGTGGGGTTAGAGCCAAGTCAAAATCTTCAGAAAGGCAATCACGAAAAAAATAAATACCAGTCACAACAAATTCCAATTCTGCTAATATAGTTATGTGTTTTTATGTCACATTAAATAATTCTGTTATTTGGTATTGGGTGATCACTCTTCCTGAATGTTGAGCTGACCATTCTAAAAAATATTTTCCTATCAACGTACCAAAGAACGCTCTATGGAGAGTTCGCATTTTGTGCTGCTATGAGGTGACAGAGTTAAAACAGCAATGTTGTTATCGCGATAGAATAGATTTGATTGTTATTTTACATGCAACCTGTGGCCATGTGTTATTACATGGATAAAGTTTTCTTCAACAGGATGGACATGGTATTTGGAATGATTAAGCAATTCAAAAAATAAATCGCCATTACTATAAACTGGATCTCAAATCATGCCAATGCAGCCATTGGGTCCATGATCCAACAACACTCATTTCATTCTCTTCCTAGGATACATGAAGGAATGTAATGATCATCTGCACTTATACAACAAACCCCAGTTATAAGTGGCTAAACCTTTTAAATAGTGGAAATAAAAAAAAATGATTTCGTTCAATACGCCATAAAAAGACATTGTAAAAAAATAACTAGTGATAAATAGATACCTTCAGCTAGGTATACATTACATATTTGGCAGTAGCAAAATCTTGATCATGTCAATATCTTGATGGGAACGATTCACTTCCAATTAAATTTTTGACGTAGATTCTGGTGAATTCCACAACCGTATAGGCAGCGGTGAGGTTTTGAAATCTCTGCCGAATCATGATTCATAATTTGATTCATAATTTCGCATAGTCTGTCTATATGCTTTTTATTTACGTTTGACATTAATAACTTTTTCAAGTTTTTGTAAGAATAAATTTTGATTTAAAGCATTACTGTTTGAAGTGATTTTTTTGTCATGACGAAATAATTTAAAATATATGAAAAAATACATTTTAAGTCTTAAATGCTTGAAAAATGGGACCATCATAGGTTAATTCATTTCATTGTCTGTCTGTTTTTATGAATTATTTACTGTAAAAACTGTGCCAAAAGCTAAAAATATAGTTGTCGTAATACTTTTTTTGCTCTCTATTGTATGGACTATGGAATGCAGGGGGAGGTTAAAGATTGTAGAATTATTTTTTATAGTTTTATGCATAAAATAATTCTCAATAAAAAAATAATTTTTGACTTACTCAAAGTTAACGTAAATTTTAATGAATACATAACGCTAATTCCAGATTAGCTGTGAAATTTACAAAATCCTTTTAGTTTGGTTTAGTGTCAAGGAAGCTATTACAATGCTAACTTTTACAGGATTCTTTCCTTTAAAAGTTTAAGAATAATTTAAGAATTAAAGAGGGAAGATTAAACATTGTAATTAAATTTTTTTGTAGCTATGAAACAATCAACTGTCAAAACAAATATTTCAGAAATATTCCTTTCGTGGAAGAAAAATTATTGACATATACGCTATTTCTACAACTCATATAACATCAATAGTAATACATTATACTTTAGAATAAATATAATGCATTCAAATAGTATGTTTAAATTTAAAACAAAATACAATATTTCAAAATAAAATCTTGATCTAATTTTTCTCTATATAATTGTGACAAAAAAATTCCATAGCAATATCAAAACTCCAATACTGATCCAGCATATACCACTGTAAGTAGATATGACGAATTTCCATCAACATTCCACAATCTCGTTATGCGAAATTTTTTTCTCCTCCAGGTAGTGTCCATATTACTACCGCACGTATTTCAAATATCTGAGACCAAACAAAAATTGTTGAGAATTGATTTTGATTATAAACAAAGTAAACGCCATTATAGTAAAGTATGGATTGTACTTAATCATTTAATGTAACTTTTAGAGTGACGGTTTTAGTTAATCAGAATAATGGAGAAATCACTTGTAATCGTTTCAGAAGCAAGAAATGGACCGGCATCTATTTCGTTGCTACATTGCTTCTGTATATAAGCATTGGTTCGTATTTCGTTTTATGTATCAGTTTATTAGGTATTTGCGTTTGAAATCATGATATGACTTTATTAATAAAGAATACTGGACTAACGACATAAGGATATAATCTCTGATCCTAACTAAATCTATTAAGTGCAAGTAGAACTCTTACTACAAGGGTTAAGTACACACTTTAAACATTTGAGGTTGCATAGTGTTTCTTTTAAACTATTTTTAATATAAAAATATATTGCTTAACACAACTTTGGCGGGTTGAAGATATTGGGAATTTCTTACAAATACTTTGATTTTTGATCTTTGATGCCACCAACTGGCCCATTTAATAATAAAATAGATTATCTATTAAAAAGACATAAAGAGGGGAATTTTATGATTAAATTCTTTCATTATCTGGTATTATTTCCTCTCTATTCAATAAAGTCAAGAAACGCACGTTTACTTCTATTGATCTGTAATCATAAATATTTTCTGTTTACGGACTTTCTAAAAATAATGCAAAATACTTTACATAAATATGAAACCTTATTATTTGGTTTTGTGAAAAAGAAAATGCCCACATTCGGAAATAAGTTTTATTCACAGTTGCCAAGCGACCATTTGATATCCCTAATGATGACTACGCCTTAGATGTTGTATTAGTCAAAGAAGGGGATGAAAGGGAAGTGAATAAAGTAAAAATTATATTTTTGGAGTTTACTACTTAACAATCGATTTCCATATATAACGCCCGGTATAAAGTTTTATGATGAGTAAAATCACAAGTTTGGAGCGTTAAAAAATGTGTAATAGTTTGTAAGTTTGGATGTAGAAGGCAATCTCTGAAACTACTCATCCTTTTGCAAAAAAATTTACACCAATATTTAGAAACGATCTTCGGGATAGGTTGTAAATTATGCTGTTAAAGAAAATTTTAGTATATCATAAAAAAGTTAAATTTTGTTTGTCTGGATGTAGGAGGTAATCTCCGAAACTACTCATCCGATTTCAAAAATTCATTCACCGATATGTAGAAAGGATCTTTTTGATGGATATGGGTTTTGCATAGGCCCGTTAAAAAAATTTTGATGTATCATAAAAAGCGAAATTTTGTAAGTTTGCGTGTAAGAGGTAATCTCCAAAACTGCTCATCTGATTTTAAATATTCTTTCACCAATATTTAGAAAAGACTTTCAGGATGGACATACGTTGTATATTATCCCATTAAAAAACGATGTACGAAATGTAGTACTATGTATTAAAAAATTTACGCCCTGAATTTGCTATATCATACATTAAGATAGTTATTATTATCTTTCATTATACGTCGTTCGTTTATTTGGGAGATATGTAGTCAACCATTTTATGTTTCTTCTGGCTTTCTATTGTAAGCCGATTACCTGCCAAACCGTTTAGTATTTATTTGTATTAAGAATTGTAAATTTATAAATATTTAAAATTGATGAATTAAATTAAATTTTCGGCATACAAATTTCTTTTCATTCTAAATTAAATGATATCTAGAGTGTTTTAATAAATCTAACAATTAATTATATACACGTGTTAATACTAAATGGAATGCTGAATATTAAATATTTTTATTTAAGCCTTTTCAATAATTAAATTTAATTATTTTAAAATTTGTAAATTTTATGCTGCGGACTGTAAAATGAAAGACAGCATGAAACATTCTTTTAATACTAATTTGGATTATCAATTTAATTTATTTTTTAAAACGGTTGTTATGGCCAAACATAATAGTGGAAGGGAAATATGAATACTTTAGGGTAAATTTTTCCCGAGAAGACGCTAGTTTACTTAATGACTCAAAAATATGTAAATTTAACAATTAAAAATAATCCTATGATTTTAAAATTACGATATGACACCACCATTGATAGTGTATTAAGCGATAACTTGGCGAGTACAATGCTATTCATATCGTATTTTAGTTATCACAAACCACTTGTAACTGATGTACCAGTTCAGTAAACACTCATAGAAGTGATGGTAGTGGATATAATTTAGAAATTATATTAATTTATTTCTATTTTCAACATATTTGTGCTACATTGTTTTATATTTTTCAGGAATTATATCAAACTTTTAAATTATACAATACTAATGATTGTAATTATAATGAGAAAATAAATTTTCATTTTTTATATTTAATTATTTGATTGAATTTTGATTTTCCCAACCGTATTTATCTCCAGTCCATTTTTGTTTTATTTCCATTCATTATTTGCGTGCTAAATAAAGTTTTTCTTGTATTATGTCAAAGAATTATAACTTTTGACGGGCGTACATAAATAAACTTATAATTTTTTTTATTCTTTTATCCAATTCGATATAAAATTTTTAGAAAATGTGTTTAACGATTTTGACGATGAAATTTTCGATAAAATGTAAATTGTTTTTCCCTGTCTATGCATATAAAATGTCTATCATTGACTTTAATTATAATTATGTATTATTATCGTACATGAGGAACAAATATATATAGAGGTAAATATAGCTTATATATACCGTGAAATTTGAATCATGTACTGAAACCATCGAACCTTGAACAATAGATTATTATCTCCCTTATCCTCTGGTTAAAGACCGAGTTGATACGTGACGTATCGACTTTGTCATTAACTTAAGTGAGCACTTAGTTTTACCTAACTTAAGTCTGCAATTAACCTACTTGGGTTATATGCGGCTCCGTCGCTACGAAACTAAGGTGTCGCACTTCCTAAGAAGTTAAGTTCCTTGGGGCTGAGAAATTTATTATTGGAATTTTTTCGTAGCTTAATGTATTATTAGGCAAGAATATCGAACATAATTAGTGAAGAATATATAGCTTTTGTCTTGTCACGGCACAAATATATATCATTCTCTTCATAATTAAAGCAGTGCCGAAATAGTGTTTAAGTAATGGTAATGTTTATTTATTAATGATAATATTAGTAATAAATTTTATCGAACATTATGTCGTCAGTCTAAATACAATTTTTAATGTTGTACTGAAATTAAGGTAACTATATAAATAATTAGCATATAAATGAAATTTAGTTTTAATTTAAAAGCACGTCATAATTTAAACACATTTGACCAAATAAAAAATTTACCTACCGTTTATTTTTTATATTTATAATTTTTATTTATTTTAATCGAAAGTTTTAATTTGGTTCAAAAACTAATAGGAATAAAAATAAATTGGAATCTATTATTCCAATTTAATTTTAAAAGACATATCGAACAAAGTTCGGTTGAAAAAGCATATGTCAAAAACGAATGGAATCTGCACTACTAGGCTCCAGTACACATTTAGGCATTTACCAATTTTTATGGTACGGAATATTTCTATTACCCTATTTAAAAAATTAAATCTTTTAGAATCTAAATAGTATATTATATATATCATAGCCGCATATTTAAAAAAAGTGTATAATTCTACATCGAATTAAAAATCATTGATTTTTTAATTTTACCATTTATTTATGTTATAGAACCTCCTATTACGTCGACTTTCTAGATTTTAGATCGACCGGAAATAATTAATAGGTTTTGATGATCAATAAGACTATGGTATAAATAAAGAAATATTACCTGCTATATCGTTCATAGGTGCATAAAAACTATAATTCCATATAAAACTTTTGATTAGCAACTGTTAATATTTAATTTTTACCATTAATGGTGCCAGAACACCTCCCAATATGCTGATTTTCACGATTGTAATATAATCAACCGGTAAGTATGTAAATGGATTTTGTATGTAAACGTAGTGTAGTATTAATATAAATCATATATTGGTTTCAATGATCAATGGCTAAGACTATGAGGTTAACAAAGAAATATTGCGTTTTATCATTTTCGCAGGTGCTTGTTTAAAGAAAAATGAGAAATCCACATAAAATTAAAATCGATGATTTTCGGATTTTTCCTTTTACTTCCGCTCTAAGATATTCCATTATGTGGACTTTGAAGATTGTAGATTAATCAAAAATACCCATTAGGTTACGATGATCAGTGTGTTAGACTATGATACACAAGAAGAAAAAATACGCTTTCATGCTATACCTTTTTGTAGCTTGAACCAAAAAAGCTTTTACAACTGCGTAAGGTCCCAGTTCGAGACATAATTTCAAATTTATATCTCAAGCCGTTTCTTAGAAAATGGAATTTGATAGATATATGGACCACTAAGGGACCCGATTTTTTTTTAGGGACGAGCTCCGGAAAGAAAGTAAATTTGCTAAAATTTTACAAGTATAGGAATGTATATTACTTTTTTAATACCCTACTGTAAATACTTATTAAATGAAATTCTCATATAAATTATTTCATTGCAAAATTTCATGTACCTGAGTTAAAAATGATAGAAATTAGGAGGATATAATAAACTTATGACCATTTTTGTAAATTTAGATTTAAAGAGTCACCTGGAGTTGATTCGAAAGGTAAAATATAAATGTCTTTTAAGTAATAAAATGCATATCAATAACTTCATTTCGAACAGTTCATATATCCTGTAATATAAGAAAGCAGAGCTGGAAAAAATTATTTAAAACGAAATTTTTTTTCACGTATTTGCGTGTGTTTATATGAGCTTAATAATTACCGCTGAATACTTTTATGGATTTGTAACTGAATAGGAAAAATAGAACCGTTATTATATCATTCAATGTGAGTCTTTGTGTAACAACTTTTTTTCTTAAAAATCGTTTAAAATATAAATTTTAAATTTTACACAGTTATAAACCATATGAATCTGTTTACATTCTAAAAGTTAACACTTTAAAATCGTTATATGCAAATTATCGAAGGGATACGATAACGGATGCGAATAAAGCACAAGAAGATTTCCTTTTTATTTCACATATCGTGAAGGAATTAGTTACAAGGCAACTTATAGGGATACCAAAACTATTTAAATTAAATTTAATGAGTGGTAGTCCTAAATATATTGCTAAATTGTTCATAAAATTTTATCTTAAAGCTTTATCAAAAAAACCTGAAATTTGGCACAATATTAAATCATATTTACCTGTATATATTTCAGTAATTTAACAATATTTAGATGAAATTTTTAGAGGGGCAAGTGAATAACTCAATTTTCTTTCAAATGTAAATTATTATGTGGGATGTCAGTAAAGAGACTCATTTTTAGAAGTATGTGTGGGATAGTTCTAGAGACTCCCATTAAATTTTAGGTAAGCTTTCAGTAATATTATTTTTTTTGTAATTTTTTCTTCAGCAGTTTCAGGGACAGGGTTGAAAGAAAATGCTTTTGTGGACATTTTCAAAAGTTTTTTGTGAAATTATTTTATTGTTATTCTGAAATTATTTTAACCTGCTTTTTTAATTTATATCATACGTGATATATGAAATAAAGAAATGGCTCTTTCATTTTCCTCCTCTAATATTTCATATCAATATTTATGAATGTTAACTTTTCCCCGTGGTGATCCGGGTTCGATCCTCGGCCGCTCGTCGAGCGGTGCTGGACTGAATTCAAGTTGTCTATAAGAGATTGCTTCGTAGCGATAAGTCCGCCATATATATCAACTTTATACTTCAAAGTACATAAATAAGTTAATAGTAAATATTCAGGTATATATATATATATATATATATATATATATATATATATATATATGAGTTGATACACTTTATCATTATGAACTAGCCCATATAACATCTTAAAATGAGTACTATTGGAATCGCTATGAAATGCTCTTTCTCTGAACATATGAAGCTTAAAAAATTGTAATCAAAGTAATTAAAGATATTACTCTGCATTTTTTAAAACTATGAGAGAAATATTTCTGAGAATTAATTAATTGAGATATGTGTAGGTTAATAAGTTTTATATTATGTCAAGTTGTAATTTTCTAGTTCTACTAAAAAGCTTTTGCAGACGAAAAGTCAGACAGACAGACGGACACGTAAGTAATTTCATATGGGTTCTTTCATTGTTTTCAGTTAGGGAAACATAAAATATCAAAATATTTTGAATATTCATCTATTTATTATAAAGGCGAATGAAATCAGAGCTTTATTTAAGATCCTACAAATTACATTCATATCAAAATCACGATTAAAGTTAAATATAAATTTCGTAAATATGCGCATTTAAAAAAATTATATTCTAAGGGTTCGCCAGATATATCACATACAGCAAAATCGTCATTTAAAGCTTGTCTCATTTTGTTTTATCACGGTTTTGTTTAATTCCCCCAAGCGCATCCTGAATCTAAAATAAACAAAATGTTCAAAAACAATGAAGGAGTTTATTTCTTTACCACTCACGACGAAAATAATTCGCAAGGTAAAGAAATTGTTATTAAAGACGCTTTTCTTCCGGTAATAGAATTTTACGCTTGTTAAAGAATTTTATATTCATTTGTACCATATGACTATTAATAAATGATGTTACGATGAATGTGTCTATTGTACTTATCTTCTAGCTTATTTTGATTCTCCCGATTTTTCTAAATATATACATAATTACATCGATAATATGAAACAGGTGTGAATTTGTACTAGATACTAAAGTATTTTTACTCCTACAATTTTAGTCTAAGACTCTACTCGCAAAGCAGATAAACAATCTTTCGAGCACAACAATTAGTAGATGAATTTATGAACAGTATGTTAATATAAAATACGAATATTACTAGTATAATTCCTTATAATCTCTTAGATCTCCCTTTAAAGAAAATCTCTCATGCTCATGGAATTAAAAAAATGGGGGCTTACAATTTTTTTTCGTTTCATATTCATGGACGGCAGTCGCCTCGATACAAAAAAATAATTCGCTTCCAATATCAAAACCACAATAGCATAGATATCATATATATATATATATATATATATATATATATATATATGTAAAATTTTTAAGATATATATATATATAAGAAGCAAAATTTAGCAATATTAATTTTCACTTTAACTATTTTTGGCAATAAATATCGATTAGATGCAAAATTAACGCTGTTGCTGTGAAGTGAAGACAGAATATGCAAGTTGAATTTAAGTTCAAAAAGAATTAAATAATTTTTTTTTAATTACATTCATAAATATTATTTTCTGTTTAAATTTGGAATTTACGCAATGCAGCGTCCGACAATAATAGGTCGAGCTAAACCGAACATAATAGAATATAGAATATCTCATACTTAAATGCACACATCCCAAAAATGATGCAAACAAATTGGAGTGCCTCTGGCAGATCTTCGCGGATCCGAAGGTTACAAGTTAAAACGCGCCAACGAAGAAAAAGGTAAGACTTACGACAGAATATATGCTATAAAGATAGCAGACATTAAGTTAGCTGTACGTGCATCTTAATTTGTGCGATAAATCGGTCGAAAGTTGGTCACCACTTTACCGACAATAGTCGGCAGTTGTCGGCCGCAGACTCATCACCTAAAAAGACATTCGCCTGCTGTGCGCCATATCCTTTGTCACTAGAATTACTTTACTAGCTATTCAGGTTTCAAATAAATTATACTTTCACTTAACGAAACATTAAAATGTTGAAATATGTTTAAAATTTTAATGTATATTAAAAATTTAGTCACTGTGAAGAAATGTTTTTCCAGTAGATCTTTAAATTTTAGAGAATGGACAGCGACGGTGAACCACAATATTATTCTCCCTTTACAAAAAAATAATGTGTTAAATAATGTAATATTATTAGTGATTTTATGCATATAATATGGTATATCATTATTTCAAAAATATGAAAGTTTTATGGAACAATGCATGGAGAGTGGCGATAAGATATGGAATAGCAATAAGATATGGAATAGTAACGTAAATCCTCCTCTTTACTCAGTTTTATATTAAAAAAGATCCAGATCTCAGTTTTATTAAAAAAGATCCAGATCCAGATCTCAGTTTTATATTAAAAAAGAGTTTTATATTAATCCTCCTCTTTACTCATTTTTATATTCGATAAGATATGGAATAGCAATAAGATATGGAATAGTAACGTAAATCCTCCTCTTTACTCAGTTTTATATTAAAAAAGATCCAGATCTCAATTTTATTAAAAAAGATCCAGATCCAGATCTCAGTTTTATATTAAAAAAGAGTTTTATATTAATCCTCCTCTTTACTCATTTTTATATTAGATAAGATATGGAATAGCAATAAGATATGGAATAGTAACGTAAATCCTCCTCTTTACTCAGTTTTATATTAAAAAAGATCCAGATCTCAGTTTTATTAAAAAAGATCTAGATCCAGATCTCAGTTTTATATTAAAAAAGAGTTTTATATTAATCCTCCTCTTTACTCATTTTTATATTAGATAAGATATGGAATAGCAATAAGATATGGAATAGTAACGTAAATCCACCTCTTTACTCAGTTTTATATTAGAAAAGATCGGGTTTTGAGTTATTATATTTTTGGATTTCGACATTCTACCTAAAACTAGTGGGCAAAGATTTCAATTTTCTCTAGTCAACTAAATATTATGAAAACATAAAATAAAACTGAAGCGCACGGTAGTGTATGGGACAAGTTTTTATAAAACCAACCGAGCACACCTGGTGCTCAATTTAGATGAATATTTCAAGCCACTTTTCACCGTCCTGTATATTTAAGTAGTCATCAAAACCCACGGCCTTTATTTTGCTCATGTAACAAAGTAAACAATTTTATAGAGAATACAAATTTGATTTTTTAAGTTCTATAAGGTTTTGGTATAAATATTTTTGGCAATCTCTAACTGTTTTACAGATTATCAACATCTATCATTTTCAGTATTGCTGAAACCTTTAAATTTAGAACGTAGGTAGTGCAATATATATAGATAAAAATTGGAAATATTGATATTTGTCTGTAGACTTGACAATTATTGTCTTATCACCTAAATTTTAAATTTCTTACGAAGGAGGGATTTCTTTACAAAGAAATGATAAAACATTATATGTTCGTGGTTTACCGGGTTCGGAAAAAATTGAATAATACACCTCCAGATAGATTTTTGTAAAATAATTGCAAACAAACTTTGTTCCCAATTAATTGAAAATAAACGATTAACTAGTATATCCTTTCAAACTTTGTGCATCAATCGCCAAATGTGGTACTTGCAAAGTTCTATGTATATTTATTCATAGTTAAATATATGTATTTATCATAAGTTCATTCCATATTAACTATAAAAGAGGGTTGAATGCCAATTAATATAAAATATATCAATTACTATTCCCTGGACAATTAAAACTTCGTTTTCTATATAAAGCTTCTAATTATACATTCTCTAAGAACAGAGTAAATAACAGTTTTAACACATAGCTGAATTTTGAGCTTGCCAAGTTTTACCACCCATCAGTAACTACTTACGTCACATACCAGTAACTACTCAATATGAAAAAAGGTCAACTTCAAACTTTCATATTAAATTGAAAGTATATTTTAACTCATCTTTTACTATTATTAAAATTTTGATTAATTGCTGTATACAGGAATCAAAGTCAGTCATGTTTTAGAATTTATTTCTTTTTATTGTCAATTGCATAATTTGACCTGAATCTGGCACATTTTTTCAATGGTATTTTTGCTTGAGTTTTAAATCAGTAAGACTACACACCATGTCCATGTCAGTGAATGTGAGGAAATGCAAAGATTAGAAATATTATATTTACTTGATTTCTCACGTGTTATGTAAATTTTCTTTCTTAATATGGTTTGGGGATTACATTAATATGTCGTACGATTGAATATGATTGTATAGAAAAAATTACCAGGTCGTAATTGCCAACGAAAATTATATGTACTCAGCAAAAAACGTCTATAGTTTAAATATTTAGATCAGTTAGATCTATGAATATAACCAACAGATACTGATTTGCAAGTCGACTGATGGTACTATAGAAATGTATTTATGGAGTTCAAACTAACGGTTCCTATCCCGCTTATTTAATTATTTAATTATATTAAAGAAATAATTATTTAATTATATTTATATAAATCCCACGTGTCCACTTATTTAATCAAAGGCAATAATTAACCTACTTAGATTGTACTCGTCTCTTTGGTTACGTAAGCCTTAACGCTTTTCTTCCATAATAAATATTTTTGATGAGAAATTAAGTGCTGTACTAGAGCTTTTCTCAAAGCTCGATGAAACAGAAGCTATTTAGATAAACTTGAGCCGATAGTTGCTTATTTCCTACGATAAATATACGCAGTAGTAATAGAAGAAACACGTATTACTATTTGAGCTGCTATGATTATTTCAATTAAGTAATGGTTGTTGACCACTTATCAGAGACAGAGATCAATTTTGTCAAAATATTTTACTTTAGATCCAAACCTTATATTTATTGTCGGGTTATGCTGATATTGAATCTAATCAACATCTAAGTTTAATAAATACAGACAAATGGATTGTATCTATGTGTTGCCAAAGGTGTTATACCTACTCGTATATCTAAAGCCGAATTACGATATTATTTTACTTATTTCTATATTAATAAATTAATTTAATGCTTAGATTGCATTAATTCTTAACATATTTTTAATTAATTGTGGGAAACTGAATCAGTTTTTGAATTAAAAAAAATGAAAATTAGGTTAGGATATGAAAGTATGGGTCAAAATATAGAAACAGGTCATTAAATAATTGATTTGTATGCTAGAGGTGGTGTATTTACGTATAAACCCGAATAATGATATTTTTTTGTTTATCCGTCATTAATTAAATATTTAAGTTTCAAATTCAGTTCGTGTCATTCACTCTTAAGACATTTCATATAAATCGTGAAAAATAAAATAGGTTACGAATATAAACTAAAAAAAGTAGAACTGTAACAGTTTTCATCAGTCACAATTAAATGAAACTACGTGATGTAGTATTATTTCTACTTTCTTTTAGTTCTTTACCACGATCTAGGTTTCGTTGTATTACAACATCTTTAGGTGGGCTATTAGCAAAGTTTTCATCAGCGTTTCTCTTTGCATTTTCTATTAATAACTCTATTTTTTTAAACTAAGCTCTCATAGATAAAGGATTGATATAACATGTATTTTTCTTTAATTTTTTAAATTAATGTGTATAATACATATGTCTTTATGAAATAAATGTTAAAAGTATTAGTGATTGGACAATATTATTTGAGACCTCATGTCAAATCAAATCATTGGACAAAATTAATATTTTAAAACGCTCGAAATAAATAGGTCGAGAACAAATAGTTCTAACTTGGAAAAATTGAAGAAAAATACTTCTTTAGAGAATCATTATTAATAATTTAGTTAAATTTATGTTAATTTTGAAGATGACAAATATAATAAATTTATTTATTAAATTATTTTAATATTTATGAGGAATCTAAAAGAGATTGCGTACAAGAAGTAGAGTAGCTACGAATAGAGTAGTCATACTATCACTAAAATTCCACAACACAATTTCTAGCACGCAAATCTGCGGATAAATCTAGTTGTAAAGTAAATAAAATTACGAAATGTCATCAATATATACATTGATAGATTATTTATGATATCCTGGCCACTATAATTTCTTTGCTTTTCTTTGGGGTTTCTTTACCTCTCCACTTTTTGTCTCAATTTATGTCAACATATATTTTTAAATAAATTGAAACTTTAAAAAGACGGTTATGTTGCAGAATATATTTAATTTATGTGTATTTAATCGCTTATGAAGAAATTAGTAATCTCCTAGATAATTCCAAGAAAACAGCCTATTAAATACGAGCAGAACTCGCCCTACGAGGATTTCATATACATTTAGGTGCGTACAAAGTACACACGTTTAAAACTACGCAACAGTTTTATTAATTTACCAACAATTTTTATTATTTTACTTTTGTAAATATTTCGCCAACTTTAAATTTCAGTGGCGAGAAATTAGCCAAAAATTTCCAAAAACTGTAAGCTCTAGGATCGACGTTATAGGTTTCTGGTAAACTCGAGCTGAAAAATCAGTGACCGAAAAGCTAATAATTACGTTTGTCCAATTAAAAATAGTTCCGGACAGAGTTAGGAATTATTAATTTCCTGATTTTTATTACTTTTAAGACCTTCCTTTGCATCAAACTCCAAGTTAAGGGAAAATGGCCTATAGCAACACGCGACATATGTAATTAAAAATAAATTGGTTTATTACTTTATTTGCTTCGAAAATTTCTGTTAAAATATTTTTGGGTATAAACTATTGAGATGTTTACGGTTCAAGATGATTTATAACTATGCCACATTCAAAGCTTTGAACAGCCTACATAAACTTCTGAAAGAAAACCGTTTTTATCCTTTATACTGTGTTTATTTAATACCATGTTTTATTTAATAAAACACTTTCAATTGATACATTACACAAAGTATAGAGCTAGTGCTATACTGGACTGGTACTATTTATATCTTTTTATTAAATTTATTTGAATTTTAATTATTTAATATAGGAAAAAAATGTTTCACCGAAAGTTTTCGCAAGTTTTCAGTCCTCTACGTCAAACGGTTTTCGCAACAGATGTGGTTATTTTGTAAACCTTTAGGTTAGTTTCCTGTTGTAGTATATGATCCTGAAAATAATACAATATTAATAGGTTCATTCAAGTGTCATAAAAAAAAGTGTTATATTAAGAGCAATTCAAGTAAATTCTGATACTTGCGGTGCAAAATTCCGCGCTGTTAAATCTAATTAATATAATTAGATCATGTTACTAAGTATAACGGTCTTTCAGGGATATTACATATATCTTAATATATTTGCTGATCGCGCCGTATTAATAGTATTCTTGGGATTTGTTCTCCCCTATTTATATTGGATATGGATTTTCAAGTGTAAAATTTATTTATAAATTTTTCATAATAACTAAATTATAAGATTATTAAGTTTTTTTGATGCTTTTCGGCTAAATAAGTGTCCAAGCAATACCAAAAACTACTAGTTCAATCAAACATGTTAAATCACAAGTAGATAACTACAAATTACCATTAAGAGACGTCGTTTTGTTTTCTCTAATTTTCCACACGCCGTTTAGTGGGTATTTTCCCGTCGGCTGGGCGATGCTCGTATTGGTACTCCACGTGAACTGAACGTCAAATTTTGACCGGATCTATTACGATTTACTTTCACTGTAAATTTTTTTTGAATCAATTTAGATTCAGCAGAAAGTGGAGTGGCGTTATAATGAAATACGGACTAAATCTGTACGTTGCAAGTGAATGATACGTTTTTTGTCCCTAGGTGTTTTACAAAACGTGCCGTTTTTTAAAAATACTAAGTGACCTTAAGGTGCATCACAAAATAAGTGACCTAAATTCACAAAATTGTTATGGTCCAAAATACGGCTATAGAAATAGGTCGCTGTTTTGGTACACTGGCAAAACTAATCACCACCGTAAATAATAAACCTACTGAATATTTTTCAGGTTGGAATTATGAGTTGAGAAAGCTATTACTACCATTTTCAATAGAAAATAATGATATCAAGGTTTGGTACAGATCTCACGATTAGATCTTTTATTCCACTTAAAAATACAAATACAAGTAGTTGGTTTCCTTAAACATTCCAAACTACTTCCATGAATAATGTTTTAATTGATCATTTACTTCAGATTTTATATGTGAAGTTGATAATTGTTTAACTATATCGAACATATAAACAAATGTGTGTTTTGAAACTGCCTACGTGTTTAAAAAAATTAATTTTATTTTCCTGGTACATGGGAACGCTATTTCCAAAAAAGACACTCTTTTTAATCAATACGATTTCACGTTGTGGATAAATTGTTATGAACAAGTATTCAAAATAACTGCTAAGCCCGTCTTCAGTATATTTTTTTCTCTCGGGTATTTTTCGTTATGTAACATTGCTTTCTTGACTTTTCCAAAAACCATATCCAATATTTATTTGTTTATTTTTTACTTTTAGTTAAACTACTTTTTGAAATATATATAATAAATTACTTTTTTTAAATATATATGATGTAAAACAAATTCAGTTATTAAGTACGTATTCAACCAGATGAGAAGAAGCATTCTCCATGGTAACACAAAGGGAACAAAAGGGATAAAATTAAAGACCACTTGTTTATGATAGAAGCGACTGGTATAAGTCACGGCGGTGTATGAGGTCATATAGATGTATTCAAATTGAAACAATTTATGTTGGGCGTAGACTCGATAAATATAGATATTTACAATAAAACGTTTAGTTTCTTTACATCTAGTCAAATTCATAATATTAAAATCGGCATTTGTCATTGAAGCTTCATCTGATTCTCAAATCGTAAATTGCTACTATTTATAAAATTATAGTTCGGCAAGGGTTTATTTCTAACTAGTAAGGCTCTTTATTTTAAGACGTGAAGTTGGAAACTTTTAAGTGAAGTTTCCTCCTAGGACGAAATTTTGAGCGGAGAACCCTTTTATTATTATTCAAACATTTTCGATTAAAAATAAAATTGATTAAAAATGCTAAAAGGAATTTAAACTTACTTGTAGTGCTAAGATTGAGATATTATTATCGTTTTCAATATATTTTCCTTTATTTTAATTTATGACAGTTACAAATTAACTATTTATAGTTACGCTTTTGTGGACTTCATTTACTGTAGCGCAACTTATTTTCACTATACCACACAACGATAAAAAAATTATTTCAGAAAGTTTATTCTGATTCATCAAAAATAATCATACACTGGTGTAATCCGCGTCCACGTGAAATGATTCGGTTCTAGGTGCCAATATTAAAAAAAACAAAACGATCACTATGTGAGCATATGATGAAGTATACATATGATGAAATTGTTACCTATAGAGAGTCAGGGTTTACCGACAAATTAAAGTATGAAATATTTCCATTTAACAATAGACAAAATATTTTTATCAATTAAACTTCGGTACCGAAATGCAATGAATGATAAATTAGTATAAAAAACAAAGTGAAGCAAATTGGAACAAAATGCAATCAAAGTTTTCACTACATCAACTTTGATTTAGTTTCATGTTGTGTCCAACTAAAAGAGTTTGTTATCTTATTTGCAATAAAATACAACAAATAAAATGAAGAAACATATTGAAAATCTCTGATCTTAGGCAATCTAAATCCAAGATTTCTAAATGATTTTTTATTACATCCACTAAATGCCCATTAAAAGTCCATCATATATAAAATTTTACTTTTAAGTCGATTACCTTAATAAGTCCATTCGAGAGGAGCGCGCGCCCAATGAAAGCTTACTTGACTATTTGCTTCAGTTTTTCCAAAAGTTTTATTCAAAAACACCACCAATATCAGGCTTTATATTTATCAAATCGTAATCTACCACACTTTTAAAACCGAGAATTGTTTTTTTACTATCGGCAAATGGTAACCAGTGCCCCATTTTATAAAAATGGAAAATATTATATAGGATAGTAATATTATTTATCAGGGTATTGATCAGTTAATATCCCATATTGGAACGGGGGCTTACTTCTTATCGCGAGAAATAACAACCCAAAAATAAAATTATTACTTACATGTATTGCTCTCCCTCCACGAGACAAAAAGAAAATAACAAGAAATAGAATTCGATTTCGATAAGATGTTTTAATAGGATGTTATTATCACTCGATCAAAAGCTCTCTATTAGTCATTCATATACATTTATTTTTATAAATTATATAATCACAGAACTAGATCTCATCGGACTTCTATTGACAAATTATATTTATAGTATCCAATGTTTACCAGATATCCCACAAACTAGTCACTTCAATCATGTTTACCTTCCAATATACACAAACTTCTCACGTAACCTTGGATTCTGTCAGTCACAACGCAAAGTGCTCATAATGTATACCCATAGCAGTTGTGCGGCTGTTAAATGGCTCTTCGGTTATTTATTTCGCCCATAATTTATCTTCATGATTTGATATAAAATGAACATGCCCTCTTTACTAGTCGTGTATTGGATATATAGCTGTTTGATATTAGAGGAGTTCATTCATCGGCTGGCGAATGATTGATGATACTAAATTATGTTGTTGATATTGGTGGAAAAACCAGCGTCAGGTTATTACACGTAAGTAAATAACTTACATAAATTATTTTAACCGTTGAGGAAAGAAATTCGATATCGAAGGCAATTTAAATAAAATAAATATATTTTTTGCAACACTTATTTAAAAATAAGTTATATATAATATAATAATGTTATGTTGCATATAATATAATGCTATGAATAAAAAATATGTAAAGAAACACAAAAACTTTTAAAGTTAATTTTACATTATTGAAACGGAAAAGTTTACCTGTGCGATATGTGATATGATGGACTACAGAAAAGTTGTTTTCTTTCAACTATAACTTTATTATTTCACGCGTTATATCTGTTCTTATAAATTCGTTTTTTCGATTTTTACTAAAACGAAGCCCTTGACTTTAGACAGTCGCTCAAATCATCAAAGATTTGCCTTCATAATGCCTATTCAATTCTTTAAAATTGTTATAAATAACTCGTTGACGTGTATATAAATTGTGTTTATATTTTCTGTTTATAGGACCTCAAAAGAAAATACGATAGCCTTATGATACAACTTACATGTCCCTTGTTTTTCTCAGAAACTACTTGACATAGAAACTTCAAGTTAAGCATAGTGATAAGCATGTTAACCGGCATCAATCTTTATAATAATCATTCAAAAATAATTATATGAACATATTAGAAAGGACAAATTAAGTATTCAATATTTTTTTTTAAAATAACATAGAGTTTGGGGTATCATTCAAAAGGTCATATGAGTCGCAAAATAATTGATCCCAACACACTTTTTTGAACCTACGGGAAAATTATTGGAAAACTATAACAGTAATTCCAGATGTCATATTTTTGAGTTATTCACGATGATATGTATTCCCCCTGCTTATTTATATTAGGTATTATTGTAGTGGAAAGTCCATAATTATTATTATTTGCAAGAATGAAATAATATCACTCCAGATCGATAGAAGAAGAAAATAAAGTGAAGGGTGGGTAAATGTAATGACTTTTTGTTACTATGTTACAGGACTAGCCTCACCTAATGTCACCATGTGACTACCTCAAAACAAAAGTGTAGACGATAAATATTATTGGGTCTTATTGGTCAATGTTATTATCTCTCATAATTTCTTGGCCCTTTTCACTTCGACATTATAAGAAGCTTTAACGGAGTTTCTATACTTTGCCTTCCACGAGATATACTCAATTTAATCTAACTACGTGATTTTTATTCTTCGCTAGTAAAATCTATTTTGTAAAGTTTTAAGTTTTATGGATTACACAAATACGTTCTTACCTTATGCCATTATATTATATTTTCACTATTTCATATTTTTACGTCGACAACGTATTTATGAATGTTATTAAGTTATACAATTTCCCCTGACTTTTATCGTCTTATTATTTTAATTTATAAATGGTATTACATCAGCATTCTCATTGATGGTATAATAACATTTTTAGTATATGGGTATTTATTTTTAAATTTCTGTTTTATAACATATCTTTATGCCATTTTTTGCATAATTGATAACCCCGCTAGTAATAAAGTTTTTAGTTATATTTTTTTTATAAATATCAACTAGTGGCTAATTGAATAGAGTTCATATTGCAATCACGCTTGATAAATTGTTTCTGAGTTTTAAAATGGTATTGAAATCGAAAATTGATATCTTCTTGTCAAATAATAATTTCAATTACAGTCTAGAGTCGCTAGTTTGAATTTGTGGGACTTAAGTTTCAATTAAGTCAAACAAATACAAACTAGCAAGTTATCTTATAGAATACTTTTGACTGATATAACTGACAGGAAAACTTAAAAAATAATGAGATGCTCATTCCCGTATATTTCTTGTTAATTAACGAGTCGACAATGTAATCAGTATAAATCAACTGATATAGATCATCAGGGGGAATTGAACTTTATGTAAAATTTATATATTTGAAAATAAATGAAATGAAAAGGTAAAAAAATTGGTCTTGCCTCATTCACAAAAATGATATAGAAAAGAAAAGAAAATTGATACCTTTTCAAATTTAAATAATAAGATTAGTTAAAACTTTACACAATGGCTGGTACTTTTCTAATAACGTTAATTACAAGTAATGAATTCACATTTCAGTAACTAGCTATTATGAAGATAATTTTTATGCGAGTGCTGTAATGTTTACCTGTTTGGATTTTAAGGGCAGAATTGCAGGATAGATTCTAATAAAAATTATATTACATAATTGTTTTTTATATTGGCACATTTTATCTATAATTCAAGTAGTGTAAATAATTCTTAAAATATGTTGAATAATATGTATCGTAATAATTATGAGCACGATGATTACCATAATACATAAAATTACATTCACATTCTTCAAATAGGTAACAAATTTTCTACTAGCTTAGGTAGCCAACTATTAGGTAGCCAATCAAGGGTCTAATCTTAATCTGAATTATTATAATAAATAGTCCATAAATATAAATAAAATTGGAAGAGTGAGAAGCAATCGTGAATAGTAGTTCCGTACACTCGGTAATTTTCCTGTGTCATCGCTACAAAAACTTGCTTAATTACAAAGCTGAAAAAGTGACATGATCGCATATTTATATATACGAATTTATTCAATAATATTTTTAAAATATTAATGAATGAATAATTTTAATTCGTTAATATTTTTAAAGTATTTGGTCGTTTTCGTTTGCGAAAAAATACTTTAACGTTCACAAAGTTAAACATTTTTTTGTTTATCTTATTTTTTTTAATAATCGTGAAAGTTTTAAATTCATTAGTATTTCAAAGACTTGCATAAAAATAGAAATTTGACATCGGTAAAAATAATTTCTTTTTATCACACGTAAGAATAGATTTATGTAGACCTTACTTTTTCATTCGATTATACAATTTATTAATTGTAATGTAGATATTGATTACAGTGTCAGAGTAAAAAATCTGAAATTATACAAACGTCATATTTTAACTCTAAATATTTAAAACTAAAAAAATATAGACAAATATCAGAGTTAGATTTTAGAAAAATAAAACTTCTCAATAATTTACGTTTCTTTATCTGATAAGAAAAAACAATCAAATTATTTTCTTAATTTCATTGTTCAGAGGGTTAGATTGTTCCAGATATTATAAAGATAACCCTGTTAGATAGTAACAGTGTTAAATTGTACTAATTATAAAAATTAAAGAAAATTCTGTTTCAAATGTTTTTGATTAGAAATAATAGTTAAAAATTACGAGTGCATAAGAATATATTAATTGACAAACTAGTGATTAAACACTCCAAACAGTGACCAAACACCGGTCTTTTGACCGGTACCATGTAACCATAGAAGTAAATTAAAATATCAGTTACAATAAGTCACTAACACGAGATTCATGGTGTAAACACAATTGAAAAACTAATAATATTTGTACTCGTATCTATATTATTATACTCTCTACTGAAATATGATATTAGCACGATAGTAATTTTAAAAATTATGGAGCAACATTTTTAAAAGGTTTCGTACAGGCCAAAAATTGATTTGGGAACGTTTTATAAACCTACTTTAACCGGTTTATCTCAGGGAAACACAAGATTCTCAAACCATATTTTTAGAAGATTTCCTCACGAAATTATTTCAACGGAGAAGCGCAGTTTATACTTTTGAAACTTCCTTTTTTGGCCTAGCTTCCAAGCTTTTCTTGGCTTTGCTTTAGCTTTCCTTTTTTGGTGTTGCTCAAGGCCGTATATCGAATTCATTTACTTTTAGATATTGCCACTCGTGTACATAATCAGGTATTACGTAAACAATTCAAAACATAGTACGTATTTTTATATTCCCTGAAGATAGCTTTTTTTTGGGGAAATGTTAGGGTACATGTAATGCTTTTTAACTAAAAAGGATTATATATATTCCAATCAGCATTTGCAATTTTCTTCTAATGACATGTTTATTTTCACCGCCGGCAATTATTTTAATACGTTAAAATAAGTTTAGATTAATCTTCATAATTTCAGAAATTTTTAACTGGACCACAAAAATGTATTTATCATAAAGTCAAATAAATTTTGATGAAATATTTTGAAATTTTAAATCGGTTTTGTCCGTTTAATTATTTCAAATGCTTCTTATCCATGAACGTTTTAAATGGTGAACCTTTAATTTGCGCTTTATATTAAAATTTAAAAGGATATGAAAATTTTGTTTTAATTTAATTTTGCCATAAAATCCAATACGTTGAAAAAACTTTTTTACTTGAAATTAATTACAGTTCAAGTGACAGTCTGATTCGCGCATTGTGGGTTCAGTACCTGGTTTGAAGTGATAGTACTTTGTTTATAATAAGTTAAAGCCTAAATATACTACGTACAGTAAGAAATATTTGAAAATATTATTATAATATAAATAAGGTGACGTATATGATATCGTTAATATTAAAAAAGCAACGATATCTAAGAATATTTTTATAATTCTTCGACAACCTTTGCGTGGGCTTCAAAAAACTTATTTATTTTCACAATTTCCGTTTTTGTAGTTTCGGAAATAAAGATGGGAACATATATCTATTCAGTGTACCTCTGAGGATTCACTGCCTAAAATTGTTGAAGAAAATAATTTGAAGACTATTATGTATCTAAATTTTATTTTACACCTGAAATTTTAAAATTTTTTTTCGAGTACTAAATTTGTCCCCTTAAAATTTCCACATAAATATTTCTATTTCAAGTTGATTTTCTTATCGCCATTAATTGCATGTTGTTACCCATAAGGTCAATGGGTATTCTACACTATTTTATGTGAATATATTAAAATACCTGATTAGAGCTTGGTTTCATTAGGGGTCATAATTTGATCTTTACTTGTTATATAACATAATATTTTTTTCATAGCTTTGCTGTGTGTCGTAGCTCGACATATCACTATCATATTTTTATATGGCTGATAATAAAATGAATATGCTCTATGAGGTTAATGAATGTCATCCCTTAGGGTTTCGAATATGTTCATAATAACGATATAAATTGTCATTATATTAAAGTCGATAATACCCCAATAAAAATACTATAATACTATTAATTCATGAAATTTGTAAGCAATAAATTTTTATGAATTAAGTTAAAATTTATATTATTTGCAAATGCCCAAATATTTTAAATTTAATTTTATAAATAAATAAATCTATTCTATCGGCTTATTTATTTTCAAAAGAATGGCGGTCTTAAATAAAAAGAAATCTAAGAATCAGTAAGCAACTAACACTCGAATGTAATACGTTATTTGGAAAGGTTTTTTAAACCCTACAATTTAAAACATATTTTTTAGATATTTTGAGAAAAAATTATGCCATTTCAAAAACTGTAAATCGGGTTTTTATTTACATAATCCAAAGCATCTCATGTTGCATTCGTGCAATAACTTGGGCAACTACAATTATATGTAACAAGAAATTGTCACAAAAAAGTGAATAAAAATAAAAAACACTAATTTTTTTTTCCGTAGCTTATATTATTAAATACCTATATCAGCAAAAAAAATGTCAAATGATTACGTGTTTAGTTTTAAATTGCTGCAGGATCCCAAAATTTTTTTATTAAAATTCTGGTGTTATTGCATTTATGCGTGCTACCTTTTTGCATTGCTCCAGCGTTATGTAAAAATTATTTAGTATATTTATCTCATGTTATAAACGTTTAAAAACTTTAAAACTGAGATGTCTCTCATTACGATATGTTAACTGGGAGAAGAAAAGAAGAATAACATTTCTTTAGAACATCAAAATTTCATTAATACATCACGCAACTCCTAAATGAAATTTTTTGAAGTTTGAATACAAGTGGTCTAACGGAGTTGTTATTTTAATATAAAAGGATTCATAAGCGCTTTATATTTTTAGTAAAATATTAACTGTGGTCTAATTTAATGATGTAAAATGTAGAGATTTAACATTTAAAACTTCCGAAATAAATATCTTAACCTTATAAAATAGTATAAATATACTCCATTGGCGGTCCACCCAGAGTTCGTAGTCTGTATTTATTATTAAGGCTTTTGATATATGTTTTCTTCTTTCATTTATGTAGTCTTTCTATTTTTTAATAAAATTAACGTATTAATGTGAAAACCCCACCAACAATCAGATTAGTCTGGCATCCTATATCAAATAAAAAATAAAAAATGGAACTTAGGATTTTTTTATGGTTGAATTTTTTTCGGATTTTAAATTAATTTTCAACGCAAAATATTTCTAGTTTTATTTCCAAATATGTGAAAAATATTTTCTGCATAAATCTACATTACCTAATTCAAGTTTTGGTGTCGAGATCGAGTCATTATAAAAACTATTCCTTTAAAATAAATTACAGAAATTTCAATAAATTAATAAATGCAAATGTGCAAGTACTAGATAACGTGTCATAAGTATTGAAGTGATAAAGTAATATGTATTTGGGTAATATTTTAAAAATTTCCTTTGCTCTTATCTGTTAACTTAAAAGCTATAAATACATTAGGACAATAAAAAAAAATTACATTTATGAAATAAAATAACTAGAGTAACACGTTAACAACGCAAACAAATTGAAAGACCAACGTAAATTATATACGCCTAATTATTCGGGATACAGTAAGATCATTCATCAAACCTACCACGACAGGATATGATACGCTATATTTTTATATGTTCACGTCCTGCGCACCAGTTTCCGCTCTTCGTTAACCCTGTTTGTCAGCGTATACGTTCGCAACGTACCTCATAAAAATGCAAATTTTTGCTTGTGCTTACTTGTAAAAACATTTTAATTTGTCATGAAATACTAATGCAAATTCATGAAACACACTTTTTATGTATTTTCTTTAGATAAAAATTCTTTAGATAAAAACCCTTGAAAAGGATGAATTTTTTTTATTAACCATGTTAATTTCTTTTTCATTTTTGAAAGAAAATTTATCATGTTTAAAACGGTTACTGTGAATTTTCCATAAATCATAGTTTGACTTGAGTTAGACTTTTATAAGACATACAGTTCCTCCATATGTAATGTTAATAGATCTATCAAAGTTCGCCATTTGTGATGAAAAATCCAAAACCAGCATCTTTTTCTCTTACTACGTTGACATTATTACTCACTCTCAATAATTATACTACACATGGTAATCTGGAAAATATAAATTATATTTGGATTAGTAGTTTTTGCCTGAATTTCTAAATAACAAATCAATACCCAACAAAAGTTTCACATTTATAATAGGCTGAGCAAAAGATTTAATTGTATCCAAAATACTAGTCACTTGTCATCAACGGATGACGTCGTTAATATTTTACATAGCGGTAAGAAATGCTTTAAAGTTATGGTTTATTTATATATCATACCAGCAATTTATACTGAAATAAAAAAAAATGTGTGTATACTTATGTACGCCATTAGAACTTACGCTTTTTTGGCATAACACAAGAATAATTTTATTTATTCGGCAAATAGTTTATGGAAATAAAATAATAATTAAATAATAGTATTAATATTAAATATTTATTTTACTTTTTATTTAAATCAACGAAATTAAATATAATTAACATTGAAAATAGATGAATATGCTGAAAATTTATTCATTTTAAATATGTAATAATGATAAAGTAATAATTTAAAATTTATAATGCAAATAAACACATATCTAAACTTAACCTAACTTAAAGAAACACATTTGAAATATATTTTGAAAACTTATTAGCACTATTTCTATCACGAATATTCATATTTTATTAATATATGCACCACTATTAAATTTCATTTACTAAAGATATTATTTCAAAGCACAATTATAACTTAGATTTGTATCAATATAAAACGCGTGTTGTGTATTTGTAAATATACGTTTTATGAGCAACTTCACCCTGTCGATTTTTGTTGCATCATGAGTGCGTATCGTAAAATTTCAATCTCATAATTTTTTTCATAACGCGCCTAAAGAAGTGTAAGTTAAAAAAATACTAATTAATACAAGACGTTATCAGCTTCAAAACATTTGGTACAGAAATATAATTTAAATTGTTAAAATATTTGGTACAAAAATATAATTTAAATTGTTACAATAGTAAATATACTATATATTACTAACATAAGGTGCGACATTATTAAATAAAGTTAGATAACATTATTTATAATCAAAGTTTACAAACATGAACTAGAGTTTAATTGCCTTTTAACTTCGCAATTTTAATCGTACAACACAATAGATTATATTTTTGTAGTTTTTTGTATTTTTTTACTTCTACATTATAAACTATTAAATAATTGACAAATAATAAGAATTTGCTACTTGTATTACATACTAACACAGTCTAATGTAATTGGCTACTTGAAAGGTTGTGTGGATTGCAGTGGTTTACTTACGTCGTTCTAAATGAATATAACACTAATTGTAATAAGTTTTCTTACGAAAGCTTTAATTCTAAACAAAAAGCTGTAAAGTTAATTTTAGCAAGATGTTTCAATTAAAATGCACTGTGAGATAATAGAGCTAGTTGGTTCCATCTAAGAAAGGCTATTTATAAATTGCTATTTTTGAAATATTAATCTCGTTAAAGAAATACTGATGCAAATATAAAAAGCTTGAAATTATCCTAAATAACTGTAAGACTTTTGAAATAACACTTGACTAGTCGATCACAATAATTTCATGCAGTCAGACGAAATGAAAATAATTTCCAAATCATTGATTCATACAATTTTCCAGACGATATTTATAAAATATTACTCTTCTATAGAATTCTATTTCAATAGAATTTATTTTTCGTGTTCTGTAAACAATTTTCTAAACTATTGCTTTCTTTATATTGTCACAAACTGGACTGTCAGAAAAAACAAAATGATAAATCATAACTTGAATAATCATGATGATAAAATCTTCAGAACCAGTATAGTGAACTAAAATATAACGTGTGTTATGTTAACATTTTAAATCTGGAAGAAAATGTATTATTGTATTGGTTATTTAGCTTAAAATTGATACTGTTTAATTGTATGAAAACCATTGCAAACTTGCCAACGTAACCCTCGTAAATTAAAACACTCTCTCTGTAAATTGCTTTATCGCATTACAAAGTTTTTTGCAACTGGTTTAAATTTTGCACAAAAAAGTATAGATAATAAAACTACATTATTTTAAAGTAAATAAATCATAATACAACTTCCAAAATTTCAGGAGACTTATAGTATTGACCCTTACAAATTGCCCTCATTTGTACAATATTTCAAACTGATATTTAATTTTACATTCAAGTCTATGAAAACAAATACGATTAAAGAATCAATAAAGTTCATTACATTTACTCAATCTAATACATTTTCAGTCAAGGAATTAAATCTGGTACTCTATATAATTTAATATTTACACAGTTCTTCGATTTACGAACTAAATACATTTAGCAAGATGTAATTTTTCATTCTATGTAGATATTTGATAAGAACCCAATATCCGGTTCTGAAAGAGATTTTACTAGGGTTAGATCAGCGTTTACATGTGTACAAATTATAGTAACTCACTTATGAATTTCCTTTTCGGAATCGGAAATATTGAATAAGTGATAGGCCATATATATATTAAGCAAATAGCTATTGCGTTCTCAAAAGAATAGTGTAATCGGAAAGTTTACTTTATTCCTTTTTGTTCAGAAATAATATTAATTTCGCAATAATATTACTGAACTTTGCTCGACCTAGAATATATTTAATATATACCGACATTTCAATCCAACTATACCTAAACTAGTTTATAGTACATTGAGAAGTTGTAAGTAACAGTAGAATCTCCTTGAGTAAGGTCTTCCAAAAAATTCCCAGAAAAGGCTTTCTAAGAAAATGAAAATTTAAATTAAGTATGGCAGACATGTATATAATGATTATCCCCAAAACTATGTCATCTAGAATCATCGTTATACTTTTTCTAAAATAATCATGTAGACTTGTAACAACTTTTAGTAGAATAGGAAATAAGAAAGGGGTTGAATTTATTTTCTCTAAAGACATACTACCTGAAATTATGTACAAAATAGGAGAATTTTGTAAATAGCCTTTCAAATAAACACTTAATTCTTCCACCTTTCTTAAAATGTTTTACAAAATTTGTTGGACTATTAGCTATTGAGATATATGCTAATTAATATGCTTTATTACTGTATCAAATTTCAATTCCCTAGGTCCAGTGATTTCTTCGAAAAACGTGTGAGACAGACAGATACGTCAGTGATCTCATAAGGGTTTTTGCTTTTGAGTTACGGATTTGTAAAAAATTGATAAATGTCAACGATATGGAACAACAACGAGATGAAAAATGATAATATCTTTTAAAAAAAAAAATATTTTCTTTAAATGTTACCATATTAATATCAATGATATACATTGATTAATTACAAAATGTTTCATCGTGGCTTTAGCATGACGTTAATGATCAGTTCTTTTCAATCATCAGTTCTAAACAGAGGTTATCAAATTTTCACTTTCGTCAGACATTTTATGCTTCTTGCTATAATCTACTTTTATAATTTGATATTCTCTGAATATAATGTTAAAGATTACGTGACTTCTGCACATGCCTAAATTTTGTAATGACCCCCAAATTGCGGACATATAGTAGAGGATATAGCAATTCAAATTCATCGTCACAAAGAAGCGGTAACAATATTAATCTCCATGTTTATATGATATGACAACGTAATGTAGATATGACAACGTTTTTTTACACTTTCACATCTGCCCTCGATCACTTGTTGCATTTATTCCACGCGTAAGAACTCATACATTTTTTAACTAAAATTTCTTATTATAACAATTTTTCATTATATTACATTATTTTGCAATATATTTTTAATACCGTGCGCCACAATTATGTAAAATTTTCTGACATAAATTATAATATAATAAATACGACAAATATTACAGCATCGACATAGCTAAATATCGATTTCGCAACGTTTATAAATTCATCTCTCGGCAAATCAATCTCTCTATACCATCTTTCAAAACATACTCCAATTTATTTCGTTTAATCCTAACTCAATTCTGATAATTATTAACATACAGCTATCCTACGTTGATAACTAGATATACATAAGGATTTTGTCACCCAAAAATTCTGTATCCGACACACGAATATGTTTATCATTCTGCTAATGGGAATACTTAGAGCTTACGAGTAGAAAATATTTGCCAAATAGAAAGCCTTTAGCCTACAGTTCAAGATTAAGAATGCCCTTACATATATAATCTCTATACCGTTATCACTGCGTAGTTCATATTAGCATTGTGTAATTATTAGTGAAAAATTTGTGATAAATATAAAAAGTACAGTGTATAAAAATACGAACAGGTATTAAACATATTTGAAAAGTTTAAAGAGAATTAATAAACAATGTTATACAAGATCGTAGAATATTTTATTTTGTTCTTTAAAGACTTTATTTTTATATTTTGTTATGTGAAAATATACTTACATATTTCAACATTATTATTTTTATTAAATTGCTTGAGAAAAGTATAAAATATTGAATAAATTTTATTTAATAAACTATTTATAACCCTATTTCCACGTCTTCTGTATTTCTAAATGTTAAATGTGATCAAAATGCTACAAAAATATTACATTTTAACATCTTACGTGGATTCTATGCCATTGCCGTGGATCCTATGTGGCCATTAAAACATGTTGACAATGTGTACTGTTCCATTATCTCACTTCAGTTAAATGAGTTTGTCCGGGTCGGGCCGTACTAAATATAAAGAGGAAAATATTTTGTAAAAATCCATTCGTTACTTTCGTTTATGTTCATAAAATTCATATTTGGTTAAGGTCAACATTTTCTCTCGATTTCATCATGGAGAACATTCTCTGCCATAAATGTAAACACCTGTAATATTGACGACAACACGATAACCAAAATATTCTACACTGTTACAAAATAACGTTAATAATAGATTCATTGCAAAAATATTTAGAAACTCTCTTTGTTAGTATAATTGCTGAGATAATCAAGATTATAAACAAGTTTTGGGATGAATAGAAGTAAATTTTTAGAGTTTTGTGTATGTGCCTATTTGTCAGAGTAGTACGAACAAAATAATAGACTGACTTGGAGAAAACTTTCAAAAAGATTATGTGCGTGATTTTTCTTAAAATCTGATTATATTCATCTCGATCAAATAATATTTAATGGTTTTTTTAGATATTTATCTGTTTGTCTGTTTGTTAGAGCGTTATAAAAATTTAGGATAATTTGCAAAAATATCAATAGAAATTTAAATTGAAGTCCACTTTCGGTCTTATATTTATGAGCTATTTTTGCTCAGACCATATATTCTTACAAAGAAGTTTTCGTATATTTTACTATTTCCTAGACCGTCATGCAGGAAACATATAATTTGTAAAAATCTACTTCCTGCCTTCTATACTTATTAACTGCCCTTTGCCCTGATTGATCAGGGCAAAGGGACATTCATTATTTTATTATTTGAATAATCGTCACATTATGTAACGTTTATTGTAAGAAATATATCAGTAATTTGCAATGATTAAAGAAATTATAAACATAAACCAGAAAACTATTAATGGAAGTTAGAATTAATAGCTAGATAATTTCTGTTTTCTCTAATTGTAAGCTACTTTTTGTCCTATAAAATATTCTCTAAGAAACTTAAAATTAAATATTCAACGGTATAAGCTAATGTACAAAAATTAACGATAGAATCATGGCGATCGATTCGGGTGAAGGTGATTTTAACATTATTAATAAAAAAAATCGATCGGTTTAATTAATAATTTACGCTAATAAAGTCGTGGGTAAGAGTTTATATGTAATTAACAATAAAGTGTCATGAGTATTGATCTTCAATCCACTCTTTATAAATATGAGTAGCGGTATGAAATTGCTTCAATTGCTGCTCTATAAATATTTCTGTTATCAGGTTTAGTTTCATAATATATCCCTGAATCCCATACACTGAATTTGTTGTTATGAACGTTATGCAAAAGTTACTAATTAAATAACTTCAAAAAACGAGGAGGTTCGCAATTATCGCGGAATCTTTTTTTTATGTATATTCAGCGATAATTGTTTACTAAGTGGACCGATTTCAATGTTTTCTTTTATTAGAAAAAGGGTATTTTGGACGTGGTCCCATTTAAATTTAATAATATTCTAAGGATGAAATCCAGTTATGAATGATGGAACTCCTTAACGAATAGCAATAAATCAACTGTGATTCAAGATATTTGCTACGGGTAGTTGTTATTTTGCAAAGTACCTGCAGCACTTACCAGGTCAGGTTATGATGATAAGTTTTGGTGATAAACAATGGACTTCCTTAAGGGCTGTTAGAAAACCAGCCATGATTAAAGATATTAGTTGCTATTAGTTGTTACTTTGTAAAATAACTACACCGTCAACCAGGTCAAGGCCTGATGATGAGTTCTGGAAAAGAACAATGAAACTCATTAATAGATGGTAGTAAATTAAACGTGATTCAAGATATTTGCTACTGGTAGTTGTTACTTTACGAAACAACTACACCATCAAGCATGCCAGCGTCTGAGGATGCATTCTATAGATAAGCAATGGAACTCCTTATCGGATGGTAGTAAATCAAATGTGATTCTAGATATTTGCTACTACTAGTTTTTTCTTCAAAATAAAAAATTAACTTAACATAAAATATACAAAATAAATAAAAACTAAGTTCCATATTTTTGAAGTCGGTGCCATCACTGCCGATCAACTTAAACACATATAAAATGTTAAATTATATACCCCCTTTATGAATCTATTTCGCATTTTGAGTACATTAGAAGTTAAAGTTTTAAATTTACATTATAATTACATTATATTATTAATTTGTTTAAGTTGGTCGACAATGCTGGTACCGACTTCAAAAATAAGTGACTTAGTTTTTTTTTTGCCAGTAAAACATTGCATTTATCTATTAGAATAACAGTAATAGAATAAGTAGGTACCTATTTTGTGGTATTTATTTTTAACTTTTCAGTATCTTCTTTTGTGAAGTCGGTGTTTTAAAAGATGTTTTATTTATATCTTGCAAATATAAACTATTACCCCGCAGTGTTATTCTGTTGTTGACGCCTTCGATTCTTTCGTTTAAGTACTATTCATTGTTTCTAAATTTAGAACTTTTTTTGGATTTAGAGATTTTTTAATTTTGGGTCATCACCGTTTGCAACTCCGTCACTAATAAATTTTACATTTGAAAAGACCTCCATATTTCGGCAAAATGAATAGAAGACAAGACGTGACAAAAATCCTTCTGAATAATATTTATTTATTTTATATAGACAATCGTATACGTGGACTAGACTTGCAGATTGGTCGCTGCATCAGCGTATCGGTTGTCAGGTGATTTTTTTTCTTTGAATTTTTGCTTCATTGTATAATGAAATCTCATATTTACTACAGCTGTCGGTAATTTTAAAACTTCAAAAGTCAAGGTAATAGGAGAACTAAGAGTTTTATATTTTAGCTATCAACAAATTGATATTTTAGTAAAGAAATGCAGTGTATTAGAAAAACTCAATAATTCTTTGTCAATTCAGAACGGAAGTTACTTTTACATACTACTTCTCCTTGCGTCTCCTTGAAAAGCATACCAACTGCTAAAATTTTCCAGGATTAAATTTGAATTGTAACAAAAAAAGAAAGTTATACACAAACGTCATGAAAAACATGTTATTTAACTTTTACAATATTTATTTTGTATCGCAAGTTATCGGAGGCATAAGTATATTATAAAGATATTTTTAGACGGTCATTACAAAATAATACCTAAAAAATATTACCTATGTTTTACAAGTTTTGTGCTTTTGAAATAGTGGGTGATCGAGGTGACGTTTTATTTCATTCAAAATACCTGCATTATTTATTTCTGGTTACTATATTTTGATAAAATTGCCTTTACTTTATCAATCAACTCAAATGTAAATTCACTGTATCGAAAACACGATTAAGTCCTGAATAAGGATACGACATGACTTTGCAACAAGAGGGAGCTTTCACAGTATATTTTCTCTCATTTTTTCACATTAAATAAAAATTTCTTAAACAAAGCAGCTTTAAGCAACTTGTAACTCAGTAAATATGCCCAAATTAGTTTCGTTTGAAGAAATTTCAGTGAACATTATCCTAAAATCCCCAAATCGGTTGAGCTAAAATTTTAAATATGTGTTGTTAATTATATTTTCCATTTAGAAATAGTGAAAAAAAAGATTTCATTAAGCTTAGGTCATTTCGAGGAAAAACCAGCAAAGTTCTTGCCATATTTTGTTTCTATTCTATGGCAAATAAATTCTTAAATGTAATTTATGAATAATATTAAAAATTACCACAAAGTTGATTTCATACACATTGATTCAATAGTTTTAGTAAAATTAATATGTTTATAATATTTTCTCATGAAGACATTTGCTCTGAAAGTAAGTTCCTATTCAAAATAGTTTTTATCTTTCTATCAGAACTGTTTTAACCATAGATTAAGAACTTGGTAATATATTAGTTGAACACTGATTTTATTTTGACCTCTGTATAGACAATGTTAGATTGTTATCTAAACAAGTTTTCCAAAGGCACTGAAGAGTGTTTTCCTTTCCTAATAAATTGCTTCTAATTATAATAAATGCAGGAGATATTAGAATTTTGTTGGGGTAAAAAAACGTTAGAAAACCATTGATTTATATTATACAGACATAATATCGTCATAAAAAAACGTGCCAAAATATGTTATCAATTTGTTCGCCTTCACACATACTGAAAATATGTACGCATAAAACGGTATTCGTTCCTCTCGCATCCGAAATATGTCGTATTGCGACGTAGTTTAAATCTAAATTCTCTAAGGTATATTCATCCCTCACGTTCTTCAGACATAATACATCATAATTATATTATTGCGGAAGGGGGTGAGTTTTATTATCGACTAACGCGTCAACCTTGAGTTTTGACAATAAAAGTAACTATATAGCTTTTTGTATGATATAATTTTTTTTATCTAAATTTGCTTTTTAAAAGTGACATTCTTTTCTATCCATTTGCCTGTCCGTACGGGCGTAGATACGTGCAACATGCTACAGGTCGTAACTGAAGACCGTTGTCGATGTGATTTTTTATCGATTAGTTAACTATTAGAATAGAAGCCTGTTGATTCTTATACTAATTTGTTAATTTCGATAAGGCATTTCTTTTCTGCTTGAATGTTATCGGCCTCAGTTTTATGTAGATCTTTA
Organism: Druceiella hillmani; assembly: GCA_039881145.1. Classification (NCBI taxonomy): domain Eukaryota; kingdom Metazoa; phylum Arthropoda; class Insecta; order Lepidoptera; family Hepialidae; genus Druceiella; species Druceiella hillmani. Next base: position 53,782,693 of record JAYKKI010000003.1, read on the forward strand.
CGTCACTTCTCATCGCTGCCTACTGTTTTTAACTTTTAACTTTCCTTTGTTAGGTATACGATCAAAAGCGTAATAGATGAAAAATTTTTCATTGTTTTTCTTTGATCATTAATTATAGTTAACTAATATGAACTCACCTCATTATCTATATGTACAAAATATGGAAAAAAAATATTAATATCAAAATAATACTGATAAAAAAACTAGCAGGTTATATTCAGAAGTTCTAAGCAAAGGGAGAAAGGCAAATCTCAAATAAGACAAATTGGTAATATTGTCGAAAAGCACAGTGAACAATAATAACCAAAAGGACAACGAAAATAATAGAAACCCAAATAAAAAGAACCTATCATAATCACCTGAAGCCTCCAATTCCCCTTCTATTATAAGTCAGTCAACTATAAAAAAGCCACCGAAAAAACGAAACTGCAATATCAATAAATATATTACTAGAAACCAAAACAAAGCTCACTCCACCACTATTGCCAAAACCGCACCGCTACCATCTATACGCTGCTTCAAAAGAAGATATGACGAAACGCTGAGACTTCTCTACGATGTTGGTCATCGTGGGAACGAAAGGTTTAAACCCTTCATTCCACATACTATATTTGTACATACAATTCAAGAACTCTACTGTCTAAGGCATACATGATTATTTTCAAAGAGGGCGGTTTCTAAGATAAACTATGATATAATTGGACTTGCGGAAATAAGATGAATTAATATTTCATATTGGAGGAATATGACGTGGAAGAAATTCTGGACCCATAAAGAAATACTGAAATCTCACTTTCCTTTAAGACTTAAATAGAAAATCCTAGACTCGTACATTCTACCTTGTCTCTCATACGGAAGTCGAACATGGATTCACAACACATACACAAAAAGAAAAATTGAAATGTGTCAAAGATCAATGAAGATGAGCACACCCAATCTTAAAGATAAAAAAACGACGTACTAAAATAATATAAAAAACGAAGGTTATGGACGCTGTATCACGTTGCAAAAAAATAAAGTGGATATAGTCGGTCCATATTCCACGAATAAACAATGCAAAATGGATTAACTCAGTTACTTGATGCAAAATGGATTAAGTCAGTTGAGCTGCTCTTCCCGTGAAAAAAGACGAGATATCCCGCTGGAAAGATGGTCAGATGAAATTAATAAGATTGCTGGAAAGAATTGGAGAACAATGGTAAAAGACAGGAAAAATTGGAGGAAAATGGAGTAAGTCTACATTCGTCCCTACTAGTTAATTTTTCTTTTTAATCTAATTATTGAACAAGTACGTGAACTAATTCTTATTTGTGTAGTGAAACTTGTTTAAACTACGTGTATGTGATTATTTTCGTTCTACCAACGATTTTATACGCATAAATTTAAATTGCACAAATTATTTGTACACTGTGAATTTGAAATTGATCGCATCATGTCCTCGGTACTAGAACAAACATTTATTTGTATGTACTTTTAATTTGTTTTAATTACTAATATAATAGCCCACCTGAAGATGTTGTAATACAACGAAACCTAGGTCGTGGTAAAAAACTTAAAGAAAGTTTCATTTAATTGTTAATAATGAATTTCTACAAATTTAACGCCAAATATATTCAACTAATAAATAATTTATGTCAAAATTAATTTTAAGAATTAAATTTACAATTTGCTTTTGTAGTCGTAAATTCAAATGATGAATTTGCATAAACTTATGTATAAAAATAACTTATTAAGTGATTTAATAAAACGTTAAATTAAGTCCAAAAAGAAAATATTGTATACATTCAAAACGCGAATTAACATAAACCATATTAATAATTAAAGAAAGAAGGAAGACAAACGTGTAGCCCCCAAATTATTTTCTATACAAATAAATCGATTAATTTATTTGAAATATTTCAAAATATAAATCAGTACATGTAATAGATATTTCAAAGACTACAGATGATAAATATTAATGATTATAGATCAATATAACTACATCTTGTTGCAAAATAATGAGCCATGTAGTAAATAAAAAGATTAATAAATAACAATATAGCGTTCATTATAGCGTATAAATCCGTGTAAACAAGGTACAATGAGAAGAAATGTCTGGTACGTGATTGCAAAAGCCGAACTCATATCTATTATATGTTACACCCAAATCAGTTATTACCACCTGACGATGCCACAAGTCTGTTCCAATATAATAATTATAATTCAACTCTGACCATTTATTTAAGTTAAACTTTAATCCGCTTGCTTTGTTTCATTTAACACAGCACCTAAATCACTTTCTAAGCGCCGACAATTAGTGACGTGCAAGTGACGTGCGACATTCCGGTATAAAGATTAAAGAGGTCAAAAAACGTAAGCTAAAGGACATCCTTAATCACGCTGGTAAGCAAAATTAGTAAGATAAGGATAAATGTCTCCCAAAATCTGAACCTTAGTTCACTGTATAAAATATAAATTTCACTGGTAATTATTAAATCTGACACATTAAAGTCTATCCGCTAAATGGTGAGAGAATAAATAAATTGTATTGTTAAAAGCTCCCGCCTTTGAGTTATATTAGAAGAATATAATTGTAAATAAATTCGAAAGCTTCCCGATAATACCTGTATATTTACATGCAGATACCTTTTCCTAGCTACTCATTTCCTTTAAGCTCATTATTTTAGCATATACTTTGCGAACTAAAAATCAGATACTTGTAATTTTGAAAACATTGCTTTTTTAGGGTTTCGTATCACAAATGGAAAAAGGAAACCTTTACAGAAACACTTCGTTGTCATTGTATCGGTCTGTCAAGATCCTTTTTCTCAGGAAGAGATATCAACTTAAAATTAATTTCAAAGATTTAAGTTTACAGTCTTTTGGAGCTGCAAAAAAATTAGGCTTTTAAGTCATCGTAATCTATAAGAACTCAAAAAATACGGCCATTTACGTTGCATACTTTGACACTCGCAAATAAATCATAACCGATAACGTACGTCCAGTTAAACTAGAATTATAAAGTACAGTAGGTTTCACAGCACAAGAAAAGTAAAAAATTCAAAAACCGTCAATTTATAGTTATATCGTATAGAAAAAATTAAATTAAAAAGTGTGAAAGATATAGCAGCAATATATTTTCGTTCTGGAAAATTAAAATTATGCAAATAGTTTAATGATATTACGTATCATTAAATTTTCATAAATGTCTAAATGTGTACGGAACCCTCGTAGTACGAGTTCCCCTAGTGCTTGATATTTTTTTTAAATATTGATAGACTTGTTATTTAAAGAAACTTGAGTTCAAGATTTAGAATATTTGGTGTATTACGGTGAATTTAAATATAATCGCAACTAAATCTCAAGGCCATTATCTCTTATAAAATTTAGTCCCGTTCCACAAAATATATTATTAAAGTCGTATTTAATCCGAAGAAATCTTCATTGGTTAAGCTAATATTCTCTAAAACAATCTCCTAAGCAAACTTTATTATTCGAGTTACAGAAATTCTTTGCTAATAACTAATATAGATACCGTGCTAAAATATTTGATTACTTACAATTACTAACTTTAACCAACGATTAGGAGTATCATTATACTAATGGGGAAACTTCCAGCTTAGCATCCCTTTTCAAATAGAAAATCATGTCAAAGCTCATAGAGTATGAACTTTAAACGATTTCACAATATGTAAACTGAGTTAATTATTTAAGTTCAACTGTGTCAGGAATTCGTAATAAACAATAATGTGATTATTAAATTCATAAGCAGAGCTGCTAAAATATTTTTGTATTATTGAAATTTGATAAGTTGTCCAGGATGCAATTATTATATAGACTTAAAGGAAATATCACACAATATAATGAGTTCTTCCATTATCCATAACATTATTTTTATTACATTATGATATTTTACAGATACGGTAAATACAAAAGAAAAACAAATACTACAATTAGTCGTTCGAATAGGACCAGGTCATAAATACGAATACGAGATTTGTTTGCTAACAAAAAGTTTACCGAAAATAGATAGAGAAGAGAGTGCAAGTCTCAGTATTTTATAGGTCCTGGATTTTTTGTAACTTTATATTATATTATCGTAAAGCTTACCAAGCAGGTATATTAAAAATGAAAAAAGTCGAAAAACCAAACATTTTAGTTTATAACGTAATAATTCAATACCCAATAATAAATTAATAATTTTTTTCCTTATTACAAGAGTTTAGGTTGATGCGAATAAAATACAAGATTGTAGGTCAATGAGAATAAAAGAAATGACCCAAAATTAATGAAAATTAAATACAAATTATAAGTTTATGCAAATAAAATACAAGATTACTTTTTAATTGGGTAATATGCAGATTCTACGGTAATGAGAATAAAATACAATATTCTAGGTTAACGGAAATAATATATAAGGTTTTAAGTTAACGGGTATAAAATACCAAATCCTAAGTCAGTGAGAACAAAATAATAGATTCTAGTTTAATGTGAACAAAATAGAGATTCTAGGTTAATGAAAATAAAATACAATATTCTAGGTTAATGGGAATGAAATACAGATTCTAGGTTAATGGGAATAAAATAAAAGATTATATTTGTGTGATGAGTGAATCAGTAAAAAAGTACGTGATATTCGAAAGGCGGTGTCTTTTTATTGCACAGAGTAAGAAGTTGGTTTGATGGGACTATGAATATATTTGATATCAATTTCGAATAGATAACTTTTGCTGTTCCTTAAAAAAAGAGTCTTGACAGATAGAAAAACTCTCACAATAATCCTATGAGTGTTCCGTTTTTTTTCATTATGAAGGAAACTCAAAGTGATGAGGAAACTTAAAGTGTCGAAACTCTAAGTGATGAGACATTTTCAAATATAAATTCAGAAACATAAATAAATTTCTTACTACTTTTTCCGATAAGTATCGTGCAAATCAATAATACAGTTGCATACGCACATGCATACGTAATGTACACGCACATAAATACGCAATGTGTAAACGCATATGCACACGCATATACGCATACACACGTAAGCTTACACAGGGACATGCCCCGACAATTATATATATATACATATACATATACACATACATATATATATATATATATATATATATAGATATATATATATATATATATGTATATATATATATATATATATATATATGTATATATATATGTATATATTATATCGCAGACTCTTGCGACAATAATATTACATTATCTCCGTTGCTAAGATTCTTATTGCAGAACATGTACATTTATGCGTCATACCTAAAAATTCACACCAGAAAAGCTTTTATCACTCCTTTCTTTCTGTTTTTAAATCAAAGAACACTTATAGAAAAGAATGTATTTGATATTAACAATATATAGGCTAGTCACAAAAAATCAGGAAAAAAATGTATTGGAAAAGTGTTTTTATCACTGAAAAACAGTTGCTATAATTCGAATTTCAATGGTTTTTCTCGAAACTTAAATCACGTTTTTAAATTTTCTTGATATTTCAGGTTTTGTATCTCAAAAAGTAAATAAAGCCCTTATATGAGAGTCTATGTATCTGTCGCTCAAAGCCATTAAATTTATCTCCATAGAAAATACCAAAAAATGTATATAGATATTTGAGAGGCAATAACAATAAAGTTGATATATAATCATGAAATTTGGCAAGAAGCAAGGTCTCAGAACACAAGTAACGGAAAACAATCCGAAAATTGTTAATTTGTGGTAAAACACAAACAACAAATTTTTTTTTAAATATGGGCTTATGAAAGATATAGCAGTCATTGTATTTTCGTCGTAAAATATCAAAACTTTCTAAATGGCTTAATAGGAATATCAAGTACCATTTAATTTTAATAAACCTAAATATTTACGGTACACTCGTAGTGCGAGTTTCATGCGTGTTTGGCAGGTTTTTTTTCTTTTAATTTTCCATTATCATGTGATTTTAAGAAGCTAGGCAATAAGAATAGGAATGCCGAATATACGGTCGCTCTTTAAAAATACCTTCCCCTTCCATCTTAAAAAAGGTTGAGGTCAAATTTTATGGCAAAAATAGCGTTACTAGGAATTAGCCTAAAATTTGCCCTAAAATTATAGCGACGTTTTTAAATTTCATAGTTTTATAGATATAAAAGATATTTTTACGACTGTGGCAGATAATAGGCAACATGTTTTTATAGTGAAAATTGCATTAATAGTTGGTAAATTGCGTCAACAGAAATACAATATATCCTTAAATATTTATAAGTGCAAAAGTGTGCAGGGATTCGGTTTGATTCTACTTATGCCTAATAGATAATAGGTTTATTTTAAAATGTTAATTAAACTGAAAAAGTATAATAAACGATTTATCGCATAAACATAATTTGTGTGGAAAAATTTATTATGTGGATTTTTATTATATAAACCGTGAAAGGTCTGCACAACTGCCCAAAACATGGTTTAATATTTGTTTACTTTTAATTAAATAAAACCAATTTGCTTTCCTCTTTTCTTTCTCTAGAAAATATATAAAGTACGTAATTCTTGTGTTGAGATAAAACCCTGAATTATAATTTCTAGAAATTTGCCTTTTAGTGACATTTATGGTGTAGTCAATACTCTACCACTTTCAATTTTATGTTATCTATTATTTATGTAGGTAAAATACATCTCTGACATATAATGGAACCTTTTTTTTAAGAATATCCTTCTTCCACGTCACATTACATTTACATTAACATCTCAGACGGCAAGAAAATTCGGCCAAGTAAAACTTTTTTCGCCCTTTCGTACGAACATTTCCAAATAAACGAATATTGCTTTTACCAAAGTAAATTTGGGAAATAGTTTTCTCTAGGGCAAAGGCGGAGAATGACATAATAATGATATTGTTTAGGTAAAGCTACATGGAGGCTAACTTTGCTGACCACTGACAAAGAAGAGGGTTGAATTTAGTATTATTCCCACGATACTTTAAGGCTTATGTCACTTTAGCAGAACAATTTTCATTAGGATCAATGTTAGCAAATGTGTCTTGTAAAACATTAGGACATATGTTACACTATTTTTTACAGCATACAAAGTTAATATATTAAATTTTCAATTCATAAAATTATATTTAAAGAACGATTCATAATAATTGGATATTTACTACATAAAAATTATTTACTTAATGATAAAAGTCTACACATTTTTAAGAACAAAAGTTCGATGGTTTTTCATTCTTAAAATTTCAGTATTTCTGTATTCGAAAAAGGTGAAGTTAAAATATTTCAGTACCACATGCATCCGTCGAAGACGGTTGATTTTATTGTCCTAATGATTTATTGCAATTGATTTTATTGTGCAAGGAAAACAGGTTTACAAATCTTTATCCTTAAAAGTATTTTATGAAAATACCTATTCAAACTCTTACTTATTTCATGTTTAGGTTAATATTCTACAATAAATATGTTTATGATATCATAACTAAGCCAAGAAAGAAACGGATTATATAAAGTTGGAAAACAATGGCTTGGCGCGTGTAACACTCGCGCCACGATGGTTCCTTCCATAAACACAAATATACATGAAGTTGTATTTTTTATTTAATTATCATGGTTTAGGTGAAATAGAGTATCGTGATAACCAATACAACTTGCGTTTACATTACTCATAACTTAGAAATTGTTTTGAACTTAATATCAGGTGTTTGTAAATTATACAGCATATTTTTAATAGGAATAAAGAATTCCAGGTGTTTGGTGCTAAAAATGTTACCTAAACTAAGCAACTAATTGAAAAAAAAATTAGAAATATGTCCGTACGACGGAATTGGAAGATATTTTTTTTTAAATTAAATGAAACTGCGTAATGTAGTATTATTTCTACTTTCTTTAAGTTCTTTACCACGACCTCGACCTAGCAAAGATCAAAGATATTTGCTAATAGTCCACCTGAAGATGTAATACAACGAAACCTAGGTCGTGGTAAAGAACTTAAAGAAAGTAGAAATAATACTACATCACGTAGTTTCATTTAATCGTGAATAATGAATTTCTACAAAATTAATGCCAAATATATTCAAGATTTTTTTTATTTAAAGAAATATTATTTAGTTATTTCCAGTAATTTTCTCTAATACAAAATATTTTGGTTGATGTAAAGAATAATTTGGTGCCTTCCTCCCCCCCCCCCCCCGTACAGTATGTTCGCATACTCAGAATTAAACTGTACAACGTTTTATATTAAATATTTAGTATTGAATCAAAGCATCAAGTAATAGGTCCAAATTTGAAGTTAACACATAAGTAGCATATAGGCAAACGATTTAACGAACAGTCTAGCGATAGCAATAGTTAGTTAGATTCTTACAGTAAAGTATTCTAAGAAATTAAAATAAAATTAATTTAGTAATTTAAGACCTAGGTACTTTTTACGTACATTAAAAGATGGAGGATCAAATTAAGAACATTATTCGGTTTTTGAACTGAATTATTACAGGTTATCCCTATAAAACTCATTTCAAATTAAATTAATGAATTTAAATATTAATCTTAATTAAATGTTTTCTTAATCAAATTAGTTATAAACATAGAACTATGATATTAAAAATCAGTTTGGTTAGTCATACAGTACATAAATTGTATGAATTGTCATTCGTTTATCAAAGTATTGTGTTTTAAAACATAAAAAAACAGAACCAAATTTTATATTTGGGGGTGAATACAAAAAACGAACATGTGTATGTTTTTATTTATTTCTATTATCGCATACCTATAAAATTCTTTATGGAAATTAGCCTGTACTTATTTGAGGCTTCTCCCATCGCAGTATACATATATATATATATATATATATATATATATATATATATATATATATATATATATATATATATATGTATATATATGCATTTTCACACATGACATTTGAATTTCATGTGGGAAAATTCATAAGAAATTTATGTGTATTACATTTTTTTCTTTAATACAATAAGTTTAAACATTTTTTTATTTTGCCCTGTACATTAAAAGTTCATACTCGTATCACTTTCACACATTTTTACTTTTTCTGATAAAGCTGAAATATCCAATAATCTTAAATTCATGTGCGCTTTATAACCGAATATAGAAAATAAATATGTTTTAACATATTATTTCAATAACTATAATCAGTAACTTTTTGAGTTAAGAATACGAAATAAATTTAGTATAGTTTTCAAACGCGAGAACATGCGAGCAGTTTGCGTCGTTATGAAGTTTTACCATGAATGAAACATATAATACATACGATTATACCGGCCAAATATTCCGTTGAGGAAAGGATAACGAGGGTAAGAGCACCTAAACGAGACTGATTTTGTCGCTAAACACATAAGCGGATGAAGACTTTGATTACTATTGTTCACGTAGTTGAAGGCTAAAAGTGATTAAGCTGACTGATCGCGTAGCTATTAGTTGTGAACCATTTGTCGTTTCGTAGTTAATAGGTAATTAAAGAAATATAGTTTATATCGTTATAAACATTTTTATCGCATAACGTAAATGTAAATAAGATAAATATTCCGAACTAATTATCCTATAAATTTTCTTACTTTATAACAATCCTTCTAAAGTAATAAATAACCTCAGCCGTGAATAATGATTTTCAGAGTAAAGTATCTAGTACCCATAAAGCTTGATGCATTGTTTTTAATTTTAGTTGGTACTTAGTTAATACTTTATAATTTCCACGTTACATACCTGAACACCGGGTGGTGTAGGAAACATTTGATTTTTATTTATTTAGAGTTAAGACCCAACTAATATGTAAATTTTTCTATTACGTAAATTAAGTTACATAACTTAAATCGTAACTTTATGTTTTATCCATTTTAATGTCTAATTATAAAATTTTCTAGCCATCTGTGGTGTCTAGAAATTGTTGTGGTTTTTTCAATTGAGAATAAAGAATTTCACAATCGCAATTTAAACTAATTATCAAACTATTCCATTGACCAGACAATAACAAGCAAAACGCCTAAATTCATTAATCTTTACTGCGAAATATACATTTTAAATATTAAAATATATGATGTTTCTTTATATATTTTTTTATCGGTAAAAGTAGTTTTTTATCGGTTATGTAAAAATTCATTTCTATAATAAGAACATGGATTAAGAAAATCATACTGACTAATAGTATGAACAATGCAAAAATCACTAAGTCTTAATTTTTAATTATCAAATACGCAGTTCATTTCCATGGAATATCACATAAATGTTTTCAGTGTTATGGAGATGACGTTAAATTATTTTCTCGTATTTCTAAACATAAATTAAATTAAATTCTGAATTACTTTTTTAAATACTTGAACGATTTTTTCTTTTGGATGAAAGCGTAAACGTAATTACATTGGAATATAAAAATTACGACAGAAAATTAGATTTGCTAAATCACGTCGACGTTCTATGCATACTTATCTAAATATATTATTTCTAAAAGGTGTTTTGTGGTCGAACGGCTCGATCTCTTTAACTACTGCACCAAACAAAATAAAAAAAATACCCACTTAAAGCTTATGTTTTCTACTTTGGGCTAAAAATATAAAAAAATTGGAAAAAAATCTTTTTGTTAATAAAAAAATTAATTTTTATAACAATTGGCATGAGCGCCATCTGTGGGCGACACATCAAATATCTTAGCCAAATTGTATACTTGGAACACGCTAGATGGCGATATAGTGCGAAGACTTCGCACGGGTCAGCTAGCAAAATCATATTTTATTCTATTTTTTTAAATTCTGGCCATATCAAAATGCTTAGTAATTTCCCATACTAAGATCTAATATTTTCACAAGGAAATATTTATTGCTTGCCTATAATTTCCAAACTTTTTCATACAGACAAAACTTCAGGTCAAACAAATTCTATTTATAAAGTATTGATAATACCGTGAAAAGGTTACTTGAACGTCAAACAGTTGAAATATAATAGGAATTGAACTGATCTATAGCGTTAGATAAATTAAATCTATACACAAAATGACATCACTATTGCAATGAGTTGGAGTCTTTTAAAGCAATTAGACAAAAGTAATTTATTAAAAGCACCTTCTAGTAACGAACCGCTAATTTGGAAAAAGAATTGCCCTAACATATCGATAATATGAATTTGTTGGCTACGTTTAAATCATCAAAGCCATATGGTATTAACGTAAAGAGAAAATTTTAAGAAAATCTGAGCTCTTAACTTTTCAGTATCACTCCGTACCGCTATAGATTCGTGCAGCTCGTAACGACGAGGATATTAAACTTTACGTTTTCTTTCAACTTTAATGTTGTCTATAAATGTTAAACCGAAGAATAAATGGGTGGATAAAAGATAAAGTTCATTGCTTTGAGCAAAGAGATTCTATGTATTATTTTATATAGAGTTAAGGATGTCAAAACTGTCCAAGATTTTGGTGAAAAAAAATAATAAATTAGAAAATGGAATGTGAACATGTACATTTTTGTATTTACCTCTGAATTTTTCCAATCTTTGCCATTTGTTATATCAACTGAAAAATATTTAATTAATATTTTGATGTCGCCTTTTTTGAGATATAATTAATTATTCATTTTTCCGCATTATCTATGTAGAAGCCTTTATGACCAAACCATAGCTATTATCTGTTCAACTATCATATCTGTTCTAGCTTTCCTATTCTTTCAATGCTTTATCTTGTAAAATAATTTTCTGAGTGAGTACAATCGATTTATCGAATATTTACAATCGATTAATCATATTTTGGCAACAAAATGTTAATAATTTGCAGTCTTATTTCGCCTTAACATAATTAAAAACTCAATCAAGATTCATAAATTACCAATTTTTAACCATGTTAACTTATTTTATGCTTTTTAACATAGTTATGTCCTTATTAGAATAAATGTGGTAATTGTGTGTTAATTTTTACTGTTGAAATGTTATTATAAAGGATGTAATAAATTTCCTACGTTTACATTTTTTGTTTTTTTTTCTTTTTTCTGTTTGATTCGAGAAATTGTGACAATGGTTATCTATTTTAAGTAAATACTAATGGGTGTGTAATAGATACAATTGTACCGTTCTCTTCATTATACCTGTCACTTTGTGTACAGTTTAATCCATTTGCAGATTGAGTTATTAAGGAGTTTTCCTGTAATTGATTATTGTATCAGATTTGTTATAAATATTACCAATAGCATTTTCATTAACTTCAGTACAGATGTAGGACGAAATACGTATGTTATTTCTGAAGGTTATTTTGGGCAGAGTGCCGTTGAAATACGTTTCTGTAAAAATTTTAAATTTTCTTTTGCTTCGAGTCCCAACTTAGGGAATGACTTTTCAGAAACAGTTGAGAATATCCATAAAGTTTCTTAACATTTTCAATTCAACTTGAGACATCAATCACCTGTGTTACTACTAAATATATTTTTTGTTACGGCATAAGCGATTCTCTGTTTTTTTGGAAATTAATTACGTCATTAGATATGAACTCTGGCCGTCGTGCTTAGTTTGTTACCATAGAAGAGAACGAGAACCTAGAAAAAGCGATTTCTGCCTTCCTCTCGTACATCGTGATATGGCGCATTAGGAGCTTTCTCATTTCCGTGAAGAGGAAATTTTCACCGCAAGCTTTCTCTGGTCGACGCTAGTCTAATACATTAATGTCCGCGCTGATGGACTGTGCACATCCTTTTGATACTCAATTGCCGGTCATTTTGTCTTTGACTATGTTAGAAAAAAGCAAATGAAAGGAAGCAGAAATGAGTATTGTCGTGCCTTTTTTTACAGATGGTGTATTAAACAGAATAGTATTTATATTTTTCATTAGAAGCCTGTGTAGCTACTTGAAAATTCTATGAGACACTTCTCTATTTTAGTTACTTTATTCAAAATGACGTCTGTTCATATATCATAATCCAATTATAATATTTAATTGCTCAACACAAAGTCCAAAGTCGTCATATTTATGTTATTTTTTCGGAAATTCCCGCAAAAATAAATAAACAAAGCAGGCAAGATGTGCTTATCCTTTTTAAAAATGTATTATTATTTTTTGTCAGTTAGAATATAAAGTATTTGTATTTTCGGGTTCATAAACCAACTATCGTTGAGATACTATACGCTATTAGGTACATCATTCTCCCTCGTTTTGACCAGTGCAATTCATTATACATCGTTTCCTTTTCTAGTCTTTCATTGCCTTACATTTAAAAATAATTTTCGTAATGAGTACTATCAGTTTCTTATATATTTACTTTTCATATGTTTTGCAATGGAGCATTGCAAAAAATATGAAAAGTATGTTCACCTTCCAACATTTAAAAACTACATCACGATTTTTAAATGATGATTTTCAAATCATGTTTAACATATTTTTATTAAAGTTCTGTCCTTTTTCTAATAAATATGGTAAATGTGTTCTAATTTTTCCTGGTATTCTTTTATTATGGATGAATCAATAAATTTTACAATTTTAGATTTTTTTATTTTTTTCTTTTTTCTGTTCGATCCAACGTATTGTGACAATGGCTATATATTTTAAGTAAATGCCACTTTGTTCACATTTGATTTATTTGCAAGCTGAGTTACTAAGAAGATTTTCTTCTATTATTGATTAATATGAAAGGTTTGTTGTAAATATTACCAATAACAATTTCATTAACCGAGTACAGGTGCAACAAAGAATACGTACGTTATTCATGTCAGTGATTCTGTGCTAATAACTATTGAAATATGTCTCTGTAAAACATTTAATTTGCTCTTCGTTCGAGTCGCAACTTATACACAGATTTTTCAGAAAGAGTTGAGAATTTCCATAATATTTCCCAACATTTTCTATTCAACTTGAACACCAATCATCGATGTATCCAATAGATACATTTTCCTTACATTTTCCGATACATTTTACATAAATGCTTATACCATCCTTTTTTTTTTAATTAACTAAATCATTGGATATGAACTCTGCCCACCGTACTTATTCTGTAACCGTCAGAGGATAAGTACCTAGAAAAAACTATTTCTGTCTTCGTCTCGTATACCGTGCAATAGCGTTTTACGGACTTTCTCATTTCCGTTGAGAGGAAATTTTCACCGCAAGCTTTCTGGACTCTACGTTAGTCCAATACATTAATGTTCGCACAAATGGACCGTGCACTTTCTTTTGATGCTCATACGCCGGTCATCTTGTCATTGGCCATGTTAGAAAAAAGCTAATGAAAGGAAACAGACATGAGTATTGCCGTGTTCTTTTTACAGATAGCGACACACAATGGTCTTTGTATTTTTCATTAGAACCTGTGTATCTACTTGCAAATTCCGTGAAACACATTCCTCCATTTAAGAGTTATTTTCTCCATCATAACTCCATTTAAGAGTTATTTTCTTCAATATGACGTCTGTTTATATATCCTAATTCAATTATAATATTTACTCGCTTAATGCAAAGTCCAAAGTCGTCAATGAAAAGCTTTAATATTTATGTTATGGAATTTCAACAAAAATATTTAAACTAAGTATCGGGAATATAAAATATTGGTATTTTCGGGTTCATAAACACCTTGTCTTTGAAGTGCTATACGCTCTATGGTATATCACGCTCCCTCGGTTTTGACAAGCGCAATTTATTATATCTGTTTTCCTTTTCTAGTTTTTCAATGCCTTACAATGGAATAATTTTCCTAATGAGCGTTCCGTCTTTTTCTAATAAATATAGTAAATGTGTATTTTGTTTTAAAAAAAGGCGGCAGATATAAAAAATATTAAATACCAGATTTCAGCTAGGTCGATTTATTTATATATATATATATATATTAGCCTATCAGATACACGAATAAACAATTGCACGCGAGCTCGCATATAAGCGCGCTCGCACGCACGTACTCATACATGCAAGCGTTCACACTAGTTTGCATATGCGCAGACACGCGCGTGCTTATTGGATGAAGAAAACTATGCACATGTGCATATTCTTTTTCTTTTATGCACACAAGTCATACACACACACAAACACGCATACAAAGCGCAAGCGCATGTGCACATTCAAACACGCCTACCCGTTCTAATGTCACTCACAAATATATTTTTTTTTTATTTCTGTGTTTTTAAATTCTGTCAGTGTAATATAATTTTCATTAAAACTTTGAGTTCAAATTGTTTAATAATGGAGATATTTTTTGACACTTTTCGTCGCACGAAAGTTAAGATAATGGTTGTTAAAGAAAATAAATATTTCTTGCTATTTTACAACACTTAATATGAAAAAAAACAATTAAAGTTGACGAGGACTTCCATGGACTTTTGTTCTTCTTTAATCAAGCTTGAAGAAATACCCAAAGACAAATTTTATTAGTAATTAATAAAACCAGCATTTGATAAGTTTTTCAGATTAAGCACAAATACACAGTATATTTGTTTTATAAATGTTTATTAGTGTGCATTATGTTCAAAGTATGCTAATATACGTGCTTAATTTGTTTGAAGTTGTACTTCTTTAGGCGCGGTATGAAAAAATTACGAGAGTGGAATTTTACGATACGCGCATGCACACGCACGATGCAACAAAAATCGACAGGATGGAGTTGGTCATCCAAGATAGCTATTAAAGTATTTTTAAATACATATCACGTGTTTTATATTCATGCAAATCTAAATTACATTTTTGCTTTTAAGTAATATTTCTTTGGAATTTAAATTTAATGGTGGTCCATATAATAAAAAAAAATTAATTTTGTGAATATTCATGATAGAAATTATGTTTTGCTATGTAATTATTTGCCTTATAAATTATAAATCATTACTTTATCTTTTATTAAGTAATTAAAATTAATAAACTACAATACATTTTCAGCATACTCATTTATTTTTTTTGTTAATTATACTTGAATTAAATTGTTCTAAAGTTAATTTAAATTTTATATAGCAGATATAAGATAACAACAAAATATTTTATTATTACAAGTACATGGTTTGATTGTATATATTTATTCATTTATTGCGAATATTATATACACTAATTGGCTAATCATTTAATTAAAATTATTCAGAATCTCACTACAAGTAGAAAATATTTATTTAATTTGTTTTCTTAATGAGCAAGTTAAACCAGATTTTCGAGTACGTCAAAATGACAACACTATAACAGTAATTTGATACTCCCAATAAATCACTCACTTATAATAATTACATATTTACTTTAATTTTTTACTTTTAAATGAGAGTTCATAAAACGATATTTAAAGGAAATGATGAAAGACACGAGAGAATAGAACGGATCATAAAATTTCCACAGAATTCTCAAGCCGTCGGCTTTCAAAAGTTTCCTCGCTACTGTTTCATATAATTATAAATGTTTAACTGAGAAGAAGAACATTTCCAAGTAAACACGCCACGGAATGACATTTACCTTAAAAGCCACGACAGCGAGGCCAATACGTCCATGAAGCGAAAGCTTCGGGAAACTTTAACAACTCATCATGGTAAAAACGCCTTTGTAGAAAAAATTTCGTTGTACTATTCTGGAAATATTTGTTGGCTCTAACTTGGTATATAGTAATGTAGTAGTACAGTAGATATTAAAGGGGAAGAATATTTTGATATTACTTCTATTAAACAGAAACCAATCTATTTAGGACTTTCTAAATTTACGATTATAATATATATATATATATATATATATATATATATATATATATATATATATATATATATATATACATATATATATACATATATATATATATATATATATGTATATGTATATATATATGTATATATGTATATATATATATATATATATATATATATGTGTGTGTGTGTTCGTAAGAAATGATGGTTTGAACATAGTATCTTTAGTAACATCAATACCTCTCAGATTCTAGTACATCGTTCTAGTACATCGTTCTGGTTCATGCGAAGCCTTTAAAGGAAATTTACCAAAAAAAGGTTGGTAGAATTATTCGCGATACGTTTCCTTTTTCATTCTACCATTTTTATAATTCTTTACATATTATTTTATTAATTTTTGTCGAGCTAGTCTCTTCTAACCGTACGCAAAAAGAGCTTATTGGAAAGTACTAACGAATTAGTCGAGAGTTAATGTTATCAAATATTACAGTCTTATATTATTATATTAAATAAATTACAAAGTATTGTGAACGAGTGGTCCGGTTGAAGACCACAAAGTTTAATTTTTTTTTACATTTTGACCTAAAAATTTATTTTAATGCTTTCATTGAATAAGGTACCTGAACTTCTAAAACTATTTCATGAGAGAAATGTCGGCATTCAAAAAATCGAAGGAGTATTGATAACATAAAGAATATTGTGACCATAGGAATTATTTAAAAAAGTTGTAATTATATTTATGTGTCTATATTTAGATTTTCTGTACTATAACGACGCGTGTAATCGTGTGAGCGTATGAGCTTGCACAAGTGCGCGTGTGCTCGTATGCGTATTCAGGTGTGCGTGTGCATGTTTGTGTATGTGGGTAAGCGTGTGTGTGCGTGGGCGTGTTTTTGTGTACGTCTGCATGTGCGTATCCGTGTACGTGTGAATGCGCGAGCACATGCTCATTTGTGCGTGTGCGTGTCCCGGTGCGTATGCATATATGTGTGTGTTCGTGTATGTGTGCGTGTCCGTGTCATGTGCGTGCGTGTGCGTAGTGTGTGTGAACGCGTACGTGTGCGCGTGCGAGAGAGCGCGCGTGCGCCCGCTTGTGTGTGTGCGTGTATGTACGTGCTTGTGTGTGAGTGGGTGTGCGTCCGTCCGTGCGTGGGTGTGCGTCCGTGCGTGCGTGCATGAAATATATTTCTTGTTTTATAGAAGTGTTTGAACACCGGCAACTACATTCAATAACTAAAATTGTAGCTATTTAAAAGGGCACGTAATAAAACTCTTGTCAATTTAAAAGCAACAACAAATTACAGAGACACACTTTTATTTTAGAGATTCCCTTATCAAACGTCAAACAAGAATTCAAATACTAAATGTAGAAAAATGTATTTATCTACTAGATACGTAAAGCTCGGCGTATATGTCAGCTTATTTAGCTTAACAATGAACATGCGAATATTTTATATATTCTTCATATTCTACTCATTCTGAATACTACACACTGCACCTGAAGGGTGAAAATGGAAAGAAATAAAAGATTCGAAATCAGACTATTGCTACAATATCACTAATGCGTATTTTCCGTTAAAGACAATTTTTTTTAATAAAAATTAATTTTTTGGATAAAAAAGGAAATATTTATAAGACTTTACTAAATTATTAAAAAAGATTACAAGTACTCACTAAATATCTTAAAATGTATTTATAAATAGTCTTTTGGTGGCAAATTTTCTCAACCTCAATATTTATATAAATTTTTTTAAGTTGTTTTGAAATTTTCAATTTATTGAACAAATATTTTTAAAGACAAAAAGGATATCGAAGAAGAGTTTTGCCTCACCAATAATTTCTATCTTTATTTAAAATAAAATGCTCATATCAGTTTATCTACTTATATTTTATCATCACATAATTTATTTATTTGCTAACATCACTAATATATTTTGAAATATCAATAGCATATACTAGTTGGGCAACAAGTTGGCCATAATTTTACCTGACTAGAATAAAAGACCATTCCATTTTAGTGGTGGCTCAGTGTTTTCAATCCAAAGCTCAGTCGAAACGATTTCATCAACTTAGATGACACAAATTTGAAGTCAATAAATATTCTTTCATTTAGTTATGTGTCGCATACTTCACGAGTATCTGTAAAATTCCTACATAAATAATTTGTTACAGTTGAAGAAGTCCCAGGTGCCCTGACTTAGCACTGAGAAACTCCAAAACCTTAAGTTATATCTAAAGCTTTTAAGTTCAAAACGTGGAAAGTGTAAAAAATTTAAATCAAACACGACAACACCACTACATTAATGATTACGCACGAACGTTAAAACGGAAGAGCATAAATGAATAAACGAGCAAACGGCAGCAGAGCTTTTAATTTTTCACTGCCTATTTACCTTATTGCTGGGCTACTATGTAATCTGATAACGACCAACGTATTAGACTTTACATGTTCTTCCGGTTTTGAAAGTAATCCTTATATGTTAAAGTGAACGTAAAATGTTTAATAATAGGAGTTTTCAAGTTGTGATTTACAAGGTTTTCACTCATTGTTAGCTAAACTGTTACTTCACATACCCATTTTTTTGTAATTAAGGATAACCTTTAGTTTATATTTTATTTTTATTATCTATGCCGTTATAAAACTCTAACAGAGACGAATCTGTACATAGAAGATATTTAAAAAAACTGGTTTTCTGAACCTAAAAAGCCTTTTTTAGAATTCTTATCTACCTGTTTTCTGCTGTCCTTCTGTTTTCTATTTACTTGTTTGTTTGTTTTAGTATCATGTAAAACTAAAACTAAACTAATTTAACTTGGATTAAATTATGACGAGCAAAAAAATCAATACTATTAATAGCAGAGAAGTTATTTTTTTAAGACTAGTAACTCAGGCAATAGTACCTATTGTGTAATCACAACTGGTTGATAGAAATGGTAAGTGCAACGATTCAGTAATACGTCTTTTTCGTCGTCGAAACGTTTTTTGTAATAAAATAAATTTTATATTTGGTAAGGAAAGATTAACATAGATCGGATTTAGTAATTTCACATGGGGTTGTATTCGGTTAAGTCAGTTTAGGCCAATTCAGATTTAGATTGGCTTATTATAGATTAGAATGAGTTAGGTTGATATTGAATATATTTGGCGTTAATTTTGTAGAAATTCATTATTCTCAATTAAATGAAACTACGTGATGTAGTATTATTTCTACTTTCTTTAAGTTCTTTACCATGACCTAGGTTTTGTTTTATTACAACATCTTCAGGTGGGCTATTAGCAAAGATCTTTGCTAATAGCCCACCTGAAGATGTTGTATTTCAATAAAACCTAGATCGTGGTAAAGAACTTAAAGAAAGTAGAAGTAATACTACATCATGTAATTTCATTTAATTGTGAGTTAGGTTGAGTTAACACAACTAACTCGTAATTATCAATCACGATAATATTTCGAACATGTTATTTTACAAACCATATTATATGCGTCCATGAAGAGTGGAGTTTGTACCAAAGAAAATAGCACCTCATCTACTTCTTCTTTTCCAACTCTCCCGCTTAACATGCATAACGTGTCTCTAAAAGTTATTATTATTTTTATTACGATCAGTGGCAGCTTTGAGATTAAAACATGATTACTGCAGGAAAATTTCTGAAAAGATATGTGTGAGCAAAGCAGCGGGCAAAAGTTAATATTTATTTAAAAACGGTTCATTGAGGAACGGAATATTAAAAGTAAATAAGAAAATTGCTGTTATCTTCGTACGAAATATTTTTTTTGCGGAAGGTTTACTTGTAACAAGACAGTAACCATTAAGTGAAGATATGAACAGTCATATAAATGTGGGAGCATATAAAAATGGTACATTTTAGTGAATTTAAAATATTTACGTCGCGCTTCAGCTTCAAAGAAAACGGGAATATATTGGTGAGAAGAACACGGTTGAGCCTCTTGCGTAACTTTTAATAATATAAATGCAGTTCAAAGGAATGATTAATATCTGTGATTATTAATTGTTTATGTATCTCTAGTTTAATTCGTGTCAACCTGTAGTACAGGTTGTTAATCTTTAATCTGCAGTTTTTACTCTGCTTTCCCTTTCATATGTATGTAAATGTACGTATTAGAGGAAAAGCGTAATTTCAAAATTTTTCCAAAGTTTGCTGGTGCTTCGACATTTTGTATCAAGAAAATACAGACTCCTCTTGTTTAGAGTTATATTAGAGAAAAATTTATTATAATTAAAATTAAAATTTTTTCACAAGTTATAACTTTCACACATTGGAGAGATTTTTCACTGTATGATGTGAAGTATGAACAAAAAAAGTCTAAAATATATTCTACTTTGTTGGTTTTATCCTATTAGGTTTATATATATATATATATATATGTATATATATATATATATATATATATATATATATATATATATATATATATATGCACACGAACAGTATTAAACTTCAGCAACTACAACTTTTATCACTGTCCTCAATATACTCACTCTATTTACTACCATAAAGTGAAAGTACCTCTGTGAAAGCACGCAAAAGTTATTTCAACTACCGTCTCATAAATCGCACAATAGCGCTTTACGGCGTAACAGAGATTTTCATTTCCGTTGAGAGGAAATTTTTATCGCGGTTTCCGTGTATTTGATGGTCACACGTCTGTATCCTTGTTTATAGTCGTTGCTAATAATAGATTGACAGTGAGTCCCTTTGTTAATCGATGTAAAAATTTATAAAATAGAAGCACAATATGAAGGAGAAAAAATTAAAAAATTATAATAATAATTTTTCTTTAATAAATTTTCTCTAACTATTAATATTAATACACAAATTCAAATTCTTAATAAAATTAATCTATAAGAAATAATATCTACTTTAGAAATATATCTTAAATTATTAAATAAATTAATATTTAAATTTATTATTATAAATATAAATATAATTATTGGCTAAAATATTGAAGATTTTCAATATTTCTTTTGGGAAAGTAATATATTTCTATGAAAATAACATGTACTTTTTAATTAAAAGTCTACACTTCAAAATTATTGAAAATTATTTGAACCCTTAAAACTTTGGCATTGCTTTTATGATTATGATTGGATTTTATGTATCAGTAGTTAGATATTACCAATAGTCAATATAATAACAACACATATTTTCTCATGGTAACCTCTGCCCGTTCAATTTATGTGCATTAGTTCGCATATATGCAATAATATATAAAAAGGCCCCGCGGCATATCAAAATAATCACTCACAATAAAACATGTGCATAAAATAACCGTTCAGGTGTCCACAATCATACTTGTATATTTTCTAGAATTTTTGTTTCTCAGTATCGAAACCATTCTGTAAACATTAAAATTAAATAATTGTTCCGTAATTCTTGGTGCTTCTGGAATAAGAGTGAAGTAATATTAACTCCCATAAACAATTTTTTCTCGATAAAATTGTCTTTCGACATAGAACTGAATAAACACACATAATATAAAGAATTAAAATATAACAATCTCAACATTATTTTAAATAATCTGTTTGCTTAACACTCAGTTTTTAAGTAAATTACACACCTATAAAATAATACTTGAATTTAAATAATAAAATATTGGAGGGAACGCGAAGCAAATCTAAACTAAAACTCTTTTAACTTTATTATAAATAAATTTTTGCTGAAGAGCTTTTTCAAGAAAACAGGTCATGCTATGGAATTATCTTTAAATTAAACGAACGGGGTGTTTGAAACATAACTCTTATCACAATGATATCTGCATTTGAGTAAGTCTGTGTACTCAGTATTATTAGACTATTGACGAAAGAACTTTTATTGGAAACATCTATTGTCGTCATATAGTCTTAATAATTAATAATATATATATATATATATATATATATATATATATATATATATATATATATATATATATATATATATATATATATATATATATATATATATTACGGCTATGTGACGATAAAATATTAATATTTAAATGTAACTAAGAGGATATTATTTGTTAGAATTTATTTTTTTTACACTAGTAATAAATAAACCCGTGTAACTCGAATTTTTGAAAACGCAATTTAATACCAATTTAACTCTATTATGATAATTGATAATATCCATGTCATCGAAGGTTTTATTTATCGACTGATATTTCCATGAACGGTTGTCAACATCGGTTTTATTTATTAAACTAAAAGATTACCGGTAGGATAGTCGCTTTGTGACAAACAATGCCTGGTATTAGTTTGTGTTTTTTTCTATGAAAGGACATTCAAATCATAGATATATTATAATATACACATGATGCTTAATTTAATTAAAAAAAATTCCCAACAACTTTATGAAATTTTGAATGTTAAATATGAAAATATTATACATTTAAAATTTGTGTTAAAAAGTTTAGATAATACTTTAGAACAAAATTTTTAAAGATTAAACTGTTGGTTTGGTTCGTAAATCGCATAATTCTGTAAGAAATTTTTAAATGTTTAATTATAACGACCATCGATAAGGTAAACAACAAATAAGTGTATCTGGATACCGTATTGAAATTTTGACATTTACGCTAATAATACAATAATAATATTAAAAATAATATAAACAGAATTGGGTGCATGGAAATATTTTTCTTAATGTTGGAAATATTTCTCAAAATTATGATTTTAATTTTACACCTCTGTATACCTGTAATCCCAAATGGCCTTTAAGTTCATGGTAATCTCACAATTTACACACCATGCTTTTAAATAAAAATTCACAATGAAGCTTTCATCTGTAATTACAACGCATAAAGCGTAGTACGTTCGTTCGTTCATACTTTCCAATTTGTAACGATCGAAAGCAAACGTTCGTTCAAATCCCAAAGATCGGAAGCTGCGACAAATACTTTATCTTGATAGCTAAAAATATAATCTAAAATATAAAGCACAATAAAATTTATTTTAAATAATATTCCTCATATGAATGCCACAACCCATTACTTGAAGTAAATTATAACGTTTTAAATAAAAGCAATGAAGAGCAAACATTTTATAACATAAAACAGTTAATTCCGGTGAATAATAAAAAAACATAAAACGGTTAAATTACTCATAGTGTGGTTGATACAATATAATTTAAAAGTTACTTAACCAATTATTGATATCACAAAAGAATCGTTGAATCATTCCACATCTCACTTCGGTAGATGCTTCCAAGATTGTATTTCAAAGAAATGCGGGAATAAAGAATGCTTGAAGCGAATACTTGTGAAAACACTCATGGTTGCGTTAAAGTAGGACTTCTCAAACAAAGGTGACGATAACATTGTGTTATATTTTATCTTTGTATAAAGTCAAACAAAGTCACATGTTTGTTTCCGGAGTACAGTGCATACTTAATAGGATGAAAATTTATTTAATTGTTCAAGAATTATTGACTAAGAAAATCCTTTTATTATTGATAATTTACTTTCTGTTTAAAATATTATGTGTTAATATTTACATAGACAGTTTCCGAAGTACTTATACCACATTAACACATAACTTTAGATTGCTGATCCAGTTATTTTGATCTGTTAGTATGCACCTATTCCATAATATAACCGTTTAACTTGAAGATGTTTTTTACCTTTCTTTCATTATATTCGAAACTGTATGATTAAAACTTTTTCGGTTCCTAAATAATATGTTTCTGATGAGAAATTTTCTATAGAATTTGGGAAATAAACAAAATTATTATTGTTTAGTTCAAAGCTATATCAGTAAGTTAATGTTTTAATATAATTTCCATTCTAAATAACGATATTTATCTGGATTAGGAATTACTTGATTTTTTAAGCATCAAATAGATATATGTATGTATAAGCCAATCTAAAGTTAAAAACCCTTTCAACATAGAACACATTTCCTTAATCAAAGTTATTAAATTAGGATTAGATTATGTTAATTTTCCACAATTGTGAGAGGATGTAATACTAACAATATTACACAAAGAGTGTTATTAATTTCTTACTATGGTTAGTTTTTTTCCTTTATAGAAGTATATAGCTCTCAAAACGCTTTAGCAGGTTTCCATGGTGAAAATATCTTTCGACTATTCGAATAAAATCTATTGCCTTTTTGCTTTGATTTTTTAGTTTTCTTTGCTTTTAATTTTACACTAAAATACAAAATTTCAATTTTAATTAAGCCATAGATTTTGGAAAAAGCAAGAATTTAAAAAATTAATTCTTCTAAACTACTTAATAAATTCTCATAATGTTTAGATGAATTATGGGGACACGTCAAATAATAGACGTATTGGGGAAAAACTACAGAGAGTTCTTTTTTTAATTTGTATGCCTTACTATACCATATAACATTTATTTAACAGATCAGATTCATTCGGTATAAGGTAAAAAAAATTCAGTTATTAAAATATATACTTCTCACTTAACTGGCATCGAAAACGAAATATTTATTTTTATTACATACATCTAAGCTACGTTACTGCTCTTTATATCATTTTTACAGACGACATAATTTTCCGGAGAAACTTTTATAACCGAATGTGATATGTGTATTATCTATCGGGTTAGTTGTTTGGCAATATTGGACGTAAATACTCTCAGGTTAACCGTTTGAAACTTTACTTGTTAGGACGTATTAAAAAAATAATTTCACATGATTTTCTTAATAAGTTTTTGCATTATTTTTAAAGTGTTATTTACTGTATATACACAACCTATGTAAATATCTTGAGTATTAGTCAAAAATCTAAAGAGAAATAAGCATTTTATTTCTAAATTTGATTTTATATCTTTCGTATTTAAATTTATGCGTTTTAAAAGTATTCATTAGAACCCGAAGTCTAGGTTAAAAGAGTGAAAAAAGGGGTTAGGACCAAACCTAGCAATGTCCTTTGTGTGAAATCTACCTAAACTTTATTATTCTACCGTATTCAATACTGAAAAAATGGAGATGTGCATTTATTATGAATTGAATTATTATATTTACCGAATAACTACTTTTGTTTTAATAATTATTAATTTCGAAAATAAAAGCCTCAAATTTAGCACATTTTCCTGCATCATAATTCAGAAGTGACTCAAATCTAATACCGGAAAAGACGTGGTTCCAGTTTATGGAAAACCTTACATACTTATTGTCAATATGCGGATGCATATTGCTAGCAAACTTGTTGATACCTAATTATTTGATTATTTACTTTTATTTGATATTTTACATGAGGGAGAAACATCTTAAAGTAATAAGTTATTTCACGTCTCACTTTGATAATTTCACAAAATATTATATGCAAGTCAAAAAGTACGAAAGAAAATATTACTTCAAGCGAAACGAAGAAATACCTAAGCTCAGGTCTGAGCACCGCGCGCGAATAATAACAACGTCTACGATGGCGAAATTTAATATTTCCACAAAGCAATATACATTCTGCAATTGAGTTTATTAAGACAGGTCTTGCTAGAAAATCTCAGTGTTTTCATTAATTTCGTAGGACTATTAATTATAAAAATTATTTCATTTTAAAATGAGAATAGTGAGCACGTTTTACTATTTGGACATTCACCGATTAATTTAATTTCGACGCAAATTACGTCGAACGTCAACAACTGGCGTGTTTGAAAATGTCCGAATACGATGGACCGTTTTAGGTTATGATCATATCACGGGTTGTTAGACAGATTTGCATTGTTTCGGTGAGATACTTAAATGGACCGAAATCAATATGAGATCAAACCACAAAAAGTCTTGATAAATATATATTATATACCTTACACCACGAAGAGTTAATATCATCTCCTTTGATGGTATTTAGATATTTTAAATGCTATCTATGCGCATGTTATATTCACATTATTTGAACGATTTATCATTTTTGTTTTTTAATTTTTTTTTTAAATATTGTTTATTATTTCGCCTTATTTTTAAAAAAAAATCATTACTTGTCAGTTGCTTTTCAAAAGTTAATGGGTACTAATATTGTTTTTTATTGAATGGCAAGATATAGATGTAGTAGTTAAAATTTGTGTATATATATATATATATATATATGTATATATATATATATATATATATATATATATATATATATATATATATATATATATATATATATATATATATATATATATATATATATATATATATATATATTATAATATTTTAACTAGTTAGACAAATAACTGTTTATGCAAACTCGCTTGAAATTCCTGTATTTTCCATGAAATCCATGAAGTATTTTTTTATAGGGAGTGAGATGTCAATTATAAAATTATTTTGCACAAGTGCAATATAAAAAAAATATTTAACTATTTATTATTTATAAAATTAAAACACGATATTAAAACACGAATTCATTTTACTTCCGTGTCCGCATGACGACTCATTGTTATTATTTTATATAGGCAAAATTATAAATCATACGAATAGTTTACAACATTTTGAAAAGTATTCGTTTTTATATTGAATTAAAAAATTATAAAAAGATTCTAAAAGCAAAAATAACAAACTCAAACAATTTTTTTGCAAATAAATTAAAAAATCAAAACGAACGTGACTTTGTCAACATGGATTGTTATTATAAGATACATTGTTGATGATTCATTGATGAAATGGAATTAGTAAGATGCCATCTTAATTAAAATGCTAAAATTAAATGAAAGAAGCTTAATGGATGTTTTGGTTAAATGTTTGTATAAATAATAATTAAACGAAGTTCCGCAGTTGATACCGCATATCACTCACACGTCACTTTTCACAAAATATGATTTTTAGTACTCTTCTATGACACGGTCAAGCATTAATTTCAATGATTTAAAGAAAAACCTCTTCATCCAGAGCTATCTCCCACATTAAATTTGGAAAAATTTAAAAGCTGTACTGAGACAGATCCCAGGTTTAATTTCCCTTATCTGACAAAGTTAATTTCATGCTTCAATACTATAATAGGAAAACAATTTCATGCTTTTAATAAGAACTGTATATATTTAATTTGGATTCCACTTGACCTAAAACTGATAAATTGAAATGGTATATTTATTATATTCCAATCTAATAAATTTAACTTTTTTGTTGAAAAGGTCTAAGCAAAATTTCGTTTAATTTTAAGCAAATTGTGAATTCTTTATACAATTACTTGAATTGTTTATTGCTGAAGACGTTCAATACTATCAATAATATTATAAAATAAAATATAGAGTATGAAGAGTTAAAGCAACGTCCAATCATAAAATTTACCATTATACTGATGGTAAATCGACTACGATGTTGCATAGTATAGTTATGATGCAAGATCATATTTATTACCTTGATCGTTTTTGGAAATAGGTTAATGATCCAAAATGGGTTTAATATGGCTTCGATAAAGTACAATTTTTTTCAAGTAAAGGTGTTAACATGATAACTTCAATCTAAATGTTTCTTAGTTACGTGAACATAATAAAATTCATTCTGAAGAACGATGATATTTGAAGTATTCAAGCGCTTGGATTATTAACTATTTCGATGGAAAAACTCTTATCAAAGGTTTGTGAAACACGGAAATTTTCTCACTGATTTTTTGTTTTTTATCCGATTTTGCCTGTAAAAGTTGTTCCCCGAGTTTGTTTTTTTGTTGTTAGTAAACTATTTTCAAAACAAGTCGCATTATGCTGGTTCTGTACATATTTAGGCATTTATAAACATTTAAACATGTTACAAACATTAATTTTGCATAACGTAAATATATTATCAAGTGTCTATTACAGGTGTAAAACAAAGTAAAATAGAATTAGAAATCATTGATTTTTTAATTTTGCCCTTTATTTGTGCCATAGGACTACTATAATGCCCACTTTCAAGATTGTAGGTCTACCAGAAATACCCCGTGAGTATTTTTGTTCACCCTAGAATCTTGAGAAAAACTATTGAATGAATAAAAAATACGTTTTAAAGGGTCATATCATATTGTTGTGTGAACCAAAAACTTGAAACATTCAGCAAAATATGAGGCTTTAAGCCTTAGTATAAAATATTAATTTCAATTTGATATCTCAAGCGGTATCTAAGAAAAAGGGTTTTGTCCGACAGACGAACGGAGAAACAATGAAGTGAAAAAAAGTATAATTAAAAAGTTACTACGTGTCCTGTAATACAGAGTAATCTTGGTAATAAAAGGAGTTTATTCTCTTATTTCAAATTTATGATAGGTGTAGTAAGGTACGTGACTTTACTTCAGCCATCTTCCCAAAATTTATATCAGTTTTAATATTGGTTTTGGATTGGAATATTAGTTTTTGAATTGTTTCAATAAGATTTTAAACGGGTTGAAAGGGAAACAGTATCGAACTATAAACATTACTTATAAAAGCCTTACATCGTATTTATCTATTGTTGTTTTGTTAATTGATACATGGTTTGAAAGTTTTGAACGATTCTCTGAAACTTGAGTGATGTATCCAAGATGACCTTGCAATATCCGCACATAAATCAATTGAACAAAATTAACTGCCGAATTTAATGAATTTTAAAATATTACATTTTTGTTATTAATACGAAGTATACCAATGAGAAAAAAATCCTAAACGCGGGGTTTTCCTCAGTGACGTAATAAATTTAATAATTTTTTTATATTTTCATTATCACAGCGCAGAATTGATAATATATTATATACGTAACTATTGATTTGATATTTTTGTAATATTTTTTCAATTCGATCAATCTTTTAAAAAAATATGTTTATATCTATACTTTAATTAATCTAAGCACAGCGGTTCCAAATCTTTTTTATTCAATGGCGTCGACCAAATGACTCTCTCGATAGCACGCAGTAACGTTGTACTGGCGCGCAGGTCGTTTTTATTACCTAATTGTAAAAATGTAATTTAACACATAAATATTTTATACTATACGTTCAATTGTGTGAAAGTGATTTGATAATAATAATATTAAGATAGAATTTGAAAAAAGGCATTTAATGTGGATTCTAAAAACGAAATAAAATATTAAATAAAAATAAATGTTTTTAAATTAATATAAATGTTACTAAAAATAAATGCTGTACCGTAGATTACGGTTAATTAAATGATATGAAATTATTAAACTGTAAATACAATTTAATTTAATTGAGAAAGCTTTTGATAAAAATGGGTTCGGCTTCTGCACAATAGATGGCTCTCTATGGAATATAATCGAAAATATAGACGTCCCATAAAATATATTTACATTTGCACATTTAATTTGTCGACGCTCTGTAAGCCACATTCCATAGCTAATCGAGATGAGACTCGGCACAAAAAAGGGGATCAAAATCTAAGCCACGTTCGTAGATGGACAAAATTGACCTGAAACTTATAAAATTGTAAACAATTCAATAAAAATTCATCTTACATTATTTGTGCATAAATGACACATTGCTAAAAGGAGATTTTATAATTTTACAAATTCTGTTTAAAATTTGTTCTTCTATCTCTTATAGGAATAAAGAATGCGCGCTAAGCTTTAAGTTTCAGACTATGTCGCCATGATATTAACAGCATTTGTATAAATCGTAACATTTTGATATATAGCTATTTCAGAAGCAATATATTTGATTTCATATTGTACTATACATGCATTCACAAATATCGAGCTAAAAAAATTAATTATATTTTTTTCGAGTGTATAATAGTTAGGTACGTCATCTAAACTAAGTGGTATAATACATATTATAAAAATTATCTAACTTAGAGTTTTTAATAAAGGTAGAGCTGTATTTTCTTTTTATTTTTCTACGTTTCACAAATTTTTTTCGGAAATGAAAAAGTGAATTCCAAAGTGGATATTTAAGTTAAAAAATTACTATATATTTCACAATATAAATAATAAAAGTATAATTTAATTAAGCAATATAAAAATACTCCACAAAATTTACCTTCCGACTGGCATTTGCTATTGGATTTGTTTCAGTAAGCTGTGAATTGTCATAGTCGATTTCCTCGATTTCAATAGGAGAAGTATTTCCATTATATGTCTTATGAAATGTATTGTTAAATCGAGAGAAATATCCTTCAAAGTGGATATTGTATTACTTTTAGATGAAATTCTTCACGTTACGGAGATGTGCCCGCGTTTTGCCAGATTGCCTCATTTCAGCTATTTTATTTTTATTCCGTTCATTCGCATAAAGGAAATGTTTCGCAAAATTCTGAAAATCGATATATATGTATATATATATATATATATATAAAAGGATATGTAGTGAATTGTTTTTCATTTGACGTGATTTTGGTCACATTTGCCAATTATGGTAGTATTTGCTTCAAAAATTTAAGCTACTTAACAGATGTGCCAATTTGGTTCCAAATTATTATGAAAACTGGTAAGTTCTGAGATAATTTCCAAATGCTTTTAATTTTACGTCTTAATATG
The DNA here is from genome assembly GCA_039881145.1 of Druceiella hillmani. NCBI lineage: Eukaryota > Metazoa > Arthropoda > Insecta > Lepidoptera > Hepialidae > Druceiella > Druceiella hillmani. The sequence goes on from JAYKKI010000003.1 coordinate 53,813,664, forward strand.
TTAAAAATTCAGTAGAAATATAATTTGCTGCGATGTATTAAAATTTGCTGTGATCGTGCTGTATGCTGTATCACGACGTAAAATCAACAAAAAATGTGTCAATATTCGAAAAGGTAAGAAGTTCTAACACCCTAACTAAGAGCAGATAGAGTTTATGTCTCCATATAGGAAGGAACTTGTTCTATTGTTGATGTCTCCATATAGGAACTTGTTCTATTGTTGAACCTTGCTTGTTATCTTGAAGAGATATATTATGAATAAAGTGTGAAAAATTTCTAAAATTTTAATCCAATAAAAATAAAAAATATTAATTAAAAACAAAAGAATGCTATATGAGACGGCTGGACAGCACACTGTCCTCCAAAATTGTGTGAAATTGAAGTGAGAAAAGATTCAAAGTTGTTATTCCATATTTTACATTTCAGATAGCTGTGTATATTTTTACAAACAAATTTTTTCAAATAAAATTGAAAAAAATTGGTGAACACAGGATTCGTATATTTGTGTATTATTTTAAAGTTAAGTGTAACACATGAACCCATTTTAATCCATTCTCATCCATCGATTGGCAGCGGTTAACAATAAATTATTGTTCAATTTTTCAATGAAATTAGATTGCTCTATTAGCCAAAATGGAAAAATATCATATCTACATGCATTTATTACGATAAATTTCCAAAGTGTTTAAAATAATGAGAATAGTGGCTATGAATTCATTACATTGTTCACGTATAGTAAAAAAAATTACTAGTAGCAAACAAAATTTGAGCTAGTAATCTACATTTATTATTCATGCAAGCTTATACTCACTACTCACAATTAAATAGTTTCATTTAATATCATATTATTTCGTGTACTACGTATATATGTAGTATTATTTCTACTTTCTTCAATTTATTCACCACGACCTAGGTTTCGTTGTATTACAACATCTTCAGATGGGCTAATAGCAAAGATAGAATACTACCTTACGTAGTTTCATTTAATTGTCAATAATGTATTTCTACAAAATTAACGCCAAATATATTCAATACTTATACTCACTGTTAAACTCGCATGGAAAATGTAATGTTAATTTCAAAGAAATAATACTACATCATGTGGTTTCATTTAATTGTGAATAATGTATTTCTACAAAATTAACGCCAAATATATTCAATACTTATACTCACTGTTAAACTCGCATGGAAAGTGTAATGTTAATTTAAAAGAAATAATACTACATCACGTGGTTTCATTTAATTGTGAATAATGTATTTCTACAAAATTAACGCCAAATATATTCAATACTTATACTCACTGTTAAACTCGCATGGAAAATGTAATGTTAATTTCAAAGAAATAATACTACATCACGTGGTTTCATTTAATTGTGAATAATGTATTTCTACAAAATTAACGCCAAATATATTCAATACTTATACTCACTGTTAAGCTCGCATGGAAAATGTAATATTAATTTCATGTAGTTTCAAATAAGTAGTAAATATTAGGCCCCGTTTTTTTTATTAAAGTAAGATAAGTATTAAATGCTTAAATAATACTTCATTTTTAAACTATTCAACATGAATGATATTATATTAATACTTCTTTATACACCACAGTTCTAGATTTATTTATTAGGGGCAAAATAGTTAGATTCCTTGGGGAACAGACTTTGGTGAAGGTTACGTATAATTTACCATGAGAAAAGCAGAGTTATGTGAAATTGACTCCAGCAAAGTTTAAAATTTTATTTTGAGCTTTATTTATGGTTATGACAAAGCAAAGCTGAACTAGAAACTGGAGTCACTTAAATTGAAATAGATGGATATTAATGAAATTCTAGGTGTCATAATATTTTCTTCATAGTACAACCACATTAAGATAGCTTCTATCAGATCGTTGTGCATTTCTATAATTTGAAGGCATGTTTCATTGCACAATTAGGACGGGGGGAGGGGTATAACAATTTTGCATAAAAAAGTTTGCATGTAACATTGTATAATCCAACTTAGGTTAAATCTGATCACTGATACCGTCAACAGTGTCGTCTCTAAGGCTGTGAGCTCTTTTGCTAAACCAGGAAAGAGGTTGATTTAATAAATAGTTCAAATCGGGTAAAAAGGACCGTCACACCACCCATTTGATTATTTTTCCTGAGATTCTATTGTGTACGATAAAGTTCTTCCGGTACATCTTTATGAGTTGCTTTCAAGTACAGAGAGTCACTTTATTTCTGTATCAAGCTCAAGCTATGCGACATTAAAACTTCACCATTTTAGTCAAGATTAGGCTTGTAAAATGAATTAGTCATATTTTATTTGTGAGAATTCCATTAAAATCACGAATTACACATATAACTTTGGAAAACGTTGAACCATTAAGTGTATGCTATGAACGATTTAGGTAAAATCATTCTATATTACTGTGATGGACAGAGTGCAATGTTTTTTTATACTGGGAGAGCCTTCGACTAGATTACCTTGTTTTTAGTGCTAGGATTTGTCAAACTCACTTGTATTAGCATATAGAACATATGTTTAAGCAATGTAGTCTTCAATGTAATACATCTGTAAAAACTTGTGGTATTTTTTTGCGTCTCTAATATTTTGCACGTATTCGACTGGTACATCGTTTTTAATAAAGTGGTTTACTTGACCTTGTAATTAAAACGTAAGCATATATCCTATTCAGACAATTTACTTTGCTCCAAATGAGGTTATTTGAAACGAATTATTATAAATAACATGTTTAATAAGTCTTTCCTCTAAAGTTACTGTCCTGATAATAAAGAGTTAAGAAGTTACGGAGACAACCGTCGAACTTATAATCTTACTTTGTCCTGCTAACAATATAAATTTGCAGTTTTGCTTTGAAATTTAAGGGCTTAACAAAATCTACACGAAAACTCGATTTACTGATTTGTCATTATATATGAAAAAAAAACAAAGTGTTGTTTAATTGTTTACAGGGTAGAAGAGAAAATAGTCAGAAATAAGGTAAGTAATTTCTCGTCGTAGGATATTCTTTACTCGAGTAAAACTGACCGTCTTAAATCAGATTCGGGCTTACGTTGAACAGCGTATCAATCTTTGTTAAACACCTGACGTGAGGTTGGTTGATCAGACGTTCCTTTATTTCTCCAACAAATGTATCTTTCTCAAATGTATTTTTCCAACAAATGTATCTTTCCAACAAATATATTTTTGTATGCTTCAGCCTTTGCTCAGATTCAATTTTATTTTGTCTACTTAAATGTATTTGTAAATCAGGTGTATATCGTTCCAAAGATTACGTATGAGAATGGGTTATATGAATCTACCGGTACTTAACTATTAATATTTAAAGAAATACATTCAAGAAAATATGTTCAATTGCTTATATCAATAGCAGTATTAAATTGAAAATTCTATCTTAATTACTTAGTCTACAACCAAAACTTTTAATTTATTTACTTATTACTTTTAATTCACTCTTTACACTTGCAACTGATTTACCAATAGCAATATTAAATTAAAAATTCTATCTAAATTACTTCCTCTACAACCATAACTTTTAATTTATTTACTTATTACTTTTAATTCACTCTTTACACTTGCAACTGATTAAAAATAGCAATATTAAATTAAAAATTCTATCTAAATTACTTCCTCTACGACCAAAACTTTTAATTTATTTACTTATTACTTTTAATTCACTCTTTACACTTGCAACTGATTTACCAATAGCAATATTAAATATAATATAGTTTTCTAAAGAACCATCTCAAAAACAAAGGACTATTAGTTTAATTACTTACTTTTAATTAAAGTCTTGCACTAATAATTGATTTAATATTGACTGCAGTCAGATTTTTGCCGGTTGCTATAGAGCCCCATTAGGAAAGTAGTGGATTTGCTGAATTTTTGACATAACTAAAAATTTATCGAATCTTTCCGCGCATTCTAGAATGTTCTCTAACTATGCTGGGAAGTTCTTATTCAAAACTGGTATGTTTTGGGGTGAAGAATGTTTGATGTTGATTGGTTTAGAATTTCCTAAAAGTTTTTCTGACATTCACGAATGCTCCTTAACATTGCATCATAATTTTTTTTACTCTAATCTGGTATATTTATGGAAGAAAATAATTTAGTATTAAATTTGAAAAATTTTTCTTCACATTTAAAAAATTTGCCGGATCTTACGTCGCAATACTTTTATCTTAAACCCGTTTGTTATGGAAAGAAGAAAATTCGGTGTAAATTTTCTAGAACTAATTCAAATTTCCCTACAAATTTTAAAATGTTTCTTAACACTGTGTCGAGATTTTAAGACATATGGTTTCGGACAGAGATAAGTATAATAATAATTTTATAAAACTATCTCAAATCGACAACACATTTTCCCAATTTTCCCTCTAATTTGCATCGCAGTTCTTTCTTTTTTAAACCGGCAAGTCTTGGGGAGAAAAGAATTCAATATTAAATTTTCTTAAATATACTTGAATTTTTCCAATAATATATTTTAAAACCTTCTGGGCAAAGACCCTACACAATAATGGATTCAAAATCTATCTAATTTAGTTATATATATATATATATATATATATATATATATATATATATATATATATATATACATATTATTTACAAATGGACAAATGGACAGAGAATGAACTACTATACTCATATGTAGATATATATATATATATATATATATATATATATATAAGAAAAAAAAAGGGAAGGAGAGAGAGAAAGGGAGACAAGAACAATACTGACGGATCTAGATTAAAACTAATGACAAAAATTAATAAACTTAATGAGATAAAAAAGTTAATTAAAATCAATTTTGTCTTAAATATATAAATAAATAAATAGATATGCATACATACAAACATATATATTAGATTAGCAAAGTATAAAACAGCCACTTTTTCAAATTTCTTCTGGAATGTTGTTAAAGCTTCCAGAATATTTCTTGTGGGTATAGATTATTATTTAATATTCATCTTCTCCGCCCGTTTTACTAATATATATAGAAATTACGATAGTATATAAATCATAAGCGTCATATACCTTTATAAAGTATAACACGCGTCATGTCTACTAATTTCGTTAGAAGTCGTTACGAGAGTTAAAATATTTTGACTAAATTATGTACGTGATAGTGCGTGTGTGGGCGACCCACACACTGCTAGAAAGGCTGCCGAGAGTCCCAGCATGTTTTATTAAAAGATGTTTACATATATATATATATATATATATATATATATATATATATATATATATATATATATATATATATATATTATTGTGGGATAAAGCGTGCGGTATCCGAACTCCTGTTCAGTTGAGGAAGTATTTCCAAGTGAACTCAGAGGACTCTTTCTTCGTGAATGTCATTTAGAGCGAAAAACCAGTGAAAAATCAAACCATATATACCCAAGGATGAGTGATGGTATGCTCTCCTACTACACAGCTAACCACTGATTCCAAAGATTCATAGAATGGAATTTTCACCTGTCCGATAAACTTCGTTCCAACCACCTCCTATAATTGATTCAGAGGAATAAATGTCTTATAGAAATAGTCTGTCAAACAACACGAACGTAATGGGGGGTCCATTACGTTTATGTTGTTTGACAGAGCTATTTTCATGCCCTTATACTGCAATGGAAAAACAACTTCATGCTTTGAGAAAGAAGGGGAAATACACCGTTTTCTACCACATCAGCTTACACCCTTTTAACTTTAGAGGATAGCTGATGTGTGCTTGGAGCTACTGAATTCCCATCGTACCAACGAGTGGCTAAAGTATTTGGTTATAGGAGGTGAAAAGTGGATGGCGTATGTTTATTTTTAACGTGAATGCCAGTAGCTAAGAGCTAGATAAAACGGTGTACCTTGACCAAAATATAATATTGGACAATATATAGTTTTGAGGGTACGGTGGGGTATAAATGTGGTTATTCATTGGGAACTCTTTCAAGTTAACAGTACAGTTACAGCTAAAATTTATTGTCAACAATTGAGCAAATTCACCGGCAGATTTCCTCCAAATCAAAGCAAAGTTTATTTTTTGCCTGATATGCTCATAAGGCGTGAAAAACTATTTTCACTTGGATGGGTATGCTACTTCACCCATCGTACTCTCTAGATTTTTCGCCATCTACCATCTATTTCACTCTCTCTCTCTCTATTAATTTTGACGAAAGTCATACCAAAATCAAATTTCACTGATTTTTCAGTCAAAGTCCCAAAGATACTACAAGGACGGACCTTTAGCTCTGCCTACACGTTGTTAACAAGTGTTATATACCCTCAGTATATATATATATATATATATATATATATATACATATATATATATATATATACATATATATATACATATATATATATATATATACATATATATATATATATATATATATATGTATATATATATATATATATATATATATATTTATTTAAGTAAGTTATGACAATTCAAAGCATCCGATCAGTTTAAAAATCGAATAACTCATTTATTCTCAGTTTTTCTAGATTCTATCAAACTTATAATCAATAATCCAATAAAAAAATCAGAACTCAAAGCAGAACTGACATCAGCACAGAATTGAAGCTAAAAACACAAAATTTCGCTTAAAGTAATACCACCCATAGATTACGCATTAACTAAGAAAAGCTATTTTATATTTAACCCATAACACGATAAGGGGTAAAGAGGTTTCAAACAATGGGTTAGGGAAAAATAATGTACTACAACATATGTTTCAAGTTGAAACACACCGTGAATGATATATAAAGCAAATAATTAAACCTCTATTGCATCGACTGTTCGAATTTAATCCCGAGAAGATGAAAGTGGGTGCTACAAAAAAGTAACAAAACATGTATTAACATTGAAGATTAAACAAACAAATAATTGATTATTTAAGAGGTTAAAGATGTTATCAAATCTTATACGAATTGATTATACTATACGCTTTTAAACCTCAAATAATACCGGTCATACTAGCAGCATACCTATCACTAAATGAGTAATATATGTGTTAACTAAAAAGCAAAAGTGCGAATTTGCTATGGCTACATTATATGTCGCCGTCTTCCTACTCCACGTATAGGGTTTTAATACTTTTTTGTTGGCAAACCTGCTAGTAAAATGTATGCGTAGGAAACATTTAACGATCTTAAATAAGTTACCATCATCTTAAGACAATAAGTAACTACCTAGGTGCGGAAAACCTGATATTATAATATAAATACACAAACGCGCGCATATATATATATATATATATATATATATATATATATATATATATATATATATGTATATATCTTATATTTTAATCAATAAAATATCTAAGTACATACATACTCACATCTACGTTCACAGACTGCGATGGTTCATGTTTAAACAATGTTATTTTGTACGAAATGCCCCCTTCTTTGAATTTGACACGAATATTCTAGGACACACTAATGCAATACTTTCTTTCGTTTGATGAAAGTAAAAAGCAATAAATGTATAAAGTACGTAGCTTAAGCAATTTGCTTGAGCTGCGAAACTTGGAAAGGTAATATGATCACATAAGATTTTAAACAACATTTTGGAAACCATTTCATTTATTTAACAAATTCAGGTTATAATATACATGTAGTTCTATTAATTGATATACCGAATTCACATAATTTCTATAGTATATATTTTTAAATAAATTTTAGACGGTTTTGACAATGGTCAACTTTAATTTTCAATTTTGAAGCATATTAGAAGTGTGTTATGGCAAGCCCCTTTTTAGGATTCCCTCCCTAAAAATGAAAAGTAATCAGAACCTTTGGTTTTCCATCCCTCAAGCGATACGTTTGTCAGAACCCCTTCTCTCAGAAATGGCTTCAGGTATTAACTAACATGAATACTAAGGCGTTATTACGTCGCTCTAAAAACATTTGTTCACGTAACAAAAAGATTGCTTGAACCTTTAAAGTGTATTTTTTATTAATTCGATAGTTTTACTCACTGATCATCAACTACTTTCGAATATTTCCGGTCGACCTACAATTTTGAATTCGGCGTAACCAGAGTTATTTTAGCACAATTCGGTGATTTCTGATTCTATATGGAATTATAATTTATTATAATAAGGTTTTTTTACGCCAGTAGAAGACATAATAGGCAATATATTTACATTTCGAAGTCAATATTTGTAAATATTTTAATTAGAAATAATAGGTCCTCCAAGTTTTTATAAGTGCCTAAAGTTGTACGTAACCCTTGTAGTGCGATCTATACCCAGGCCTAAGAGGATTTTAACAGCGCGTTAATTACTCAGAAATCGTCGTGCCATTATTAAATTACTTAGTAACACCTCAGGCATGTTCTTGAACGGGAAAATAAATTTTGAATATAGTTTAAACACTATTGATCTAGGGAATACTGTAATTGTTTGCGAATAACTTTGATTCGTGCTTCAAAGGATTAATCAGCGTAAATTTTCGAAGTTATTATAATGTGGTCTTAAAAAATACACAATCAATATTTTTTACTTGGCCAATATTTTTTATGAGGCGAATGGCTAGATTTGATTTAATTATGTATGCAAAAAAGGAGTCGAAGTATTTTTGAATATTTGCACGTAGTTTTATATTATATATTTATGCCAATATTATAAACTTGCTACATTTTTAATGTTATATAGCTAAATTTATTTCAAAAAATATTTGCAGGAATATTATATATGGCTTAGACATTACGTTTAATGAGAATATATAGTTTCGATTAAAAGTCAAAAAGGTGATACGGATAGTTAAATAATTTAAAATGAAGGAGCAAAATATATCAAATCATAGTATTACAATTTTACTTCAATTAAAACTATATACATGCACAAAGAAATTGTGTACCGAGCGGGTCACTGAATCCACGTTCTATAGAATAGGTGAAGCAATTTAAAATTAAAGCTTTTAAAAATTATGAACGAAGATGTTTATAAAGTTTTTCCTAATAATTTCACACTCCAGCTAATTTTACTGAACACCATATGAAAATCTAAAATAATACCAAAGAGTAAGTGACAATCAAAGATTGAAATCTTGCATATCACTCTCGTAGCAGTAAAAAATTATCGTCATTACTCTCAAATCTAACCCTAGTCTTCTATTTTATATTTCCTTAATACAAATACTACACTAACTTTCTTTCAAAAGCTTTAGTAAATATTACAGCCTTGTAAAATTTAAATTTCAATTCTCAATGTTTAAGTTTTTCAATTAACTTAAATTATTTTCTGAGAAAATATTTCTTATCCAAATATCGGACACTTTATCAATTAGACGTTGATTATGTTTATATTTATTGAATACCTGTATAGATTTTATTGACTCGAATATAAGATATATTCGAATCAATAAAATCACACATACTCTCACCGACTTGACTAGACCATTATGATATATCGACTATATGCGAAAAAGCACTTGACGAGCTTGCAAAAGTTTTACAATACATGACTTTTTCTCTTGAGTGGCATAAATATCCTTTTGTAACCGAGAGGGAACAGGTTAAAACTTCATTGAGTACTTCTGTATCGCAATATTTTCTAGTACCACTTAAACTTTGAAATGAGGAATTTAAGTCTATTTATTTCTAGATTGTAATTTCTATCATTGCTCGAAGTTGGCGCAAAACTCTATGTCCCAGCGGTAGGTGATTCAAAGTTATAACGTTGCAGTTAGCTACAGTTATAGCTGTACTTTGCTGATAAAATACGAACTTACGTATTTGCGTTTTAAGGATTATTAGTTATAAATTACCCAGAACTTTAGAATCTAATTGCTGATGAAATTTACTTTTTTTTAAATTAAGGATAATATATTACTAATTATATCATTATTTAAAATTGTAAAATTTTCACGCGTTAATTTTGTATTTTTTTCATAAACCTGGTTCTTCGCCATTAAAATATTCATTTAAAAAGAAAAGTTTTAGGCACTATGAATAGCTCATTCAAATGTATTCCTAATATTAAATAGTTGACAACTTGGGGGAAAATTATTTAATGAGTTAAAGAAAAATAACAGTGTAATGCAAAGTGATGGTGTAATGCACGACTCACTTTTAAATATATAAAATATTAAATTCGCACCTTTAACACAACGAATGTCAGAAAAAACCCATTGGGTCCTCCAATTCCATTTAACATTTTTTTTAGTTATAAAGTTTAATTTGCAATTAATGTCATGATACTTGAGTAACAATGTGTCATTATCAGAGGCAGTTAATTATCTAATACTCTAGCTGAGATCGCCGGTGCCCTGACGGTTTTATGGAGGGGAGGGGGTGCGAGGGACTTGGAGGTAATCAATGTGCTAATAACTGAAAAAATATTGTAATCAAAATGTATACATTGTTTTTGAATTGAAAATACCCTTGAATTCGTTCAAATGCACGTTTGAAAAATAGTATTAAATTGATTGTAAGATTGAAGGGTAAAATAAACGTAACGCTATCTACAATAATATGAAAGTGAACTGTTTTCTCAAATATGCGCTTTGTATTAAAATTTCATATTACCATATCTTCTTTTCTAATGGGCTGATGTAATATAACATACCTATACACTCTCTTAGAATCCATAGAATGCAACAGTTAAAACCTCTCTAGGGTCTCTTCGCTTCTTATATAATTTGTGCATTACACAGTACAAATAAACCGACAGAAGGACAAATACATTGAAAACAATATTTGTGTATTCAAATACTCACACTTATTATGTCCATATAAATTATTTTTTCGTAATTATGTTCAATCTATGCGCATGCCCAATTCCATAATTTTATTATATATAGAGATAGAAAAACTTAATATTAAAAATCTAGTGAAAATACTCTTATTAGAGTTGGATTCATTTGTTTCACTACAAATGGAATATAAAAGGAGTACTATGAAATGTACTCAGTCGAATTTTTGAATATTGATTATAACTGTAGCATATATTAAACTAATTGACGAGATATTTACTGGTTACAGAATATAATAATATTGCATAAAATCAAATATGCAACATAATAATATAATAATATTACATAAATTAAATGTTTCGTTCATAATTTTACTAGTTAACTAGTCAAATTTCATACTAATTTAGTATTTAATTTTTGAATAGGTTAGAACTTAGATTAGATAGTTTCTTTCATCATAAATTTCCACAGACACGAATGTGATAAATATTTTTTGCGGTATTTAATCAGGTTTAACTCAAATCTCGCATAATTTTTTTCCGTTATATATCTTATATTATCATTATAAATTAATTTCCATTAAAAGAGAGGAACCGAACATTGATGAAAACGAAATTACTGTAACGATAGATTTCATCAGCTCATAATGACAAATTACTTTAAAATTTCCTATACAAGTCTTTACACATGCGCTGTACTTGATACTCCCTAAATTAATTCATCTCACTTTACGTCTAGTGAACTAGTTCTGTTTTGCCATAAGACGTAAGAATGTTTGTAATATCGCCATATTTCTGAGGAACTTTGATGACGTCGGTTTATTTAACATACTACTGTAAAACCAATTAACGAAAGTATCGGAAGTATAAATAGTTAAATTAAAGTTAATTTGTTTTGGAGAGAGAGTTAAATTTATTTTAGAGAATAAAATGTTTATTATTAAATGAACTAAATGTGTAATGTCACTTGATGGAGTATTTATAGAGTTTGTTTTTTTCTTATATGTGTCAAAAATTACACGGGAAAGCGAACGGAATTTTTGGATCCAATTTCATCAATCAATTGTCTGGTCATGTCATATTATTTTTATACCATTTGCAAAACCAAGAGATCATTTTAACTATTGTAACAAGAATAAATTATTGTAATTTATATACTACCCTAGCATGATATAAAATTTATTTCATAGAAATGTAAAAGTTCTAAAGAAAATCTTTTCGCAATTTGGTTTCCGTCTTCCCCATCACTCTAAATTATAACGAATTCCAAAATACAGAGTGGATTATTTATTAGGGATTAAGGCCTCCTAACTTTATACTTTAAATACACCCCCCAGCTGAAATAGTGTTAAGCAAAAAGTATTAAACATATTTTATAAACCTTTATATCGAAAGCATGAAATAGAGGTATTCATTATCACTCAGCATTCCAGAACCTAAGAGTTCATATTACTTTATTTGGTAAGGAAACCATACAATACATAGTCAATAAGTCATAAAATCTTAAACAAATTAACAAATTAAAGTGGGTCGCAAATCAGCAAGAATTCTATCGAATTTAAAAAGGTAGCTTCGAATTTTTCTCTTGTTATTTTTTTATGCCTCTACCCAAAAAAAATAGAAGTACCAATTACAATTCATGAAGAGTAAGTAAAATTTTCATACACTCGTATTTCTTCATTTACTACATTTTGCAGAGTCCCAGTGGAACCAGTTCATGTTTTCATCCCTATGTTGATTCAATTACGATTATTATATACCGTAATCGGGGCGCTGCATTCAGATTGCCGTATGCTGCACCGTTCACCCGTAGCCTTTCGCGTATCTCTGGACACATCTTTTAAATTTATTAAATTCTGATATATACAAGGAGATTAAAATTACCACATACAAAACTAACTTTAAATTTGATAAAATGTTTATGATGGAACAATGCTTAGATTCTTTTGAATACCCTATTAAAGCTTTTCAAGTATTAAAAAAGTTAAACGTGTCCCTTTCCGAAATTTCATAGCAGCTTTCAATCAATCTTAATTATAAATTTGCTCATCAATTTTATATTCAAGCAAAGTTACTTTTGAACTTGGTCCGTTTCCTCTCTCTTTAACAAGAGAATGTGGGTTTTTATAGTAATGTTACTGGATTAAGATTATTTTGGAAAGATTTCTGTACAATAGAATAAATAATAAAAATTTTTTCTCTTTTACTTATCTATTTTTTAGATATTATATATTAATTTTAAAAGCTATCATACTTAAAAATTAATTTGTATTAAGAAAGTGGTCATTTTCTTGCTATAAAGAAAGCTGTAGAAAACTTCAATTGGGATGGCATGGTGCTGATATTAATTAAAATAATTTGTATTAACACCCCGTATATTAAATAAGAAAGAAAATTTTGCTTTTTTGTACAATTAGTTGTTTTGAGAAAAATAATATAATTTAATTTCATAATGAAAATTAAATTTTAAGATAATTTACAAAATTCTAAGGAAAATTTACTGGATCTAATTATTCATGAAACATATTAATGTGTGTAAAAAAATGTATTTACATTCGAATTAATTTTAAGATAACAATTTCCACGTTAAGTTATAAATTTAAATGAAAATCGATTACCTTGATTCTATTATCAATTTAGAATCTCAGTTTAAAACAGATATAATGCTTATTACAGGTTTATTATAGTAGCCATAATGATAGAGGACTAAATTCAGTAAACCTCATTTTACGCTTTGTTAAATATATTGTTACATATAAGAGATGTGCGTACAGTTTCTGAGAGCATATTCTCTAAGAGCATATATTTTCGTCCTTCACAACTATTTCATTTCCATGCATATTCCCATCAAAAGTAAACTGAAAAATTTGAGTGTTATTAATGTTTAATATAAAAGCAGAAATTGTTGATCTTTTAATTTTTACTTCGTTTATTTTGTATATAGTTGCGGATCAATGAAGCAATTATAATTGGCAGTTTATTTAGTTATATATAAAATATTTATGTCTAGGTATAGATTCCTATTTGCGTGTATAAATAGGAGCTTCTCTATATGGGGGGGTTATGTTACGGGGCAAAAACGATGATGAAATTATTGGCAGATTTATTAACTCAGCGTACGAGTTTACAATTCCCGTGGGATGAGAAAGTATTTTGAAACAATTCAAATACCTTCTTTCATGGTTCCTTCAGTTAAAAGTTATATGAATTTAAGTTATTTTGAATGCATTAATGATGCAAAGAAAATTCTTCGTGAATATATTTTTATAAAAACTCCTTAAAATCATGAAAGATGAAATATTTAAATGTGCACCCTTCTTTATCTGCAGGACACTTAAGTCTAGAAATACTCGACGGATTTTTGTAAATAAAGTATTTTAAATTCTTTCGGCATATTCAATCAAAATCATAAAAAATATCAATATTAAAAACACGAAATGGCGACTATGAAACTAAATTTTATACCCTTATTACAATTAAAAGAATTGTGTGTGCTTATATACGCATTTTAAATGTTATAATTCTTTGGCATAATATAAAAATAACTTTATTTAAAATGAAAATAATTAATGGAAATAAAATAATAAAATGACTGGAGCGTAATTATAAATACGGTTGATAAAATCTAAATTCAATGGAATAACTCAATTTCAAAAAATAGATTTTATTTCCTCATACAGTGTAGTAAAATATTTGATCTAGAATTGCAAGCATTATTATGTTTTAATTAAAAAATGCTTTTATGTTTAATGCGCAACTTATCCTCTCGATTTTTGTTCGATCGTGTGCGCGCACCGTAAAATTTAAGTTTCATAATTTTTTTCATAATGCGCCTTAAATAATATCTATAAAAATTTCTTTATCAATTAAAAAATAATAGTAAATTGTTCGAAGTTTTACATTTTTGTACAGAGAAATAAAACTGATAATACGTAATTATATAAATTATCACAATTGCTATAAAGCCTCTGGAAATTTTTTATAAAATATGGGTTAAATTTCTTTTGATTTTTGATATATACTTCATTAATCATTAACTTGAACAATTTTAAAATCGCAATTTTGCCTGTAAATCGATTCAGTAAAAAAGTAGGGATAACGGAGTTATGGTGTAATCTTATCAAGAGGAATTATTTAGTTACTTAAATGATTACAGTGAACGTTCTTTACGTTGAGTTCATTCAGTGATATTTCATGTGTAAAATGTATGTAATTATTTTATGAAAAAGTATAAAATACCTCAAAATTAGATGGGCGTAAAGAACAAGTATAAATGATAAATATAAAATTGAAAAAAATATTAAAATATAAGTGTACGCTTCCACGAAATGAAGTAATACGATTTTTTTTAATCATAACTACTTTATTGCTGTACAGATTTAATCACCTGTTCTGCGATTCAATATTAAGATTATTTGTAAAAATGCATAAAAATTAACTTCATTTCAAAATGCACACAAGAATTCACAAGAGTATGATAGACATTCTTATAGGAATAAAAATATAGTTTGTAGTTAAGAGCAGAATAGAACAGTTTTACATTAGAAAAATAATTTATTTTTAAACAATTAAATTCCTTTAAATATAAATTTATTTTATTAAAATGTGTTAAGGACGAAACATAAGGCAAAAAACATTTGTTATTTTGGTGAAGGCAAATGTATTTAAAAATAAGATTTTTGGATATATCCATATCACATGTCTGCAACAGATTCATTTAATTTACCCAATGTTGAACTATATACGGACGATCGTTTACGGTATAGAATATCACGATATAGAATATTTAAAATTTAGTTAATCAGTATAGATTAGAAAAGTGAAACTAAAGTTAAATTTTCTTTATTATAATTTCGTTATCTGAATAGTAAATGAAATTCCGGATTTAATCTTATTTGATACTATTTTGTAATTTTTTTAATATTTAACTTCGAAATTCAAAACGAGACGATTTTTAAATTTCTTAGATATAAATAAGTGAATGATATATTTTAAATGATTTAAATTATTTTTTTAAATGACATAACCTGTATGAATTTATATAACTTCAAACAAACGCGAATTTAAGAATCTTTCAGGCATCAATCAAATATACATACAGAAATGCAATGATACCACTTTATAAATAACAGCGTTAATTACAGCCTAAATAAAATTAAGTAGACGGTTTAAGTTAATTGGGATTTTTTCAAGTAACTGAACTATAAACATTTATATAAGTATGGGAGTAAATTACGGCAGGAATATTACTTTAGGGAAAGAGCGTTATTTGCGAATCAACGTTATTAACATTGTTATTGTCGCTAGTGAATATATAAGAGTCATCATTAAATAAAGACCAATTCACACGCCTAAAATAGTGGTCATGTTAATGAAGAGGGCATACATTTGATAAATATTTTAATATTTTTCTCTTTTTTGCATCCGAAGGAACTTTTCATTACAGTTTAATGAATTTTCCAACAAACCATATAATAATTATGCATATATTTTCAAATGCTAAACTACGCATGCTCGGAATTATTTGTTAATCGAAAAACATGAATTTGTTTATTTTCCAAAGATCAATTGATTCGATTATTTGTGAAAGTATCGATAGACGATTAATTGATTAAATGTCTTAATTAGGTGCTAATCATTTGATACCGAATCCATTTATTCTGTTAATTAACTCATTAAAATACCCACGCTATTATTTCCTTTTCAGACATAGTATTAAATTTCCGAATAACGTACGTAAGCAAGAAGGGCGAGGTCGTATCGGATTCAAAGCCGCTAGCACTTAATTACATCAAAAGTTGGTTCGTCGTTGATCTCCTGGCGGCCCTTGCCTTTGATCATTTCTACGCCTCGGATCTCTACAGAGGAGAGGTTATAGTTCTATAAAATCTACTCAAAACAAGATCAGATTCAGTTTGAACTTTATTTTAATTGCCTTTGGACTAAAACGCAAAAACAGCGCTTAAGTTTTGGACAGGTGAATGTCGTATTTCCAATTTGACCCCGTAGGAATTATGCCTTTCTGTATTGTTAGTTGTGAGGTTCTCTCCGTATTGTGGATTATTACAGTGCTCATTTTATGTAAGAGTAAAGCGCCGTGATGTTTTGTAATATTTTCTTCATTTGTGAACAAATCAGTGATATAATTACTTTTTTTTTATTTATTTATACTATAATACACAGCACGTGATTATGAATTACGGATATATATTTGCTGTACCAATAATATGACTTTGATGACAAAATATTTAAAATACATTATAGATACATTGGTGGTCGTGAAGGGTTTTGATCGTAGTATTTTGAGGCAAGAGGGCATATTATATATTAAATAATTCCATTACCTGCTCTCCAAATAATATGAGCTCTTTGTTCCCATGGACTCTTAATTTACAAACCGATTTCTATAATGTGACTTACTTTACATATAACGTCGATAGCGGTATTAAAATATCATTTCACTAACATTTTGAACATTATTATGATTTAAGACAATTGAATAAATTTTGTTATTCATATTAATGATACATAATATTCGTTAATCGTTTTATTGGATAATTACAAGGAGAGAACGACAAAAAAAAACATAGTAAAAAATCAATAGTAAAAATTAGCTGAATTTGGCAAATCGTGCGAGTGAATTTAATTTTAGAATACGCCAGTAATGTTTAAGAATATTGGAGAAATTAAAATATATAAAATACGAGTATATAGAAATTTTAATAATTTAAAGCCTTAAATTTTCAGGGGTCAGATCTAATTCCTTAACTTTTATGGCTTTTACATCGTACATTTAATATATGTGTATGCTGTATATTAAACAAATATCACACAATTATAGATATATTTCCATACATTCACATGCACTTTCAAGGTTTAAAAATGGAAATACAAACAAATTGATGTAAAAATTATAATACAAACAAATCGCTACACAAATATATACAAATCGCTACACGCTATGCGCGTATATACTTCATTCCGCGTATATGTTCCGATCTCATCCTAATTTCACGCAACGGGGATGACTTTTGTATGAGGTGAGGTTTGTTGGAGAAGATCGATGGACAACTTTCCATCAATGTACACGTCAAGAGATGCGCGCTGCCAATTAAATGTCTCTCATCTCCGTCAGCGTGTGTCAATTGTATATTCTATCCTCTTCATTCGCGCGTTTTAAATCTAAACGTTTGAAATGTTAATAGTCTACCATACTCACGTGTTAAAGTATTATGTATGATGTGTTGTGTTTCCCACGATTGTTGTGGGACCGAATATTATCGGACAACTGCGTTGTGCGTTATGGAATAGCTCAATGATCGGAAGAACAACCCTTTAGGAGTTTTGTAATTAATATTGCAAAATATGTATAAACATAATACAATTAATTAGTGTTTTCTGAATTTGCTCATATGTACTATTAATATACCAACAGATGTCGATAACGTGAGGTAACTATGTCTAGTATTATTTATTAGAGCCAGTCGGAAGCGGTATTAAAACATCATATCATTCTTATATTTGGAACATTATTTTAATTTTTTTATACTGATGAGTAGTAGAAATATCCAAGGGACATATTTTCAAGTTAATCGAAAAAAATGAAAGTTTTTTCTTGGATTAATAATCTTTTTTTTTATTTCTCCACCTCTCCACATAGTGTTAAGAGGTTAGGCATTTCATGTCGCAGTTCGAAATAAATTAAATTTTAATTCAACTTAATTCATTTATTTTTATGTTGTACGAAATAAAATTTTAATTCAACCTATGTTTTTTTTACATTTCATGTTTTTCAACCTATGTTTTTTTTACATTTCAACCCATTTTTTTTTTACATTTCATGTCGCAGTTTGAAATAAATGAAATTTTAATTCAACTTCACTCATTTATTTTTATGTTGTACGAAATAAAATTTTAATAAATTCATTCAATAAATGAAATTTTAATTCAACTTAATTCATTTCATTTTATGTTGTACGAAAACATAAAAAGAAATAGATGGACCGTTAAAAACATTTATTTTCTTTGATTGTTTGTTTAGCGTTCCACGAAATTTTTTGTTTTTAAAAAATCTTACATGTACGGAATTTTTTCATTCACAATTTTATTCTCCATATCTGCGTTTCAAATATTTTCAAAAAAAATGAGACAGGATTATTATAAATAAGCACTTTGAAAACATTTCAACCATTTTGGAATTAAGGTCGGGATTTTTTACTCTATTTCTTAAAATATACTGAATAAAAAAAATTGATGTGAATTTTTTTGAAGTAAATTTTAATTTGCCGCGAATCTAGGACAGAAAGTAAGCTGTGTTTCATTTATATATTATAATGGAAACAGTTAAATGAAACTACGTGATGTAGTATTATTTCTACTTTCTTTAAGTTCTTTACCACGACTTAGGTTTCGTTGTATTACAACATCTTCAGTTTCATTTAATTCTACAAAATTAATGCCAAATTTATTAAATCATGGAAAAAGTAATATGATTCTTTATTTTTCCAAAATATTTCTAATTAACAGTAAGTTAATCAGAAATATAGTATAAATAAAGACAATAATATATTAATTTATTAAAGAATTTGAAAATATTACCACTATCTATCTATTTGCCTTTAAACCAGAATGGCATATCATTTAAGTTCTTGGTGTTATAATTTAGACTACATATTTAGCAATTATATAATTACATTATAAGCAAGAGTTTGGTGTATTAAAATATTTAAAGTAAGAGGTTACTAAACGTTATTACTTTTCGCAGGTGCGACTGGAGTATTAAATTGAAAATATATTTTTTTAAGCAATTGTTTATGCGAAAGTAAATAGTTTTGTAAATCAGGCATTGTTTTTATTTATTTCAATTATATTTAAGAAAAAACATTGTTTATTATATTGTTAACTTCATATTATTTTCATGATTTTTACCATCGTTATTTAATTTGACCTTAAATCATTTTTTTGGGAGACTATGGTACAAATTTACGGGTTTGAGAAAAAAAATAGTGAAAAATTTCCATTTATATGGATAATTTTCTTGTATTTTGTCCTTAGATAAACAATTTATTTTTTTTGTAAACTCAATTAGTTTCATTATTACCGACTCAATTGGCAGTAGATGTATGGACGAAAACCAAACTGTAAAGCGGTCGCTTAATTTAACGAATAACGGTGTAAACATAGTTACACGAGTTTTTTTATGCCAATTCAGATAAAAATTTATGCAGAAAGGAAATGTATGTACCACATAATCACTAAAGGTAAATTATTTACTTACCATCTTTTTTTGTAATGTTCTAAACGTATGAACTGCAGGCGGAGGTTTACGTTAACGAGAAGCAAATCGAGATATTAGGTCGTACTATCATTTTGACGATCAAATATTGATCTGACTATTCCAAAAAGTTCAACGATATATACGTATTCTATATATTGAATATTATCATTACATGACGATCTTTGGACTACACGTTTATGTAAGGTGGGTTATATTGTCTGCAGAAACCATCGTTCCGTCGATCTACCTCTTATTCGTTGGTTATAAATGACCTGTATTATAGTAATATATGTACTTGTATTGTAGTCATACATGTATTTAGTTATTGCGCATTACTTAAATCACGCGAATATAAATTGAAAAATTAAAATGTTTCATATTAATTAGAATTGAATATGGTTTAATTTTAAAATAACTGTAAATAGTGAGTTACATTCTTTATTTGTTGGGTTTTTATATTGGCTTATTCTAAATAAATATTAATTGAATATTAAAGTTGGTGGTCGTTTGGTGTATATCACCTGATAGCTCACAATATTTCAGTAAAACATTAATTTTCATTGACATTTTCACAAAATTGATAATAAGCTAATTAGACATAGTAAAAGTACATTCACATTAAGAATTACTAATATATCTAAATAGTTTAAAGGAGATAGAATGTAGATATGAATGGTTATAAATGCCTAATGTATACTAATTCCACGTAGATCAA
Source organism: Druceiella hillmani (assembly GCA_039881145.1). Taxonomy (NCBI): domain Eukaryota; kingdom Metazoa; phylum Arthropoda; class Insecta; order Lepidoptera; family Hepialidae; genus Druceiella; species Druceiella hillmani. Next base: position 53,834,361 of record JAYKKI010000003.1, read on the forward strand.
GTTCTATTTGTACATTAAAAATTTTTTTGTTCGACCCTAATCAATCGGTGCAATTACCACATTTTACCCGAATATTAGACTTACGTCATTGTAAGATATACAGCAGGTGAGACAACATAAGATGATACAGCGTAAAGGTTATAGATATAAAAATATATTTGATATTTATAAAAGTTTTGTCAATAGGAGAAACTGGTCAAAATTTAAACACAGTTCCTAATAAGGACCAAAAGTGATAAGATTAATTTTTTCCGAAAAAAAGCTTTCAAAGTTTTAGATTAACTTAGAATAATTTAAAATTTGCTCCGATGTCGAATAAACATTTATAAAATAACATAACTGGTTATTACGTTTTTAGCTCAGTTATTATATTTCATTGCAATATAATAACTGAACTAGAAATGTTGACCCAAATATGTGAAAAGTATTCACCAACATTTATAACAAAAAAGGCCAGAAGTAAATATATAATATTGAAATATAAAATATGTTACATTTTATTGTCAGTTAATCAGTTTCCCTCGAAATTAGTATCTCTCTTAAATTCAAGATATAAATTGTGATGAAGGAATTTTAAACTTTGTTCCATTTGCTAAAAGTGGATTCCCTTTTTTTAATAAATATTTCCTGCATTGAAAAAGTAACATTTGGCGTTTACACAAGTAACCGGATGAAATAAGAAAATATTAACTGAATTAAACATGTAGCGTACCTGTAGAAACATGTTTTAAGTTCTGTTTATTCCTAGAGACATTGAACGTGTCAGACAAGTGTAATTGGAGAAAAAAAAATCTTTAATGCACTGCCGTAAACATATTTATAGACATCATAACGTCATAACGTGGCCGTGCAGACAATAAGAGAATAGGTCGTGCCCGCCGGCGCAGTGACAAAATATACGCGGAAAGATATTTGTCTACCTACACTTTTTCTAATGTGAAAAGATAATCGGAACTGTAGACATTATTCGTGTTATAATATATATATATATATATATATATATATATATGTGTGTGTGTGTAGATATATATATATATATATATATATATATATATATATATATATATATATATATATATATATATATATATATATATATATTCGTGCCATAAGTCACCAGTCTATATGCATATCGCTCTCTAGTTTATTCACTAAGCGGAAGCATAAAAAAAATCAGCGAAATTCCGAAGAAACACCTATAATTTTAATAAAATATATAATGAAGGTAAGAAAAATACACCATCCTGTGACATTGAGCAATTTTTGGATGGAATCACGACCACCGTAAGATCTTTTCTATTAAAAGACAATATTATAGTTACAAATGGTTATAGTTAAAAGAGACAAGGTTAAGTTTATAGTAAAGTATTTAAAATAACCAGGCAAATCGAAATTCATATACTGAGTACAGCATCCTCGACCTTTTGCAACTTTTATGACAGCCAAGGGCAGAGTTTCATCAATAAAGTTTTTGGGCAAACTCCTATGCCAGATACAATTTTTACTAAATTATATCAAATCCACCAAATCCGCCAATTATTAACTTGTTGCAAGAAACACACACTAAATATCAGCACACAAAAGTTTTAGGCAAAGATTTCATCAACATTTATTTATGATAAATTAATATTATATCATTATTAATAAATCACCCCTGAGCCGAGATATTAATTTTTTTTTGGTGACGACGTTTCTTTAAAACCTGTATTTTGTTTTGGTTATTTGAGATTATATTTTATTTAGTAAGGTACAAGAGGCATATAAGGCCAACCTAATTTGGAAGTTACGAATGATATATTTATCAAAGAAATTTAAACTTAAATTAATTTCTTTAAAAGATCAATAATCAAAGAAATATTACAGTTTTTAAAAACTTCTTCAATGGGCCTTATTAAAATACTACAGTATAATAAGACCCGAAAAAAAAGTTTTTTTTTTCTGAAAATAATCAACGGAATCTGTCTCTGGAAATATAATTAACATAAAAAAATCGACAAAAAATATCTTCTAAAGCAATCCTCATCAAAAAACTATTTTGGGCCTTATTGGTCGCCTGGCTTTATAAAGGGGTAGCAATGGTAAATAGTCATACTCTTTTCAAACATAACTATACATAACTAACTTCTCATAATCTATGTCAAAATAAAAATTATTTATTTAGACTTTGGAGTAATTTAAAAGAATATAAACTTATTCGCAGTCTTGGCAATGAACAATTTCCCTATCTTCTTTTGTCAGCCCCACACATTTTTCGTGGTACCATGTTTTACACTGTCCATACTGTCGCAAGTCAGAAATACGTTCTTCTTTAGAAGCGCAGCGAAACCAATTTCCTTCTTCTAATAGTTCTCCCCTCCCCTTTACTGGTCCCAGTTTTGGTTTGAGATTTTTGTCCTTTTTTAATTTGTTTAATTTTTTTCTGGATTCTCTTATTTTCTTTTCCTTTTCGTTAAAAAGTTCCCTGGTAATTCGCTGACCTTTGTAATTTATTGCTTTTCTCTTTGGTTTAATCGTTACGGTAGCGTAGTTGGGAGTCGGCAGTAGTTCTTGAAAAAAAGACATGTGTGCCTTACCCTTAAACCTAGCTTAAGGTATATTATCATCTAAATCAGAAACATCTCTTTCCTCTTAGGACACATAAATATTTGTTTTACCCAGTGACTCGTTTCCAAACTTACTCAAAAGCAGCGATTGTTGTTCACTATTCATCTTAGGATCTGTCTCTGAATCAGAATTGTAAATAATGTGTCAAAAATATCGAAATCCAGTATTTCATGAAGAAGTTGAAGGTTTTGAAGATTTTATTCAGGTAACTGGATCAAACTGCAATTATTTGCCTAAAAATTGAGTAGTGATTTCACAGTCAAAAACCTGTTCAGAAATTCGAGTAGGTGTAACCTCTATCTGAGGTTCTAGCTGGTCCTGAGAGGCACACTGACAGCTTTCTTTTAAAATTGGTGACACAGTAATATTTTGTGGCTGAAATTCTATTGGTCGACTAGTATTTTTATCTTCTGAATTATCAGTATCTGAAATATCAGTAACAAAGGGTTGTACTGGAGATCTGCAGTGCGGGTCATCTTCGAAGCTTTGAGCAGCTGTAAGTAGTTCAGGAAGTGGCCTTTCAGTTAAAACTCTGGTAGTAAAACCGGATTCAAAGAGAATAAAACTGTAGCCCGGAAGCCATTTACAATATTTTCATGACTTATACATATTGATCAGACTTTGGAAAAAATGGGATTAAAACTGGTTTTCGTGATGCGTCTCTCAGGATTTTGATACATGTAACTTAAGATTTCCTGATCCCAATAATAATAATTATTGGGATCAGGATTTCAATAATAATATTATATTATGGACTATCGAGAGGCTTAAGTTCGTGAGTAGTGTTGCTTGGCAGGCAATAAAGCATAATATTGTGTTTGTCAGCCTCTTCAAAAATCTCGTAATCCAAGTGTGACGATGCTTCATCGAAAATCAACAATGACTTTCTTCGTGATTTGTATTTTGATAAGTGTTTTGTAAATTCAGTAAATAAATCCGTGGTCATACTGCCCTCCGGAGCCATTTTTACCAAAAATCTGGTCATAAAATTATCGCTTTATTCAGGCATTTGTCCGTTTCCTTTAAATATAAACATCGGCGGTATAACAGTTCCGACAGCGTTCACACACATTGCAATTGTGACATTCTCGGCGTATTCAGGTGCAATCGAATCGAATATGGCGAGCTCCTCTCTGTGCCAGTACAATTTGCTGATGGTGAACTATTAGGCGACAGCCCTTTTCATCAATGTTATAGAGGCATTCTGGGTGATTAGCAATGTCTAATTCTTCGTATAACCTTTTCACTTCTTCAAAGTGCTATTGGACAGTCGATCTATTTAATTTTTGAACACGCGCAGGTTTCATAATTTGCGCCTTCCTTTTAGGAATATCAGGATTCCTTTTAAAGAACATTTTTAACCCGTCTTTGCCGGCGAGATCAGAATCTTTATTACAGTTGTGTTTTAAATTATATGTTTCACAAATAAAAGCTTGCCTGCGTATAGATCGAGGGTGTAGCGACATCCCGTAATTTTCAAATCTTATAATCCTCCTCCTAGGTCTTCTTCCTGTTCTTTGGTCATAATTGAAGAACGTCCAAAATGTTTCACAATGTCGCCCGACTGCAAGTGGCTTCTTAGTGTCGTGGTATATTATGACGATCTCCAGCAGCACGTTGCGTTAATTGACCTCGTTCTAAAACTGCCATAGCTGCACATAAACTTTCTTCCGACCACTTAGTTAGTTTTTCAGGCATGTTGACTGCGTCATGTAAGTAAAAATAATAAATTCCACCAATAATATAATTTCCCTATACTCAAACAAAGTGTATCTATGCGTACGTAAACTTATATTCCGTTAATAATCATTGAGGCGCAAGTTTTAAAATGTGGGTCTTATTACACCGCGGGCCTTATTTGACGCAAGTACCTTAGAATCATGAACTCGTACGAAAATAATTGAAAAATATTTCCTCAGCGTAAAGAAGTTCTTTATACCGTGGTCAAAATTCTCCTACCAACTTTTTTGGACATAAGATGCACAGCTATCACTTTTTAATAGTTTTTTATTAGTTTTTATTTATTTTTAATAGTTTTTCGGTTTTCCTCTTACATTAATAGTTTTTTATAGTTTTAATAGTTTTTTTATTATTTTTAATAGTTTTTCGGTCTTCCTTTTACAATAAAAAATAGATTATGGACAATACTTTAAGTGAAAAGTGTGGGAACATTTCATAATAAAATTGCTAAATAAATTTTCGTGCGTGTTTTACAATGACTGATCTTCTGTGACTACCAACCGCTGTCGTGTCTCCCACATGTCTACTTTTGTTGTTTATTTATGATGTAAATAAACGATGTCTGCACGTGTTTTAACGGCACATGCCTAGCATGCTCAATGTCTGTAAATAAAAACGGACCTTTATGGGGCAAAGCGCTTATAAATTGAAATAAATAATACGGTTTATTAAGTAGTTTGGTAAATTCGGCAACAAATAATGTTTTTATTCGATAAACGCATCGCAGGTGTTTACGTACATTTATTTATATACAATGTATCTATTTATATGTGCAAAGCAATATTTACAACCAGTATTTATTTACTTAAAAGTATTTTTTAACTTGAATATATAAATATTCAAAATGGAAATATATGTATATATATATATATATATATATATATATATATATATATATATATAAATATAATCTTCTATTTTGAAAAGTACGCTTCATATAATCGCAAAGTAATATCAACAAACAGAACGAAGTACAAAAAGTATAATTTTCGAAAATGTGATAAAAACAATATCGCTGCCCTATCATAAACTCACTAACGTAAACAGCGGGAAAATCCGCGAAAACCTCGCTTCTGCTGTTGTTTTATGTAATATTAGAATGTTGATGGAATTTTCTAAGAGTCAATCTTTGCTAATTGCTCATCTGAAGATGTTATATCATAAAACGAAACTTGGGTCGCGGTAAAGAATTTAAATAAAGTAGAAATAATACTATATTACGTAGTTTCATTTATTTGCACATTTTAAAGTTTATAAATTAAATGAAAAAATTTAACATCTACTTTTAGAACGAAACTTTTTAAGAACGAGACGTCTTCGTTAGAATAAAATTACTCTTGAATACTACTTAAGTGACTAAAGTCTGTTGAAAAGAAATATAAAAACCAGGTTTACCTGTTGATAAATAATAAAGTTTGAAATTGTTTATACTAAAACCTATTGTATAGGAGTTAAGCAGTCAGAAGCATTTTGATTAAACCGAATAGTAGTTGTATCATTATTATTAACTGTATAATTTTCAAAATATTTACAATTTTACATTTGAGAAAAAGACACTCCGGAAACTGCTCAAAAAGCGTCATAACTCTTTGTATTTTCCTGATTAAATTTGGAAGTGTGAACTCTAATAAGTTACATATACACGCAGCAATATTAATTAAATAATTTCCTTCAATCATTATTCATCTATGGATAATACCCTCCCCCTCCTCTCTCTCTGTTTGTTAAACGTGCTGAGGCCGAAAATTATTACTTCTAAACGATTTACCCTTAGTAACAATGATATTTGGAACGTAACGTCTTTGACGAAATATATTTACAGCAAGAAAACAATAATTATATCTCCCAAATATATACGTAAATCCAAGTGTATCTGATATACTTTTCACTATTTTTGATTATAACCGTAACTTTCTTAATCATATTTAAGAAAGTGATAAATATTTTAGAGCATAATTCTTAACTTATTAAACTATATTTAAAAGTATTTGCCTCTATTTATTGTGTAAATTATACACACACTTCAAAAGTAATTTGGACACTGAATATTATATTCACCGTTGCTTAACGTTTAATTGAAATTCCCTTCACGAGTCTAGCACATCTAATGTATTAAATAAATTATTTTCGCTTGATATTGAAACATTTCCATCTATACTACTTCTTACATCTTTTTTTCAATATGATTTTTTCTATATGAGAGTAACTGCTCTCTATGAAAATGTGGTTGGTTATTCAAAAAAAAAATCATTAGTCATTATTTTCTCTAAAGGCTATTTTTCAAAAGTATATCAAATGGCAAAAAAATATCGTTACAGCTAATTATAATTTATTAAACATTAATTTATTGGGAATAGCCTCTAAAAACCTAATATTCACCACCCAAGAACCATATACTTGAAAGAACAATATTTCTATTAAAAACAGCATTGCGAAATAAAACAAAGGTAATAGAGTTTTGCTGATACGAAATTTTCACCTCAATAGTGGTAAGATATTGATAAAGGTTTTTTGTATATATTTATTTCAAATTATACCTGGCGTACAAAGTACTTTTCATAAATTATTAGTGAAAACTTCGTGTTTCCTTATTAAAAAAAAGAGTAATTTAGATTGCAATTTGCTAGATTGCAATTTGCTTGTTATTTCCTGAAGAGTGTGTTTAAATTGCACAGCGACTTAATTTATTTAACGTCTTTTAATGTAGTTGGAGCATCAATTAACACAGTTAATTTAAAATTCACACAGTTTTATGTGAACATGTTTTATGTGAACATGTTTAGATATCAAATTATTAATTTCAATTTCTTAAATTACAAAACAGATAAAAAAATACCATGTAATATCCTTAGAACAAATGAGAGACAAAAAATTATGTTATGTACGAATATTAAAAAAAATAAAAACACTAACGTTATTTCAAAATTAAGCCAGAAAACTGTGTCTACAAATCAACTTACGAAAAGAAGTTATGTAATTTAAATACCCATAAATAACTACCCAATCATATATTTATGAAACTTGTGTTTAAAATAAGCATTTTACAAAATAAACGAAAAAGTAGATCGTAGGTCGTTGCGGAGCCAGATGCTCGGACATTCTGAAAGTATTGACGCCGCGCAGCGGTGGATGCGATGCCGCCTCGTCTTAGTATGCTGCAGTGAAAGTGAATGTCTCTGTATCAAACGCGTTTATTGCGCCAAAATCTATCACTGCCCTAGCGATTCTGTTTACGATTAATAATTTTCCTTGCTGTATAATAGCATTCTAAAAATATTAGGAAAACTGATAAAAATAGTCTCTAGCCTCATGGAAACTATAAATTAGTCAGAGACTATGTCCAGCAAACTAAAAACTTCATTTCCTCTTCAAGATAATATTTCGAATTAGTTATTTATCCTTAGTACTATAATAAACACTTTCGAATTAGGTTTGTACAATTATTCATAAATATACTGTTTAATGGTGCTGAACGCTAGGTATGATAAAGCGGATGTTTTCTTATACATCACGCTATCACTTATTTCATTTTTTACATAATGGAATTTGCTTAGTATTTTGAGAATGAGATTATTATGTATGGTATTTTGTAACAAGCTGTCTTCTGTGCATTCTGGCGTATAAAACAAGATGATGAACAATTTTTCTGATCTCGTTCTGTTATTAAAATCAAACTCATATTTCATTGTTAGGCATAAAACTCGTATTGTTACAATTAAGAATTTGTCAACATTTTATCTTCAATATTCCGTTATCACATAGAATAGATTGAATAAAATACACAAACTTAAATCAATATTAATGATGAAAAATACTCATCAACTGTGAATATGAATCATAAAAATATTTAATTCAACACAGGGTCAACGCGAGCCCAACGCGAGTGAATCAACGCGAACTAAGGAAGCGAATTGAGCGACAGTGCTCAGTAGCCACACCAAAGAATACACGGAACGACTCCCTCGACGACGTCAATCGGGAAATGCAACACACCATGTCTTCGGCAGATCGACTCGACACCCAGGTTTCCAGTCTGTATCACGATATGGTCGTGCTAAGTGTGGAGATGAGTGAGGTGTCCTGATTAAAAAAAAATAAACTCATCAAGGTAATTTGCATAAAAATCGATCAAAAGAAAAATAAAGAAACTGATAAAGAAAGCGATTATAAAACTTTTTCAAGGAAATTTCATCGGCTTTAATTTAAAAGTAATCACTTGTTTGTCACGCGTACTGTTTTTGAGGCAGAAGGGAATAAACAAAAAACGGCACTACCTTTAATCCTTCCTGCACCCTCGTAGGTCTAGGGACTTTTAATATATTTGCCTTCTAATTATTCAAACATAGTCCTGAAGTCAAAAAAATCGTTCTAAACCTTTCCACCAAGACCCCCCTCAATGAGTATTCGTTGACAGACCTATACTCCACATTTAGAGTAAATGTTTTATCAACAGGAAATCGTTCTTAATTGTGCATTTCTTTTCAGCATTATTTTATATGTATACATGTGCATTAGTTTTAGATACACGAATGCATCCACTTCATTTAATTTTGTAAAATAAGCGACTTTTTTAATAACATTATTGGTTGTACCCGTTGTTCCGTTTGTTTTAGAAACAAAATGTTTTTGAATAATTATTGTTAATTTAATACCTTATTGGTTGATACCTTATCGGATTTATAGTACTTCTGACCCTGACCAAAATCGCAACATAAATCATAATGTTATTAGTGTAATTATACTTGATATACGTAAAAGAAATGGAAATAAAAAAAAACTCCATAATTCGTTTCATAACTGTAGCGAAAATTTCGTAATGAGTTATATTCTCAATGTTTCGTATCAAGTTTTGTCTCATACCTCGTTCTCTTAGTTACTATGTAAACAAGGTTCCTTTCACAATACTTGATATAATTAAGTAGAGGGATCTATACACACACACACACACACCCGGAGGCACGCGCACACACACACACACACACACATATATATACATATATATATATATATATATATATATATATATATATATATCTATATATATATATATATATATATCTATATATATATATATATATATAAATATGTAACATAGAAAATTTCGCAAAAACTGTGACACTGAGTTTTTTTTGCCACAATACATGGGCTTCTAAAGCCCTACATATTTATAGTCTTAAATAGAATGGTATATCAATTTTTTTTAGAAATATTTCAGTATATAATTGTAAATATACTACTAACTTTTTATGACTTTTGTAATATTCCACACTTTACGTAGGATTTAAAAAAAAGGCTAATTATACAGTGTGAATATATTTAAGTGCTAGGTATTGAAATATCTGCGGGTCAATACAGTTTATTATTCTGTTTGGTGGTGACGCATCCTCCTCAACCGTTTTCTGAAAAAGAAAACTACTCTGATACATACGTGACTGATCTCTAACGGGTTACTTTTTCTCTTTGTGGTACTGAATACTAATAATATGCAAATAAATTAAAAAGAGTTTTAACTTGGAACACAGTGTTGTAAGAAGGCGTTTTATATTCTAAATTGTTTCAAATATAAATTATTCCCTTACGTTAAATATTTTCTACTAGTAATATCTAGTATGTAGTTCAAAAGCGTTACAAACTATGGATTCTTTACCTCTAACACAATGTCAAAAATTTGCTTCACAGCATATACAATGATCTTGTGTGTTTATTTGCATACGTATTTAAAACCTTAATTGCAAAATTTAATTATAAAATTTTTAACAAAATTTAAACTTTTTAAAACCTGCATACACGACACATTTCGACAAATTTACTTTCACTCATCATAAGTATATCATATTCCGGTTCGACCACGATCAATTGCTTAAGCAGTTGAATACCGCGGGAAACTAAAGAGTTCTAATATAATTCTAGAGGGTGGTATAGGCAAAAGGTAATCATTTTACGAGAGCAGGAAATTGTCAGACGGGAACAATAAAAATATACTCAATAATACGGAGCTCCAGGTTTCTTTCTATTAGCTGGAATATAAATTTCATAAGCGCAAAATCTCTTCTGTGTTGCAAAGAATGGAAACCTAGCTTACCCAAGAGGACATCAATAAAAAAAAGAAAAGTCTTTTATACACCATCAAGCTGTACTTGGCGTCATGTGAGCTCTACCTAAGGATGCTTTGGTTAATTTTGTTGAAATAAGTTTAAGCGCAGCAGGTAAAAGTGACCAACTGACTATGATAAAAGAAATTACAGAATCTTCTACAAACGAGCTAACAGAGCTAGAAAACACTAACTGGTAAAAAAATGGAGTAAATTAGAACAATTGAAACTTTTGACAATAAAACGAGAATTGTCTTCATTCGCAGTAAAATGTTGATGCAAGGCCCAATAGTATACAACATTGTTCATTGCTAATAGTAGAATTTTCTAAAGAAACTGGGGAATACGAGGGAAAACCATTATAAAGAGCACCGACAATATTTTGTACGGAAACCTTTAAGGATGGCATGTAATATAAACGCCCTTAACAGAGTTTTGCTTATCTAAATGACCTCATAATTATCCTTACATTTAAGAAAGAGAAAACAAAAATTTCATGAAAGAACCGTTAGAATTTATTGTAAAATAACTTCCAGAATAAGAAAGAATTTTAGACATTGAAATATTGTCCTAATCTCATGATGATTAACATAAATTTATGTAAAAACATAAAATATTTATTTATTGTCTAATGGAGCCAGATTCTAATCGGATTTGCACTAATGGAGGGTATGGCAGGCGAATTAATGACACGAATTGATAATCCTTCGAAATATGCAGCATCAATCAAGTTTTCGGAGCTTTTTTGTTACACCTGTAATGTACCAGTGAAACGTCAGTCGCGTATCGAATTTCCCAAATCAACGGCTTCATTCAAGCCATGCAATGCGATCCCGTAGACTGAATATTCGTATTTAGTTCGAGCGTTTTTTCAGCCGTAATCTTCTACTGAATATTCGTTTATGTTAAGCCGTAATCCGCTTGGTGTGTTCCACTCATCGACGGCGTTAATATCACTCTGCAAACGTTCACCATCAGCTGCATCCTTTACATCTGTAAAAAGTTTCAGGTTATTTGCGAATAATAAACAACACGGAGTCTTCAACGCGTAACCAATATCATTTACCAAAATAGTGTAAAATAAAGACCCAAAATTGGAAGCTGGCTCACTCCTGTTTGTGTAAAATACATATCGAATATAAGTTTGCCATTCTTTCGTATTGCTTTATATACGAAAAACACTAAGAGCAAAATTGTGCAAATGGAACGGAATACCCTGATACTAAGATATCGTTATCTAAACGATCGAAAATTTCTGATAGTCAAAAAATGTAATATCTACTTGAAGTTCAAGGCCAACATCTTAAGAGAAATACTCAAGGAGACACACAAGATTCGTCGCTACCGACGGTCCGACACTAAAACTGTGCTCTTCATTACAGATTTGACCTCCGTAGCTCGAAAATATGTTGCGATGTAAAACGAAGTCAAATATTTAAGACGATGCGGGAGGATAGCAATTGATTTGAAACTAATTATAAACACTAAGGTACTTGCCCCCTAATTGTGATAGACCATCTAATATGGTTACAAGCACTTAATGATGGTTAAAATTACCTAAGGGTGGACAATTAATTTCAAACTAGTCGCTTTCCATTCGGGGAATACCTACAGCGTTCACTGGTTTTTTTCCAACTTGAGGGATGGGTGGTAGTTGTTAGCAAAACTCTAACCCTATGCGTAAAAGTTTGCCTAAAAATATTAGCGCATGCGGAAATATATACTCGGATATAATACCAAATCCCATTGATCTCTTCCGCCTCGAGAAACTAAGTTGAAACACACTATGAAAGATAAGTATAACATTAACGTTGGTTCCGGCATGATACCAAGAAACCGTCGCCGCATCGTTTACTGGAGGAATGTTCGGAAATTCACAAGCGAGCGGACTCAAACGCGGCAACGAACCGTTTTGCCGCTTCCGATAAAACAATGAATAACACCAACATTTATTATTTCATTGTAATAAGAATTCATTATAATTAATCTTTCATTGTAATGACGTATATAGAAAATAAGTTTACTTACAAAATCGTTGTGGCATTTTTGCCATACTTACGTATACATGACTTTAAGAAATAACGAAAACTAAAAAAAGTTGTTCATAATTTTTAAGAGAAAAGGCTCATATAAGAATAATGCTCATAAAATATTATTATTCTGTTACCATAAAAAAAGTATGAACAAAAAGTATGTAAAAACAACAAAGAATTTTAAATTATCTAACTTATTTGACTTACATTGAAATAACTAACATTTCAAAGCCGTCCATAAAATATGACGTTTAAAAGCGCGAAATGGATAAGGTCACTGGAATCAAATATTCAATTGTTTGTTTGGCATCATTCTTGGGCTGTGTTGGTGTAATTAGTGTTGCAACAATGAACTATTTAGTACATTTGTCGTTTGTATTATTTCTACTAAATTGAATCAAAGAGATTGTCATCTCCAGTCATTATTACCGAAATGAAAAAGTTACATGCGGTTTGCCCTCTTGAGCATTGTTGTAATACACAATGTTTCAGATAAGGCGATTGTATTGGATTCCAACCGGGATCTAGTTTTGCATCGTTGCTCTCATCAAGGATATAAAATCTTCATCGTTACTCTCAGTACGCAGCCATAATCGATGAACTTAAAACAAATTTCTGCTTGATATATACGTATACACACATGTATAAATTTATATTTGAGCTTGTGTGTACACAGCGTCTATAAATAAGTAAGTATATAAACATCTAAACATTAGGTGCGCATACAATTAACAGCAAGAAAATAAAATTTGCCACCATTTGGAACACTTTTTCCCAAAGGTAGAAATGGTCGTTGACATAAAGACACAAATATATCAAGCATTACTAATCTAAATAAAAATAAATTTTAATGAAACTCTTTACTCGTATGTATACATACGACACCATAAAATTTGTTACTATTTGCTACAAAATACCAATAAATTCAATATATATATTATAATAATAATAACTGCGCAATAAATAACACAAATATACGTTCAATCTTATCAAAACCATAAAGAGCGAACATATTAAGCACGCGACGATACGCTCCTACGAATAATATAGACTAATTTATAGTTATGAAATTAACCGTCCCCTGTGATGAGTCTAAAACGATCGTTTGTTAATTTTGTACTCTTTCTTACAATACATTGTTATTTATTAAGTATGTTACAGATGTATTAAGTATATTAAAGATACGTACACACTCTTTATATGGATTATTGTTTTAATGCCCGCTAAAATAGTCAAACAAATAAGAACACAAATCATACAAAGTATATTTACACTAGCGATTTCGGGATTGCTACGATTGCATTCTGCTGCAAATCTAAAGACGAGTATTCTCTAAATCATCTTTGCGCTTTCAGGACTTTCTTGAGATACTAACAAGCTTAAAGTAATTTGTTTACTATTTGTTTTAATTTGAATTGTAATGTTTACTGCTTTGGCAAATTTAGTAATTAGTTTCTACCTCAGTTTTATTCCATATTTCTCTTAAAGCTAACCGACAATGATTGTTTGATACGCGTCAGATATTAGAAATATTTAAAATAAATATTAGCCTAGGCCTAGAAATCTTAAACAATTCAATCTAAGCAATTAATTCATGAAATAATTCAGACATCCTGTTTCATTCTGTATTTCAAAAACTTGGTATTTATGTAGAAGCATTGAAGTAGGAGTAAATTAAACTTGGGTTTCTCTCGAACAACTAAATTTGGTGGAGTATTTGCTCACAGTTTCTTTTCTTGTTATAATTTCAGATAATTCAGTAAGCTATCAGGGAATATATGCGTTATGTGTGACATTCATATTCAGCATATGAAAATATTATCTGCTCATTTTTTCTGAAAAAACTTCATTTTAATATTTCTTAATATATGACAATAATTTTTTATTAATATATTATATTATGAAAGCAAATTAAACAAAAAAAAATAATCAAATTGTATAAAAAAAAATATTCTTTGTTTTAAAATGACTTTCATTTTCTGCCAAAAAAATCCTGAAGCATTAAAATTAGGATTTTCTTCTTTTAAACATAAATATTTTTACCATGTATGTAGATACCACATCGCTCTTAAATCTAGTTATGATTTGTACAACTGTATATCATATGAGTGTCAACTATTGTCTCTATGTAGTTTTTAAGCACTTTGCGCGTTATAAACTACAAATAGAAGATAGTTGACACTTTTTTTAACTTAGTTTATTACATATATTAAAATACACGTCAATGTCTTTCAGATTTCATTTGCCTTTCGTGCACTCTTATTATCCAAAAAATATATCAAGAACGAGAGTATCTTCCAATACCTGAGATGCACTTGGCCTTGATATATTTTTATTCAATTGACCGTTTTAGGAATGCTATAGAGTTACTCAGTGGTTCATAACTTACCATTAGTTAGAGCCATGTTGATTATAATTTTTATGTTTTCAGTCTCATCAGTATTGCAACGATTGTTCTTACGATACTCTTATACGCCTAACACTTTGAGTAAATCTGTGTGTTGAACACAGGGTTTTCTGGAAATAAATACATAAATTCCGCAAACAAAACAGATAAATATATTGATTCACAACATTTTTTTCTGATTTAACTCATTCAGCATCTTACAGTTGTTCATTCATTTGTGTAATTTAAAAAATATTTTTTTGGATGAATATATAAAAATGAGATAATGAGATTCACCACTTTTTCTTCTATATAGTAATTTCATCACAGTTAATCAAATCGCCGTTCATTAAAAACCAAGTCTTTTCTTTTCTACAAAAACCATTATTAGGCTTACCCCTGTCTCCACGCCGTCAACTAATGAAAGCTAAATAATTCCAAAGTCACCTTAAAAAAGACAAAACATGTACCTAAATCAGTCTCTGCAATTAGGGAGACACAATTGTGTCGTGATATATATATATATAGGGACATTGGTCATCGCGCTGTTGCAGACAATCGTCTACGAGCCTACCATTCCCGCTCATCACAATGACTGAGCACTTGATTTCTACGACCTCGTTTTAGAGATGTGGTTGATTTTATTTTGCCGAAATTTGCCATTAGTTTAACGATATTATAGAGTATTTCTGAGATAGAATAAATTAATCAAAATATTACTTGGTTTAATTATTTTCTTCATCGCATAGTTTAGGCTCATTGACTTTTTCACCGACTTTGAAAAGTAATGTTTTCCTATTCAAGACGTAAATATTTTATTGCATTTAAAATAACATTTACATTATGTTCGTGAAAATAATATTTTTTTTAACAATTGGTATATTTCAAATGTAAAAGAATGTAATTTTTTTCTATGGAATCGTAACTTTGAAAGTGATTTTTTAGTTTTTAAGTGATGATTAGTTAACGATTTTATTTTGTACCCAAGCGGAATAATACTCGGAATCTGGAAGGTTTTGTACCCATGAATTTAATCGTATGAACTGTAAATCAGTACGATATTTAATACTTACAATATTTCAAAATATAATTTTAATGAGTTGAGGGTGAGTAATGCATTTTTTATCTTTATTCTGACACAAAACAATCAAGCCGTAAAATTATTTATAAAAATGTTGTCCTAATAATTAATAATTAACTTTATAAAATTAAATTTATATTAATGTTTAAGATAATTTGTTTATAAATATTATACCCCTGGATAATCTCGTGATTTTCAGGATGTATAAAGTGCAAAACATTTTAAGATATTTGTTTCCTACTTGAATAATTGTCATAGAAAATACGGATGCCATAGAAATTCGCTCGATTTTGCCCGTACGTTTACGGTTGATACGTCAATCCATTATCATGAAACAATTTTAGTTTTATTTTGATACATGTAAATAATAATTTAATGATGTTTGCAACATAAAATATTGACACGACAAAGAAAAATATAAATCGTAATTTTGCAAATTACGTTTATACCCATATGTACATATATTTTCTTTCTTTTAAATTCAAGTTCGGAACGTAATTTAGACTCTTCGGAAAATGACTGTACTAACACCTTGGCACGCAGCCGTCCACTAAAATCTCATTCTGCAATGGAGTGTGCCACCGCCACTCGCGAAGAGCTACTCCCATTCGTCTGATCTACTCTGTTGGGAACAGGTAAATATAACATGTCCTGGAATTATTGCTTTGCTGTCTCTTTTTTCGAGTCTTTTATTTCTAAGAAGTACAGAATTAATTTGTCTGCAGTAATTAATTAGTACAAATACGAATTAAACTAATTAGAATTCGTAACACAACGTATATTTGATTTGTATTTCACTAATTACGTTACTTAATTAAGTAAAATTCAGATCATCACAAATTGTTGTGCGTGACGGATATAACACGTGTCTTCTTAATTATTTATACCTGGAATAAGATAAATATTTAAAATTATCAGTAACACCGTACATATCGTAAAAAATATTTATCGTTAATAATATTTGTACGTTTTACATATAATTAAATAATATTGTATACCAACATTTTACCGCGATTTCGCCTGGCTAGTTTGTAATTAGGGCGGCGCGATTTTCATGAAAATTTTGGACTCTCGAGACATATGAACAAAGCTCTGATAAATGTGTTACGTCATCTATTTACTGTAGTTCTAAATTTATGTTATTAATTAAAAAACTACGGGTTTCATTTTGTTATGGGTATTATAATATTTCTCGAGCTAAAACGTGGCCTCTATATAATCGTTTAATATATCTATACCACATTTTAAGTAAAATATGTCTGTTCATCAGTTTAGGCGTGATTTAGTGATAAACATCTAAATACTTAAGCATAGTTATAGTAATCCACGCGTGCAAAGCAGCACAAAGCGAAATGTTGGTACGTGTTACTTCGTCACATGAACTGAACTCTTTACTAATTAGTTAGCAATTCCTTGTTTACAAATACTATTTCAGATTTATTAGGTAAGGAATAAACTAAAATGTTAATAAAACAAAATAATTTTCGTATTTAAAATTACAATATATTTACATGGATAATACTTATAGGAAAAATCCGTCCTGATATTATAGGGATGTCACAGGGATGTTCCGTATGTCATTATCGATTTAGAATGACACAAAATTAAATTTAATTGTACGTGACTTTATTTATACTCTATACGCCTTCTATTTTTATTTTTATTCCATTCATTGAAAATTAGTTAGAACACCACATTTAGTTAATTAGGAAGATACTTCCAACATTAATAGACGAATAGTGGGATTGGTAAAAATTCCGGTTTAACTGATAAGATAGCATTTGCGACTCGGATTAATCTACATTGTGTTAAGATTAAACTTCAATTTAATCTGTAGTGTATATTAAAATAATTTATTACATATATTTATTTTATTACACAGTATATCGTTGAGAACCACCTTCATGCTTCTCTTAAGCCTGAGCCCCATGACACACCTCACGCCCATCTTGACTTCTTCGACATTCTGACTTTTGTAAACATTGTTATTGATTTATTTAATGAATTATGAAAATTAAGACAACCTACCTGTAAAGTGTGATTATAGCTACAGTCGTCTACAACACATTAGAATTTTTGGGTTCTTTTTGTCTAAGCTACACTATATAAATATACACACACATACATATATATATATATATATATGTATATATACATATATATATAAATATATATATATATATATACATATATATATATACATATATATATATATATATATATATATATACATATATATATATATAGATATTTATAGCTTTACTTAAACATATATAAAGAAAACAATGCTGAAAATAAATTTAATAATTGCTGTATAATCATACTATTTATCTTTTTACATTTTTCTCAATAATAGCTTCCGAGGTAGTTAGGCTACCCCCTCCCCCCCCTTCTAAAAACAGGGGTCACTATAATTATCCATTTTTGAACTTGGTTTTTAGTAAGTTTTTATGTAATATCCAATACGATTATCTCTAAAAATTTAATAAAAAACTTGAGGTGTTGATTATGTAGAAAAGAGGGTTAAATAGATGTCAACCAAGGATATAGTAACTCATTTTTAACCATTTTTTCGGAAGATAGGGTAGTAGTGTTTCAAAACGTTGATACACAATTATTGCGTTTCGACGTTCCTTTATGACTATTGTTATTTCTGAAAAAGGTTTACAAGTATAACAATTAGGCAGTCACAAAAAGTCAAGTAAAAGAATATAACTCAGACAACCAAAAAAATATTTATTTCTTCCTTGATGCTTTTGAAATAGAAAATTCTATATTACAGATATGCCTAAATTTTACCAAAAAATATATTTTATAATCCCTCCACAATTTTCCAAATGAATTATAATAATATATTTTGAACTCAAAATTTTAAAATTGTGAAAATAGACAATATTTCGTGTCTGGTTTACGCAAATCTCGTTAAATGATAAAATATTTAATACATTTGAAACAATTGGACGTAAATTTTTAAAAAAAATTCAAAATAAAAAATAATAATAATTAAAAAAAATTAACAGCTTCATCTAAAAGAATATGAAAACTTTGCGATAACTAAATATAATACAGAATTATTTTAATGCCTTAAAATAAACCGCGAGAAAGACATAAGTAAGCGCATGGTAAAGCGCAGACAAATTCTTAAAATAAACCGCGAGAAAGAATAAACCTTAAAATAAACCGCGAGAAAGTCATAAGTAAGCGCATGGTAAAGCGCCTAAAAATCATAAAATAAACCGCGAGAAAGAATAAACCTTAAAATAAACCGCGAGAAAGTCATAAGTAAGCGCATGGAAACTTTAAAATAAACCGCGAGAAAGTCATAAGTAAGCGCATGGTAAAGCGCAGACAAATTCTCGCATAACTGACCCAACATAAGCCGTGCACTGTTTACACGAACAATTTGATGCAACTTCAAACCCCCTCGCATATCTTAGTAATAATTTAAATCCAAAACTAATATTTTGCTCTTGTACTGAAGTAGACAATATCACAGAAAATTAAAAATTCCCTTAATCGAGCTTTATTTAGTTTCGAAATACGGATTTATAAATGCCACCCAATCGATAAATGACTGACAGAAAAACCTATGGACCGCGTCAGATATATCTGAAATCTTGTTGGATTATAATTACCATCACGTATATACATAACAGGAAAAACAGATAAAATTGAGAAAAGTTCGTGTAAAGTCTTGAAAATTGGGATCAAATTAAAGCCTAAAGATAATTTCTAAAATTTGTAAAAGCAAAGTAAAACACTAGATTGAGTTTGGACATCAATTTAATAACTACTAAGTATGAAAAACTTACCAAGTTAAATCTCGGCATTAAATAAGACATTTTTACGTTGTCGTTATAAAACGTTTAGTTGCAAGCTTGACACAGAAAAAGCATGACTTGGAAAAGCGGCAGAGTTTAAATTTTTTATTGTCGACTGAAACATGACAAAAAAATGCACCAATTTCTCGTCCACTATCTAAGGGACGAAGAAGTAACGCATTGTTTTGCACCAGTATTTTTAGTTAAATTGCTTAACATAAAGAATATTAATGTTTTTTTAGACTTTATATTATTAGATGTGATCCCGTTTTTATTTTGATATTTATTAGTATTATTTCTACTTTCTTTAAGTTCTTTACCACGACCTAGGTTTCGTTGTATTACAATATCTTCAGGTGAGCTATTACCGAAGATTTGTTATTGTATTAGAAATTAACGTTATTGTATTAGAAATCTTTGCTAATAGCCCACCTGAAGATGTTGTAATACAACGAAACCTAGGTCGTGGTAAAGAACTTAAAGAAAGTAGAAATAATACTACATCACGTAGTTTCATTTAATTGTGAACGTTATGAAATTGATATTAACATGTGTCATATATTTATTTTTTTGATCTAATTGTGTAAAGAACAAGGATATATACAGAAATAATCAGGATATAGAGCATGTGTTTGCATCTCAAAACCGTTCGATGGATATAAAGATGTTGGAATAGCGTTGGCACTTATTTATTGTATAATTTTGAAAAAAAAATTAAAGACCCTTTCTTTCATTTTTCTTCAAACCGATTTTTTTGTTTAACATGAAAATTTAGACTAAAAGAACTTAGATTTGTTTAGTCTATTTCAATGAAAAATTATTTATTACGAGTTCAGATTCCAGTATTTTATTGCTCCGTAAACGTCTTATTTGGAGAAGCTAATAATTAAAAGAATACTTACTTAATGTATTTTATTACTTAACGTACTTAGTCATCATTCTAATTTTAATGCTGGTTAGGTATGAAACTGGTAATGCCTGAATTTTTGATACATACAACCCATCCAGGTGCATAGTTTCAGGTTCATAGCTGTCAGTTATTAGCGGCATTCAGTTCCTTCTTGATAAATTCAATTAATAAAGATTTGATGAACTCATTATCAAGACACAGAAGTGTAAGTGATTCAATACTAATATATGGCATTTACTCGAAATATTATAACATTACATGTTTATGTGTATAGATAGATAATACTCGTTAGCTTTTCCCTATTCTCTTTTTTCCTGAAATTACTTGTGGTCCATTAGGTTGAAGTTATTCTTACATCTTCTCCGCAGGCATCATTTAATCATGAGTAAAATTAAATACAATCTCCTACATTTAAAAAATTAAGGCCCTCTAGGAACTAAAAAGAAATATAGTAAATAAATATATGTCAGCAAACAATAATCATCTGTACAAACCTACTGTGCCTACTTCTTCATTTAACTTAAGCGTTAATTTTTTAAGTGTCATTAAAAACTATTCCAGGCATGTGAAATAAAAATGTAGATACGGTAAGATAAACTGTATTTCATTTATTTGATTGTCCTTATACTAAAAAAAGTATTCCGAAATTGCAAATCATGATGGTTCACTAGTTTACAATAAGGCTACTTCTATTACGTACTCATAGATAGAACAATTATTATCTAGATCCTACGATTTTGACTGAATACTTTTGAGTTTTCTTCAGAACGATGAAAATATAAAGTTTGAAATACGCTGTTGAAATCAATCAAGTATTTATTTTATATACGTGACGTTAAAGAGAAGGTAGCAAACCAGACCGCGGTCGATCAATACACATAGACATGGCTCACTGACGTGAATATTTTCACTGTTCTGGTTCAATTCGTTTTCCTCTTTCCTTATCTTTGTGAATTTTCTATATAGAGAGATTTCAATATGTACTATTGAAGCAGTAGTTTTATGTGAAATATAGAACTTCTTTAATGTAAATGTAATAGGCTTTTATGCGAAAGACGCTGTTATTCCACTTTGTTACACAGGTGAATATAAATTTTAAATTGGTTGAATCCATATGAATGGTTTCTGAAAGTGTAAATGTGTATAAATTAATTGTTTTTTGTTATATTACGTACGAAATCTATTATGTTATATACAAGATGTAGCATATCTACCAAAAATAAAAGCAATTATTTGTTTAAATAGAAAAAAAAAACAAACGCAGAAACCACATAAGATACGAAAACGAATATATACGGAATATACACTTTCTTGACAATTATTCCTTCTGTTACAATATTTTCCTTCCACTATTCATCATCTTTTATTTTGGTCGTTAAAAATAGTTTGTTAAAGTGGTATAACTTATCATCTTATATTGTAATAACCGTGATGTTTATAATAATATATTGTATTAGTTGACTTGTGCAAATTATTTGCCCGTCCATGTCAGTTAAAATATGCCTTTGAGAAATAATATACAGAGATAAAAAAAAATTGTTCTTTATTTATACATTTTTTTGCAAGTACGATCTATTAGATCCTAAAATAACATTAGTGTTTAAATTTTTAATATTAAAATAGCAACTTAGTTTATTTGGATTCGAAGTAAGATCAAATTGTTGGACAGTGAAGTAAACTTTAATTATTTCGATATACATGTAATGCACATAGTACCTTTTTTTTGACATTACTTCTGGTTTTATTTGTATCATCTATATAACTAGACTGCGTTAAACTGAATATGTGAGAAGCAATCGACCTTCAAGTCAAACTAAAGTCTCGACTAAATTTAATGTCTATCCTCGTGATTTCTCATTTGTGATCTTAAAGACGTAATATTTAATTGTCACTGCAATTTCTTGAGCTTAAAGCAGATGTCAGAAAGTGTAAAAATATAAACATTCAACACGTTTGTGAACACAGGGCCAATATTTTGACGGAAATTAGGAGTAGCTCTTCGGAATTTTATAGTGGTAATGTACACATCTTGAGTAAACTAAGTATGTAACTGATTATTTAAAAAATTAATTTTGTAATCAAACCCCATTTTGAGAAACCTCTAAATAGATTTCTATAATAAGAAACTTCTTCTAAATAATATGTTATTCGGACCAGTAGAGTGTGTAAGAATATTAAATCCATTGAAAAGGAATAATCTTCTTCTCACCTCTTTAGGGGCTAGTCAAGCACTTAGTTTAACTTAAGTTTAACTTTTATGAGAGATCTGTAGCCAAAGTATCTAAATGGCACCTTATTCTTGGGCAACGCTTTTTCTCTCTCAGGTGTTTCTTACTTCTGAATAAATTAAATAGAAACAATTATGGTAAGGGGATATCTCCTAATTCTGAACAAATGAGGAGAATTTCCTTCATAGTATTTAGTTCCTGTGCCCAAAACTAGAAACGGTATTTAAAATGACTTAAAATTACATTGTATTCTTCGTATGCATGTGGCGTATCATTGAACTTTTATAAAAAATATCTTATAGTTAAATAGAAATCTGCTTTACGGTTTTCAATTAATAAACCACAATTTATTAATCTATTAAAATTTAAGAAACTGTGATTCAGTTCTGTTATAGCTATGTCTCATATTAGGGCCACCATTTCAATTTACAAAATAAAAATACCATTTTATTTTCATCTTGCAACTTCATCATAAACACCTAAAATATAAAAAAGGCCGAAAAAATATTTATCGATTTACAAATAGAAATACATTTTGAAATAACTAATATGTTCAAAGATCACATATTTATTACATCATCAACTAAGTGTAATGAAACAAGTCTTCTTTGATTCAAGAATTTATTGAAAATCATTTTTACCCAAAACTTCGTTTTTGATATAAATATGATGCAACCATGGCATTATTCGATTGGAACATTTATCTTGAAATTTTAAATTGAAACACTAATGAGTTAAGGAACTCTCTTTGAATAATAAAAGATCCGCTTCGCCACCAGACATAGACGTTATTTGCACTTAAAATTAAGCTTCCCCGCCGCTAAATGTAATTCCAACAATTAAAAAAAAACATTTACCTATTTCTCCTGTTGTCTTTATTATTTGCACATAAGAGTTTTCCTAATATTTTTTAACATTTTATAACAATTTTTAAAGTAAAGAAAACTACAAATTTATCGATGCTCAAATAAAAAAGGAGTTTTAATACAAATATTTAATTATCTAAATACAATTATTTCAAATTTTCAAAGTTAGTGCCAGTAGATTCTTAAAATTCATAATTACGGCAACGATTACCCTTAATTTCATTTTATAATCCTTCAAACAAAACTGGAAAGATATTTAATCTGAGTAAAACGCTACGTTGTCGACGATAGTTGATTGCTTGCGACCGCACGTTTACCATCAAAATAAAGGTAATATTTAGTTAAATGAGAAGTGCTTTACGACATATATTTTTCCATTAATGGTATCGAAAAGTACGAAAGTTTTAAAATAGCAACCAATATCTCAGAAAGTACCTGCTATAGTTTAAAAAAGCAACTAAAAAAGAAACGAACTTTCAAATAGGCTTCAAAAGACAGGTTTCAAAATAAACAATCTAGAATAAATGTTTTCATGGTATCGTTCACCAAAATAAAGACTTAATTTTTCCATCAATTTTTCTTAAAATTTTTGAATGTTTAAGCTTATGTATTTTTTTTTGAGAAAGTTTTTAACGTACATTTAAATGTCACAATTGTATAGGTATAGATATTTATTTTGCTTTGCAGTGTCAGCCTTGTACTCTGAAACATTGGACTGAACACGTAGGTTCGTATTAACTATTTATGTATGCAATGTTTCAGCCAAAACGCTCCATTAGGAGGAAACTGTACATTTTAAGAAATGATATTGAATGAGAAGACAAAATGATATTGAATACAGTCTTCACAACATTAAATGGAATATATCAGGCATTTCCGAAGTTAAAAAGAAGGAAAACAAATGATAGAATATAGAGACTACATACTTATACATAAGGGAGATATGTCTGTTTTCAATATGGTGAGATTTGTGGTGAAAATACATTAAAAGTAATATAGCAGGTTTCGTTTCGGTTTACTGGTGGCCACGCGGACAGAGCGAGGCCGTCTGCGCGTCCACCGAAGCGACGATAGACGGAGCGACAATGGAAGACCGTCATCGAACCATCATGCACTAGACTCACGATAGATCCCGTTGAATAAAAATGGAGGAAGTCTTTACTCGAAAACTGGCACCTAAATATAATTAATTTAAAGTAAAATGATTTTGTTTTTTCTTAAATTATGAATCAAATTGTTTAATTATATTAATATATATTTTCTTGGATATTATGCTAGATACATAAGAAATGTGAAGTCCAATAATATTGTAAAATAAATCTGCATGCTCCTAAGTCTCAAAATTGTATTATGGGAATAAAAGGCTTACTATATATTTTTTTCAGTCACCAGGTTATAAGAACGAATCCATTTCTACCTCGATCCTTTTCTAGTTAATTTATTTCAGTTTCTTTTATGATGCGTTATCGAGCTTTTCTAAAAATTAACTTTTTTTTTTGAAGTTTCGAAGCGAAATTATAGTTTCAGTTTTAACCTGGAAAAAAGCTACATATTCTGATTCCGATTCTTTTATGATGTATTATCGAGCTTTTCTAAAAATTACTTTTTTTATGTTTGGAAGCGAAATAATAGTTTCAATAATAACCCAAAAAAAATCTAGTGTGGGTTGACTGGTTATGTATTTTTAATTCAATGAACGTACATTTATGATTATTCATGAATTGACAATCTTAGATACGGGCTTCGCAAAAAATAGGAAACACATTAAAATTAACTAATTTTTGCCACACCATATATAATAAAAACAATTTAATAATCAACAACAAATTTATTAATATTTTAAAATCCTGGTTGTTCAAGTTAATTTAATTCGATAAAGTATAATAGATTCGTAGTGTACAGAGAACGTACGAAATATTACATGAAATAATTTTTTGCGTTTATATAGCACGCTGTAAACAGCGTAACAGGTATTTTGGTAGCAAAAACGTCCTGGAAAACCTTACTAACCTGTCCTCGATGTCGTTGATCGAATTTAGACCAAATGTCTATTAGGACACAAAATAAATTAATTTTGAAAATTTGTGAAACTTACATATTTATCGCTGTGTGAGTTTGTCAAATATTTTAGTAGACCTAAAATTAAAGTTACTTTTTGGCATTTCTAACTCACAAAATTCAAAAATTAAAAAGAAAACTAAACTATACTTTGATAATTAAATTTTTTGTTAATAATAAATAAAATTATAATTTTATAATACGTTTTTATCCATTTCTAAACACAACTAATTATTATCTTAACGAAAATAAAGATAGGTTTAACATTTTTTCTGTTATAAATATTATTAATTTTTTGTAATATTTCGTCAAATGAATGGGGTTTTTAGAATTCGGTAGCCAAAGGACAAAATAAGAACCATGACTTGTTCATCAACTCCATCGTTCCTATATTTTACACACTTGTATTTCCTTTAGTTTCAACATGTATGCATAACATTTTGCTAACAGATGCTTCATATCGTGATCTCAGTTTATATGTAGCGACACCTCAAAAAAATATTATAACATTCTTTCACATTCCTATAAAGTGGAAAGGAATTTTTTTTTGAAAATTAATTTTGATAAATCTTTTTAAACGGTTTCAAGTTCTATTTGCTACTTTTTAATTTTTCAGCTCCATTTACGAAATATTAAGGTTCAAAATAACGTGTAACATATTGTTTCCTTCATCGTCGTCATCGGCCCCCTTATTTAGTTAATTTTTTAAAATCAATTGTAAAAAGCCAAAAAAATTGTAAATTTTTACATTTCATTAAAATTTTCAAACTAATTATTTCACTTAACCTTTTTCCGATAATCTTATGATATATGGAAAACCACAGCCCTGAAATATATAAAACGTACTTGACTGCTTTCTTTTATTCCAAATTTGGCCACTTTTATACAGTTAAATATAATGACTCAAAGTTAATATTTGCTCACATATTCGTAGCAATAGTAAGTCTACGATCTCAGGATCTACAAGAAGTCTAATAACTTCATAAATATTTTGATGCCTTGAAACAAATGTGTTCGAGATGTGAATCAAATACGTTTCTCTTCACAGTAAATCATGCAGAAAGGTCTAATTTTACTATCCTACAATCTACTTATACTTACTATCCTATCTACTTAATATACTAATCCTACTGTGTTGAGAAATATATTCATATAATATAAAATAACCAAACGTAAATATTGATTCAAAAATTTTTGCAGGAACTAATCATAGGAGCTAATTTGCTATAAGGTTTAATAAATTATAATAATAAATTCGATATTTTCAATATTTCACGAAAGCAGATTTAAGACAAATCAGCAAAAAATGCCTACTTCAATAAAAGGAGTACGAATTAAAGTTACTATATTAAACTCTAAACTGAGATTATGTTTTATCAATTAATAAGTATTTTCCATCTTCTTTGCTATTCTGCAAAGAATCACATATTCTCATTTTGAAATCGGTTTAATTAGGGAAGAAGATTCTTAAAATTTATAGTATTATTTTTTTCGACTAATATGTGCAATTTATACTGGATATATTTAAATGTCACACATGAATTATTCTGTAGATATCTAGTAGTTTTCTTCTAAAGATATCTAGTAAATATGATACGGTAGTTCTTCTAAAGATATCTAGTGGATTGTTAACTAATTTTTTCTTTAGTATGCCTAAGAAAATCAATACTAATGTAAGTTCCACCTAACTTCATGTGAGAAATACCGAATGAGAATACTTTGAATAACAAAACGCTATAAAATTGTTTTTTCCAAAATTTCATAAACGCAATATTCGTTTCCTAAGTACTAATAACTATAATAAATAATTATCAACCCATTTTGCTTCTGGATTGTCTATTTATTTACGTATTAATTTTTAAATTCATGATAAAAATAAACTGCAAAGAATTATTAAAGATATTTGCTCATTCCATGTTAAATAGTCTGAAGAGAATGATTTAATTCTTAAAAATGAATTAAGAAAAACACGTCTTGAAGGTTTCACAAGCCTTATTTAACGCATTGCTCGTGTATGTGGGTATCGCGCTATCCTTGTCCCATTTTAGTGACTAAATATCTTTCGTCATTTTCGTCGTTTTCACATATATTAAGTATGCTACATCATAAAGTAAATATAACCCCGTTAATGGGAACATGTAATCGGCACGTGTATGAGATTGAATACTGTTTTAAAGATTTTTAGTTACACGTGTAAATAAAACTCCTAACGGAGAAAAACATACGAGGTTTACTTCGATCCATATTATGTACTGAACATGACGGGCTTATTGCCCACAAAAATATTTATAGGTATGCGATATTATCATTAAAATTTTAACGATTTTGGATATATGTTTATTGAAGATGCAGGAATATCAGATTAAAACTTCATTAATACATAAATCAATGCACATTCAAAGAGGTAAGAAATATAATATTAAATGATAATGTATGGATACATTCGTTCCAGATTCATAATACTCATAGGGCAATTACGGATAAATACAGAAGATTTGAGTTCCAAATTGAAAGAAAATAATATTTTAATAGAAAATAAGCAACTAAACATGCTTAAAAGAAGCAGTCAAATTTTGAAACAATTTTAAAATTATCAGCATTTTACTTAGAATATTATTTTCTTCCATCAGTTAAATATGCAATAATTACAGTTAATAAAAGTATAATTTGGTAATTTAATTAATGTAACTCATCTCTTCTTTATTTTAAGTTGTTTTGACGAATGATCACTTAAATTTTTTAACGAATGCTGATTAAATAATTATTTTTCGTCTTCTGAGCAAAGCCATTAAGCTCTTTGAGTCCAACAATTATGACGAGAAGGTTGTTATAAAAAAATTGGGTATTATTTTAGGTCCAATTTCAAAATTCAATTTATAGATAAAATTGATACAGTTTTGATAGAGGTAGGTCCAAATTACAATTACCTAATTGTACTTAAAAAACTGTCAACTTTCCTAATGATTTTAAAATGACCAGCATTTTTCATACTTAGAGCAAAGAGGACTGACCAGAAATACGGATGACTGACAATGAAATATGTCTTTAACAATAACACTCTTTGAACCCTTAACGTGTAATATATCAAATAGTGTGAATTCTGCGAACTGCAGAATTCACACTATTTGATATATTACTGTTTAAAATTGAATACCTGGGTTCTTTACTCGCAAAATATTTGGCATGAATGTCAAATTTTATTTAGCACAAGAAAATGATGAAGGATATGAAACTCACTCATAAAAGACAAATTTTAAGCACTTATTCAGCAGTTTTTGTATTTAATTTAATTTTTATATATGAATATAATAATCTCAATTATATAAACATAATAAAGAAAATTATTATTTATTTAGTGAATCGAATGATTTAGAAGAACACTTTTGGAAATGTTTCGCGCCACGGGGATGACATCTCATACATTTTTTTTTCTAATTTTCTTTGATGAAAATTAATGTTCCAACCGAATGACCATTGTGAGAGGATTTTTAACACTGATTTTATGTAGTCGAAAATTAACTTATTTGTTTGATTTTAAACTGGAACATTTCAAGTTACCCAGTTTTTGTAGAAACACCGAATATTTTAGTTTCCTGACATTTTTACGATACAAAATTGATTTACCAAATAAAATAACAAATTCTAATATTTGTAGTAACAATATATATAAGAAATTTCTTCTCCATTTAGCGTTATACATCTTTATATTAATTTTTCATCGTCTCCATATAAAATCAAGTATAATTAAATACATTTAACTCATAACAATGATATTTAAATACGCTTAACCCATAACTCTACGATGACATCGTTAACTGGATTTAAAAGGATTGAACTGTCCTAACCTTATACATTTGACGATCATGTAAATAAAATTGGAAGCAAAAAATGCCGTGAAAAATTTATTAATTTGTTAAAAAGTGTGAAAGGGAATCAATTGTCTGATTTCGTATATGACGTAAGGGGCAAAGTGTTTCTCATCTTTTATCCTGTAATGTCATATACAATATTTATTAAGGATAGCATTTTTCCATACTTAAAGTTAACACCGAAGAATTCTTCAAATAATCCAGAAAAAATATATTTTACTCCAAACTGAAAGATACTCTGTAAATTAATGAATAGAGGTACAATAATACTTGTGGCTATAATAATTATATAGAAACAGATGTGCACTTTTACGTTCAGCGTGAGTGTGAGATTTTTTGGGAGCTGTGTTTTTTTTTAAACTTATAAAATTTTAACACATATCTTCATTTTACATTTATTCCCATCATGTTTTAATTTGTCATAAGAAAACAAAATTATTCCAACTGCAATGTAATTTCCTATATTATTAATTTATTCTGTCATATTTAGTATGTGATGTGTATATATATATATATATATATATATATATATAACATTGTCTAAGATGAAATAACACAATTAAAATAAGTTTGCAATGCACCCGCACTAAAACTTATTTTTAATATGTCGAAGTCAATACCTAAATCAGTATTCAAAAAGTTACAATTTGTAAAAGCATTTGAAATTGCTTAAACTCAATAATAATAGTTAACAACTCGGTAAGTTCAAATGGTAGGCAGCTTGTAGCGTGTTAATTAAAATTAAATATTTAGAAAATAAGTTAAGAATGTGTTTACAAGTGTATAAAAAAATGAGTGTCGTCGACGCATTAAATTTTTATTCATCAGTTTTATAAATCGCTAAATAATATTTGTGAGGACTCAATTAATATTTCGAATACAAACTAAAATCCTTCTATTTTCGCCTCATTTATATCTAGAAAAGGTAAACAGTTTAGTGAGGTTTCTGTAGTGAAATAAATATGACAAAAATATGTAATAAATAATTCACCAATCTACGAAAAAATTATGTTCTGTGAAATTATAGAAAAATTAATTCAACATTAAAGATAAGAGTTTATATCTCCATTACAGAAACTTCCTTAAATAAAAGGTAATGGTTTCTCAGTTCAAATGAAATTTCAATACAGAATTAGATCCACCTGTGATGGAATCGGATCATAACAGAACTCTTCATTTCTGGAAATATCGTTGTTTAATATGATAAAAAATTAGAGACGGTAATCAGTTATAAAAAAAATTAAATGCCTTATCAACATTTTTAATGTAATCAAAAATCACCGTTAGAACGCCTTTAATGACCATTATAAAATCTTTAGTAAAGCTATTTATGGTTTCACAAAAGAATACCAGGAACGACTTCTAGACCTTATATATAAACTAAAATATCTCAATGAAAACGATTCGTGTAGTACTATATTCGAAATGTTGCTGTTCTTAGTATGATGGAGAATATTGCACTGAGAACTTTAGAAATTAAGATTTCTGAAAAACTTTGCGTCAGAGAAGACTTTAAAAAATCCAGATAAAATATTATTCCTGTTAATGAGACACTCATTAATAAACACTTCCTAAAAAACGACATCTTTTAGAATTCATGAAAATTCCCCATTCCGAACGAATAAGGCATTTCTGCAAGCGACGCGTGGCAGTTCTCTTAAATTATGCCAAGTCCCCTTCGGCACGAAACATTAAACACTCAAACCGTTGCATCCGGTTTCCTGGCTGAGTTTTTCAAAATTACTTTCCATTGTGGAGAGAAACTTTATCATAATCACTTCCGCGGATACCGTATCCGTTTCTGTTAAAGGAAAAGGCTTTAACAGATAAAAACATTTCAGGTTTTTGTTTTCTGTCAATTGTATATTTATGAAATGGTTTAGGACAGATAACACAAATAATTTGTCATGTTTAGAGTAACTAGTACTTATGCAGGTCATTAAACAGGTTTAATTTTCTATCACAAGAAGTTTAATATTTTCTAACGTAAAATAATATTTTTAAGTCCAGTTTCGTTGTATTCAATACTTCTGCTTTGTCAGGCCTGGTACATTAAAATTGTTAAATGTGTCATTTCTTTATTTAGAAGAAAATGAATTATATTCACCTTAGAAGAGAATTTAACGGGTTACGAATCTTATATATTGAAAGTTATTTTTTATCATTTCTAATTACGTACTTTTAGATCGATACGAATAACACCCATAAAGCCAAAAATACTAACCCCTTTTATTTAAATATATTATCTTCAGTCCAATACAACAATATAATGTTTTAATTATTGCAGTTTATTGATTGTATTTAGTATTGAACGTTCAATTTTAATATTATGTAATACCGAACAGAATATGCCGAGACCTGACCAGTATTTTATTTGTTACCTATAAAACGTCTTAGATCTTGACAATTTTCAATAAAAAAAAAAAGATGAAAAAGTTTTACCATCCCGTCAGAAGTTCTATTAAAACTTTTAAAATTTTACTTTTTGTGATTTCCTTTTCTTTGTTCAAAATTAATATTTTTATTATGTGGTCACGAAAACGTTGGAGTTGCATATTTATATGATGATGTGAATAAATTGCTATTTAACTATAAAAAGAAGTACATATTAATCTGTTCACCATTTTTCGTCAATGTCTTCAACAATATGTGGAATGTAAATGTGCACTAAAAAATTCAAAAAAATCATTAAAAACAGTAAGCTGCTTTGCAATAAACGTTAATGTTTCTTTATATTTTTCGGTGTTACGTTAAATGGAATCGACTAGAATCTAAGTGGTAGCAAATATAATACACGTAATGTCATCAACACATTAATGGTCATTGGCGATATACCAATTATGTCTTCCGACTTTTCCATAATGATGAATGGAAAACGAAGACCTCGAATAAAATTGCGGTTCTTTTTGTTATTATTTTATGCTAAAAAAATTTACATAATATTAACTTATCCTTCATATTATGTGACTTTTTACTTTTCATGGTGAACCTGTTTTACGGTTTAGAAACTCGTCCACTTCATAATTTTCATTGAGTATTTTATTTATAAATGAAATATTGACAAATATTATTTTATGGAAATCGATATTTAAATGTATGGACATCAATTATTGTGAATGTGTAAACAATATCGGCTCGAATTAAAAAAAAAATAAACCCAACGAACAAGAAACATGTATTTTTTGCTGATTCACCTAGTATTTTCTTTCATAAACCGATTTTGATTAAATTTAGAATATTATTTATTAATTAATAAAACTAGGTATTTTAAAATATTTCTGGTATTACCAATAAATACAATTCTAAATATTTCTAAGTTTAATATTTTCTATTCTTTAGTTATGGAAAAATTGCACTAAAACTAATAAAAACTCTTCTATTTTAACAACCAATGAGTCAGTTATAAAGCCTGACAGAAAAATTACGGAGAAAAATCTAATTTTATCGTCACAATCCGTGGATTGGAATCTCATTTATTAGCGATTTTTTCATTATTTTTTATTGATAGATGTAATATAGATTACCGTATATCTACCATTTGTCCGACACTTTCACGCCGTTTCTTCTTTAGATAAAATAACGAGGTCAATCGAGCATCCCCAAAAAAAAAGCTCGTTTTTAATCGGGTAGTGGAATTAATTAGTTTCTTGTTTTTTGTCTAAATAATAATCATTTTTAATGTTACAAGCGGAAAATAACGTCTCCCTTTACTGCACAGTAACATTTATATACAATTACGAAATACCGCTTACATGAGCGGTCTTGTTCGATAAAAGAGCTTAAGTAACAATGCTAACATGTTCGGTTAAATACAAAATTATGCAACTACACATTTAGCTTAACTTTATTACGCCTACGCGCGACGCTAAAAGTTACCCTGCGATTTTTGATTTATAATTGTTTTTTGTTTAAAAGACTATACAGAAAACTGGCCAGATTACCATACCTTTGAAAATCACTTACATCTAATGATTTACTAACATGGCAATATACTAACAAAACTAAAAATATGGAAAACAAACAAAACTAAAAATATAGAAAATGAGTAATATTACAATAATCGATGACATTTGCTTCGTAATATTACAATAATGACGTAACTCTAACATATACCATTTGTGCATGTTTATTACCTAAACAAAACTACGTTCGATGAGGTATTATCCGTAATATTATAATAACCTAATTCGGCTTACTTGTACCGTTTGTGCATATTTATGAGCTAAGTAAAACTACGCTTGATGAGTTATGATCCATAATATTACAATGATAACTTAATTCGGCTTACTGGTACCATTTGTGTATGTTTATGAGCTAAATAAAACTATGCTCGATGAGGTATGCTAATCTTTGCGGTATCTTGGTATTATTCTGGGAAGCTCGCTATAAGATTTTACTCGTATAATTCCTTCTGACGTAGTTTGAATACATTTTTCAAGAACTTTCAAAGTTGTGCGATTATGATAATTTTTTTATAAATATTTATGGCGCAGTCTTACATACCTTTTTTAACGTTTTGTTTTTTACTTTGTTTTTAAATGTACTGTGTTTTTGTCATGGAAAGCCTTTAAATTAAAATTAATATATAAAGCAATGCAAACAATTATATAAAATTTTATATTAAAAATATATTTTTTGCATCATCACATGCACATTTTTGATGAGACAATTTTGGGTTTACGTTGAATATGAAGAAGATAATCTGATCCACGACTCAATATCCTCTCTTTCATTTAAAACATTTCATCTGTTTCCTGCGTTCGCATAGTCGTTACGTCAATTCATTAAAAATATCAAAGGACAGATAAAGATAAGTAGCTATGCAAAAAGTAATAAATAACAAGTCGATATAAATACTAAATAAAAACAAACTATTCATGGCACATAATAATATTATCTGCTTAAAAAAAATTAATCTAAACATGGCGGTAAAATAATTAAGTCAATAATACCTAATAGAAAATGGAAAATTTGGAGTAATACGTTGCGATATGTATTTCAACAACCAGAATAATACATTAAAATAAAAAGTTTAGAAACAACTAAGTAACAACCCAATATTAAAATTAAAAACAAACCATCAGTTCGATTAACCAAATAATATGAAATTTATTTAGCAATTTTTCTTATCTGCTAAATCAATAAATAATATTAAGATAAAAGTGACGGTTAACGATTTGCAATAAAACATGTTTATATTTATGAAAAATATTTGAAATATTAATTTAATTAATGTAAAGCAACATCCATAAAATTTACAGAGATCTTAAAAATCCTTAAATGGGTCCTTAGGCAAGGACTAGAGGGTGTCATAAATTTTTAACTTTAACTATATTCACTACTAGATAGTAGCATAGGTTATGACCTCTACAAATATTCTTAGCCAATAGAAGGCAGCATTAGTACATTTTATTAAAAATTTGAGAGCTAATAGAAATTATTAAGAAATTACAACAAAAACTCGATAAACAAGCAAAAGAATTTGGTGCGTAGGAAAGAAAGCTTGCTGAGAACCATAAAAAGTAATATGAAGAATAGTTTTAGAAGTTCTAAAATTAGGTATTGTATAAATAAAGTAAATCGAGCGATATTCAAAACGAGAAAATTATATTTTCTTTCCTGGAATCAAAGAAATATCATGTTCTTGAAAAAAATATATAGACATAAGAAGAGCGTAAAAAACTAAGTGGGCTACCAAAAAAAGAAAAGAGTAAATGGAAACGAGTCTTCCAAATATATAATCCTAATAATCCCCCAGAAGAATACCAACATAACCTAGAAAAGGGTAAATACAAAAATGGAAATCGCTTTATCTCAGTCGCCTGATAATTTCTGAGATCCTAAAATCAAAATAAATAAAATTAGAAAAAATCCTCTCAATAAGCACCAAGATAATAAAGAGAATTTGAGTCAAGAACCCAGCTCCTCTCATAATGCTCCCATATATTTAAACAAAATGTGCAACAATTAGTTACTACACCTGTATGGACCATAATCCGGCTAGTCACTTGGGGGACAAAGATAGAATATATATATATATATATGTGTGTGTGTGTGTGTGTGCGCGTGTGTGTGCGTGTGTGTGTATATATATATATATATATATATATATATATATATATATATATATATATATGTATATAAATATCTATATAAGGAAACAGGTATTTTGGAACATAAATTATCATAAGGTATCTTAAAGAAATAAACCCATGAATAAAAAATTGGGAGTTTCAAACACATATATTAATCTAATTTGGTAATCAAATTAAAAAAGAAAACTCTAAACTAATGTCTGTTGTCCTGTTTTCCACACGTTTCACAGACATAGAAATAATAAAGAAATTATAGAAAAAATAAAAATTATATATGCTTCAAAGGACAAAGACTTAAGTGGAAATGGCCTGGACACGTCTCTAGCAGCAAGTGGAAAGTGGCAAGTGGAATCGCTGGAGAGATGGACGGATCAAATTATAAAAATTACTGGATAAAACTAGATGAAAAACGCTGAAGACCGAATTCCGCGGTACGTGATAGAGAAGGCCTCTAATCGCAAGGGGGTTACAGTAAATAACAAAATCTTAAAATTAATTATTCGAATTTTCAAATTTTATTAATATGAAACGATGATACATTGTCATGTAACCTTGTTTTATTACGAACGTATATAAGTCCCATTTAAATTTTATTTCATTCAAAGTATAGTGATACATCCAATGTCATGGAAACGATTTTGAAAAGCAATAAATAAACTACAAATTTTCTAATTGATCCACTTTTGATATTCTGAAAACTTTCCACTTTACCTCTTGGTACACTTACCAATTTACTCTTAATAGTCATCAGTATTAGAGAAAATATTCGAAATGACGACTACCTCTATACGTTTCAAGGCACGATCAATCTTGGATCGATGCATGAACAGTCATTAGTCTTTGTTGTGGTGTGTCTCGTCAATCATGAGACTCAGGGTTTTTACAGTGTGGCGAACCGCGAAGTTCGATTCCCGGCTACTCGACGACAAGGCTGGACTGATATTTGTAACCTCGTAGCTAAAATGCCACAAATCAGTGATGAGTATCATTGCAAACAATTATGCTAAAAGTTTAGCAAATGATACATACTTCATAAAGTTGATTTAATATTGATATATCTTGTCATTTTTAATATTAACATAAACTTTCTCTACCAATGAAAACAAAAATGTTACAATGTTTTTTCTCCAAGCCAGTAAGGATTCAATGAAAGAACTTATTCATTATGAAGAAGATAACTTGTATGTGACGTTCCCGTTTACACGTTATATATGTGTGTATATATCCATATATTTATAAATATATGTATATATATATATATATATATATATATATATATCTATATATATATATTCATATATATAAGTGAAATACAAACCAAAAATGATCGTGTCGTGCCAAAAACTATCAAATATTAAACACGCCTTTAAGAATATTATATTTAACATTCGTGGAAGCTATTATATTTTTTTCCCATTTCAAAACTGTCACATTTTCATTAATTTAAGTAAGAAACGTTTCGTTAAACCGATACGTATAATTATTGAATATATTTGGCGTTAATGTTGTAGAAATTCATTATTCACAATTAAATGAAACTACGTGATGTAGTATTATTTCTACTATCTTTAATTTCTTTACCACGACCTAGGTTTCGTTGTAATACAACATCTTCAGGTGGGATATAAGCAAAGATTCATCTTTGCTTATATTCATCTTTGCTTATACCCCACCTGAAGATGTTGTAATACAACGAAACCTAGGTCGTGGTAAAGAAATTAAAGATAGTAGAAATAATACTACAACACGTAGTTTCATTTAATTGTGGATACTTATAAGTTAAGATATCAGCAAACTTTACACGATGCAGAGCGGTTCTAAAGCCTCAAACAGTATGTGTAGTGCGTCTATGCTTTGAAGTGTCAAGTGCTGCTCGTGAATAGAAGAAAACTTTCATCCTGCACTCAGACTTGAAGAGTCGACGACGTGGAATAAATAAGTAAATACTCATCAGGATTTAAACGCTTTCGTAGTGAATGCGGGCCTAAGAAAATTTCATGAACGTACATTTTTAGATGGAATATAATTATATACAAGAATATATTTGATTCAAATGCAAATATTGAGCTCGAAAATTATTTTCTTATTCAACTCAATAAACCATTAATTTGTTACAGGACAAATACAAGTTTTGAGTTAAGTTTCAAGGTTATATTTTGATATAATATTTTTACAATATCTTAATCTATTTGCCCTATGTTCATTATAACTACCATATGGCATTAATTATATTTAAAAAAAATTGTTCCGCACGTTCAAATAAATTATGGAGAGGAGACCACGATTATTAAAAATGTTTATTTACCTTTGTGTTGTTTCGTTGAACCGCATGTTGTATTCGTTAAAAAATAATAAAAACATATTTTTTGGAGTTTTGAGACTTCCAAAAATTGAGAAATAAAGAAATAATATCTGGCTTCATACTATATACTCATTTTATCAACAACTCGATAAATAACACAGAGGATGCGAGCAGCTTTTGGAAACTAGCACAAAATAAATATACGATATGTATACATGATATTGCCCGAAATATTAATTTCCAATTAAATGAAACTACGTGATGTACTATTATTTCTACTTTCTTTATGTTCTTTACCACGACCTAGATTTCGTTGTATTACAATATCTTCAAGTGGGCTATTAGCACAGATTTATTTATTAATTTCCAAATAATGTTAATTTTAAAATTTTATTTAATATAAATTTCCAAATAAAAACATGTTTTAGATACTCTAGCAAATAGTAGCCTGTCATTTTTTTCTTCGTTTTCTCAAAGTATACTTGGATAATTACATAATACAAATGAATCATGTTACAGAGAATTACACTTTATAAATGTTTAAACAAATCTTTGCGTGCAAATCGACACATGCTCGATCGCGGTTTTCACGTCTTCGTTAATAGATATCGTGAAACTTCCGGTACATTATATTTTTGGTAATTAAAAAAATTACTTAAAATTATTATTAAAAAAAAATCGCATTTAGGGACTTTTATTTTTGATGAATTGCGAAAGGAATATATAATGAGAACAGGAACAGAAACTTTACTGTTTTTAATTCTTTGTGCCACTGGTTTTCACTGTGAACTTAGGTGGTTTAATTTTCTTAAAAATCAAAACAGCATGATTCCATTGGCTCATTATCAAGTTTTTTATACTCATTAGTTTTTTCAAATAGTTAAGGTAATAATAAAAAAAATTGCTATTTCTCAACCCATGAGGCTAAGTATGTAAGAAAATAATAGAAACGGTATTACCTTTAAGAAACAAACTTCTATATTAAAATTTACTTAACTCTAATTATTCCCCTTATTAAAAAATCACTTTTATTGACCTATACATTCAGTATCCTTATGTATGCGGATGTATTTAAATTTTTATTTTTCAAGGATAATTATAGATATTTTATATTACAATACATAATACAAATGAATCAAAAATGAGTTTAAATTAATATCTTAATCAGCTATACATATGTCTGCAAAGATCGGTGGCTGCTGTAATATGTTGTCGTATATGAAGAATATAAGAATTAACCCAACATCAGTGTGGCGACCCAAATTTGTTATACATACAAAGAGGTTTTAATATATCTCACAGACTAGTATTTTAATTTATTTGATAGTTTAGAAGGACATAATTTGTGTATTTGTATTTTGAAATACTTAAATGTGTGTATTCTAAAAATTAGATAACATAAAATATAGGTAAAAAACCTCGCTACCTTTTAATATGAAAGAAATTTATTGATTATAAAATATATAATAAAATGGAACTTTTTAGAATGGTTACCAAAAGAGAAGACATAGATTAAATTGTTAATCGGTTAACATTTGTTCCATAATATTTTCAGCACTCACTATCGTGTACAAGAAGCCGCATTATTTTACAATGTTCTTCGCGAAATCGATTCATAACGCGCGTACACACTCATTTTGTAAATGCGAAAGTTAATTGCGTGCCTATTTATTATATTGTCCGATTAAATTACCCAGACAACAAAATTTATTAGAGAGTTAATTTGATATTCATAGAAAGACATAGGGCATGCAACGTCATAATAAATTTAATATGGCAAATAAAACAAGATGGCGAATTACTTTTTTTTTGTGACAATTTTTCATTTATATATTATCATTAAAGCAATATTCAGTTGCAAATCATCTACAAAACATCAGATATAGTCGTAGAACACTGCAGCGATAACGGGTAACAGCTTTTTATGTGTGGAATATGTTGGAATATAAAATATTTCAACTTATGACTTCTTAGTGTTTCCTTCTTCTTTTACTCAGTTAGTTAAGGGGAAAGCGTATATAACTAGAATCAACCAGTCGTCAAGTCGCAAAAAAATAACAAATATTTAACTTCGAAAAGTATTCCTTTCTTCAATGGCACGACAGTTAGGAATGGATCTGAGCTTCCTCCAGAATAACATGTTCTTGGCTGGGCCTTTCCAATTTTTTATCACAAGAATGAGTAAATCTTTTAAAGACAATCAATCTACCTTGGTCTAGGTCTGTTCTGGCGTTTTGTACATTTATATCACATGGCTATAAACAGTTTGTTCCTTGATTGAATCTACCTTTAACTAAAGATCATCACACACCGCCGGGTCGGTGGTGTGTGATGATGGAAATGACGCTGATCACTCCAGTGTCAAAGCGTTTCTTTCTTCAATGGCACAATACCTATGGATGGGTCTCGGCTTTCTCAGAACTTCCTGCAGAATGATATGTTCTTGGCTGTGGTCTTCCGGTGTTTATTCCAAGAAAAATTATTTTCAAGGCCATCAGTCAACCTCAGTCTAGGTACACCTTTGTCCTGGCGGTTAATCCTTTTATATCAGATGTTTGTGCACCACTTTTTCATTTATTTAATATACCTTTAACAAAAGATCACTATATGCTTAAGCTGATGGAAAGTGACGCTGGTTACTCCAATATCAAATTGTTTTCTTTTTCAATAGCATGACAGCTGGGGATGGGTCTTGGCTTTTTCAGAACTTCCCCCAGAATGGTATGTTATTGGCTGGGCTCTTCCAGTTTTTACCCAAAAATATATAAATCCTTTTAAACACCATCGTTCTAACTCAGTCTAGATCTGCTTCTATTCTGGCTATTTACCCATATATATTGCATGTCTGTAAACCGTTTATTAATTTATTTATTCTACTTTTAACTGGAAATCACCTTATACCCAACACGATGGAAAGTGACGTGAGTTACCCCAATATCAAAATAAGGGAGTAGACTATTGG
Organism: Druceiella hillmani; assembly: GCA_039881145.1. Taxonomy (NCBI): domain Eukaryota; kingdom Metazoa; phylum Arthropoda; class Insecta; order Lepidoptera; family Hepialidae; genus Druceiella; species Druceiella hillmani. The sequence continues at coordinate 53,875,408 of JAYKKI010000003.1, forward strand.
TTTCAAATTATATACCTTTTTTCAAATTTAGAAAATCTGGCACCAAATAGCACACATAGTTTCTTTTGAATCTAGCGTCCATGTCGAACACTTTACAACCGTAAACCTTGCATGTTTGGAGAAAAAACTGATGTGGGGACTAGATTATCGCGGTCAAGGCGATATATTTCGATTAGAAGAAAGCTTTCAATCGTGTAAATAATGAGGTCTTTTTCCAGTGGTCTGGACAGTCAGATTTTTCGTCGATATTATGAAAAATTTCCTTTTTATACTTATTGGACAGGCGCTAATACATAACAAACTACAAATAAATTTTATATTGAATTGGGTCGAAAGTAAGCCATTTACTGTCTGACTGTCATTTTGTACTGTCTTGATAAATGATCTAAGCACCCTGAATAATGAGATGTACTTACAGCTTTATTGTTGTTGATAGTCTTAAGCTTTATACCAATTTATAATGTGTTGCTGACTGTCTGGATCTACAGGTACGGTATTTGATTGAACCAAATCAAGTGGATAACAGCTTAACCTTGATAAATGCTCACTGATAAGTTATAGTCGTTCCAATCAGCCAAAATTATATTGCATATCTTTTAAACTGTGTTCTTGCAAGTATATGTACGAATATGATTTATTTGTAGTGAATTAAAATATATTAAAGTTTATTTTATGAAGTTCTATTCATTCCGTTATATTATTTATATTTAATTGCTGTATATATTCTTTGGTCTCATAAATCGAATAAACAATACTAATATGGTTATATATGTTTTAAAGTTTCTCTTACCTTAAAAATTACAAACATTATTAAATTACATAATTAGATACTGCATTCTGCTCCATCATTTTAATAACTAATAGCCAATCAACTACTTCAATTAAAATATCGACTCTATTAAGTTTTTAACTTGACTCTTTTTTCAGAATGTCTCATTCTCCTAGAGGGTGTCAAGTGTACGTTGAAGATATAATTTAATATCATTTTAATATAAATAAGGAAAAAAATGGGATTAGTACCTAAATCTCGGTTTAAAAGAATTTAATATAATACTTATTTGAGACGATCAGTTTACTATTTTAAATTTATTCTACAAGGTCAGGGTTTTCACTTCAACCCATAAAAAAGAAACTTTCGAATAGATTCGGTTTCGAAATAACTCTTAACTCCTCGAACATGCACATGGCTTTCAAATGACATGGGTGCTTGCATATATCGATGAAATAATGAGTAAAGTCTATTGTAATAAAATTGTTTGCACAGGCACAAAAAAAATATAATTGCAACATATTGGAAACCCTTGTACCATGTTTATGTACTTTAAAAATATTGAAGACAAAAAACAACATTCCCGGCTTCTGAAAGACACAGAAGTTTACAAAGAAATATTTTTATAAAATGTAATTCTTGTAATAGCCTTAAAACAGTATATATAACAAGTAAGTGTAAATGTCCCAAAAAATAATTTATTCTAACGAAAATTTATCTTAGCATCAAATTTCAAACAAAATACCCTTCTTCAAAGAATCATAGCAGCAAAAGTTAAAAGGTACTACAGACAATTGTATTACAATTCACTTTGATGTCTATTTATCTTTCCTATGATATATAATTGCCAGTATGTTTACCTAATTTTTAGCTGATTATTTAAGTTTGAGTGGTGCCAGTGGCTATGTCTCTTCATAAGCGACATAAGCGTTAGAGAAGTTAAAAATATTTCCATATATGTATAATTTATAAAAGCTCATATATGTATAATTTAGCAAACTTGTTAAGCAACTGAATATAAATCTGATTTTCAACAAGAATTTTGACAATTAAAAGAATATTATGCTCTTTTAATATATATACTTACGTATTAAAAAATTCAGTAGTAAATACGATCGATGTTTTTATAACTTAGTAGATGAGAAATATGTTATGTTATGTATTATTATAGGCAAGCTTTTAACAATTCTTCAGGAAATATATATTTGGGGCGTCGAAAACTTGGACCATTATTGAAAAAGCTAGTTTTACTTTCTCAAGCCAAAAGCAAACTTCACTATTTATGAGAAAAGAAATCGATACATATATCATAACATTGTAGGAATGGATGAAAATTATATTAAAATACTCGTATAAACGTATCAAAAGTACTCATGCCTAAAGTCGAGCAAGAATACATGGCGGAGGTGAAATAATCAAGACCGTAACAAAGTTGGTATATTAAGTCCCCGATAAAACCCTGGGGGGAGCTTAGAGCGACGAGTCTTCTTAATCAAGTAATACGGAGCGGCTTGGGGAATCTTAAGTTGACGGAAGAGTTTTTTTTTGTGTCAGCCGGAAGGAGATATTTGGTACACACATATTAGACTATAGAATATAACGAGTCATAGATGTTGTAAGCGATGAGATCGAATGTGATCAGTACATAACAACGATTTATTTATTTCTTAAAAATCCATACTCAATTTAGAGATTTATCCAAAGCTTAGTGCCATAAGTGCCACAAGAAGAATTGGTTAAAAATGTTGCATATAGATAACGGATAGTAATCCAATAAACATCATTCTAACTAATTATCAATTGTTAGCCATCAAGCAGCTCCATAACCTCATTTCTGATCCTATTGCCCCCTTTCTTCTATTGACTAATAGAGCAAAAAAAAATGTGAGGAGGTGCATTTCCCAATATACCGGTGAATGCTACAGGGTATCCTTTAGTGCTCTAGGTAGACGATGGCTTATGTACTAGATAAATTAATCACATTTACATAAATCAACGATTACTTGATAAATGTGTATTCCGTTTTAAGTAATTTTTCCTGAAGTAAATATTTTACCTTTTTAAAATAGCGATCTAGTAAATTTACAAATAAAATAAAATATGTTTGTTATTAATTTTTTTGGCTAAGCCGAATTCGAACTACTAACAGATATTAACACTTTGATTCAACATATCAGTAAAATGCAAAGATTCTGCATTACATATTACACATTACCTTCGTCATCGCATGTCAATTTATTTCCGATCAAAAGATTGTTAAAGTAGAAATTAGACATGAGTAGAAATTTCACCGCTAAATAAAAGGCTAACAAATGTAAATTCTGTTTTTCGTCTAGTGTTTCTTGCTATTTTCATATCTTATTATTATATTACATATTACCATCGTCATTCTCTGTCCTTTTATTTGCGATTAAAAACTATTAAGTATAAGTAAAACTTACACTTCTTTCAGATTTCATATAAAGTCTACGAATTTAATGACACCTAGAACTTTTTTATTTAACATAATATTTACAAATATTATATTAAATATGTGTCTTGCAATTTTCAAACCCTGTTATTTTCCTGTCCTAGGTGTAAAATATCGGAAAATTTTCAACGACTATAACATCAAGGATCATCGATATTTTTGGTAATCATCACGTAGTTTCATTTAATTGTGAATAATGAATTTCTAGAAAACTAACGCCAAATATATTCAATATTGGTAAACTTTAAATAAGCTTCTAGAGACACTGTCATTTTCCTAATTTTTTTTCAGTAGTTTTGAAAACTTTTCACCTAATCTTTAGCGATATGATATTTAAAAATTATATAAAAAATATTACCGATGTTTAAAATTAGTATTTTAAAATGATAGTTCACACGACATGTGATATTAAAAAAAATTATATTTCGAAATATTTAAGTTCGAATATTAAATTTTAATTTTAATATCTTCGAATATTAGCTAATAAAGATATATGTAGATTCAAATGAACTTGTCATAATGTCAAATTACAAGTTCCTCCGTTTAACGTTTTCTGAGAGAAATGAACGTGACACAAAGACAGATGAACGGACACAAGAGTAATCTTATAACAGTTCCATTTTAGGGTTCCGTAGCCAAATTATGAAAACGGAATTCGTATAATTTCCGTGACCGTCCGTTACCCCTTCATATTTCAGTCTGTATGGCACAGCCCTTTTAATCGGAGACTATTGGCGACTATTGGCCCTTTTAATCGGAGACTATTGGAGACTATTGACTAGATGTAATTTAGATGGAAGGTGAACCGCTGTACAATAAAAGAGTGAAATTATGAAAAAAAATATAGAATGGCACTCCATTCATGTAACTGAGGGAAGAAAAAAATCCGTGCACATAAGCATATGCATAAGCATATGTTTTCGTCCCTTAATTACATGTATGAAGTGTTATCCCTATTATTATTTTTTTATCAAAAATTATATCAGTATTTCAAAATAACTTTAATAATTTTCTAGATCAGTACTTAGTGAGATATTTACTTCTAAAATGTTAAAAAGTATGCCCACCCCTCTGGCTTTCCAACTAAAGTGTGTAAAATTCTGAAAAAATTAACGTAGTAGAATTAAAAATAAGTTTTCAAAGAAAATTTATTTAAGCAAAATACGTTGCGTAGTTTATGAAATATGGGATATTTTTTTACCGAACACCGCAATAATTTTATTTTGCAAAGTTTTTTTGACAAAAAAAAACTTATAAGTTTAATAATGCTTGACATTACGGAATCCATCGCTTCCGAGTTCAACTCGCACTTGGCTGTTTTTTATTTGGTTTTAAGATACGGAACTTTAAAAACTAATTTCAACAAAATTACAATAATGTTTTTGGTATTTTTGAATATAAATGATGTTTCTCTGTATATTTATTAGGTAATATCAGGCTGTATTAAATTTACACACGCTAAATACTTCAAATAATGAAATTGAAGACTCCCTTCAGGTATATTAAATTTAGGCACTCCAATTTTTTATACGTATGAGTTCTGTAAACAATTTTATTAACAAAAAATTTGTCTTCCATAATATCATCATAAAAAAATCATTTTAATTAAGGTCTACTTTTCATGGAATCAATTCCATTAACGAAGTAAAGCCAATATTCCTAGATTGTAGAAAATTAGAAATCTGTGTTGAATATGAATGCTTTAAAAAATGAGATTCAACAAAATTGTGAAATTGATTTGTTTGTTTTTGCCTAATTTCAACAAATTGAAAGTACGTAGTTTCTTTTCATATTGCATGTACCACTTTCTGAAGGTGATCAACGATAGAATTCTTCATTTAAATCTTTGCTATCCGAAGCGCCGGTTCAACTACTAAATATACACAAATTTCATTAAATCGTCTTGTGTTGAGGCTGCGTAAACTTGGTAACTTGGTATCGTCTTCTCAGTTGGCATGGTAATATTTTACAGCGACGTCCATTACGTGTGAATGTCTATCTTGGTTGCAGTTGCAGGTTCTCAACTAAATAAAACAGTATCTTAAAATTAATATATAATATGTACTCCCTTGGCTCAATGCAAGAAAGAGTGTTCAAAAGGTTTAAAAATAATAAAGGGACAATGATTTAGCGAAATGTCAAAATTTACCCATTACCACTACCAGGTCTATCTGAAAAACGCCACTATATGGAAAGATGAAATTCTGATCTAATACATCTCATATCCTGTGTTTTAACACTAAATATTCTAAATATAAAATAGTTTAGAAGTTATGAATAATAAAATTAAAGTATTTTTTTATCATATATGCCTATGAAAGTTGCTCTAAACCAAATGAAGAGCAATAATAATGTGTAATTAGTTTATTGGAAATACTGTGTTCTCTTAAATACTTATATTTGCCTATAAGTTTTGGGAACCGACGCAATGTGGTCCCTGCTCGCACTTTACAAATTGGTCTGATTTTAATCTTTCTATACTTTTGCAGCTTTTATTTCGACATCTGTTATCTCTTCCCTCGTATGTATATATGCGAAAATTTTCAAGGAAAATATATTTAGTTCAGGGAAATTGTATGCACGAATAATTTTTAAAGTATAGATTTCTTGTTCGATCACTGATTTATTAGAAAAGAATTTTTCGTTCTTATTTTATTAATAGCAAATAATAATTAGTCATAATCATAAGAAGCTATTTTGCATATTATTTTCTTCGAAATAAAATAAATTTTATAAGAATGAAAATGACGTAAAATTCGTATAATAATTTTTTATTATGTTTTTTTTTTACAACGTTATTAAATAGTTATTTCATTAATATTCAAATACTTCTTATTTTTGTTACATAATTAATATTTCAACAGTTACTGCAATACGGGAATGAAACATCCTAAACACAGGCACACCGTGACTACTACTAAAATATGTATTATATATATAAATAAATATATATATATATATATATATATATATATATATATATATATATGTATATATATATATATGTATATATATATGTATATATATATATATATATATATATATATATATATATATATATATATATATAAACCAATTATACTACAAAAATAAAATAAGAAAACAAATCATAATGACACATGATTTATCTATATATAAGTACATCATCTGTCATTCTGATTTATTTTTTTAGATATGATATATACTAGCCCCATTACACTCCATTATCTCTGACGCAACAAAATTTCTTCAAGCAGCATAACGTAAATATTGCAGAGCATTCGTTATTTAAGACGTTACTCGTGTATAAAAGTCACCGTTCATGACAAATTACATTCCCAAAAAAATAAAAACGAAACGCAAGCTTGTGAAAAAGGTAATGATATTACATCCACGTGTCTTTCCCTGTTAAGTTTAAACATAGATTAAGTGAAAAATTCAAAGTAAAAGCTGTATACTGAAAGCCCCAAAGGATTTCTCAAATTTCAAACAATCGTGTCCGCCCTTAGAAAATTATCTTATCGGAAAAGAAACTGATAGTAGAAAAGGGTAAACTGCTAACTTACATTTTTTAATTAAAAAACTAATAATTTTGAGTTGTGTAAAGTATAAATGAACAGAAAATAAAATTATTTAACCTTCAAGCAGAGACGTGGTCATTTAAAGTGGCAGCGAACGCATATAGTCGTTTCGAACTTTTAGAGTTTTAAGCAATATAAAACACAAATTAATAAAACAATAATTTATTATGTATTATTGACACATTGTGTCGGGACCCGGAACTATTTTATTAAGGAAAATGTTATTTACACATAAAGTAAAAACCATACAAATCATATTAATTTGCAAGGAACATTCACAAGATTCTAGCGAAGTAGAGTAATCCAAAGAATGTACGTATATCTATAAGTATTTATTTTGAGAAAAATTAAAATTATTTCCTTACCTAAAATATTCAACCGTAAAAAAAATCAAACACTGGTTTGTATACGTACTTTCAGCATTTAATTTTTTCTTTACATTTTGTTATGTCTCAGCCATGAAATTCTATTTGTTTTGTTCTATCACTTGAATTGCAATTATCAAAGTATGATGGAAGCCTCGCCATAGGAAATATCCAACTATCTAACTATAATAACAACTGTATTATGTTTCCATGATATTTTTTATATAGTAGTAGACTTCAAAATATCAATGGAATTATTGATTATTCAAAATTAATCGAACAATTGAAGCCCCACATTCCTTTAATAAGAGCATATCAGTCTTTATTCTTGCGTGAAAGACGATAATGTTTTGCTCCTTCTTTGTACTTTATAGTTATTTATATTATGAAAACCTAACTCACTTAAAATTATCATTTAATCACAATGATATCGACTGTCCTTAAATTGAACCGAATCTTTTCCCGCATAACGTAATATAGATTTGAATATAATAACTTTTTGAGCTGATTCCAAAATTTTGAACTGTAACTACAAAAAGTTTTTTTTCTAAACGGTATATCACATAGTCACCATAATTAGTCTTTAGCTAATTAAGGTTCAGTGATTCAATTTTTTCTCACAGTAAATATCCCACTCAGCGTCATCAAGTAAATGCAGTTAGTCGTACGATTTCTTCTAAAGCATTCCCTCGGCTAAAACTCTATTCTATTGCCAAAGTATGCTTCCATAAATAATTCAAACTATCTACATAGTTTAACTTAGATTAATAAAATTTGTATTATAGATTTTCTAAAAAGTGGGAAAAATTTAACATGTTACTGTCCTTAAAAAAAGTTTAATATTTTAAAAATATATCGAATATCGCTACAAAATATTCAAAAAATATTGATAAAAGTATTCAATCTTAATAATTAAAAAATGTGAAAGTTTGTATATTTATTTGTTTGGCCGTCTGTCACGCAAAAATACTATATGGATTTGTATGAATTTTTGCATATAAGTAAGTAATGACCTAAAACTTAATATAGACTACTTGGAAAAAATCAATCCCTAGAATGGGGGAAAAAAGTATTTATGAGATTGTATAGAAGTTCATACGCATTATTATGAGATTGTATAGAAGTTCATACGCATTACCCATTTATTTTTATTTATCATTTAAAATATCTGTGCACTTGCAATATTCTAAAATATTTTGTCAGTAAGAGTTGGGGTATATTAAAACTCTCCAGTATAAATTAATGCTTCTTCCGTCACATTCTATTTGAGGAAAATTTTTTTAGAAAAGCATCATCAATGACAGGAGGTCAACGCCTGCTTTCCATGTTTTATAATATATATTTAATATAACTATTTTCTAACGAATCCCAACTGATGTAATAATCTATAAATAAGTTTCTTCATTCCACATTTATAGCTCTACCACTCAATCGATTTTTATGAAATTTGGCTTCAAATTTCATGTTTCATAGAGATATACAAAAACTAGTTTCATTTTAAGTAATATTATTTTACTTGAGTGATGTTACAGGAAACAGCTAGTTCTCTATAATATAAAGATACTAGCAATAAGGACAATTTGAAATGAAAACTATAAACACGCAAATAGGTTCGAGCGATCTAAAGTACCAGGAAGTGTGGGGCCTCAATACTTGGTTCCAATTCATTCTTCCTTGTTCTACAAAATTCTATCCTAATAGAGGAATGATACAATACTATTCATTAGGGTATTATCTCATTAACTGAGGTCTTGAGGTTTGCTTCAAACTCATTTAAATACTGTGTTACTATGCGTTTGTTTTACATTGAATTTGTGGAACTATGAGCAGAAAATTTCCCCAAAACTTGGCAAAATTTTAGTAAAATCTATATGAGACGTATGTTTGTATTTCAAAATGTACATAGACTTTATTATCGTGACTCGTACGAAGAAAATGGAAAATGTTCTTATAGTTTCTCAGTATAGATTATGATTAATAATATTAATAATAAAGATGTCTTGAATGTGTATATTAAAAAACATTAACAATTATACAAATAATTGAGAAAATAATAAAGTGTTATGACCATTTATTTAAAATCTTATATATTATTTATTATATATTTCAATCGAGAATAATAAGGAAAATAATGACAAATAATTTTATCGGCTCCGATATTCTTAGATTTTTATTTATCGTCGACAAGAAAATTCTATTAATAAAATAACAATAATAATTATGGATTACATTAAATGCATTTACATTAAATTTTCTGGGCACTACATCAAAGCAAACACTCATTATATATTGCTTTTCCAAAATATTTATTCATCACGTCAAGAAAATGGTGAAAGAAACTTAGGCCGTGTACCAGAACAAACAAAAGAAAATCAGTTTAAATCAGGCACTCGTCCGATATTTAATTATAATACTTTTCAAGTGGAAAAGTAGGAGTGAAAGTTTCTTGAAGAAATGAAATTGCGTTCCAATCAAGATATATTAAAATAACAGTAAACTAAACACTTTTAAGATATGTTTTATCTACTTTTTTTTAAATCAATGAAAAACCAGTCGTATGCACATCCGGACACCTAAAACATACTCTGCAGTTATCTCTATTGCAATCGGATTTTTATCGGTGTCGTAATTGTATTCTTATTGCTATTGTAATTCAGGGGATTTTTCTATTTCCAAATGTTGAAAATTAAGTACGACATCGATATAAGGACGAATGAGCATAACGAAATCGGGAGTGTCTTGTTTCACTTCTAACCCTATTATCAGAAAAAATTTAATTACTACAACAATTGCGAAAATATTTAATAAAATGTCTCACTCTCTGTTGTTTAAAAAATCATCCCCTAGCTGTGTCTTGGGATTTAATCCGCGTGAATATTAATTTTGCCCGGTTCGCGGTTGCTAAATGCCTCCGATCCCTTTCCCAATTCATATCGGTTTTCAGGGTCAGGGGTATATCGGTGGGAATACTCGAAACGACCTGTCATTAATAAAACCGGTCTCTCTCCCATCTTGATACTTTTAAGCAGTCTTCCTCAATTTCCCTTACATTTTTTATCATCGCTTTGTTCCCTAGCGTATTGGTATATAACCAATAATTACATATACCCTTCCTCAGAGTATATGTTTTATAATAAAAAAAATACTTTTCAAACTCAAATAAATGGTTCCAGACGTTAGTAAACAAGCAAAAGTTTTTCCGTTTGATATAGATGTAACTACTCGTCGCATGAAAATAAAAGAAATAAATTTGTAATTATAATCATATTAATGATAATAATTCTAAATTTATAAATACATATTATATGTTTGCACAAAACAGAGTGTTTATAGCATAAGACATACGTCTTTATAATTTGGAATGTTCTTGAATGATTAATCAAAACACATGGCCGTGTGATAGGTGTATGATTAGATGGACAGAGAGAGTGGGATTAGAAATAGATGAAAGATGAATATTGAAGAAGTAGAAATACTGAACTGAAAAGTGTAGAATATATAAAGTAATAACAAGATTATTTTCATTTCCTTTCTATGATCACCGATGTTAGCTTAAGCTAACATTCGTGCTCTAGAAAGGAAATAATTTACATAAGGCTCTACTACCCTGTTAATGTTACTTAAAGATCAACAAGCAGTCCAATATTACTGAGGATCAACAACCACAGAGAGTATTCAACGTCTCATTCAAATTAATTTTAAAAAATTTACTCACGATAAAAAAACTTATTAAAAATAAACATATTATTTTTTCATTACTGAGGTATTCTTCTCTATTTTAATTTTAAATTTATAATTAAATGCTATACACTCAACAAACATCTAAACAGAAATGTTAACAATATAAAACTAAACAAGGCAAAAATAAGAATTTACAAAGTAGTAAAAAAGTATATAATTATGACGTTTAAATATTCATTTTATAGTACATTAATATTTAAATTATGATTCCAAGGTAATCCATCCTCTTTACTTACTTTAAATTTCTGTTTTTATCTATAAAAATCAATGAAATTTTCATGGTTAGTAAAATGAATTGGTTTATAATTATAAAATTATAATTAAAATAAATAACAAAATAAATGGTTATCATTAAACTTATAAGGTTGGCAGAATTGTATGTCTGTGGATAGATGTTTTTTTATTAAATGGGATAAATCTTTTTTTAAACTTTTTAAATTTTTTAATTCTCATAAATTTACTTTTTCTCTTATTTTTGCCATTTATATTTATGTTTATTAAATATGTATTATAAAATTAAATTGAAAATAGGGAAAAAAATTTAGCAACATAAAAATGGAAGTAATATTTTGAATAATTTTTTAATTCAATGAATTTTTGTAACAAAACAATCTCGATCCAGTCCTATTTTTTAAAATAAGTTGTTTTTACGTATATTCTTTCACTAAAAATAATCAGTGAAAAAAAATGTATAATTGTTTTAAAATTTATATAACCTACATATAACAATTCCGTAGGCACATAGTCGCGTAATAAATAAAATTTTCAAAAAAATATTTTTGCCTGACAAAGTGTACGTAAGACCCTACCAAAGTTACTTTAAAAACCAAAGTGTACGTAAGAGTCTACCAAAGTCTTACGTACACTTTGCTTTTTAAAGACTTAGTTCTGTTTTTCTATTATTATTATTGATATCCAAATAGATCCTGCTCTGTAAGGGCCTAATTAAAAAGGAGATGAAAATATTCCACACATCTTCAAATTACATTGGCGTGTTATTTAGTGATCTTCAAGCTATATAGGTAGTGACCTTCCATCCGGTAGTGACCTTCCATGACCGTTACATCCCCAAAATAACCTTCTAGTTTCATTTGGCAATCAGATAAGGTTTCAAATTCCCTGTTAATTAGTATCCCATGCCTTATTTCAAATTTAAGAAGTTCCCACGCCAACTTAAAAGTTTCCATGTTTATGTCTTGATCGCTTTTAAAAAGATCTCCTGAAATTTTACATAAAATATAGATCTTTGCTAATATCCCACCTGAATATGTTGTAATACAACGAAACCTGGTAAAGAAATTAAAGATAGTAGAAATAATACTACATCACGTAGTTTCATTTAATTGTGAATAAAATATAGAAGAAAAGAGACTTTAATCTTTGCAAATTTCTCTGCCAATTACTATCTCATACGACATATAAAATGAAAAGAAATCGTTTACTCGATTTTCTCCTTTATCAAATTTATGAACATTTAACATTTTTTAATGTTAAACAATTAAACTAAATCATTTTTATGCTAAGTTTCAAGTTTCTGAGAAAAACAGCTCGGTCAAATGGACAGACGGACGGTAACCTGAGTAATCTCCTGAAGGTTCCGTCTTTTTTTTTCTTTTGGGGCATGGAACCTACAAAATGCAAAGAAATATTTTTAAACGAATTTTTTTACAATTTTCTCTCTAAAATAATGCTGAAAATTTTAATTGAAATATTTGGACGTGTTCTTGGAAACTTCGAGTCTATGCCTACTATGCATTGCATCCCGTTTCCGCTCTTCAATTTAACTATATCCTTTACTACGCATAAATAATTTCAGTGTATAAGATATACCGTCATTTTCTATAAAATATATAATATATAGATTTATAGAGAAATGACAATCGTGATAATTAAAAAAAATTAACTTTTTGAATTATTTGTTTCTAAAAAACAAGGATTGAAATTGAAATTATCAAAAAACAAATTCTAAATTTGATGGTAGCTGTTGTAAGAGTAACGAAAAATAAATAAACAAATATACGATTAGAAAACTTTATTGGAACATATATTGCATTTCCCATCAAATTTTCAGAAATATTTACAACAACCTATCAAGTAATAGAATATCATTCAATTGAATTTCAAGTATTGTGACACGAGAAATCAAAATGATAATATGAGCAGTAAATTTTATCACATTGATACATATTTCTTTAAAATAATTAAAGTGACATTAGCCACTTAAGTATTTACCATATTTTTCTATAGCCTACTATTTCGACAAAACATCTACAGAAACTTATTTTTCCAAATAAAGATTAAATTAAAAAAATTAACATAGAACTTATTTCAGTTCTGAATGAGCATTAAAAATTATTCTTAGTCCTTTCTAATTTCTTTTTCCTGCTAGTGAAACAAAAAATACGCTTTCTCTGAAATAAGCTTTTCTCTTTCTATCGATCTATTTGATAAGTAATGTTTAAGTCTCAGATAAATAATTAATATCCTTTGAATATACATTTATAATACAGACTAAAACCTCCAATGAAAGTGATAGAATTCATGACCGAAAAAATTGTATTTTACATCTTTTATTAACGTAAAAACAGAAAAGAAATATTTAAAAAAAAATTATCCGAAAACCCTTCGATATCGAATAAAAAAATTGGACGAATATTACTAATCCGATATTAAAAATTATTGTGCTATTGAAATTAAGAATCCTCAAAGCTTTCTAAAATAATGTAGAAAAATTTAAACAACTTACATTTTTTTGAAAACTCAAATTATATAGGATAAATATCGATTTTCAAATAAAGAAATTTGCAATAAAATATTTTTAAATAAAAATTCACCATAATAGTTTCTGATTTATGACCAATATAATGCAAGAAATAAGTTAATGCAACAACGCCACGGTTATTATAAATATATATTTCACGCACATATATAACAATGATCAGATCTGTAATATAATTAATTCGGCTGCTTTTAAGGCTGATCTATAAATATTTATGAGTTAATCTGCCAAATATACGAAATAAATTGTTTACATGAAATAACTACAATGTGAGTTAATTTTTCTTTATCAAAGATTCAAATGTTAAAAGTAAATATTTCGAGTCCGCTCAGGCTCCGTATTAATAAATATTGCATAGCAAATAAAACTTTAACACGATTTGTAGAAAACAGATAGTTCAATATTTATTTTATATCTCGACCTCATTACATACATATTTAATTTTTATACATCATATTTATATCATATTTAAATATAATTAAATATATAAATTATAATTAAATACTTTAAAAGTATTTTGTTTCATTCGATTTTATAATTTATTAAACAAATTCTTCTTTTCTCAAAAACAATATTCATGTCTTTATAAGAACAATTTTTTAATTGAATGAAGCTTTCACACTATAAAGATTTTGATCCATATTTAATATAAATCATCTTGTAGCTATTGAAGTTTCATTTAAACATTTTTTATATTTCTGGGAGACTGCCGACTGTTATATAAATTGAGTCTGAAAAACCTTTTTTTTATTTTTGTGTGTTATATAGATTAGTAACTTAAATAACGCTTTATAAAAAAAATATTTAAGGCTAACAATGTTTATAAATTACCACTGATTATATTACTGTACATTTAATCATAATTAAAAAGAAATACTTATTTTTCTGAAAATTATGTTTCTGATTAGGGTAAATTTATTGTCATATTTTCTACTATATACTACTACTTTTGAAACAGTTAATCTTGTTGTTTTTGGAGAAATTCATTTGCGTCCGGAAAACTACAGGTAACCTGGTTTGTGCGTCAACACGCCGAGCTACATAAAGAATTCTGATACTGGTGAAATATAAACAAATAATGAATAATTGTAACATGCGAGTAAAAGAATATAACCTTTTCATTTAATAAAATTGTAGAATTAGCACGTATGTACAATAAAGATATTTACGAAAATTTTTTTTAAAAAGACACGATAATCAAAAACGAACATGTTGTTTTTGGAATTTTGTCTGTTTTTCTGTTTGTATGTTTACTGATTTATGCATTACGTATGGTACGCAATTATAATTCTGTGAATTGTCATGTATGAAGTAATATTTTTGTGAGGGTTCTTAAGAAGAGTTACAAAATGTACGATATGAATACTTTACAAATTATCTATAAAACGTTAATTTACCTGTATCATTTCGATGCACAATACTACAGTCAAGAACATAACATGTTATCATTGTTCTAAACAGACTTTTTTGACAATATAATAAAGGATAACTTCACAATGTCCAAAAAAGTGTAGGCGGTACCAAAATCGACCTAAAGGTTTTTATTTCACTATCTCTTTCTTAAACATGACATCGCTATCACACCATTTTTCGTCTATATAGTATAATAGGTTTATAGTCTCCTGATAAAGAAAGCTTCTTAATGTTAAAATATTCATGTAGAATTATTTGTATGTAATCCATTCCAATGCCTAAACTATCCTAAATGTCCTCATCAGTTGTCGTTGTTGAAAGGTCTCTCTTATGCAGTTGAATTCGTTAAATTATTTGTAAATGTAGTGTGAGCAGGAATCTCAGGGACCTCAACCTCAGGGAATCGATTGTAACTATATCGATTGTAACTATATTGTAACTATTTCACTATAGTGAACCCACTCCAATAAATTACCAAACGATCCGACATTTTAAATGAGAATTTGGAACTTTATTTATATTTTAATAACAAGAGGCCAATTGCAAAAACATTCAGTTTTATCCTTGTATTTACTAATATTCTCTAACTTTCCTGCATAACAAAATGTTAGTCGGATTCTTTAAAAAATTCAAGTGATATTCTGACATTTTCTATGTATTTCTACTTCATTTCACTGGACAATTAAGGACATCTCCCTAATTTGCATGCACGCGATGCACAATTGAAAAATTCATTACCTTGTTTTACGTTGGTATGTCAAAAAACGTTTATTGTTGCTCCGAAAACTTTTTTCCCATTATTTCTATTAATTTGCGTTGTTGGTTTATTAATTTATAAACTTATATTAATATCTACTTCAATGTTAAATTTTTTATTATTGATTTTATACGAATGTTGATATATAGCGCGAAATAAAATCACGTGCTACAAACAATTTTTAAATTCAATGACATCAATCGAAAGTAAAAATGAAATACGAGGACCGGTCCCACTTCATTTATCAGCGGAGCGAACAATAGAGGTTATGTCAAAATACAAGCGTTTTTCGATATTTGCCTTCAGGCAAATCCTGTTACGTGAATAATTTGGAGACTTCCATAATAGATCGCTGTCAATGTTTGTGAAATGTAACAGCAGTAGTCTAACATGTACACGTGTAATTTGTAGTCATCATATTACTACATATGTAGGGGAGACAGGTGCTAGTTGTCACAAAAATTGCATTAACCGGTATGATAGGCAATATAAAACGGATTTATTTATTTAAAGTTTTTAATCATAATGTTTGGTTCATCAGAATTAATAATTCCACTTACTACAAAGAAATCAAACAGTTTTAACATATACAATTTTGCGAGTTCAAACTTAAGTCTAGTGTGACAACTAACTCCACACCAGGGGTAAGCTGTCTCAGCAAGTGATCCATGTTGTCACACTGTATTGCTACTGTTACTCTCGTCCTCTGAAGCACAGTATGGGCAGCAATAGAACAAAACTTTCTAACCCACACATTTTGTATGAGTCCAGAGTTTACATTTAGTACATTGTACCTACTCTTCATTTGGTTTGCTGGCAGACCAAGGTTCGAAACAAATCAAACAAAGTACGTCGTCAGATTCATCCTCTTCGCTGCTGCTGATCGGTTGCTTTTTCTTTTTCCCATGAACTTTTTTCTTTTTAAGTATCTTCGGCTTTATTTTTCTCATTTTCTGTTGTTCTGTGTCAGTCAAGATCGCACTCTTTCTTTTTCTTTTATTAAACACAGTTTTTTTTTGGGAAGCTTTTGGGTAAATGGCCTTATTTCTTGAGGTGATAATAAAGGTACGACCGTTACACTAGATGTATGAGGTTTCATATTGAAATCAGGAGGAGTTCTCCCAATAGCTAGGGTCCCAGGGGTCGACAAAGATACTAGAGGACGAGTCTGCGTGCTATTTTCAGGAGTTGGAGATGGTGTTCTTTGTACTGGTTCTGGTTGTGCCAATTCTTGGGTAGTGTTGTTGTCATTTACTTCTGACATGGTTAATTCTGGTCGATCTGTTAAATAAGATGGAGTAAAATCCAACTCTGTAAAAATATTGCGATTGAAGGGCCATATGCCACTCACTGTGAATCCAGACATAATGTTTTGCGGTGCTATGGCTTGTGGTAAACTGATTTTAACTATTTCAAGAATGTCATAGATCATCATTGTCTTGCCAGGGTGACTTTTAGTCCAATCATCGCAAGCTGTGTTTGCATATCTCTTTAGTGGCCCATAAACACTGCGGTCTAATGGCTGTAGCTTATGAGTAACTCCGTTTTCTTTGCAATAATCCAAAGTCTTAATGGATAGGTGAGAATCGTGATTGTCTAATAGCAATAATAATGGACGCTCAACACTGCAACGAGTTTGCTTGACAAAATTCAAAATAAACGCACAAAAACCGTCCTCATTCATCCATCCTGATGGGTTTGCGCTACCGACCGATCCCGTTGGTCAGTTGTTACCAAAATGCTCTTTATAATTCTTCCGGGGGAAACGAAGAAAGGTGGTATACTATTCCCAGTAGCTGTCACGGCAATTGCCATTGGGACCAATGTGCCTTGCTCGGCTGACGTTAGGGTACCAATCTGTTTCATACCTCTTCTAGCAATAATTCTTTGCGGTTTCTGAACGGTGGTAATACCTGTTTCCTCTGCGTTCCAGATATCACTTCCTTCTAACTTGTATTTCTCCAAAACATGAGATAGATTATCAAATAACAGATTGACGTTATGAGAGTTAAAACTGGTTGCACGAGCGAGACTTGTAGCCTGTGGCTATCGGAGGCTAAGTTTTTGATGGCGACATAGATATCCTTTAAGCCATTCTTCACCCGCCATAGAATCTCTAGTCCACGTGTCAGGAAACTTACGTTTCAAAGCAACAGCGTACTGAAATGCCAATTTACGGATTTCTACTGGTGTCAACCCAAAATATATATCTGCAGCCCTCTGTATGTCTTTTCAGCATTAGTCTAATTTTTACATAGCCCACAGACGTCACCTCTGTAGAGTCAACATTTTCCTTTACTTTCTTGCAATAGCGAGAGAGCGTACGATAGTTAATATTATAATCTTTGGCAACACTTCGAATCGAATTTCCAGAATCTACTGCCTTCACAAAAAATTTTACTCATTATTCAATATTTTTTATTTTTGTGTATTCGCTGTGATCCGAGCGGCCAGCAGCCATGACAATTTCTGAGGTTGGTAGCACTGGAATGCGTTTGGATATTACAACTTACGCGTATCTAAAATAGTTGCCATTCCAAAAATATAGACGTTGTGACAACTAGTACTTGTGACAACAACTTGTGACGATACCTTTCGCCTACTTCGAAGGATTTTTTCTTAGATTTCTTTCCTTTTACTGTATTTTAATGTTAATACATGTACTACATAGTCATAAAATAAAACGTGTTTTACGTGATTCTGCGAAAAAATTGTATAAAATATACTACAAAATACGTTTATGTGCTACGAACAGACGAGGCTCCTCTTAAATAGACGAGACTTAAAGGAGCTACTTCCATTTTTAAACTCACTTGTAAAGCTATGAAGACTGGTCCTAATATGTATGACGTAGGAATTTGACAAATGGAGGTTTGAGATGCCTGTGAAAACTTTGAACTGTGGAATGTGTGTATGTGTGTGGGCGCGTATGCGTGGTGTACCCTTGTACGTAGCGTGTAGGTTTTCGAGTAGATTTGATTGTGTATAGACATATGTGTCTATTAGGGTATGTGGATGCATATGGTATACTAGCCTATACCTATATTGATCCAATAATATACATATTTTAATACTGCGTACTACCTTTGACTACTATATTTCATTTTATACCAAAGTTCATTCCCAAGTTATGTTAAATTAATAAGCGATAAGGAAACTTTGTGATGAAGAAAGTTTTATTATTATGAAATTTATTTTTGATATAGAAGATGCCTCGGTCTAACCGCAAGATATCGTCGATCTCGTACAAATAACGGTGTGGTCGTCTGCATATGTAAATATCATCGCGAAGTTTCAGATAACATGCAATTAAAAGATTTATTACTCGAGCAAAATTTATGCGATCGAAACTTCTTAGCGAGCTTTGAGTAAACTTTTAAATTTAATCCAAGAAATATTTTTAATTTAAATCCGTTAATTACGAGGAAAATTCACATTGCGTGCATTTCGTGCACACGTATGTAAGTACCGTACATATTTATGTTCATAAATATATTTTTGTTTTAGGTATTTTTATTTTGTATTATATTTCAATATTTAAATATATTGCCTATTAAATTTGAAGCGGAAAACATATACCTTGTTTTTTTTTACCATTTTTGTTTATTACGCAATTTGATGGAACTAATTTTGATAATTTTGCGTTGAAAATGACTTTATTCTAATTTTTTCCGGTTTCCTGTCGCGGTTAAAAGGCTTTATGAGGGGAGGAGAAGGGAACTACAAGTTACCTTATATCTTGCAAAGAAGACGTTGTATCAAAAAATATTAGAAAAGTTGACGAATGAATATCATAAACCTCTTCGATGGTATTCCACTCAACAAGTTCCGTGAAAAATAAATTTCATCCCCAAGTTGTATGTATGAGTACTACTTAAAAAAAAATATGAGAAATATTTCTTCTTCTTTCCTTATATGTTTCTTCTTTCACAACATTTGACTATGTTTTCCTATAACATTTCATCCCACCCGGTCTTAAAAAAAATCTATCTACGAACGTACATTCGAAAATATCAAGGTTATAAAGATTCCGTTTTTATCATTTATTGCTACACGTCTGAAATAATTATTAAAATTTATTTTTTTTGCACATATAATTAAACGAATTAAAATTTTAATATAAAAAAAATTATTTTATTTATAAATTAGACGCGAAAATAAAAAGTTATATAATATAGCAATTACTACGTTAATAAAAAGGAAATTTGAAGGTAACATAGATAATTAAATGAAACTACGTGACGTAGTATTATTTCTATTTTCTTTAACTTCTTTACCACGACCTAGGTTTCGTTGTATTACAACATCTTCAGGTGGGCTATTAGCAAAGACCATCTTTGCCCATAGCTATATATAGCCATAATAGTCCACCTGAAAATGTAGTAATATATAGGTCGTGGTAAAGAATTTAAAGAAAGTAAAAATAATACTACATCACGTAGTTTAATTGAATTTTCAGTAATTAATTTCTACAATTAACGCCAAATATATTCAATATTTGGTATCATATCCGTTTACTTTTTTCAATTGCCTATTAAATTAAAATTATACTAGGTTTTTAATGAAAATTTTCCTAATTTTATGAAGAATGTACCCTTGGGGATGATATTCATTTGAAAAGACTGCTGACTTTCAAATCGAAATTTAAGAACAAATTATATTGAAATTATAATAATCAGTTTTCAGTTTCAGTTTCATTTCCACAATTTTAATGAAAACACCGACCTTGTTGGTAAAAACTGGTTTATATCATTTACAAGATACTCAATCCAGGAAGAGAACAAAAACTTAACAAATTTATTATTGATAAATACTTTGCAAAATTAAATAAAGTCAGTGATATACTAGATACAAAAGTCACCCAGAAATAATTTATAATATGGACCAAAAAGTTGTCATTTAACAATTCACCAACAGTAAACTAAGAAGAAGGTTAAAAAATGCATTTACAATCTTTCGAACATGCTAAAAATTGCACCATTGAGGGATGTGTAAATGCACTAGGTACTACAATACCACTAATAGTCATATTCAAAATAAAAGGGTTAGAGCAAGAATTATTCGACAACTTGCCACCAGGATCATTGATAGAAAAATCAACAAACAGGTATATGGGCAATGAAATTTTCAAAAACTTTTTAAATCATCTGGCCAAATACAAAAATTCCGGAGAGTGCCTTTTGGTATCTTATGGGGCAGCCAGTCGTTTACGTCAAAGTTGCAGATTCATTCGACATATCGTTATACTGTTTAACGTCGAATACCATCCACGAACTCTTGCTGCATGGTGAAGCCATCTATCGTTCATTTGAATACCACTGGGGTGTTGAAGTTTTGTCATTCTTGGACCAAAATCAAGAAAAGGAATTTACTAAGACACCATTTAAAATTATTCTTTCAGTCGTCTAATATTTTGACTTAAGTATGTTAAAGCCGTAGGCCTTCTTGCCATATAATAATAAAATAAGTCCTACTGGCAAAATTTTATAAATGTTTCATTTTGTTTTGGTTTACGTTATCAATAACTATTTTTTATTTATATTTTATAATGATTGAAATTTAAGGCTGTAGAAACATGTTAATTATACATATTTTTCTTCATTTTATTTAAAAAATCCCTTAGCTTATTACTTGCTGGTATCTTACGTTTTATTAAATGCTAAAAAGAAATTTCATGCCAGTCACATTAATAATATGGAAACTTTAAAAGCAATTCTTTTTCCGTTCATTTGATACTTAATCCTTTCATTGATACTAGTCACGGTAATCCAGTGTAATTCGTCAGTTAGATTCCGCTTCATCCCCACAAATATAATTTTTAACAGACTTGATTTAAAAATATAATTATTGATGATGTCTAGATATAAAGGTAACAAATGTATTGATAATGTATTTTGCTGAATTTCCATCGTTGTGATTTATTTAAGAGACCCAAGAAAATAAAGACACTAAAGAGATTAAAGGAAAACTATTTATATCAATTGTAAAATTATTGAATTTAACTGACAATTTGGAAACGTTGAATTCAGATTAAAATAAATTAATAATAAAAACAAATTGTTGCATTTATAATCCCATCTCTATAAATTTGATTACGTAGTTACTAATGAATATTATACAATGCCAATCACCAAAAATATCGAAAATCATCTCTAATATTCAAATTAGTGTTAAACGTAACGTTAATGTTATCTTCACACAATTTTTTCTTTTTTGAATAATACTTACTAAATTGCCTTTTTTTATGGATACGTTGAGTTAGTGCCAGATAATAATATTTTAATTCACTATTTATTTAAGTGTCTGTAAATCGTTTATATTTCAATTTATTAACATTAGTACGGCTACAGTTGGAAACATTTTGATAATTAAAGTAATTTATAAACGAAAAATTATTTTCCCGATAGTAAATAATATTTCATTTAAAACGATCCCTTATTTTATTATTATCAACGGATATTGAATATAATTTGAGCTAAGTATTCAAGTACTTTTTGTTTAATAGCGTAATTTGTCTGTATTTATTGAAATCAAATTATATAATATACAATATTGTATAATATTTTAATTAACGTAGTTAAATCTCACAAAGATTCATCCTCGAACGAAGATTGCACTTTGCTCGTGATGACAGAGGGACCTCAAAGTGACCACCTTTATGTTTTTCGCTTCATAAGATTTATAATTTGACCGGAACTATGACGGCGAGCCACCTTAACGTTCCTGCAATAAAAGCGGATAGCGGAACCGTTAGTCCGCAAAAGTCAACGTAGTTTGTACCATGTGTCGATTTCCCCGTTTTATTTTTGCTGTAAACGGCAGCAGCTGGCAAGGAAATATGACTAATGCTCGGAAGATGTGAGTGAAAATACATAAATTAATGATAATTTAACCGTATGTCGTTGGTATGCGAGGTCAGTTTGAATGATTTTAGGAAAATATGTCGATTTTCTAGGATTTTCGAATTTTATTTAATTGCCTTGCAAGTGATTTGTTATTATATCGAACTAAAGTAGCATTTCCGTTAAATAATATTTCTGTTCAGCTTAAATCGGAAAACTTATATTATTTGGAATTTAAGCCAATTTTTTAATGAAATGCTATTTTCTTTAAGATAAAATTAATTAGATACGGCGTTCACATTTTTATATTTTTAAATCAATCGATTTTTAAAATATCTCAGGATATGAAAGGACAAAAACAAAAAGAAACAAAGAACGCTATAAAATTAAAAAAAAAACCTAAAAAAATTATTGGGAGCAACAAACGTTCGGAATTTAAAGTAAAAAATATGCGTGAACTTGCGTGAACAATCAGAAAAATTAGAATTAAATAGAAAAACAACATAAAATATGTAGAAAGCAGTTATGAAGATTGACTTAACTTATTTGACAAATAAAGTTCGTGTTTAATACGTGTTAAGTAAAGTTTTTCAAAACGAAATTTAATATAAATTGACATTGATTTATATAAATTAATATTATAATAAAACAAAATTTAATACTAATTTTTGAAGTTCTCAGTGGTTTATTTTTCAGTAACTATAGAAATTTCAGTTCTTGCAAAATTGATATTACATGAATTATAGTTGTTATATCTATTAAATTTGGTGCAAAGTATTTTCATTGTTATATAGCAAATCAGATGTAAAATTATCGCACTTGTCGATATATCGTACTTGAGGATGTGCTGTTTTTAAATAAGCATTTTTAAAGTCAATCAGAGTGTCTGCCATTTAAGTAACGGTTCCAACTTTTTAGTATTGACGCTACGAAATAGTGGACAGCAGAACTGTCACGCCCCAAAATTGCGCTATGCTATTGCTGTGAACAGCAGCATTTTGCAAGGAAATATGATTATGCCTGTTATCACATTTTTGCACCTACTTAAATCATGGGAATTGAGGATCTGCTGTTTTTAAATTAGTATTGTATACTTCAAACAGATTCGTCAGTAACCTCCGGTTCGAACTCAGTCTTGATGCTGCAGAGGTGCCTTCTTAAACATGACACTTGGGGATCTCCTTTTTTAAATTAATATTATCAGTTACATGCAAAATCTCGGCCAATATACCCCTGGTTCTAACTCCTCTGTATTGAAGCGCTGTGCGTATTCATTGCCTAAATTGTGAGAGTTGGTTATTTATTGTTTGAAGTTAATATCATGAATCTCAAGCAGATATTATGTCATTGTACTCCAAGTTTATCAGCTTTGAAAGTGCGGTACTACCTGCTTAAATGGTGAAACTCGAGTATTTGTAGCTTTGAAATGAATAATTTGGGCCTCAAATTGTGACTTTGTCAGTAAATTCCGAATTTCAAATCCTCAGCCTGATGCGACATTAGTATTTGCTATTTTGTGTATATTAACTCATACCTACTTCATTAACCAATACATTTGGATGATTCTTTTTTCATCCTCATGGTGTCAGGTCCAAAAATTGTTTAGAATTTGACCACGGAAATAGAAGTTCCGCTATACAATTCCTCAATAATGAATAGCACAAATACCGTGGTTGAGTTTGGGTGATAAAGTTCTAATAATAACCTTGTTAAGATTTATGCAGATTTGACACAATTAAGTGTGGCGTATATAGTTTCTTTAGTAAAATTACGATATAGTGGTGACCTTTATTGATGAGGAATAAACTCATCGAGTTTGGGCTCATTTTACTTGGCTTGATGAAAGCATAAAATGAGAAAGAAAATAGGTAGATTATGTAAAGGTAAATACAAAGGCATATATTAGATGGTAGGTAGATAAATAGGTCCAAATCTAAACAATACATGAAGGGAATAGAAAATAGTATATAGATAAGTAATGAATTGGATAAAGGTATTTGCAAATACATATAGCAACTAGAATATTAGCAGTCAGGTAAGAAGGTATGTACAAATATATACAAAAACATGAAAAAATTAACGCGTTAAAATATGTGGGAAACATTTATTCACCTGGAGTCGATGCTAAGCGAAATGTAGTATTGTGGAAGTGCATGTATATGGTAGAGGAGATAACTTACCTGGTAGACAATGATAAACACCTTCTCTATACTTAATTGTTTAATTTATTAAATATGTACTTTTATTTGGTTATTATGTGTCAAAGGTATGTTCAGTATTAATCGGAGAGTAATTATTTTAAAATTTTTGGTATTCATCTCGCTGACAATTAGATATACTCCAGATATGTCTAATATAAATTTTTTTTTTAAAATAACTGTTGAAAAAATTTAATATAACATATTAAAATTGAAAAAGAATAAGTAAAAATGTTGAGGGCTATATATTTTTCCTATTGGTCAATCGTAAGTCTATGTATTTGATATAATGTACACGACACTGTTAAAAAAGGAAAACAATGCTGAAATTATTACGAAAGCTACAACAAACCTAAAAGACGAAATATACTAAAAATAATTAAACATTATTAGAAACGAAGATATATTTTGATCCATTCTATCTTGAAGGTACATTTTGATTTTCTAATATTTACGTACTTGAAAATCATTGTTACGATGGCGAACTTTGTATATTTTGAATTTCAATCATCAACATTTCTTAAGTGGAGCTACATTGGCGTTTTGATTTTCATTGTCAGTTTTGTTTTCCCAATGTTTCAATTTATTCGATTCCCATCCCGATTGAAAAACTTAAATATTTTAAGTCAAATATGACGTTTCTTTTATAACATCAATTGTCTGCTGTATTTTAATTTCTGCGAGTGTAGATTGAAAAGTATAGATATGAATCTTATTAATTATCTGGCAGCATAACATTGTTTCTATAAGATGTTAAGCAAAGTTTTTTTTCTCGAACATTAATTAAATATCAGTCTCAATAATAAGTAATTTTAGTTTCAGGTAATAATACTTAGCTATGAATAAAAGACGCTCAAGTAGAACTCGAACTCGCTGTAAACAATAGAAGGTGGCAGGGAAATATGATTAGTGTTCGGAAAATGTGAGTAAAAATCTGTAAAGTAATGATCATTTAACCGTATATAATTGGGATACAAGGTCAGTTCGAATGATTTTAGGAATACGCAAATCGATTTGCTCGGTTTTTCGAATTTTATTTAGTTGTTTAGTTGTCTTGTGAGTGATTCTTTATTACATAGAATTAAATCAGCTCTTTAATTTAAAGGTATTTCTGAACATCTTGAATGGGAGAACTAGCATTATTTGGAATTTAACCCTACTTTTCAATGTGTTGTTACTTTTGACAAAATAAAGTTTATATGAAATGGAAGTTACAATAATCATTTGATTATACAGATATGGATAAATGTTATTGATGAGTGTAGACAAATGTACATTCTACCAACCTGAGTGAACTAAATCTAGACGCTACTTGTTAAATGGTGTATGAATATATATTATATCTATGGTAAGGGTTAATGAATATTGAACTTTTGGAAAAGCGCTTAGATCGAATTTTACGGCCTTAGACTAAACTTTAAACTGCTAAATGAATGCAATTTGATTTAATGAATGCTAGATAACTTGGACTTACAATTAAAAATATTTATTGTTATTTATAAGTTTATGGGAATCATTCGACTACTAATTTTATTAGTAGAATACTCTATTATGAATGTCGCTCATAATTTCCCAGCTAATGTAAAACGTAATCAAAAGAAACGTGGAGAAAAAAGTACGTTATAAAATTTTTAAAAAATCGTGAAATTGGGAATTAAAATACAAAAAATTAATGTGAACTTCAAAAAAATAAAAAAAATTCATAGGAAAACAATATATAATATATAGAAAGCAGTTATGAAAATTGACTTAACATGTTTGACAAACGAAGTTCTTGTTAAATACGTGTTTAATAATATTATTCAAAGCCAAATTTTATATAAATAATTAATTTTTGAGATTCTCAGCAGTAATTATACAAATTTTAATTTTTGCAAAATATTAAATTAATTATAGTTTTTACATCTATTATATTTAGTGCAAAGTATGTTATTCAGGTGCATAATCATTATACGATGATACATCATAGTTGGGGATGTGCTGTTTTTAAATTAGTATTTTGGATGTCACTTAGAGACTCCGCCATTGAAGTAATGGTTTCAACTCCTTAGTCTTGACATTGTGAAAAAGTGGACAGCAGATTTGTTACTCCCTAAAATCGCGTCATGCGTCGACTTTTCTGTTTTATTTTTTCTGTAAACCGCGTCACTCGTGGGAAAAAAAAAAAAATCTGTTCGAACTCGTGAAAAAGGGAGGATCTGTTATTTTTAAATTAATACCGTATACATCAAACAGAGAATCTGTCAGTGAACTTTTAATCAAGCTGTTCAGTCCTGATGCTGGAGAGCTTCTACCTACTTAACTATGAGACTTTAGGACCTCCTGTTTTTAAATTAGTGATTTCATATAGGGTCTCTGTTAATAAACTCCGGGTTCTAACTCTTTAGTCTTGACATATTGGTGGTAATGCTTGCCTAAATCATAGTAAAATTCATAGAATTCTTCAACAATGAAGAGCACAAATGCCGGAGTTGAGTTTGGGGGATAACATTCAAATAATAACCTAATTAAAAACGTCTGCAGTTTTGACACTATTATGGGTGGTATAAATAGGTTCTTTAGCAAAATGCGGAGTAAACTAATGGAGTTTGAGACTCGTTCTACTTGTTTTAACGTAAGTATGAAATAGCAAAGTAAACCCGTAGAATATGTATAAATACATGCAAAAACTAATATTGGAAGGTAGGTACATAAGTAGATTAGCACTAAAGAAACGTTATATTTCATATAAACGAAACGCCATATTTCACTTATGATATTTAAGTTTTTTAATCGGGATAGGAATTGAATAAATTGAAATGCTGGGAAAACAAAACTGACAATGAAAATCAATACGCCAATGTAGTTCCACTTTAAAAAGTTTTGACAAGTGAAATTCATAGTACACAAAGTTCGCCATCATGATAATGATTTCCAAATACATACAGATTGAAAGATATTTTCATTTCTTCTATTTTATTATTTTTAGTATTTGTCTTCTTGCAGGATCGTTGTAGCTTTCGTGATAAGTTCGGTATTGTTTTTCTTTTTTTAACAATGTCATATACATTACATCAAATACATAGATTTGGTTTGTACATGACGATTGTTCATCAAAAGGATAAAATGTATAGTCTTCAAAAACTTGTCTGTTTTAAATTGACTGTAATTTTTTAGTTATAATTTTTCAGTTTTATTATATTCCTTTAAATTTTTCCATAATGTATACAAAATGTAATATTAGCATTATCCGGAGTATATATTATTGGTAAATTTCATTGTTATGTAGAAGCTAGGCTATAATAAAATTTGTCATTAACAATATGAAGACCTATAATTTTAAAATAATTATTTACAATCAATACTGAATAAACATTTAAGGCATAATAACCAAATTCACATGAAATAAATTGAACAATTAAATACAGAGGAGATATTTCTCATTGTCTACTAAGTAATTTATCTCTTTACTACGTACATGAACACCCACAGTACTACATTTCTTAGCAACAGGTTAGTTTTTTCATGCTTTCGTATATATTTAGACATACATGCGTCTTTGCAGATACATTTATTTACTGATTTACAATATATTTATGATATCTGATGTCTGTTCAATTTACATATAATAATCTTATGAAATTATTTTAAAACATAAAGTTACAGAAAAATTTCCAAAAATTATGGAATCGTAAAGTACGGTTTACAATCATGAATTGTACGAAAAAAATATAAAAAAATATTTACAAAGTAAATTATATGAAACTATGCAAAATTGACGCTAAAGCAAAGAGTACAATGACCGTATAAAGACAAAGAAAGAATAGTAATAACATTTTTAAAGAAGTGAAGACGATTTCTAAACCAAAAAGATGATAGTTACGAAGACGCACACACTTTGTTAGGAAGACGCAAAAACGAATATAACCATTTCTTGCAGATCATGAGAATACTCTTATTTGATATAATAATTTACACATTTAATTATTCAAATTTAATACAGATATAATATTTAGAACTCTAGGTATTTAAATAATTAGTCATTTTTTTTAAGAATTTAGTTTTTAAATAAACATGCGCGATGTTTTCACATCTTGCCCGTCATGAGATTTATAAAGTAATACATCCTTTACATCATAAAAAGCTATAAAACCGCAAAATTACGACAAATTTTTATATTTAGTGTAGAATTAATTTTTCAGCTTTATTTTTGTTGGAACAGCGATATCTAGCAGGGGGACATGATTAATATTTCAAAGATGTGAGTAAAAATTTGTAAAGTAACTGTCATTTAATTTTACTTTTAATTTAAAATTTTACTTGCGAGGTAAGGTCGGACGAGTTGTATACATTTTTTGCCACGTTTAGAATAAACAAATTTGACTGTAATTAGAGATGTATTGTAATTAGTAGTTTCTATTCTATTTCTATTTAAGTAAAAACTTAATAAATTAACGAATATTCTTAAGTGTTTAGAGAAAAAAAAATTCTTGGGAGAGTTAAGGACTTTTTCTGATCTAGCAATGGAATAAGAACATATTCTGTAAATAAATTTGCTCACATTTTTACCTAAGATGGGACGGAGGAGGTATATGCATTTAGGGTGAGAATTGTTTGACCGATTGAAACGATGAAAACGTTTTGACCGATTTAGATACGGGGTGCAGCAATAAACATTTTGATACAAACGAATGTTCCCATTTACCTCCAAAATGGCTTGATCGATTTGAATACGGTTTTTTGCAAAATATTTGGGACCAATCGGCGTTAGTTCTCAGATAGATGTTATGGTGTTGCTCACCAGGGGGCGCTGCAACATTTTTTTCAAACAAATGTTCCCATTCATTTTCAAAATTGTTTGACCGAATTAGACACGGTTTCCTGCAAAATATTTGGGACTAATCGGCGATGGTTCTCGGATAGGTGTTAGCTCATAAGGGGGCGTTGCAAATGAACGTTCTTATTTATCTCGAGAATAGTGTGACCAATTTAGATACAGTTTTCTACAAAATATTCGGCACTAATTGGCAATTATTCTTAGACAGATGTTGTGGTGTTACCTTGCAAGGGGACGGTCCAACGTTTTGTTGCCACCGAATGCTCCCATCTTTCTCCAAAACCGTTTGACCGATTTAGATACAGTTTTCGGAAAAAAGGTTATCATTTAAAAGCAATGGTTATTAGTCAGGTGTTGTATTGTTAACTCGACAGGGGGCGCTGCAATACATATTTTTGTTTGATCTAGATTAATTATTTTGGGGCCTTCCTTCGGTTTCGTTGATGTGACATGTTATATTACACATCCGCGTAACATGTTTCTCAAGCGCTCTAATTCGTCCAATGCTATGCTGTTCTGTGGATTGTTGAAAAGTTTCCTTTGTTTTAAATCAGTTATTACTATGCCGTACAAAGATCGTATTTTACTAAGAGCCACCTAAGCTTGCTTTTTAGCGAATATTTATTCTTTAGAAAGTCTCTTTCTTCTTTAGAAATTCTTAGAAAATTTCCATTCCTTGTACAGTTCTTCAAAGTATTAAAATTTTGATTCAGCTCACGACAGATATCAAAAAACTATAAAATAAAAAGGAAAATTTAAATTTGTAAAAAAATCACGACGGATGTAGTGTTTGTAATTAAAAAAGGATTAAATATTTTTATTTAATATCCCCATACTAAAAGAACGTAACAACTTATTAATATAATTACAAACCCAGGAAAATCCGTTGGGGTTGCTGCCCTGCCTTTGCCTGAAATATTGCAGTTTTATCAGTTTGTGACTATTTCAAATTCTCTTTGGCGCGCAAAGAGCTTTTCTATGCTGCTACAATGTAATTGATATCGGAAACGGAAATGTCAATGGCAGCCCCGACGGATTTTGTTGTGGTTTTAATTATATTGATAGGGTCTTAGTTTCTTTCAGTCGGAGGGTTTTAAAAAAAAATATTTAATCGTTTTTCAATAAAAACGACTATATACGTCGTGGGTATTTTGAAAATTGTTTATTTTGCTTTTTATTGCTTTTTAAATTCGAGAACTAATAGAGATAATGCTAATAAAAACCATTAAACAAGGTCTAAATTTCATAGAAACGCACGATTTTCAATTAAATTGTTTAAATCAAAAAGTTGTAAATTACATAATAAAATACGCCATCATTTCTAATTTGGAAATGAAGAAAGGAAATTGAGCACGAATTAAAAATGAGTTTGAAAGAAATAAAAAATTTTATTTTCAGAAACTGAAACCTTTATATATCATGTTTTAATTTTACTTAACTTGATTTGCAGGTAGATTCGATATTTTTGAATGTAGAACATATAATTCTAACTTATATAAGACAAATTTTATGTTTAAGCAACACTATTAAGTTTATTTTAAACGCTATATCCAATATAAATATGGAATACGGAGAAGTGAACTTGCAGAAATGTTACAATTGTAAGGTGGAAGAAATTTATTTTTTCCTCTCACTGCGAGTCGTTGTAGTGCTATGTTTAATCAGTTAAAGAAATTATGATCAAATGGCACTACACTACTTTAAATTTTCTCCATTCATGTGTGTACGCGCAAAGAACTCATTCCTGCTGAATTATTTTATATTTGTTTGATCAAATTGGGATTATTTGAGCTCCGTAATCAAGTACGAAATCCTCATAATTTAGTCGAATTACGTCCAACCGTCACACATTCGAGGTTTCTATAGTTTTAGCTGCATCAGATTTTGAAAGTATATGAGAACGCTTGAGATGAAAAATATAAATTAATACTTAATGATCGAAAAATGAGTGTGTTTTTTACGATTTTTTCTATCCAAGTTGTAAGAGCTGAGTAAAAAAATTATCATACTTCATTGCGTGTCGTAGAAGTCTTTTAAAATAAAGTTAAGGTTGTATTTGTAATTTTTTCTTTTTAACCCAGGGAATGAAATATTTATCTTTAAAATCGTGTCAAGTGTCGCCCTTACCATTTGGAAACAAGTCTATGTTAAAATCTAAAAAAATCGTAATATAAGTTGGGATAAGTATTTTACTTCAAATAAAATTATTCCGGATAATCCAACTCATTTAGTTTTGGAAATCTTAAACACACTGAAATAACGCACATCGAAATTACTGGAAGACTGAGTTTGCTTGTGTACTTTTTTGTTGGTTTTTTTTTAAGACGAATTATTAAAATAAGTTTTGCAATATTTTTTATTTTATAAAAATATTGAAGTTGGATCGCAATTACAGGTCCAAATGTAGGTGTGTTAGAAACGTTTTTCCCCATGGGCTTGAATGAATACACATGAGTACTTGATAAGAATCTATAAAATATATATTTTTTATTCGTTATTAAAATATACATTGTTTAAACACATAGTTCGATATTTTGTGCAATTACTGCGGTACCCTGATTTCTGCATGGTATGGCTGACATTTGACTGGTTTTGCGTTTATTTGTTCTATATTCCAAATAAAATTCAGAGGTGTTACAACGCCGAAAAAAAATTTGGTAAAAGTTGAAAGAAGAAGAAAAACATATTTTAAATAAATGCAAAAAACTGAGTAGGAGGTATTTTATTACTCATTTTCCAAATTTTCACACTGCTATAAGTTAACATCTGTTTATTAAACCAATAAGCTAATTATTTTCATACAGAACTTTTTAATTACTTTTTATAGACAACTATATATGTCCTCTACATCTTTTTAATACTTCAACCATATCTGTAGATACAACAGTATTTTATCGGAACAAAGCGAAATAGATCCACAAAAAACAATTACGGTGAACGCAATGCTCCCCAGGGATAAGAGCACGTTCGGGGCGTATTACAAGAATTACCCGGGGGGCTGGAAAATCCCAACGGAACTGATTTCCAAAAAAGTACACAGAAAAAGCAATTGTAGCCTAATGGAACTCCTCGTTTCTCTGATCTTACGTAGATTCGCTTTAAGCCAGTTAATAAGCGATTAATATGGTTTATAGATTTTTTGATCATATTTCAAGAAAAATAAGAAAAAACCAATATTACGTAGTTTTTGATCATATTTCAAGAAAAATAAGAAAAAAATTAATATTCTACATATGTTTGCCTACATATCCTTTCATGCGCGTTTGTACCTAACATTACTTTTTTATAAATTCATGTTTAATTAATTTTTAATAAACTCCACCAACAGGTGAAGTAAAATATTTTTGATATGTACAAATTAAATTTGTCTCTGAATAAACATTTTGATATACGCCATATATATAATAATCATACATTCTTCTCATAAAGCGTCCCCTGTAATTTTTGTTGTATATTCGAGTATGGATTAATTTATAGGTTATCATTTGTTAATTGTTTTCTCATGGTGTGTCCCATTTTACCAAGGCGTAAATCGATACGAGTACCTATGTCCCTTATAAATACAAACGCGCATGAAAGGATATGGAAGCGAACATAGGTAGAATAATAAACATTCAATGATTTTGATTGTGTATGTAATCACAAAATTTGGACTATATTTAAAAACATCTATATATTGTGGAGAGCTATGACACATTCTGATCGAGATAATCTACATTTGAAAATATCGTGTTCCGACTGATGACTTCTATTTTAATATATAAAGAGAAATTCTATTCCAAGTTTATTTTAAAGCGAATTCTTGATATAAACTTGCATACTTAAAAAAACAGTCATTAAATAAAATTAGTTGTCGTGCGCCGAAATGTGTCAAAATATATCGAGAGACAGGCAGAAAAATGGCACAATAGTATTCTCAAATTAAAGTAAAAGTAAGTTAATTGGAGAAATAACTTACTTTATACTTTAATTTGAGAAAATAGTCAAAAAGTACCACCCCTGAATATCTATCAATAATAGACGCGTTTGTTACCTGCACGTCCAATATTTACATTCCAATCAAAAACCGACATCGGTTATGTTACGTTAATTAAAATGGAAAAGTTTACCAGAAGTCCACTGACATAGTTTCAGTACAGTTTATTATATCTGAGTGACAAGTCTTAAAATGCAAGGCATCTATCTTAAAGAGAGCACTGATTATTAAGTTTGCAAACGACCATACAGATATACATAAACATGGCGTCGACGACTGTCTTGGAGTTAAATCGGAACTCTTTGTTCAAAGATGAATTTTGCTTTAATTAAACTTTCTTCATTATAAAGTTTGCTTATGGCGTGTTGAGTTAAACTGATGAACTAGTTGTTGGAAGGTGGGCGTTTAAGATGAAAAGTGCTAGTGCAATTATTACGATCACATAATTGGCAGATTTTCTTAGAGGAAATTTACTTTGACGAAAATCAAACTTAAACGAATAGGGGCGATATTCTTTTATCGCCCGTATTCGTTTAATTTTGATTTTCGTTAATTATATTTTCATGAATTCCCATTACGGTTATTTTAAATAACAATGATAATTATTAACCTTTGTCAATATATATTATAATATCCAGAATACAAGTTACGTATGCATTAAAAAGTTATAGTTTATTTAGTATTATGAAGTATTAAATTGACAATCGCGATCTGGCGGAAGATGAGTCATAAATTTTATATTCAGTTTCAAAAATTAGAGTAATTCATAAATTTGGTAGCATCGCTATTTTTTGAAAATCAAAATTCCACCTAAATCATTAAAATGGAATAAAATAATTGAATTGGCCGGTGCTCAATGAGGAATTTAGTGCTTAAATTTTCTCATTTCCCTATAAAGTATAATGAAATAAAAAGCTTTAAATTTTCTTTTATATTTTCTATCGAGGTTTGATAAAGTTAGCTACCATATATCTTATTGTAAATGTACAAACTACTGTGTAATCGAAACTCTCTTCATATAAATACTCTGATAACTCTGCCCGTGATTTCGTTCGCTTGGAATTCGGAATATGAGGTTATTAGGAATTATGAAGAAAAAATTTTAGAACTTTTAAGTGTATACTAAAAACGCTAGTAGTTGGCGTTGGTAGTACCATATTGTAATATATCCATGAGCATAAAGTTTACTAAAAACGGTAACAGATGGCGTTGGTTGTATGGATATAGTAAAATTCATAGAGTTACATTTTTGCAAACTGTAATATTCAGTGAAAAATAATTTTAAATGTCGCTTGAGAGTATAAACTATTACCGTATCAAATTTTATATTATGGATACAGTAGATTTTGTTTGTATACAAATGTTATAAAAAGAGATTTTCTGGCTTCTAGTATCATTCTATATGCCAAACCAATCATTCTTTTTAAAATATTCCCCACGTTTGGAATTCACTCTGTTACACATTTATTAGATTACATTAAATTGGTATATGTTAGACCAAGTTCTTTTTTTTTCCTATAAATTAAAATATTTATTATTTGCTTTTACCATTAAACATAAAACAAGTCCTAATATTAAGCTGTGCATAAACTGAACATAAATAAAAGGAGAATCGCCTTTTAATGCAGATGAGCTAAATTAATATAGTCCATTTAAAATGGAGCACAAAACAATGGAACAATAGAATTTTAAAATATAATTTCATTCGCCATTTTCGTTATGAACATATTAAAATATCTGTCATTTTTATCTTGAATGGTGGAAATCTTACAGTTAAAAAATTAAAACTAAGGGCGAAAGAGAAAGTATAATTTAAGATAGTTTTAATAATTAAGATATTTTGAATAACCCTGGTGTGCTGAATTGATCACTAGGTATACGGCCTTTAACTGCATGGCGCATCGCCGGAACCCGGGGTTGATTCCCGGCCGCTCGTCGAGCGGAGTTGGATTGGTTTTCTAGTTGGATGTGAAAGATTGCTCTCGTAGCATCTCGTAGTTCACCAAATGTATCAATTAAATACATAAAGTATATAAATAAATAAATAATATTTGTAATTAAAGGCCTTACCTCATTAACATATACAGCTTTAAAAGGGGGATTTTTTATATTTCGAAATAATTTTAAAGGAGAGAGACAATGAAACGTGCAATCCGTTTACTTATAGCCGTAATTATATTGATAAAACTAAACAGCAGTATGGCCTTTGTGCGATGCAATTTATCTACGAATTTAGAGCTAGGACGTGATAAAAAATATTCTATGTTAAATAAGCATTTATCATACATAAAAACTCTTATAATTAGATTATTAAATTTTATTTTGAGCTAGAAACACAGCACATTTATTAGCTTTTACAGTTATTTTGTTTTAATGCTTCAGTTTATTATAATGGCATTAAAACTGAACTATTTTATGCCTTTTTACAGTTTATGTCAAAGTAAATTATGAAGAATTTGATGCATTTTCAAAAAGATATTTTATCAAAACATTAGGTTCAAAAAAAGTCGCTGAAAATACGCTTTTTGATAGTTATTCATGATTTGTTTATGCCAAAAGTTGGTTTCGATGTCATGGAGATTCGTGCATGCCAGAGTTTAAATAATCGACAGAGTTTAAACGTCATCATTTCGTAGATTCATTGACAATTTACTTCATTAAAAATTTAAAAAGTAAATCATTTTATTGGAGACTGAGTTGTTAAAACTACTCTTCATAGATTAACCGCGGCCTTGAGTCAGGCTCTCAGTTGTTTAGGTTTCTCTCATTCTACCGAATTGTCCTTTAGTATTTTATTTATGTCATTTTTCAGAAAATTATTTGCAATATTAATAGGTTTCAATATTAGTAAAACTAAATTATTAGTCAGTACGTTTACATCTTTAGATAATAAAAACAAAATGAAAAACGTGAGTGGCGATTTTCATAAACAAATAACATTATTATTATTGAATAATATTAACAATCATTCAGATCAACGATGACGTCAAACATTCTGTTACTTTAGGCGGAAAATAAAAAACATATTCATTCCTTATAAATCCTAATATCGTGCTATATCAATACTGTGCAAAATCTTAAAATACCTATTCTTGCCTTTTGAGTAACTTTCTTTTGTATAATTTTTCAAATGAAAGGGTTGGTGAGTAAAGTCTAATTTACGTTCGCGTCGTTAAAATGGTTATTTATGCAAGAAGGCTTCTTACGTTTATCGAAATAAAAGGCATATGTTGATGCATTTTCATATTAAGAAATTGTAATAATTTTAAAATTGAAAAAAATGTCATTATTTTTTATTAATAATACATTTATTGAAATCCGTTCATGACGTACTATTACGGATTTAAGTGGTGCGCTTACGGTTAATTACATATTATATATATACATTCAAGGGTTTAAAATATTTTTTTTTATTTATTAACAAAAATTAATGTTAGTTTTCATAATGCAAATAATATATCTTTCATGGGCTTAAAAACATAGTAAATATGTCAAAAACTGTAAAATTTAGAATAATCAGTAGAGTTTTCGTAGTAAAGCTTTTTTCATTATTCAATAGACGAACAGACTGAAGGAAACGTGCGTAAACGTCTTCTTCTTCTTAAGATGCTGTCTTCTCGTTAAAGTGAACGATCATGGTCATTACCTGCAATTTATTGACAACTGCTTTAAAAATGGCATATCAAGAGCAATTGAACAATATTCTTACCTTTAAAAAAAAATATTATAAATCGGATACATTCTTCTTCGTATATTGGCTTCTCCTGATATTTTCCCCTTAAAGTGGTCTACCTACTGCATTTTTCGAAGTTTATAGAGTTCTATCATTTAAAAGGAAAAATAGTTACCCTTGTGAGGTTACTCACGTATTTGTTCGTATGGCGGTCACAGCTTTTTTTCTCAGAAACCTCTTAACACATATTCTTAAAATTTGACACTGTAATAAAACATAATTGACTCGAATATCGCAAAAGTTAAAACCCAAAAATATTCACGTTATAATTTTAAGGAGGGCAATTAAATGCTCTTAATATTGTTTCCATAATTTCATATATTGTGCTGGATGTCATTTCAAAGAATTAGTTTGAAATGTATTAAAAATATCCTTCTCATAATTTGGTGTATTGTCTCTTCAAATATATTTCAATATATCTCTGAAGACCAATACGCGATATAAATATGTTCTTCCCCTTATATTTGAAACTACCCAACAAAAAAATTAAAAATGTTAGTTTTTAGTGTCCCCCGCAAAAGCTGTAGGAAAACTATAGCAATGATTCTAGATCTCATATTTTTTTAAACATTTCTCGTATATTTACGCCTATGCAAAATATGGTAGGTAATAGATATATATTTATCTATATTCGAAATCGATTTTCTAAGAAACTATACGACATAGAGACTTGAAATTTAGCAAAGTAATACATCTTGTTAACCCACATATTTTGCGTATGTTTTACATCACCATATTGTTTAAGTTATTCATATAACTATTAAGGATTTTTATTAACATGTGAAACATCACTAGAAAACGCTTTTTATTCAAAATATATATTGTAAATAGTTAAATAGAAGTATTACACACACCGATATGTCAATAAGTGCCCTAATGTGTAGGAAATCCTCATGGCAAATGTTTTGGTCGTACTTGATAGCTTTTATTATTATACATATATATTTACTTCTAGGTCTTCTCAAAATCTCTTCGGTTCGTCCTTGTCAGTGACTATACCGAGGTAACATTTTCAAAGCATTTTTCTACAAAACTACATCATGAAAGCATCTATCTTTTTTAACACCCGTATAACTCGGATAGCTTCTTTATAGATGTCACATATCATGAATATGAACCATATAAACACGTTGATGTTACGATCTTCATTTCTTAACATTTTGTTACCGAAGATATGGTTCCTTTAAAAAATTGTACTCCATAATCTTTATTATATTTAATTGAGATTTCCAAATATTTGTAAGTGTGGCACAGTAGTTTACCGTTAGCTAAATAATATGGTTTGTTTTTCGAAAAAAATTTAAATGTTGTTTTGCTGAGGTGAGACTAAGCGGATACTCCCTTCATATACTTTGGCTTCATATATATTTAATTGCAGGTCGTCGCTGTTTTCCGCTGTAAGTACGTTATCATTTACATTTCGAATGTGACTTATAGGGATACAATTAACCACTATTCCCATAGTTTTAACCTACAATGCTTCCCTCATAATTATATTAGATTGTACATTAAACATCAAAGAAGAAAATATGCAATTATTTTATGCATTGGGTAAAGGGTTATTATATTTGAACTATCTGGTAATAATGATATCAGAATATATATTAAATATCAAGGCAAAAAATGTGATCTTTCCACTCGTATACCCTACATTTGGAGTTGAGAGTAATAATCATATCAATATATATAAATATATATATATATATATATATATATATATATATATATATATATCTATTATATATCTATTTATATATTTATTTATTTATTTATATAGCCACATTCATCAATACATTACATGTAAGCTATTTGTAACGATAGTCAATTAATAGTTTAATAAATTAAAACAATAGAAATTATTCATTAAACGCAAATACAAAATACATAAGTACCATAAAATATAACTAAAACTCATTTCGAAATATTCATTTTCTTACCAAAAAAAAATCACACTCTGGTGACACTGTGGTCAAGTGGTTGGGCAATTTACACGGCCGGAAACTGGAGATTTCCGATATAATTCGATTCTAGAAGGCGGAATTGCTGATTGCGTGAAGGCAGGAAATTTTAAAGTACAAAGAATGAAAGGTTATTCAATAAAACAGGACAAAGAATTTTTTCTTTTAACAGTCGGAAGATACATTTTATAAGCGCAACGTCTCTTCTGAGTTGCAAAAAATGGAAATCTAGTATACTCAAGAGGAAATATGTTGGAAACAGGAAGGGTGAAGTACCATACTGTCTCATTTACAGATATGGGAGAAACGTCGTTTGCACATGTTCTCTCATTAAGCTGTACTCGGCTTAGTGTGGGCTCCAATTAATTGGACCGTGTTCTAATGGTCTCTGCAGTAATAAAGTACACAAGAGGAAAATTTTTGACATAGATAAAATATCTTTGAATTATTTAAAACACATCCAAATTTCCGATATGCTTATTTTGCTACATCCAACATATGCCCACGAAATGTCAATCGGGAATCAAATCTGACTCCCAAATATACGACCTCATAGAGATGATGCGGCGGGTTCCCGCTAACCGTTTTTAATAGGTGTGTGTGTGTCAGCTGTTGTTCACTACTAAATATTAGTTTGCGTTAAGTCGTAAACCGCTTGCTGCGCTCCACCCAACGACGGCGCGGAAGCCACACAGCAACCGTTCGCCATCTGTTGCAACCCTGACATCTGTGAAAAGTTTCATGTCGTCCACGCATATATATGAACATATATAATATACTCATACATATATTAAACTACATGTAGTGTATGTGATTAAAATATTGCTAAGATATTTCAAAATAAGGCATCCCTTGAATTTTTTATATCTTCGTAATTTGCTTTTTGAAAAGTGACGTTATACAATCCCATACAACACTCATTTTGTAATCACTAAATAGCTTTCAAATCACCTCAAATTCACAGACGACGCAAAGTAGCATTTACAAAGTGACATTATTTTTTCACTAATACTTGGCCAACAATTTTGGTAATTTCAGTTTATGACAAGCGCTAGTTCCACATATAAGTTATCTTTATGTATATATATACGTACATACATATATATATATATATATATATATATATATATATATATAGAAATGTAGAAAATGTAGTTGCCTAAATTCTTTTGGTTTTCTGGCGTTATTTTACTTAAAGTTCCCAGCAAAAATGTTTGGTTTAAGTAGGAAAATAAACCCAACGATTTATCATTGCAAATATAATAAAGTAAATGACGATAAGTTGTGAATAAAATTGAATTGCTTAACTTTGATAGTCAGAATAAACTTCTCAATATATTCTAAGTTAAGATAATTAAAGAAGGAATAAAAGTTTTGTATTTAAGGCACGCCACTCATTTTTTGTAAGTATATGGAATCGATATTAACATTGTGGAAACATTTTGGAACGAAATTGAAGTTTTATTTAATCTTTTTGTTAGGTTCATTTATTAAGCCAAAAAACGAAATACAGTTCCTTTTTTCTCCACATAGTTTTTCAATCGTTGTTTTGAAATTCTGAAAATTTTTTTGGATAGTAGCATTCCATTAACTTGTTTTCATTCAACAGGTTCAAGAAACACTGACTGTTATGAGCCCTAATTCACATCTATTTTATTTAGCTTTGATAGCAGTATTAATATACTAATGACTAAACTTCTTTAACTTTTAAATGGTCTAAATAAATGGTTAACTTTAGAAACAAAAAAGAGAAATGGAATTATTACCTGACTTTTCCCTTAAGTAACGTGAACCTTTTTTAAAAACATAAAATTTAACAAAGGATGAACAAATTTAATTAACAGTGGAGGAAGCCTATTTAGGGAGATAGTGTTCGTCTTTATTATTAAAAAGGAAAATTTGACGTGTCTGATATAAATAAAAAATTTTTCAAAGGTAGACGGCAGAATAGTTTGCTCGTGCCGATTATTCTCGCAAAGTTACGATATACGTATATAAAAGCTCACGAGGATTCTTAGAAATTAAATGTAATACGTAATGCTAATTATTAGATTTGCGATTTGCAAGCAAAATACGTCAAAGAAATATACGCTAAGAATAATTTCATGTCATTTATTCTACTTAATTTTAAAAATTAACTAGAGGTAAAATCTGCTTTAAAATATAGCATTAAATTTCTACTGATACCAAAAATTTTAAATTATGGATAGTTTACGTAGATCAGAATAATCACAGTAACATTTCTATTAATAACTGATCTCGCCTGCTCTCATTTTACAATTTATTTTTAAGTTGCTTTAAATCCAAGAAAGTAACAATTAACTTTTTAACACATTAAACTATAACTACCTTTAATCGTTATTGAGACAACGACTTCCTAACTTCCTGACCAATGTTTCCTTATCTCACGCGCCATCATATTTATTACTCCACCGATAAAATCGCAAAAGACTTTTGCAGGGGTTAGACGTAGGTAGTCTGACTATAATCCGGTACAAGTAGCTTCCTCTACTTAAGAAATATGCCCAAAAAATTATTCGATGATTTACCATCGTGATTAAAACGAAAGTAAATCATTCTTAAGGTCAAAATCGATAAGTTATGTGTTGAATGGAACAAATAGAACTTAGTGGTCTGGACGTATTTCTAAATAGCTTAAATTAATATTGGACATTAATACATGTAATACATATAATACATGTAAATTAATGTAAAGTGTTTAATGTAAATTAGTTTTATTTTTCAGGTTGAGTTTTATGATAGTTTACTTTTATTTACAATAATTAAATTGATAAAAACCAACATATTTATATTAGTAAGGAAACATCAAAAGTGTGAAAAAGGAAATATATTTTATTTTATTTACGCTGAAAAGAACATTTGTGTATCTGTACAAATCTATTTTTTTTCGTTTTGAAAACAACCTTTTTCACTATCACAATTTAAACCTTTTCAGCATTTCATATAATCGAGATATTCCTGCCATAAGGTATATATATATATATATATATATATATATATATATATATATATATACTTATGGAATTTGTCGGTTATTTGAAATGCTGAAAAGGTATTAATTGTGATAGTAAAAAAAGATGTTTTCAAAACGAAAAAAAATTTATAAAACTGTAGAAGAATGACAATATCTTGAAATACATATTCTAACAAATTACTGACAATATCCTAAAAAGAGTAATGAATTTAGGTTATGGAATGATAACAGAAGCTAGATAACCTGTTTTTAGAATTTTCGCGTATCTGTTAGTCTGTCTGTGTATTAAGTTGTTCTATAATCATATTAAATCCACTTAAAGGATTTTGATGATATTTGGTTTTTTATACTTTCAAGTAATGGACAGAATACTTTTATCTAAATATTATGGATACAAAAACAGCGTGATTTGGTGAATATTACGATATTGGTACTTCCAGCGCCATCTATAAGCGTTTTAGTAAACTTTGTGAGCATAGATTTCTGTGAGAATAAAAATAAAATTAAAAAAAAACACAAAAAATTCCTAATAACTTTCCTTACGTTGAATTCCACATTCCGAATACTTGTATCATATC
This sequence comes from Druceiella hillmani, assembly GCA_039881145.1. Classification (NCBI taxonomy): domain Eukaryota; kingdom Metazoa; phylum Arthropoda; class Insecta; order Lepidoptera; family Hepialidae; genus Druceiella; species Druceiella hillmani. The sequence continues at coordinate 53,918,358 of JAYKKI010000003.1, forward strand.
TGGGAAACATAAAAATAAGACAGTAAAGATCCGGAGACTACTAAAAGTGGCCAATCGTACCAATATACGAGAATGGGAAGAATTTGGTACGTGTCAGTAGCAGAAGTCAGACCTATATATATCAAATTAAGGTGAAGGCTAATTAAAGTATATCCTGAATTTGTAATTTTTTGTATTCCATAGATGCCTGATCCCTTACATATTTATAAGCGCAGATAAATTTTCTGTTTCCATATTTAAACAAAGTTATTAAAATTATAACAAAAAATGTTTTGTATGTCACAAATTATATTAGTTGCTCAAAAACCTGTCATCTAAGTTCATAAATTAATTTTTTTATGATGTGATTAAAAAGAAAATTTTCAATTATATAAGCAGAAACAAAAGTCCTACCCTGCTGAATTGTTTGGAATTTCGAATGAGAAATTGGGTAATTTCAATCTTAAGATAGTTCCCTTTTTTATTTTTTTTAGACCGTGTATTTTAGACAGCCAACGAAACAGATGACAATCGACGGATGAGGAAGCACATTTGGGCGAAAATCAATACCTCAAAATACGACGAGAATTCAGATTGGATAAATATTTGAAGTCTCTTATTTCAAAATTAAATTTACTAAAGCTTACTAAAATATTTCAAACAGTTCCATAATAGCTATATAGATTTCTCCAACCAAACTGTAGAAATAAATCTTCGGCAATAGTTTCACTTTATTTTATTTTATTAAAAGTAATTATAACACCACATCTAACGTAAATGTAAAGGATAATGGTCACATTTTTCATTTTCATTTAGTTTAATATTGTACAATATAATGATAGCATTTTTACAAAACTATCATTCCAGTACCATTTTTACAGCCTTTGGTTCGAGTAGAATATAAATTATAAAGTTACAACAATGGATTATTTATTTATATATTTATTTACGCACATACATTTATAAATAAGTTAAATTGAGTCCCGTATCAATCTTTGAACAAAAACTGTTTAGTCTCGAAATTACCCTACATATTGTATTGATATTAAAGCAATCCCTTTTATTTCTATCGGCGTGATGCTCCAATATTTCATGCGCTATCACATTAGACGTTATACCGAAATCTCGTATTCAGTCCATCTTAGAACTTATTCACAAAGACTGTATGGCACAACCATAATTACTTGTATATATAGGAAAAAATAGCTGTTAATGCGAAATTCTAATTTATTAAAAAAATATAGGTTTATAATTGTGAATGTAGCGCACATAAATACAAGTTATGTATTAAATACAAGTTATGTATCTTTTTAGCTGACTTTTGTATTTATTCTGCAATTTACTTCATACTTATACTTTATTTTACGAGTATGTGAATATAATTAAATATTAAGTTAGCATCTTATAAACATGCCATCTCTTTTCATATGAGATAACTAATGTAATAGACACAGAATATTTCCATTTTTGTATATTCAAAACATAAAATTCTTCTTCTAATACATTAGGAGAATATGATTGCAGTTCTATCAAATAACACGAAGTTTAATATTGTTAAATATAATATTATGTTGGAGTCAATGTTTCCTTCTTCGAATCTTTAGAATCGACGTTTGGTCACGTCAATAGAAAGAATACATTCAACCATCATTGTGAATATTGCGCCAGCTTTCTCTTTTAAACGGAATTTATGGGGCAAAGCACTTCCAGTAATCTTGGTGAAATTTCCATATGTTTGTCGTTTTCTTACCACTTACTCACTGAAATCAATTGCTAACTGAACAGAAGATCAAATGCCGTGTTCTCTATTTACCTCACCAAAAATCTTTCAAGAATTTTCTTTAATATTCAGAAAATCACCGGAAAAACGGGGCTGGTTTATTAGTTGCAAATTTAAAATATGACATTAAAAAATTAAAGCAATTCGGCAATACTACTCGTAAATACCTAAACCCAATTTTATTAATTGCAAATTTAATTGTGTTTTAGACATATAATTTAGAAAAGTTATTGAAAAGTAGGTTCATTATTATAAAAGAATCATCATTTAAAAACTATATAAAAGCTATGTTATAAATTACAGGAAGGGTGCTTAAGATAAAAAATGTTTAAAGAACTCGGGTTAAACAAACCAGTTTAACAATAAAAATGCTTTATATAATACATTAAAACGACATCTTCATTTGAAATTAATGCTAGAAAAAAGCTGAATTTTATATAACTTTAATCTCGTTTAATTAAATATTTAAATTAAAGCAGAATTTAAGATTAATATACCTGTAAAATTTGTATGTCAATTGTCTGACATAGATTTAATAAGTAAGAGATTGATATAATTGAATGACTATTTAAACGAAATAGATCAATGTCTATTCTAACATTATGGTTTGGAATGTATCTGTTTCTATTGTTTAAAAAAAGGTTTGAACAAAACGATAAATATAAATTGTTCGTGATTTCATTTTCTTTAAGAAAGAAAGAAAATTTAAATTTTTTATAGAAATATCTTATTTTATAATTATCTTATTATCTTATTTTATAGAATTATCTATATTTCTGCTGACATATACGTTTTTACTTTAATAAACTTATTCGCTTATATAAAATTTTAAATAACATTTAGACACAGTACGAAATATTTTGTTTTCAACAACTAAAACTATTACAAAAACTTCAGTTTTCTTGGAGATGAAATATATTCCGGTTACTTTTAAGCTGCAATGGTGATCCAGCGCATAGAATCACTAATTACTAAATTTTATCTTAGCATTCATCGTTTTTCTTTCAATTTTACCTAAAATTCTTTTTAATTCCAGAAGAGAGTCGGTTGTAGAAAATATTACATTATATTGATTATTCTTTTACGAATCTATATAATTTCGTTTTAATAAAGGCGGTGACTGTATGTAGATGGTAAGCGATTCAAAAAAATGAGTTTCATGTGTGGAGGATTCCAAAACTTTTTTCTAAACCGGAAAAAAAGAATTTCACAACATTGCAAAAATTTCTAATAAATTATTTTTAAATTAACAGGGTTTAGAATTGGTAAAACTAATTTGATAACTGAAATAAAAAAATATAAATAATAATTTTGCTACAGATGTCCTGTAATTTTTTAAAACAACTTTGGCCATACTCGCTTTGAAGTTTTCCGATTTTCTTTTTCCGAAGTTTAAAACAAAAAGCATATAAAAATGCGTAGATTTTTAAATGTGGCAGTAAAATATATGCAAACGGGTATAAGGTAATAATAGTAAAAAAATAAATAAATGAAGGAAGTATGTAACGTTATTGTTTCATAAACGCACGTATTTTAATTACATTTCTGCTGACATAAAAAAATCATCCAGTTAGTACATTTTGTGATTATTTGTATGAATATAGAGTTAAAATTATTTATTTAGTGATCTCTTATGAAATTGCTCAGTATTCTGCTCAAATTGTGCATTATTTCTGCATAGGATTCTGTGCTGTCTGTGTGTTAAACTGGACACTAGGAGCATTTTACTTAATTGGCAAGGAAAACATTTCTGAGAAAAAAACGAATGGTACATCAATAAAATTTAGTAATAGTTTTAAATCAGGTGTGCTCTGTATATAATATCACTTAGCATCATTTTCATTTTTAGCAATATAGATTAATTGAGTAACCTCTGAAAGGAAATATTACGCTCAGCGTGTGAGTAAATAGTAGAAGTTCTAAAGATACAAAAAAAATGGTCTTAAACGAAAAAAATCGGCTCTTCATATTCTGCAAAATATGTGTGCAAAAAATAAAATAGAACAGTAAAAAATTTTGAAGCCGACTAATTTCTGATCAAAAAAATGTTTGTAAACGACCATAACTGACTGAAAAATGGTGTTCATTTAAAAAGGTCAATGTTTTAATCACAATACAATTTTCAACGTTCTCAGGTTTCTCCCATCTACTGGTTTTGCCAAGTGATGCTATTTTGTGTAGTACACGCCCTCGATAAAACCAATTTATCTTTAAAATTATTCATATCTGTTTTAATTTAATAAATTTGTATTAAACTATACAGCAGATTACATTATTCAAATATTTCTTTTAAGCTTCTACATTTATTAATTTTTCATGTCAAAAAAGTAGAAACTTCCTCCCCATACTTATTAAGGTTACCTTCCTTCCGAAAAATATTCATGTAACATCTCATTGAATTAAATCATAGATTTGTATACTTCCGAGAGAAGATTAACTTTCACTTATGTCGTTATTACACTATTTCTTTATATTTTTAGAAAGAAATGGATGAAAAAAATGTGACATAAAATTAAACGGGTGTATAAATATTTCCTTCCTTGTTGCGCAACCTCAATTATAATGTGAGCGTTTATTCTGCAATTGACCAGAGGCGAGCCAATGGCTTTTGATGGCAAAAGCTTTGAAGATCAAAGAATATTTTGATTAGGGGCATATTAGGGATATGTTATATGTTAGATATATATACGTACGTCAATGCGTGAAACCAAAAATCATTTCGAGATTGCTTTTCCGTTTAAATTTTATTGATTTTAACTAGCGGGATTTAATAAAATATTTGATTAAAAATTGGATGTTTCAAGCTTTCACCTTTATTTCCTTTAAATGGAGAGTTTCAAATGAATATTTCCTGCCTTTGAGGTAATCGTGATGAAAATGTTGCGAAAAAATTATGCAGCAATAAATATAGACAGCTATTTACTATATTTACCGATAAATTGTGCCTTTTGCTTTCCAGTAACGCACAATTTACTTAATAGCTTTCTTATTTACCTCGTTTCGTTATATTCAACATATTTTATGACAATTCAATTTCAAAATGGTTTTTAGAGTTTTTAAAATAATCTAAGTGCTAGTGATTAGAAAAATTGGTTTAAATATCTTACCCATTTTTTTGTGATTAAGTGACAAATTTAAAAAAAACAAACTCCGCTCCTGAATCAATTAAAGAAAATTGTTATCACCTTAGTCTATTACCGAATATTTTATTAATGCATGAATTAACAATTAGGAATTTAATCAATTTACATTAATATGTAAAACTCTAATTTTAAGATAAAATATAATTAACAGATAATACAAACATTATTCGTGTACGTTGTAGTGATGATCTATTATATAATTGAGTCACATTCATCAGATTGTTATTAACATTTACGCCTGTCAAAATCAAGACAATCAATGTTTAATAAATGCCTAATAAATTAACCTAATTCTAATAAATAAAATAACAAGTGCGTAATAATAAAGGTATTGTTTACTAGACTAAAAAGATAGTATCTCGACCTGTCAATATGTGATTATTTTAAAAACAGCGTGGAAAGTATTTTTCTTCCAGGTTTTTTATTACAAAATTATTACCGATGCACTGCAAATTTTATTTAAACAATTCTATGTTGTTTTTAATAGAGTGCAAGTATATGTACTTATATATGGATGTAAGTATATAATAAAATTTTCTCTGAATTTGGCAAATTGAATAAAACTGCATCGAATTAAAAACTTTTTTGTAGTTTTATTTTACTGCTTTTTTCTTTTATAAATGATAAATAGATTACATTTAAGAAAAATGTAATTTTTAAAGTTAGTGTTTCCATATATATTATTATTTGTGAATGAAAAATTCCACTCCACTCGTATTACTCCATTGGTCATTTAAATTAAACTTACATGATATTAATTCACTTGCTTGCAAACTTGAGTGTTTTTTTAACAATTTTATGCACATGTATTATATTTTTAATAAAAGAATCCATTATTAAAACATTGTACAAACTGGTCCCTTTTCCAAATATACGCAAATCAATGCTTAACAATTTCACTGCACATTTCACTACACAGAAGATTTCAGGAAAGAACACAAAAAGCGAAAGCACACTGCATTACTTTTTTCCACTTTGTATTTTCATGATTTCTGTAGATGAATTAATTAAGATCTCTTTATAGTTCAATGATGACACCTGTTCGTTTCATTTAGTTTTTTAACATAGTTACTTACGGAAACTTTTAGGAACGTAACCAACGCGAATGGTGAGAGCGTAGTATATTATTCCTTTTTTCTACTTTATATTTCAGTAATTTCCGTAAAATAATGCGTTAAGATCATTTTATTGTTTAATGATGACACCTCTTGGTTTCATTTAAATTTGTGCTCGTCACTTGCATGGATTTTTCAGGAACGTAACCCACGGAAATAGTGGGAACGCAATGTATTATTCCTTTATCTACTTTATATTTCTGTATACGTTAATATCACTTTATAGTTTAATAGTGATACCTCTTGGTTAGATTTTTAAATTCGTTACTCACAAAATTTTTTAGTAATCAAACTCAAGCGAATAGCGAGAGCGTACTGTATTATTACTATTTTCTCTTTTATATTTATATGATTTCTGTAGACGAATGCGTTGAGACCACTTTATAGTCGAACGGTAACATTTCATGGTTTCATCCAGGTTTTTATCCTTAATCATTTAGGTAAATAGATACATGTGACCATGGCATTGGTATTGTATTGGTTATAAACTATAAATTACACGGTATTTAGGCTAACTTAATCTTATATAAAATGAAAGATATTTAAAATGGTACCAATATTTACTAACACTCGGTATTTTTCTTGATATTAGATCCATGTGCATACTTTTAAACTTTATATTTTAAACATAATAACTAGCAATTCTTCCCTCATAGGTAAAGAGTTTATAAAAATTACGTAATCAATTATTTTAAATATTCCTCTGTATCATGCCCTAATGATATAAAAGGATAAGAAAAATTATAAGATAATAGGTTTATCCTTTTTTCGTCGTTTTCATTAAGTACAGTGACTGACTAAAATACAAAATCATATGATATTTGAGTATAGTGTCTGCCTACGATATATATATCAACGATGAAAGTTCAGCTTGTCAAACTTATATTATCATATATACTTGGCGTTAATTTTGTAGAATTTCATTATTGACAATTAAATGAAACTACGTGATGTAGTATTATTATTACATGCTTTAAGTTCTTTACCACAACCTAGGTTTCGTTGTATTGCAACATCAACTGCAAAGATATTTCTTAATGGTCCATCTGAAAATGTTGTGATACAACGAAACCTAAGTCGTGGTAAAGAACATAAAGGAATTAGAAATAATACTACATCACGTAGTTTCATCTAATTGTCACTTATATTATCTGTATTCGTCTTAATTTTTCATATTATTTCATATTTACATCATATGAAAGCACAAAATGAAAGATATTCACACATTTTAATTGGACGGTGTGAGAGAGTGTTTGCATAAAACAAAGTATTTATTCGGAAAACATCTATAATGTTTATGATTTTTATATGCAAATGAACAACAGAAGAGAGACAAGTTAAAAAAATTCCACTTTTAAGTTACAATCTATACCGGTTTTAATAATTAATTACTAAAGTGCTGTATTTAAGTGTAAAACATTTGACTACTCAATTGTTTTTATGCCTATATATATATATATATATATATATATATATATATATATATATATATATATATACGTATGTATATAAAATAAAATACCCACATATTTAAGTAGTATATAAACTATATAGTATATAAACTATAAAAATACTATGAGTTATAAAAGTTAATAAGTTTTTTTCTGACTTATACTCCGTAGCATGAAAAACAGCATAGTAATATTCATGACATTGACTGACTATGATATATAGATACTATATATAAAAGAGGTATTCGTTCGATTTAACGGTGACGTGAATAGAGCGCAATCGGATGCGAGCCTAGAAACTGGAATGGCTTCTAATAGCTTAGCGATTCACTTCCGATCAAGCTTTTGACGTGCACCATCGTGTATTCTAATAATATCCGTGCACCTGATCACACAAGGGAGCTTTTAAAAGCTCTGCTGTATTCCATATAATTGCATTATATTGTGGTTATATTACAATTATTCAGAGCTATACCTGACATTAATTATTATTTTAAGTTTTTGCAACATATCGTTTGATTTAAATCTTTATTTTTGCAATGTATTTTTCAGTATAACAAAGTAATTTGAAACATATGAGGATAACATTGAAGTTTTAGATGCGCAAAAATTAAAAAGGTGCAAATTTTTTTATTTTTTTTTTTGCTTTTAATGTTCCGGGTCTTAAAACAAAAGTAACAGCACTATAAGATCAAACATATTTCTCCCCATCTCTAGTGGCCGCGTTTCTTAGACCGTACGCGTTGTATGAACTGAAAGTTGGCATAATATTAGACTGTATTGTCCTACATATTTAATAGCAGTAAGAACTTAAATGTTTGTCTAAGAGTTTTGAAGGGTCCTACCTCCAATCCCACTTCGGTATAAACATTTTTTCGTTTTTTTTTATAAGGATTTCAGAAATTTTATGTGAAACTTCTAATGGCGCCTTTGGACCGGAGGTTAAAATGTTCCAATGGCACGTCACATCTTGCCATTCGGCCAGCTTCGTCTCTTGTTGGCTCTTTTCGACTTAATTCATCCAACTTCGCGTTTTGTTGGCTTTTTTCGACTTAACGCTTTCCTATCTACTACACTACACACATCTACTTTATATGTATATTAGTATGTAAATGTAGTTTCTTATCTAATAACATTTACAACTTTACTCGTTTATATCAATGTATTACCTTAAGCCGTTTTAAATTAATTAAAAAATTAAATAATATGTTAAAACTTAACGTTAAAAGCCTTAATTAATGTAAAATATGAATTATTGCGATAGTAAAAAAAGTAGATGTTTCACATTTGCTAGGCGTCTTATGACAGCTCAATTTTGTTTGTGTATGGAAGATAGTTCTGAACATCAAATTTTCACAAAAATGAAGTGACTTTTCTTTTATAGAAAATTAATACATTTATGATTATAAAAAATAAGTTATAGCGCTAATCCTAGATTATTCTATTGACTGTAAAATTAATAAGGCTATGAAAAATGACGGATTAAATACTTTTTATAAAATCTTAAGCATAGAATGAAAGACTGAATACTTTGTATTAAAGCTATGAAATTTATTACTTCACTTTAATAGAGATTTTTGTTTTTAAAAAAAATTTTATTGAAAATTAAAGTTGTCGGGTGCAAAGTCATCACCAATTAAATCTTATGATGAAGCAGAATAAATATAATGCTTTAACATTGCATGACTAATTTTATATCAATTACATTATTTCCTAGTAAATTTCCAAATTTCCTTCATCATTATGACAGTTTCCTTCACAGTACATATTTCCTTCATCATTATGACAGAGGAATTCCTTAGTAACATCGAAACAAATTTCCTAGCAATATCAAAGCAAAAGAAAAGAGATACTGTGAATTTTCATTTGTGGTCCACAATTATGTTACTTGAGAATTTTCCTCTCGTCTAGTTAACATTTATATCACTACTGCATGTATCCCCAACATCTAACATTGGCCAGGTTTATAAAGATTTATTTCCACTGTAATTGTTTTTGAGAATCGATTTCAATATAAAACATAGTGAATGCTGTTACAATGATGTGTAAATCGAACCTATCGTTTAATGCGGCTTTGAGAGCTACGGTTTTAATTAATTAGAATAATAGAGAAATTGCTTGTGGTAAATCCAGAAGCAAGAAAAGGGGCCAATAGCTATTTGGTTGCTAGATTGATTCTATATTTCGGTTTCAGCTTGTTTTCCGTTAACCATACTTGTTGATTGCATATTCGAGTTTGGGGCAAACTAGGTTGCAGCTTTGTAAATAAAAGTTGAAATAACATTTACTTAAAATTATATATTGATAAAATTGGTTAAGTGTTTCTAATGAACTATTTTGTCACTCTAACCACATATTGACAAGCAAGTCAACAGCGCTATAATTTTTGATAATTTTATAATATTATTTTTTTAGCTTTTTTTGTAAGCCATAGAGAATATGACAAATATTACAACTGAATTGTAGTTACCGAAGTAAGCTTGAGATGGTGATATCATAAATTTTGGAACGACAAATCTGATGGACTACGAATTGGGTATTAAAAAAAAATTCAAAATGGATTTATATACGATTCATTGAATTTTTTTAGTGATTTAAATTAATCTTTCTATACGGAACTCAAAAGAAAATGAAAAGTAGGAATGAAGTATATTTATCTCACCATGTTACTTTCAACGGAATAAGGGAGATAAAGATGTGCTGTGAACAGCGATAATGGAACTCTTTATACGTCAATTATTTATCTCATTGTTTGGCTAGACGTTAACGTTAAACCTGAAATTTCTTTTTTTTCATTTAAAAATAGCAGGGCGGAAATTACCATTTCATATATGGTACAAATATTTGTGTGTGTGTTGGTATACATATATATATACACACACACACACATATATATATATATATATATATATATATATATATATATATATGTAAATATACATGAATCTCATTTCTGATACCATATATTAATATTAGGTGATCTGTTTAAAACCGAATTGCTAATATTACCAATTAGAATGAAAACACATTTCGTCACTTTATCATCAGAAAAAAATTATTTTTACTGACATTCTGAAAACAGCGTAAAAAAACGCTTAAATATTGTATATTTACATCTTGGTATTTACGTAGGAAACGAAATTTATTACTTTGCAGTTTTGTATTTTAATAATTATGAAATTTGAATACACCTCAAGTTCACTGGTTTTTATTTTCCGCAAATAGATCGAAAACATTTAGTTTTATTCAGAGTTGTTAAGACAAAAATAGTAAACTAAAAATTGTATTATTTCATTGATTCTTTTATATTAGCTCTTTTCTACTAAAAAGTGAAAAAATATGAAAAAAGGAAACGCTGCATTGTACTTCAAAAGAGATGAGAGTAAGTTTTCCATTTACTCCCATTTCTTTTTATATACAATGCAGTGTTTCCTTTCGAACTTACATTTTTCAAATATTTTAGATAATTCGAAAACAAATTCTTATCAATATTTCAAATGACTATATTAGCCAAATGTAAAAATATTACTTTACGCGTAAATAAATTCTATAGGTGAATTTAATTGTAATAACGTATCGTCATTGCACGTAAGCAAACAAGTATCGATATAAATATAGATAGCTAATATCGCAAAAATGTGCATCGTATGCTGACCCTATAGAAACTCGAACAAAAGATTATTATCACGCCTATCATTTAGTTAAAATCAGATTCGATACAGAGTGCAAATCGGAACCGAGCACTTAGTCGTAAATAATTTGTTCAATTCAGTTTATACATGGCTTCACAGCTACTTGAGCTTTTGCGCTCATCCTAAGAAGACAAATTCTTTGGGGATGAGAAACTGATCTCATTATTGATTTTTTTTGGCTTGACGATACATGCGAATCGGATCTGATTCATAACTAAATCAGAAATTTAGTTATGAATTAGACTTTTCTTTTGTAGAAACTTAAAATTTTACATAGTGATAAAGTATATAAACTCACAAATATTTCTAAGTTAACAATAAATAATATTAATATGGAAATTATTAAGAGGACAAAAAACATTCGATTGTTTTTCATTTTCCATATCGTGTCTTCTATCAATTGAAAGAACAACTGGCAGGAATAACAAAACTATTTAATTTAAAATTACGCGTATGATAAGATCTAGGGTATTTGCAAAAAATATCCAAAGTTTTAACACAAACCCCTTCACGTACGAACTTTAAACTTGGCCGAGTGATAAATCATATTAACCCAGCAGTCCAACACTCGAAAATATTTCTGTAAAATTTTTAAATGCGATAAATATAGAATGATTTATGGGAATTCTTAAATTTAGTATATTTAAAAGAGCGAAACTTTTTTTGAATTTTGTGTTAGATACTTGTAAAGATTTTCCAGTAAACTTTAATGACTTATTTTCTTCATAATATTTATTTTCGACAGTTTTGGAGGAAAAGGCGGAAGAAATTATCTTTGTTGATATTTTCAAAAGATTTTTTATAAAATTCTTTAACTAAATTCTGAAATTTCTTCTAGAATCTTGCTCTAAATGTTTATATTCGGTACGATGCATAAACAATTATTTTAATTTTCCCTTTTAATAATTCGATTCTCCAATTCTTTCATGAAAATTCAAATTAGGGATTTAATTTTGAATAGATACAGTGTTTCGTATCTCTTTGGTGGTGTTTTGCGGTGCCCGTTGCAAGATTTATTCTTTCACTTAACGCTGGAATAAAGTATCGCGTGGACGGGATAAGATTAAAGAAAATTATGGCAACTTTCTATGTATATATATATATATATATATATGTATATATATATATATATATATATATATATATATATATATATATATATAACGAAATGAACAATATTTTAGAATTCAATTCTTTTTATTGTTCTTTAAATTCTCTTGCAAGAACTTGGCAAAATTTGAATGTGTTTGGATTAGTCATATATTACAAGGGCCATGCAGTTAAAAATATATCTTTATTGAAGTTTAGGAAGTAAAAAGTACATGTGAATTGGAATATGAACGTTACCCGATTTTCTCGCATTTATTATATGCTATTTTGTGAATGATTTTCAAACAAGCATTTTGAAACCGAATGTGTGTTTTAATATTCGTATATCATCTATTTTGTAATTTTTTAATACTATATAGATGTGAAATTATAACCATTTATTTAGTTTAGCATTGCTACTTGCCTATTTTGAAAAATGTCCATATCGAAAAAATTACCAGATAATAATTGAACAAAAAATTGTATATTTTAAATTAAAAAGTAAAATGGAATAAAGTAAGTAAAGTTTATATATTTAAATTAGTCTTAATTTACTCATCAATGTTTTTGAGTACAACTTAATGTTTGTGTTACAGAGTATGAATTTTAAAGTTTTTTCTTTTCAGACCTATAAGTATGACCAACATAAGCTGGTTTATAACTATGTAGGTCATTCCGAGGAAATTTACTCTGCGAAGCTAAAACCATTAGTTTTAGCTCTATTATTAGAAGCTATTATTATCTCGCTAATTTAGTCAAATAGGTTAAAGGCACAGTACATAACTTAAATTTCATGTGGGCCTTACGTAATGAAGACTACATGTAATCTACTTACATTGGACTCGACTATTTGGTTACATATGTCTGAACGCTCTTCTTTCATAATAAAAGTCGCAAATGAGAAATTAATTGCAGATGTAGAGCTTTTCTCGAAGCTTAATGGTACAGAGTAAAAGTTTGTTTGATGGAAAACTTGAGACGGTAACTGTTTCTACCTAATTTTTTGTCAAACTGGATATATGTAGAGGTAAAACATATTTATCTTTGAGACGTTATGGTTTTATGAGTTAAAAAATAATGATGGATCCCCAACAACAGTTACAGATTAATTTTGTTAAAGTTATTTAGCTTTAGACATAAATCTAATATTTAATGTAATCCGACAAAAAATATGAAATATAATCTATTCAGTATTTAAGTTTAATAAAATTTACTTGAGGATATAAATCGATTTGCAGGCCCGAGGTTTTTTATTTATTTCTCAATTAATTAAATATTTAATGTACAAATTCACTTCATTCAATTCAGTCTTAACACATTTAATATTAATCGTGAGAAACGATTATGAAAGGACAATAAGAAAAGTAGAACTGTAGCAGTTTTCATCACTTTTCTTTCCATATGTACTATTCAAAACTTTAATTTTAGAATGTAAGAACAAATTTTTTCGTAGAAAGGCGATTTTAATTTTTTTTTCTAAAATAAATTATTTTTTATGTTGTGTATTATAAGTGTTTATTTAAAAATCATATCAAAATAATATTGTAACAATATTATTTGGGAAATGACAATTTATGGGGTTTAATTATATAATTAAAACAATTATATAATTAAAATTTTAAAACATTCCAAGTTCAGGCTGAATAACTTCTAAAGATTCGGAAAAAACAATGTTTTGGAAAGTATCGGTAAATTAATAAGTTGTATGCTAATTATAGAGATGATAGGTTTAAATTTCCAGAGGTAAATACCTCAGTCAACATTTTTTTTAAATTTTAATTGATATAACGTATTCATTTGAAAGCCACATGAAAACTGTAAAAAAATACTTTTTGAATGCGACCTATAATAATATTATCCGCGTAAATATTATACTCATTCTCATAAATATTATATTTTATACTTGTGTACTCTATACATTCACGTTAATAAAGGTGCTTACCGTAATCATTTATAGTTTTTGGAATTTACTTTAAAAATGATAAAAGCCATTATTACTCTTATCATTTGGAGTAATAATAATAAGATCAGGTGATATATATCATGATCACCAAAAGTTTTTCACTAAATAATATATTTTCGGTAAATATAAAGTGGTTAATTTGTTGAACAATTCTGAACCACTTTCAAGAACAATGCATTAATACATTAATTACTAAGTTATTTTAGAATTAAGATATCGTTCTGACTTACACGCGCACACGCTCACACATACACACACACACGCTCACACATACACACACACACAAACAAATGCGCGCGCGCTCACGCACATGCACGCGCACGCACTCGCACATACGCATACGCACATATGCATACGCACATGCACACGCACAGGCACACGCATACGCGCAAGCGATTCTGGTGATACATAAACTTCCTCTTCCCAACATCATTGTTGTCTTCGCCACTTACAGTGCTTGAACTTGACCTCACTCTAGGACCTTTCCTTTATATAGTAATATCGTTCCGACCCTGTATAAATGTATTGTACACAAAAACCGTTCGGAAAACAACAACGTATACGTTGGCGAAAACCACCTGGAAATAAATCGGCGGAAATAAAGTGAACAGAACAAAATATATGCCGACGTAATTGCATTCTATATAAATGTACATTACATCTTCAGCGAAAGAGCAATTGTAAAAATTGGGATAGTCTTTGTCAATAATTTTCAATTTTGCCGGTTTCTAATCACCTAAGCAGTTTCAATATATACATTTATATATATATATATATATATATATATATATGTATATATATATATATATATATATATAAAAGTCATCAAATTAATAATTTACATAAAAATGCATTATATTTTTGGTAAGTAAAAATTTAAATGAAAAATTAAGTTTCTCAAGTAATACATATTATTAAACATTAGTGACGGTCATATTACTTCAAGTTTTGGCATTAACAGGAAGTGCCCTATAAATTTTGATGAGCAAGTTACAGTGGTGGTATCGAAATAAGTAAATTTGAAAGACTATATATGTCATTGTATTGAGTAAGGAACTTGCCTTTTAGTACCGTAAGTGTAAATATTTGTTACTAATTTCAAACACCAATATTAGGTTGGTAACCTCATAACTCTAGACATTCACAAAAATAAATAATTTTGTCACACAGACAGACGGCCAAAAAAGTTATCCCTAAAGGGTTCCGCTTTTATAATTTACACCTGTAAATGAAACAATATTAATTCACGGAACTTTAAAAAAGGCAAACATATTCAAATAGTCATCTTTTTGTGATAGAAGAAAGTGAAACAATTCAGGATTAAACATAAGATAATATATGTGCATTCAAATCGAACCACAGTTAAAGTAAATCACATATTTAATTAATGTACCTATATACTACAAAGCATTATAAACATTCCGCCGAATTGCCTAACTTTATTACGTCGAATTCGGCTTTTGTCATTTGAAGCGTTGTCTCAATCTGCTTTATCGCGTTTTTGTTTATTTATCCCAAGCGCATCGTGAATCTGCAACAAAGAGAGGACGAAAAAATGCTGGATAATAATGAAAGTACTTATCTCTTTACTTCGCAGGATAAAAATTATTATCCGAACCGAAAGACTTAATTGAAAATACCTTCCATGCTGTAATAGGATTTTAGGCTTGTTAAAGAATTTTATTTCTATAAATCTATATATGTGCTAGGGTGGGTAACTAAATTTTATCAGAAAATCTTATACATGATATAAGATTTTATGATCAGATTTTTTTAATAGCGATATAAAATTCAATAACCATATGATATATGATCCACCAATAAAAGGTTAGAAAAAAAATCTTGGTAACTTTCTTATCCGCGCATCAACTTCAAAAATTTTTAATTTTATTATTTTTTCTGTCTTTTTGGACTACTCTTTTTGTGACTCAAAAGGAAAATCACTTACATTTAGTAAAAAATACACAACTTTTAGATGAGGGAATGTGCTTCAAACAGGTATTTTAATAAAGTGTTGAAGAAAACAAAAAAGATATATTCTAATAATCTTAAAATCTGTCGGACTTTAAATTACGGCATTCTCTTGATTATTTGTCAAAAAGCTATAAGGATGCCTCTGTCACTATCTTACTGCTATTTCCGCAGTTCGTATGAAACATGGTATTTACAAAAATAGAAAATTACAACAATTATCAGCTGATAATATATATTTTTGCCAGTCAATAAATACTATATAAGACCAAGTGTTTAAATTAATCTTTGGCACTTTGAATATATGAAGCTTTTAGAATTAGACGTTGTCCTTATCTTCAAAATAACCCTAGAAGCAAGTTTTCTTATGTGTTTCCGTTTTTCAGATAGTATAGACAATAGCAAGTTTTCGGAATGTGCGAAGGTCACATGGCGTTTAATAATAGGATCGACTACATTCTTTAATTCTCATGAACGATATCTAGGATCAAATACCAATTTCTAGAAATGTCCTTTGATTTCAAACCAAATGAGAGTGTAAACCTTAATTAGTGACATAGCAGGTTATTTTGGTTCAGTCGTCGGTTCGTTATTTGCAATACGTAACCACAAAATATGGTAAGAAGGGACATACTTAGGAGGACACTCATTAATTATAACAGCACAACACTTGTGACATCATAGAATGAATAGAACCGAGATCTTTGATTTCAGAAATATCTAGTACCACACCTTGTATATTTTCGAATTACGCAAGAATACGTTTTTAGGTAGGTTTACAGCCATCCAATAACTTCTTAATAACACCAAAATAAGTGGAGGTTTCTATTTTGGTACCATCGAGTTCCAAAAATAAGTATGTTAAGGGAAATTCACTCATGAATAAAAGAAAATTAATCTTCTAAAGAGGTCTATTTAAACGTTTTTCTGATATCCATATAACTCCGCTGTATTTATTACTGGTCTGTTACTGTATAGACGAATTATTATTTCATGGATTGAACACTCCAATTCTGTAGCGGTTCCTTAATTTGGAACGGCATAATCGACGTAAAACGAGCCTGGTTCTTTGAGAATTAAAATGATCTCTTTAATTGTTATTAACCGGCATTTGTTTTCCCTTTTAGTTAACATTTTTAAATTGTTATCTTTTCTCCCATGAAAATATAAAGCAGAAACACTATCAAATTGATCTTCAATTAAAGTTTGTATTCGTAGTTTTTATCTCGCATATCCTAATCTTGATTATTCTTTTATTTTTTCCAGCACAACAGAAGCGACAGTACCTGTTACTCGGTCTGATGACCCATATTATACAAAAGAACCAAAAAAGTGAAAAATACTAGCCTTCAAACATTTATTGAGTGTTTATTCAATAAATGTTTGAGGGCTAGTATTTTTCGTTTTTTTGTTTCTTTTGTTAATGGTGCTTCTGACCATTGAAGCAAAACTTGTTTTTCGCTACTTTCTGACTCTATTAAAATATCCGAATTTTCGTGAGAAGGAAATTTATTACTAATTTTTGGAAAGTCATATTAGATTTATTAGTAATACCAGTTTCATTTCTTCTGCTTTGATTGAGTTAGTGTTCCTTATCTCATGGTAATCGTTAAATATATACCTCTCATAATTATTCACATTTAAATTAAATTACGTGATTTAGTATTATATCTACACCTTGATTTCTTTACCACGATCCAGGTTTCGTTGTATTACAACATTTTCAGATGGGCTGTTAGCAAAGATTCATGGATATAACACCTTTGCTAATAGCCCACCTGAAGATGTAATACAACAAAACCTAGGTCGTGTTTATTTAATTATGAACAATGAATTTCTACAGAATTAATTTCATTCTCGTAATTAATTTTATTTATGTTCTCTGATCGATTATGAAAACTTATTCTTCCTTGGAGACCTTTTTGGAGGACAACAACGTAATTCAAAACTTTCAGACTTACATGAATACAAATTAAATATTTTTCAGACGTTTTGTAAAATTCTTGTATCTTTACTTTTGACAGCACCTTTAAAGTTTTAATAAGGTTCTTGCACTTAGTATGTTATGCTTTTAGTAATTGTCAAACACTGTTGTGTGACGCAGTTGTAATAGCAGTTTTTGCTACAAATTTTCGAGTTTAAGACGATATGTTATTAAATTATAATATTTCAATACCTGTTTGTGTTCACTAGTTTCTTCAAAAACATCAAAAATATGGCAATTTGTAGTTTTACAGGTTTATCTTAAATCTCCATGAGTAATATATATGACACAAAATACACTTATTGAACAAGTTACGCTATCGAAAACGGAAGAATAAATAAATACACCTTTCCCTCCGAACTAATTAGGCAAACTGAGACAATGATCTATATTTCCCTCCAGTTCAATTTCTGTTGTGTTCATAATGACTTATGGTTTTGAAAATAATTGTACACTCTTTATCTTATGATCTAAACACTTAAAAGAAAGTGTAACACAATTTATTAACCTGCTCTAAACTTCCTTTACAAATATTTTTCAGTATTGCAATTGAGATATGCACATATTAATATGCTTTATCATAAGGCAAAATTTATAATCTTAAATCAAATGATTTTAAAAATGAAAATTACTTTCAACAATATTTATGGAAATATCTTAAGTATACGACCGAAATAATAGTTCTGGAAACCTTGTAATTTTTTTTTATTGATATTTTTTTATTGGTAAGAGATTTTAAAAAAATTCCTTTTTTCTTCATAAATTTTTCTTTTAAATATTTTTAAGTATTACTATTAAAATATAATATATATTAAAAATGTATATCAATACGCCTTCCAAGTTTCTACGTGAAACGGTTTCTATGACAGATGGACGGATATGTGAGTTATGTTATAAGCTTTCAATTTGTTTTTCTTTTGAGGTAATGAAACCTAAAAGAGCATTAATATTATTGGAGCAGTAAACGGCTTTAAACAAGAAAAGCGCCAAAATATTATGAAGTTCTCAGCCAATATGTCCCTTAGGTTTTTAAATATAATTAACATAAATAATATATGTACTAAGTTTAAACGCGTGACAAAGAAAATGGGTATCTTGTAATACATTCACTGTCCGCACCTTGTTAGGTACAGTATTATTGGGATTTCTAACCAACCTTTTTATGCTTCTATATAACGACGAGTATATTAAAAACATCTATGCACAAATTATCCAGAAATTCCACAACTGCAGTCCGAATTTATTATATTTGAACGGTTGTGTTTTAAAAATTTGTCAAAATAATTAAATTAGTAAAATTATTCTTAAATAAAATATCAAGTTCCTTTTTCTCTATTTTATTAAAAAGTATTTCCAAGCAATATCCAAACCAGTGACTCGACCAGCACGTCCAACCGCAAGTAAATACTACGAATTTCCATTAGGATACGGTCATTTTCTCTTCTCTCGATTTCCACACGCCCGATACGTGGGTATTTTCCTGGCGGCTAAAGCTCGTGTTGCTACGCTACGTGAGCCGTACGTCCAACATTGATTGAATTAATCAGGATTTTTTTTCTGTCATTGTTTTTTCAAAATTATTTTAGATTCGACACCAAGTGGAGTATAGTTGCAATGAAATATGTACTTAGATTATCAGATTTTATAATACGATTGCAATGTGCCATACATTGCAATCGAGTTATAAAATCTGTGTTTTTTAAACCGTACTTAGGTGTTTCATATACCGATATTGTTTTAAAAAAAGGCTGAATAACGTAATACTACATCTCAAATGTGTGAATAAAAATACGCCAAATGTTAATGATGTATTATTTCCTATAATGCGGCTAGATAAACGGATCGTCGTTCTATAATATCTATAATGACACAACTAATTAAATGTTTCTTTCTCAGGTTGGGATTAAGAATTATGGAAGCTTTGCAAACATTTTAATTTGGAAGTTATTATAACGAGGCTAGACAATATTTTAAAACGGAATGTGTATCTGTAATAATTTCATATATTCATTACTAGACAATTCAAAACTTATTCTTCTTAATCATTCAAAATAATATACTTTCACAATTAAATGAAACTACGTGATGTAGTATTATTTCTACTTTCTTTAAGTTCTTTAACACGACCTAGTGGGCTGTTAGCAAAGATCTTTTCTAACAGCCCACCTGAAAATGTTGTAATACAATGAAACATAGATCGTGGTAAAGAACTTAAAGAAAGTAGAAATAATACTACATCACGTAGTTTCATTTAATTGTGAATAATGAATTTCTACAAAATTAACGCCATATATATTCAAATGTACTTTCAAATATCATACTTTAATTAAATAATTAAGAATTGACATAGAAAATTCCATCGTCTCAAATAGATGAATAAACTTTTATTTTCAAACTACCTAGGCATTTAGAAAGTAAGGGTAAATTTTCATTGCTTTTGGGGGTACTAAACTTTATTTCCGAGTATAATACAGATTTTGATAAATGCGGCTTTACGTTATGGGTAAATGGTGAAATAAATAAAACTTACTAAACATCATCAATACATTTATTAAAAGTAGCTCGTAATTTCTTCATCAATATATTCTTTTCCACGACTTTATTTGCGTATACCTGTGGAAAATATTATGAAGTTAATTTTAAGATTAATGCACATTACACCATCATCATATATATTAATACGCTAAGGTTTTAAGATGTTACTCTCCCTTTTTAGAAAAAACCTCACAACTAATCCACATAAATTATATATCATTTTATAGATAAATGCTTGCTCTACCGGCATCCACAACTAAACAATTTATCATTGCTATTGTTTTTGCAAATTAATTAATTATTAAAATTATATACACAAAACAGCAATGCTGCCATCTAACGGCTCAACGTCAATATGATTGACGGTCGGTAAAATTTTTGTTTAATTTCAAATCCACTCACGTATAAATAAAGTGGCGCTTTAACTCAATGCTTTTGATACTTGCGCCTCTGTATGTCAATTTTTGTAAAATATTTGTTTGATCTGTCATCTGAGCTTCATAATGGAATAAATAATAATGCGAAGACTTCGCACGGGTCACGCTAGTCTATTATAATGATAATAAAGGTAAACCTTTATTATCATTATAATAGACTAGCGTGACGTGAAGTATCAAATTATCATATCTTATTTTGAGTTAGTAAATATATAGTTATTTATCTATTATATAACCGTATATTTAGATATAAATTGAGATGTTTGAGGAAGTTATCAAGAAAATTATAATATGTTTGATCAACTATTGGGTAAAACAATGCATGAATTCGAAACCCTAAATTATAAATTAAACACTCATTCTGCACTTTTAAATATATTACATTATGTACTCTTACATTATGTTCATGGAGATGATTTACTCCCATATACAAACGTAATAAAAAAAATAAATAATTTTTAAGTCTTGTAGAAGATCTTACTATTTAATTAATAAATTATTGAAGTACAAATTAATATACATAAGCAAACATTTCTTAAACCATTTTCCAAATATTTTATATACTGACATAACTTAATACTTATATCACTATATATTTGCAGAGAATGCAATTTTATAATCTTAAGTAATTTAATTACTTGAAACCAATTCTATATTGAAAGCAATAAACAAACTTTATAATTAAACATGTTGAGTTGCGTCCCGTATCAATCTTTGAACATAGACTGCGGTTTAACCTCGAGGTAATCGTATATCTCGGACCTACATATCAAAGCAGTTGCCTTTATTTAAAGCGACGCATTGTTTCTATGATTCACTCGCCATCGTTTAGATATTATACTGAAATTATTATATTTATGTCTTTATAGAACTTATTATTATAAGCGAATAGACATGTAAAATTGTGACAAAAAACCATTGTGAATGTGACATGTATAAATTTGCCTTAGGTTAACATAGGAAAATTATTTGTCATACCAGGTGCTTTTTGCAATAACTTCTGCGATTTTGTTTCTGAATTTCACTTATGTGAATACTATTAAATACTACGTTGGTAACTGATAAACCAGCTATCTTGGCTTATCAGGGTTAATTCCTGTAATAGACAAACATAGTATTTTCTTTTCTTCATATACCCTAATCGCGTGAGTTTGTTCTTCTGTCGCAATAAAACATGAGAGCAGCTCAGCCAATGAGGCGAACTTAAGCTAACATCTGTTTCGAATATAATTTTAAAATTTTCTAAATTTAATATAGGAGATCGCCTCGAAGGAGAATTATCGGCAAGTTTCAAATTTTCTTCCTTGAACTTTCGTATCAATGTTTGGCTGTGTGATAGGAGGCAAATTAAGCTGTCGTGGTACATATATTGCATTTGAAATTTGCCCTAACGGAATTCATAAAATGGAGCACTGTAAATACTCTTCGCGAAATTTTGATAGTTGGTTTTGTTCTTTAATTGCTGATTGCTGACTAAACTCAGTTGGTAACTGAACAAAAGATAGAATACTGCGCACTTCATGTATACTACCATAAGTGTTTGAGAAATTTCATTAACGTTTCAGAAGTCACTGGAGCGACCGCTTTATTTGTTGCCAACTTAAAACTCTTCTGCAATAACAAGTAGGTACCTCGGGCCAATTTTATGACTTCCAAATTGAACTAACTTAATTTTAAAAAACTTAGACTAAATAAGGTATGCGTTTTCGATAATTTAAATTGCAAATTAAAACCGATATCATTTTTCAAATTAAAGCGAGTAACTCTTACTCCTTTTTTAATTTATAAATTTCTTGATCCTTTCCAAATTTATGAAATTGTTTAGAGACATACTGTAAATTGCTTTATGCAAATATTAGTACTTTTTATAATTTTTAAATATTTACTATTTTTTCATGTCAAGAAAGTAAGTATACGTAACGAGGAGGGGAATTTAAACTGATTGAGATTGCTTTGCTTACTAAAACAAATATATGGTTTTCACATAACGTCTCTCTGAATATCAGTCATATATATGTATCCTTCAGAGAGAAGATTATGCGAATAATTAGTGGATTAAAAGAATGTATTATAAGACTCGTGAGTGAATAAAAAGTGCGTTTAGTATTGTGCCAATTATTATCAATGGTAGTGTTAATTCAGCGACTGACTAGAGGCTATATGATTGCGTTTGACGACAAAAGCTTTACATATCAAAGATTATTGTGACTAGGGACATGTTAGGCACGCGAATATTAGAGACATGTATTTCGATTCGTGAAAACAAATATTAAGTTGCAATTGTTTTTCCTTGAGATTTGCATGGGTTTTAATTACAGAGATTCAATAAAATATTTTATTGATAACTGGGTATTTAAGTTTTTATGTTTATTATCTGCATAAGGCAGTCTTGGTAAAAGGAAGCTTTAGCTTTTATAAATTTTAAAAAATTATGTATGAAAATATAGGCAAATATTTAAAATTATATAGTATATGTACTGGATATGCAAGACTAAGCGCAAAATTTATTTATTAGCTTTTCTTCTCTTATTTCTTTTCATCCAAAGTGCTTAATATCCTTTAAAAACCTATAAATCAAGTGGGTGGTGAGTGGAGTGGAATTACTATGGAATTAATGATACATAATATTTCTACTACATAATATTTAAAAAACTAAATTTTCAGATCAAAATATGTTGCATAATATTTTATTCATAGGCCCCTATTTGAAAAAATTATTATTTTATGTGATATAACTAGAAATTAACGATTTTTGACACCTTGCTTCTTTTTCAATTTCATAGGTCAAGGTCAACGAGAACTACCCTGTAGATTTTGATTGATTTGCGAATGCCAAATATGCGGCAGTATTTGCCAAATATGTGGCGAATGCCAAATATATGGCATTATTTTTGAGGGTCCTTCTTGATTGCGTTGACTCACAAACTCGATTTTTTTATATAACTTTATACCCCCACGCGTTCCCAAGATAAAGAGTCTCGATTGACCGATAGACGGACAATGAAGTGATCCTATAAGGATTCCTACTTTCCTTTTGAGGTACCGAACCGAAAAAGAATGGTGTGTATTAGTTCAGAGAAAGAAAGATTCAAAATTTCGAGAAAGGATTTTAATAAACCTAGAAAAGATTTTAATCCTTATAATTGCGGTCTTAAAAAAATGCAGTTCAGTTTCTTATCATTTTGTTATAACTTTAGTTATATGTACTCTTACAATACAAATTTAAGAAAGTTTTTATGGCACTGTAATGAAACCAGGAACGCTTCATCATATTTGTCCATAAATCCATCCAATTTCCGCAGTCTCTCAGTTTTTCCAGTTTTAAATCTGTGTTCATTAAGTTTAAAATATATACTTCATATGGAGATCCTAATTAAATATTCTGTGAAATATTATTTCTTTTGATATACATCCTTATGCATGTATATCGAGGAAGATAAATTTTCTTTTGAAAAACCTCTTAAATGAAAAGGTCACATTTACCATTTTAATTTTTTAGCTCCGCTTGCGAAATATCGTAATAAACTTCAAAATAACGTAATATTCTAAGAAGCTTTCACTAATTTTAAACCCAGTTTTTAAAAAGGTGAAGTAGTTCTGGATGCTCGCACTCTATCGAAACTTTCGATTAAGATTATTTTGGTTAATTGGCATCAAACATTTTAAGAAATATATAGAATTAAGAAACCCTATTTTCGAGGTGAAATATCCAATAGCGCGTTTGGATGGAAGTTTAAACGTTCATACCATAGCCACAGGTTCCGATGGCAAGTCGCCACGTGCCATCAGAACCTGTGGCTATGCCATTAACGTTTAAACTGTAGCTCTTTATATTGTTTAGGTTATACGAAACAAGTAAAGACGTACGCGAAGCTGGCCAAATGACTAGTCATTCGGCCAGTTTCGCATCTTGTCGGCTAATAGTATTATAAAGTTAAAAGTATATTTTAAATAGAATGTTATGAAGTATTTCTGTGATAAATTATTTCATCAAAGAAAATTAAATTATCTGTATAAAATATAAAAAAAATTTGTATCTGCCAGGTATCCCATTATGGTTCACCATGTTGTTATATGTGTTTCGACATAAACTCGCCTTTTTATATAGATCGGTACCTTAATAGGAAAAACGGAAATTTTATAAAATTATTGACGCAAAACGGCTTAACGTGGAAATTGGAAATTAGGAATAGTAAGAAATTATATTAACCAACGCATATTTCAATATAAAACATAGAAACCTTAAAATAGAAATTTGAGCACAAATTAAGAACTCGAGAATAAACATTTAATTTTCCCCTATAATATAGGGTATAATTTGAAGGAACTAGTTAAAAATATTTCAAAAATATTCATAATTTTATATAGTTTATATTCTGACATAAACTGAAAAATATAAAAAATACTCTCCTCTGATAGATGTCTTCTCCCTTTATCCTATTTCAAAAGATATTGTATCTTAAATTATAAAAAAAAGAGTTTTTAGACCGTAGGAAAAGATAGACAGACAGACAGACCGTAGAAAAACTATAATGTTGATTCAAAATGTCAAACTTTTTTAGATATTCCGCATAGTATATATGTCCACACTACTTAACAATAATCGATATTCACAATTAATTGAAACTACGTGATATAGTATTATTTCTACTTTATTTAAGTTCTTTACCACGACCTTGGTTTCGTTGTATTACAACATCTTCACGTAGGCTATTAGCAAAGATCTTTGCTAATAGCTAACCTAAAAATGTTGGAATACAATGGAACCTAGGTCGTGGTAAAAAACGTCAAGAAAGTAGGAACAATACTACATCACGTAGTTTCATTTAACGATGAATAATTAATTTCTACAAAATTAACGCCAAATATATTCAATATTCAATATTATTAAATATTAATTTTGTTAAGAAGTTAATATCAGTGACGACTTATGGTAAATAAAGGAATCAAATTCCAAATATGTTATAGAATCTCCAATGCCGGAGATCGACTTGCAGTTCACAATTTAATAATTAAAGTTCCTATATCCTATCGTTCATATTGTTCTTACGTACTTACTAAGTATCTACCCAAATTTTAGACACAATACAAATTAAAATAGCAAATGTGTATGAGACTGTACATAACAGTATTATATCAGTTATTAAGTATTTATATCACTTGATATTGTTGATGAAAGTAGACCAAAATATATTTACTTAAAATTTCCAGTCCACTTCTAATATATAGAATTCTTTCACATTTTTCAAACACATGGTTCAAAAGTGTAGTAGCAATAGTTCACGTTATATAAAAAAAATGTAATATTTTGCAAAAGGAGTTCAAAAATTAATAAAATAAAGTACGACTAAACTTAATACTACACACTTAGGCACCTGTAAATATTTAAAGGTATTACTCAAAGGTGGTACTCACAAATTTGATATTGTTTTTATCATATAACAAAATACCTAGAATACCTATCCTTCCCAAGCAAGCATAAAACCGTGACTCAAATATTTTTATATCCGTGAATATTGAATAACATTTATTATAAGATACATAAGTTAGGCTGATGTCATATATGTAGTTAGATCTATACATTTACATAAGATATTGTACGTAAGAAAATATTCGATGTATTAATGAGCTATTAAATTGCGTAAACTAAAACTCTTAATATGAATTATCATAAAGAAGAACAATTGAATTTTAGAATGTCATCTGATTATATATTATTGAAATAAAAGAATCAATCACGTCTTTTTAAAATATAATAAAATTATAAGAAACACACAGTGGGACAATAAAAAAACTCAGGTGATGATAAAGAAACTCTGGCACATAAACCTCTCATTTCGATTAATACGTTACAAGCAAAGAATTACAATTATAAACATACTTTTACCTGTGTATTTCACGCATAGGTAAAATTATGTTTTTATTTGTATTATTTACTAACTTATTCTAATAGTTTTATAGAATTCTAAATGAGTACATTGTGGTGAAATTCCTAAATCATCAAGTAATGAAATATTTCATCTGACGTGATTTTTTTGTAACATTTTAGTTTCAAAAGAACTTTTAGGGTTTTAAAAACGCAAGTGATAATGATTAGAAAAAAAACATTGAAGTTTGTTTGGCATTTTTTTCTTCCTTAATTTTATTAGTATTATAATCTCCACACCTCCATTCGTCTCTTATGGGGGTGTGGAAGTTAAAATACCCTCGATAAATATGTAATTAAATATTGAAATTTACAAGAAAAAATTTAAAAAATCTTTTGCCAAAATAGGATATAAGTATAATGAAATTATTTATGCTTCAATTTATTTATCATTTTTTAATTTTTGAACTGGGTTTTCAAAGTATTAATATCCAATTTGATATAAAATATTTCTCTGCCCCCTGAATTCGGAAAATTTGTAAAAATTATATATAAACATTCAACTCAAATTATTCAACTCAAATTATTTCAATTTACTAGCATCAACGATTTGAACGGATGTAAACAGCTATGGAATCATTTTCATTTTATAACACGGTCTTGGTTGGTTTATTTTTCGTCTTGCTAGATGCAGATAAACATTATGCCCGAAAATTTTAATTATATCGAAACATTTTTAATCAATTATTTATTATTAATTTTATGAATCTTTTACTTCTAATATAAAACTCAGGATCGATGAGTTACTGTATATATGAAATTAATAAATCTTAACCATCCATATTTACTCTTACATTTCATTAAGATATTGTACCTGTCTCATTGGTACTTTATGATATTAATGCTTCGCGTTTGTGAAAAGACAACGTACTAAGACCCTTTGGAGATACGAAACCGCCATTTTAAAGTTGGGATATATTATATAAAGAAAAGAAAACAAATTTAAGCCATAAAGATATTCTGTGCTATGAAATAATATGTAAAAAAATATCGTTTTTTGGGTGAAAAAATATGCAATTTAAAAAAATAATTCTTTCACTGGTAAAATTACAAAAAAGTATTAACATATTTTAAAATCCAGCAACGATTGAAAATGAAAGCGGACTGTTATTTTTTTAACAAAATTAACAATCTTAAGCTTACGTCCACTACTTTCCTTATTTTTGTACTAGGTTAATCTTTTTCCCACCATTTTCCGTACCTCAAAAAGAAAAAAAGGAATTCTAAAATGCAGTGTTTTTAGAAGTTTACGCAAAGATTGTTGTAAGGAATGTTGTGATTCTAGACGTCACATTTTATGAGACATTCACTGTAATATAAATGTTCCACGTACTATATTATATTAGGTTTTTTTAAATATATATTGCGCTGGCATGTCCATATTAATAAAGATATAGGATAAATTTAACTTCAAACGAGGTGCCAAAAACCGATATTTTATACCTCTTTCATTGTTAAGTAAATTGGTGTATTTTACATAATTAACATAAATATTAAAAATATAGTTAATAAATATTTTATTGCAATGCTAAATCTAACATTTAAATGAGCTTATTAAACCTAATTCAAACCGCACTGAGTGTATTTATTAATTGCAAATTTTGATTATCAAAATATATTTGCATAAATATAGTGGAAGCATTAACTTTCAGACCAATCAGACAGAAGAACAAATTAATTAAAAACCGGCAATCGACGGCGGGAACTTCTAATATTAATGTAATAACCCGAATATTTTTGTTGATTCTTAGACTCAGACTTACGTAAAAGAATTTCGTTAAGCTGTGTTTAATTAAACGTTAATTTAGTGAAAATAATCATATTTTATTAATTTTCAAAATTTTTAAATTTATATATCTATATTCAATATTTTTATTTGATCAAGTTCTTATGTGAAAAAGAAATATAATTTTATTAAATATTTCCTTTTTATTATGGTGTAATATTAGAAATGAGAAAATATTCCAACTCCTCAGTCATGTTACCGCAGGGGTTCTACCTGCCTAAGCCGTGAGACTTGAGGATCTGCTATTTTTAACTAGTATTGTCGGACAGATAACTAGTATTGAAATCCGGGTTCCCACTACTCAGTCCTGATACTCCGAAGGTATTGTCTGCATAAACTATGAGACTTAAGGATCGGCTGTTGTTAAATTAATATTGTGGGTCTCAAGCAGAGGATCTGTCATTCAACAGATGTAACAAAATCATACTAAGCAAATAAAGCATATTAAAAAGTTTAAAAGAAAATGAAGATAAATTTCTTTGAAAGTTATACGGTTTTTTTATAAAGTGAATGATGTACTAACAGATCGAAAATGGTTACTGGTTAGCAATCTGGGTCTTTAATCACAATAAAATAAAATCGCGAAGCACATTTAGAAGGAATCATTATTTTGTTAGAGCTTGGAAATTGTACTGTTATATTTTGTAACGCTGTCGTTTGACTTTTGTTTTATATTTCATAACAGATGATTAGACTGCAAAATTAAGAAATCTCGATGTGATACTTCCTTCAATAGAAATATCCACAACAAAAATTCAAGCAAGGAAAATTTTATTATTTAATTTTTCTTAATTTAACTTATATGGATATACGAAATGGAAGGGATTTATATATTTGAGTTGAATGGTGCAATAGCATATTGCTGATGGTAGAAAATAAAGTTAGCATTTGGAAGACATCTTTAATATTTTAAGATTTAAACGTACAGACGATGCATACAGGTATATACACTTTTTGCTTTAAAGGCACGTTATGTAAAAAAATAGAGAAAAAAGCTATATATATATATATATATATATATATATATATATATATACAGCAAACTCTTTAATAATCAGCATTGTAAAAACAAAAGGTGTCCGCGCAAAGCAACAACTAACATCTAATTTTGATGGACATTAGCGCTGCACTAAGTGGCCTGTTATAATACTTACCCACGGCACACATTTTTACTCACAGACTCTACAGGTGAAAATATAAATGGAAATGGAATAATATTAAAAAGATGTTTAATGTTCCAGCTTTTATTAAATTTGAAATGTTATATTAACGAAATTTTAAATAATTGTTATTTAGGCACAAAAGTGAAACTTTTCGTTTGTAAGTTGCAAATAGTGATTAATTACTGAGTATTAATGGACACTATGCTATTACCAATTACCAAGTAGTCATATGTTTAATGTTTACATATACATATATAAAATAAACACCTGTATGTTAAATCAATAAATAACCGTGTTAATTCGGTACTTTAATAATTTGTTGCACTTGAACTTATAAAACTTAATAAGTTAGTTTTTGAGTTATACATCTTGAGTTCGAGAATGAGCATAGTGGCCCAGAGTTGTCTAATGCTAAACAAAAAAAAAACATTTTAAGAATACTATGCCTGACTATCCATTCTGTAATCCCTTAATGTAGTTATCCGTAACTACGTGCAAATGATATAATTGTAAATAATAATACTTCATTCAATACGTCATAATTGTTAATAAGGTATTTAAAAAAAAATAACTAGTGATAAATAGATACTTTCGGTAATATATACATATATGTATTCAGCAGTAGCATTCGGTCGACCTCATGGTAGCCTAAATGGAACGCAAGCGGACGTGGGCCTTGAAATATGAATTCATATTAAAAAGCTTCGATGGTCCATGTCAAAAGTTTGATCGGAAATATTTACGTGCACGGAATTTACGTGAATGCACGTGCGCCATCGTGCATTCACATAAATTCCGTGCACGTTCAGGCAGCTATGAATCTTGAAATCTCTGCGGAATCATGCATTTCCTAAACGATGCATAGTTTCGCATAATTTGCACGCTGTGTCTTTCTGGGGATACGGTTTCGCATAGTTGATCTACATATTATTTGTTTACGCGTGACATTAACTACTTTTTCAATAGTAGTTGTAATATAATTATACCATATAAGCTTTAGTAAGATTAAATTAAATTTATTGTGTTACTTTCTGTAGTGTTTACTTTCTGTAGAATACTTTCTGTGAATTTTTCATCAAGTTAAAATAATTTAAAATTCAAGAGAAGAATATTGTCAGTCAAGTGCTTAAAAAATGGGACTATTATGAGATGATTCACTTGATTGTCTGTATGTCCGTGCGAGCTGTGTGTTTCTACTAATTGTTTATCGCAGAAACTTAGTAAAACCCTAAAAAAAATATTTTTCGAAGGATTGTGGAGGGGGAAAGATTAGCGTTAAAAAAACAATTTTTTTGTTTCCGATTTTATGGGCTATGCATTTTAGAATTATTGTAGAATTATTTTTTACAATTTTAGGTATAGAATAATTAAAGAAATATTATTGAAAATGTTAAAAAACCTTTGCTCTCCAAAACTACTGTAATTATAATATTATAAAAAATAATTGTTATACTTTCTCTAAATTAACGACTATGATTATTCATGAAATTAATTAATTTCATGAATAATCATAGTGCTAATTCCAGATAATCCACAGAGGGACTGTTATGATAATTTTTAAAGTAATGAAAGGGAGATTAAGTCATCTTCATAGTTATGAAACAATCAACTGTCAAAAAACATATTTCAAAAATATTATTTTCATGAAGGAAAAATCATTGACAATATCACAATTTTTACCATTCCTAAAATAATAATAGTAATACATTATAGATTGGAATAAATATAATGCATTAAATTAGCATGATTATTTTAAAAACATTTTAAAATAAAATATTAATCTCTTTTTTCTTTTTTCTCTTCATCATCATAACAAAATAATTCCATGGTAATATCAAAATCACAACATAGATCCAGCATCTACCATCGTAAGTAGATATCATGAATTTCCATTAACAGCCCACAATTCCTTACGTGAGATTTTCCTCTAGTCCAGGTACCGTCCATATTCCAATCGCACGTAATGCAAACATCTGTGACCCAACATTTCACCATAATTATTTTTGTGATTAGATTTTGATTCCAAACATGGTAAATGGTATTATAGTACGGCATAGATTAAACCGAATCATTTGAGGTGGTTTTTAGAGATGCGGTTATTGTTACTCA
The DNA here is from genome assembly GCA_039881145.1 of Druceiella hillmani. NCBI lineage: Eukaryota > Metazoa > Arthropoda > Insecta > Lepidoptera > Hepialidae > Druceiella > Druceiella hillmani. The sequence continues at coordinate 53,950,481 of JAYKKI010000003.1, forward strand.
GAATAACGGAGAAATCGCTTGTAGTCGTTTCGGAAGCAAGAAATGGACCAAGCTATTTCGTTGCTATATTGACTCTGTATACAAGCTTTGGTTCGTATTTTGTTTTTAGTACCAGTTTATTAGGTATTTTCGTTTGAAGTAAATTCTGTTATGACTTCATTAATAAAGAACACTGGATTAACGACATTAAGGATATAATCCTTAATAAATCTATTAAGTGCAAGTAGAACTCATACTACAAGGGTTTAATACACACTTTCAACATTTAAGGGTTCGTAGAGTTTATTTTAAACCATTTTTAGTATAAAAATATTGTGCTTGACACAACTTTTCAGGGTTAAAAATATCGTGGATTTCTAAAAATATTTTGATTCTTTTGTTTATAACTTTATTTAAAAATTTTTACTTATATTTCACTTTCGTATTTGTTATTAAGACTACAGACTGAAATATGATTACAACTTTCTTATTAAAAAAGTTTTTGGGATAAATCTGATAATACATTAGATATAAAGACGAGAATATATATATATCCAACTATAAATCCATTTTTAATTTATCAATGTCACATTTACATGCTTATATGTTAATCCAAATGCTTTGGAGTAACATATAAGCATGGATGCATTGATCCATTTTATTGGACAGTTTTTGTAACATATTATATATATATATACATATATATATATATATATATATATATATATATATATATATATATATATATATACATATATTCTAAAATAATATATACATATATCCACTTGTCCATTTAACACAAAATTAGATAAAACTATGAAAACGGAACAAACAAATGAGTTTTAAGATAAAATGTTTCGCTATTTTATATTATTTTTTCCATATTCAATAAAAAAAAATGTGCGTTTGCTTCTTTCAGTCTATAAAGCAAAACATTTGGTATAAATTTGTAACCTTAATGTTTGGTTTTGTAAAAACAAAATGCCCATATCCGAAAGTTACAGTTGTATTTATAGTGGCCAAGAGACTAATTTCATGCTCCTAATGATTATTAAACCTTAAACGTCGTATTAATCGTTGAATGAACCAAAAAAGAGAATAAAAAAGTAACAAATTTTATTTATTCCTATTGTTCTTTAAACCACCTTAGATTGTATTCTAATACTGAAGATAATTTCATTGTTTTAAGTTTCATTCATATTTGTATCCAAATTGTTTTAAGTTGTTTTAAGTTTCATTCATATTTGTAATTTACTTTATTTCCTTTTAAATCTATATTTCTTATTCTTTTATCTAATTTAACATAAATATGTACATCGATTTTTAGTACTATGTCTTTAACGAAATGTAAATTTCTTTTTCTATCTGTGTATGTATAATGCCTATCATTTAGTTTCATTTTAATTACTTTTTATCATTGCACATGAGCGAACAAGTATAGACGTAAATTCAGCTCGCTTATATTATGAAATTTGCATTATGTACTAAAGCCATCCAAGTTTGAACCAAAGATTATTATCTCACTTAGCTCCTTGTTAAAGAGAGAGTTGATAGGTGACGTATCAACTTTGTCATTAGCCGATACGTCAATATTCCAATAATGAGATCAATTTCAATAATAAGATCAATTCCAATAATGAGATCAATTTCTCATCCCCAAGGAACTTATACTCTTAGGAAGCGCAAAACTTTAGTTGCGTAGCTAAAGGGCCGTGTATAAGCTAAGTAGGTTAATTGTAGACTTAAGTTACAGTTATACAGTAGTTAACTACAACTCAGTGCTTTCTTGGGTTGTCATTAACCCATAACTTATACCAAAAACAAAAAGCGTAAATAAAAACTCTATTTAATAATAATAATATTAGTGATAAATTTTATCGAACGTTATGTGATCAGTTTAAAATTGATTTTTAATGTTATATTGACATTAAGCTAACTAAATAAATATTCAGCATACAAATGAAATTTAGTTTGAGGTTAAAAGAAAACTGTAATTTAAAGGAATTGTAATTAAGTCTATAACAATACAACATACCGTATGTTTTTTTATTTACAATTTATGTTAATTTTAAAGGAAAATTTTAATTTGGTTGAAAAACTGAAATAATTATTTTTAAATTTTATTTAAAAAAGCTATCCAACAAAGTCCGGCGCAAAAAGAATCAGTCGACAATAAATGGCACTAACACCACGAGGTTTTCGTATTCGTTTAGGCATTTATAAACGTTTTTATATCACTCTATTTAAAGAATTAAATTTTTTAGAACCTATATATTAATATTTTAACACATGTATATTTTATAGCTGCATATTGAAAAAAAGTATGATTACAATTAAAAATTATGATTTACATACATAAACCGTTTATTTTTTATATTTACCTTCAATGATGTTAGACCTCCCATTCCGCTGTTTTTCAAGATGGTAAGTCAACGAGAAATACGAGTACTTAATTGGTTTTAGCGAGCAGTGGGTAAGACTATGGTGTGAAAAAAAATTGACTTCTATATATTTCACAGGTTCATATTTAAAAAAAATATGAATGCACATAGAATTAAAAACCATTAATTTTTGGATTTTTCCTTTTACTTCCACTGTGATACCTTCCATTATCCCGACTTTCAAGATTGTAGATTGATCGAAAATATCCTATGGGTTTTGATAATTAGTAAGTAAGACCATGATAAAAATAAAGAAAAATACGCTATCAAGGCCATAACTTTTTGTTGCCTGAACCAAAAAAAAAATACCGCTATCTAAGACTATAGGCCCCAGTATAAAATATTAATTTCAACTTGATATTTCAAACTGTTTCTGAAAAAATTGCCTTCGATAGACAAACGGACCACCAAGTGGTTTTAAAAGGTTCATTTTTTTCATTGTCAGGGACAAAACCCTGAAATAACAAATTTTCCCCCACTTTACAAGTATAGGAAGGTATATTATTTTTATAATATTCTGCTGGAAGCACTTATTAAATGACATTCTCACCAAAATGATTCCATTGCAAAATTTTATGTACATAGATTTAAAATTGTAAATTATGTTTAAAGAAACACCTAAATTTTATTCGAAATTTAGGTAAGAAATGAATATCTTTTAGGTAATCAATTTACACACTATAAGGAAGAGATGTGATCTTTAAAGGCAGTTCACAAATTTCGAATTAAACTTTATTTCCACAGTACATACATCCTGTAACATAAGCCAGCAGAGCGGGGACAAATTATTTCAAACAAAATATTTTTTCACGTATTCACGTGGGTTTAAATCAGCATAATGATTACCGTTGAATCCTTTTATAGATTCATATCTGAAAAGGAAAAAAGGGGACTCTTATTGGACCATTTATAAGTGAGTCTTTGTGTAACAGCGGTTTTCCCAGAAAATCCCTAACGTAGAAACTTGAAATTTGATACCATTTTAAATCATATTAAGCCGTTAATATTATAAAATTAACACTTAAAAATTGTTATACGAAAATTATTAAAGGGTCGAATTAGGTATTAGAAGCATCCTTTTTGTATTTCATATACCGTGTAGAAATTAATTAAAAGGGCAACTTATAGGAACACCAAAGCTAATTAAATTAAATTTTTATGAGTGATAGCTCTAAATATATTGATAATATGTTCACAAAATTTTATCTTCAACCTTTTTAAAACAGAAACCTGAAATTTGGCATAATGTTAAATCATATTTACCCGTAAATATTTCAGTGATTCAGTAATATTTAGATGAAATTTTCAGAAATGAACTCAATTTTTTTTTAATGTAATTTGTGATATGGGATGGCAATAAAAATACCTATTTTTTGAAAAGTTTATGTGAGATAGTTTATGTGACATAGTGGTTTTTATGTGAAAGATTTCCATTAAGTTTTAAGTAAGCTTTCATTATTATTATTATTTTTTTGATAATTTTTTTTCATTAGTTTCAGGGATAAAGTGGGAAAAAAATCCTTTTGTAGATATTTTTCATAATTTTTGTGTGAAATTATTTTGTATGAAATTCCAATATTTTATTTTTAAATTAATTTAAAGCGCTTTTTGAATTTATATTCTACATGATATGTGAAATAAAAAATATTTCTATCATTTGCCTCTTAATATTTCTCCACTAATATTTTTGAATGTTAACTACCCGGCAGCTCGTTGAGCGACGTTGAATTGGTGTTCTGGGTGGCTGTAAGAGATTGTTCTCGTAGCAATAAGTCTGCCATATATATTAAATGTATACATTAAAGTGCATAAATAAATAACTAATAAATATTCAGATGTATATGTCTTGATAAATTTTATCATTATTCTAAATTAAATTTTCAAGATTCTACGTCGGTTTCTAAGATAATGTTCTACAACAACTAGCTCACAATAAATCTTAAAATTAGTACTTTTGGAATCGCTTTAAGACGCTTTTTCTCGGAACGTATGAATCTAAAAAAATTGCATTGCCGCATTTAAAACTTTCATAGCAATCTTTTTGAGAATTGATTCATTGAGGTATATGTGGGTTAATAAGTTACACTATGCCAAATTGTAGCTATGTACTAAAAGCTTTGGCTCACGAAAAATTAGACAGAAGGACGGATACTTGAATAATCTTATATGGTTTATATTATTGTTCTTAAGTATGGAAACCTAAAAAATGAAAATATTTTGAGTGTTATATATTTATTATAAAGTATATAATTTATTTATTAAATAATCAAAACTCTTTATAAGATTCCATAAATATATCCATATCATAGTCACCATTAAAGTTAAATATAAATTTCATTAATATGCACACTTACATAAAAAATGTTATATTCTCAGCGCTTACCAAATTTATAACTACTTCAGTTTTATAACTGCTTCACCACGTTTATTTCCCTCAAACGCATCGTGCATCTACAATAAAGGGAGAAGGAGACACAAAGTTCAAAAGCCATGAAGGTTCTTATCTCTTTATCACGGGGGAAGAAAATAATTCGCGAGCTAAAGAAATTTTAATTAAAGATGCTTTTCTTACGGTAACAGGATTTCAAGTATATTATTATCATATGTACTATATGACTATTAATTAGTGATGCTTCGATGAATATGTCTGTTGGAGGCTAGAACCTAGCCTCAAATAGACATATTCATCAAGGCATAATAATTTTGATTCCTAATATTTGTAATTACACCTATACACATGTTTTTTTGTATTAGGCACTAAAGTATTTTTGCTCCAATAATTTTAGTCTGGGAGTCTGCTCGAAAAGCAACCAAATAATTTATCAAGCCCAATAATTAGTAGATAAATTTGTATACTGTACGTTAATACGAATATAAACAGTATGCTTCCTTACGATATCTTCTTGAAGAAAATCCCATATGCTAATAGAGTTAAAAAATGGAGGGTTCAATTTTTTCGCTTCATTTATTTGTACGGGAGCCATCTTAATACCAAAAAATAACTGCAAAAAAAAATATCAAAACCACAATACCGATTCAGCTTGCACCACCGCAAGTACACCTAGATATCACGCACTTTTATTAGGATACAAACAATTTCTTTTCCTTTGTTTTTCATAAATGTGTTAGGTGAGAATTTTTTTATCATTCGGGTAATGTCCCCAATGCTACCATATCTGGGCCCTACATCCCACATTGGCAAGATTTATATTTATCCTTTGTTTTTCTCCAACCAGCATTGGCAAGATTTATTTTTATCCTAATATTTTTTTTTAATGTCGATTCGATGCAGAGTAAATGCTGTTATAGTGAAGTGAAGATTGAATCTGTATGATGATTGTAACTTCTAAATGAATTTAATTAATTATTTCTTAACTACATAAATATTATTTTATGGTGGTATTTGTTAACGCAGACGTTCGGCAATAATCGGCCGGGCAATATTAGGATATAATAGAATATGTAATATGTAACACTTTATTGCATACGTCCCAAAGAAATGATCCTAAAAAACCGCTTGCTGATTCCCTTAGAGGATCATTAGAATCCATTACGAGTTAAAACGTGCAAACAAAGCAAAGGGTAGGAAATAGGATAGAATTTGTGCTATGGAGATGACGGATATTAACTCGGTGGGGCGTGCATCAATTTCATAGTCTGACGTGAACTACGCCAAGTTCATTTTAACACATTAGTGCTATTGTTTGAGCTTTAAATCAATAATTATATGCAGATAAAATATCAATGTCATTGAACTTAAGGCAATATAAAGACTCGAAATGTTACTCTTACTTAATTTCCCACGTGTTATATAAATTATTCTCAAACAAACTTTTTTGTCGAATATTTCTTTGAAAGTTATAATGATATAATTATTTTGTTAATTTTAACAGCGTACAAATTTATTTAATAGCATCTGTTATCTACAGACTAATAATATATAATTATATTTTTACGTTTGAATATGATTGTATAGGAAAAGTCATGAGGTCGTAATTGCAAACAATAATAAAAAATAAAGTAGTCAGTAAAAATTTCCATATTTTAAATATTTAGAAGATCTATAAATGTGACCAAAAGATACTGATTTATAAGAAGGTCGAATGTGCTGTGAAAATTTATTTTATGAAACTTAAACTAACGATTATATCACATAGGTCAAAGACAAAATCGATATATTACGTAAATCCCCTGTGACCATTTATTTAATCGAAGGCTATAATTAACCTGCTAAGATTATTGCCCTGCTAAGATTATGGCCCTATTGTTTGATTAAGTAAGCCTTAACGCTATTCTTTTATAATAAAAGCCGAAAATTAGAAATTAATTACAGTATTAGAGCTTTTCTCGAAGCTCAATTAAATAGAAGGTAATTAGATAAACTCGAGACGATAGTTGCTTCTTTGCTACGTTAAATATACTCAGTAGTAATAGAAGAAACAAGTATCACTATAAGAGCTACTATGATTATTTGAATTAAGTAAATGGTTCTTGATCACTGATTACTAGCAGAGATCAATTTTGTCAGAATATTTGACTTTAGATACAAACTTTATATTTTTGTCGGATTGCGCTGAAATTGAATCCGATAAGTTTAATAAATACAAATAAATGGGTTGTTCTTATGTGATACCAAAGATATTGTACCTACTCATATATCTATAGTCTAATTATGATATTTTTTATTTATTTCTACATGAATAAATTAATTTAATCCTTAGATTTTATTCATTCGCGTCATTCCTAACATATTTCAAATTGATTGTGCGAAACTGAAATATCTTTTGAATAAAAAATAAATTAGGTAAATATGTAATATAGTAACAGGTCATTACATAAACGATTTCTATGCCAAACGCTGTGTATTTATGTGCAAAACTCGAATAGTGGTATTTTATATTTATCTGTGCATCAATTAAAATTAAGGTTCAAATTCAGTTCGTGCCATTCAGTGTTAATATATATATATATATATACATATACATATATATATATATATTTATATATATTTTTTTAAATTTAATGTGTATGATACACGTGTTTTTGAAATAAATTATATTAATACTATTAATTAAACAATATTATTTGAGACCCCATATCAAATCAATTTGTTGAATAAAAATTAATATTTTTAAAACACTCGAAATATATTTATTCCAATATGGAAAAATTCGGGAAAAACAAGTTACTGGAGATTTAATATTAATAAATTAACTAGATTTATCCCAATTTTAAACATGATAAGTATAATAATCCCCGAGATAAATACTTTTAAGTCAATATGACTTTTCACTTCGATTTTTTTGATATACGCATTTGATAATCGCACAGAGTTGTACATAAATATCATTTGAATGCGACTTTACAAATACTGTATATAATAATATTATCCTCATAAATATTATATTTATCTTGAACATGGCGGGAAATATTTACTTGAAATGCTACATACGTATTTAAATACTTACCCTTATATCGTTACTTACCATAATTAGGTTTTTTTTTGGTTTTTTAGTTCCAAAATGATAAAAGCCTTTATTATTATTGTCACTCAGAGAATTAATAATAAGACCAGGTGATACACACGACGATAACATGTTTATCGTCGGAGATTATATCTATATGGGGCTTGAACTTTGACAAGTATCGTGCAATCTTTTATCTATTCTTTCGTTAATTTAGATATAACATAATATCTATCTGACCGACTCTCTGCCTGTTCTCTTACCTTACTGTTCTCTTAGCCGGAGCCCTATACTGTTGATTTTCATATATTTTTCCCATTGTGTAGTTTGATTACCTTGGAAATTTTTTATGTGTAACGTAAAAGAGTGGGTATTAAATTCTTAGAGCTATTAGTGAGACTGTTTCAGAGTGCGGATAAGAAGGAATAGCTATCAATAAAGTAGTCGTTCTAAGACTAAATTTCCACATTACAATTTCTCAGCAAGCAGATCTACAGGAAAAACTAGTTTTAAAGTAAATAGAAGTATCGAAGCACCATCAATATACATATTAACCGATTAATCCTTCCGAGATCCTAACCGAGATTCCGGTCAATGTTATTGCCCTACTTTTCTCTAGAGTTACCTTAACTTTCCATTTTTTAACTCAATTCTTGTCAACAAATATGTTTAAATATGTTAAAACTTTTTCAATGTAATTATGACATGAAATACATTTAACTTATTTTATATGTATTTAGTTGCTTACAAAAAAAAATTACAACCTCCAAGATAAATAAGAGCAGAACTCGTACTACGAGGATTTCATACATATTTAAGTGCATACAAAGTACATACGTTTAAAAACATGTAAGATTTTTATTAATTTATTAACAATTGTTAATATTGGTTTTCCATTTGTAAACATGTTGCCTAGTATAAACTTCTGTGGTGGAAAATTACGGGATATAAGAGGTTCTGGTAAACTCGAGTTCTAAATAGTAATGCCCCGCATTTTCCACTCGTTGGATTCGAAAGACGCCTGCCGTAACGCTCTTTCCCACCCGCAAACGCTATGTGATCCTATGACTTAGTATTGAAGTTCACAATGAATAAACAAAATCTATACTGTTAATAACGTAGACACTATATGAAAAATCAGTGACCGAAAAGCTAATAATGAAGTTTTATTCATTTCTAACTCAGAAATGCATAATTTCCGGTTTGTTACTTTTTCATATTCCTTTTGTTACTTTTAAGATATTTCTTTTTGCCAAACTCCAAGATTCCATGTTAACAGAAAATGGCCTATAGATTTGAATAAGCGGTTCAGAGAGTCACGTCCGTTTTTCTTTTCATTTAGAGGTACAAAACTATAAAAGAAAGGAAAACATATTTAAATACCCATCTGTGATAGAAGTAAGTGAAATAATTTAGCATTTCAAAAGGGTACGTTAATATATTTAAGTCGAAGTCACAATTAAATTTAAACCCAGATTTAATAAACCTAATTTATAATACCTAATTTATAATATGAAATTTGTCACTTTAAGTGTTATCTTGATTATGCTTTATCGCGATTTTGTTTATTTCTCCCAAGCGCATCGTGAATCTGCAACAAAGGGAGAGTGAAGAAGTGTTGGAAAGTAATGAGGGTATTTATTTTTCCATTTAAGGGAATGAAAATTATTTCCGAGCTTAGGGAATTTTAATTAAGATAGTTTTCTTTTCGTAATAGGATATTACGCGTGTTTAAGAATTTTCTTTCTACAGATAAATACGCGTACAATTAAATAAGAATCGTGTAGTCATTATATCTAACTTAATCTAATCTTGACCTACGACAACATTTTTCATAAGAAACTGTTTAAAAATATTGATAGTATTTTTATGTTGTAAATATATTGTCTACAATGTCTTTTACAGGCGTAAAAGTATTCAGAATTTCTCAAAAAGTTTAAGGTTTCACAACATTGTTTTAGGTTTAAAACCAATATTTAGACATTTTCAGCAACATATCTTGAACTAGGTTATAAAAAGATTTAAATAAAGTTGTTATAGTTACATTTATTATATATTTCTATTTAAATTTGAAGTAACGCACTACATATGTATTTCAAAATAAATTGTTTATTTACTTTATTTGCCCCACTAATATTTCTGTAAAATATTTTTCGATTCGATTGAAATATATACCATTTAACATACTTAATAACTATGCCAGTTTCAAAGCTTTTAAATAAAAAACGTTAGTGTGCGGACTTTTCAACAATAGTTATAGAGGTACTTAAACTTTTGAAAAATAGAGTTTTTATTCTTTATAAATAAAAACACTATCAGTTAATACATTACATCACATATAATACAAAACATTTCGATTACTTAACCTGCCCATGTATAATTTCTATTTAAAAATATTTATTATCTATTGAGTATTAATGATTAAATTATATATAGATGAAAATGTTTCATCAAAAGATCTTGGAATTTTCTATGTCAAACGATTTCTGCAACAGATGGATGGATATATGGATTATCTTATAAAGGTTTGAGTTAGCTTTCTGTCGTAGTATATGATCCTAAAAAGAAAAAAATATTAACTGGTTTATACAAATGTTTTAAAAAAATGTTATATTATGACCAATGGGACTGAATTCTAATACTTGCTGTACAAAATGCGCGGTGTTAAATCTAATTAACCTAATAAGATCATATACAATAATCAGAATTATGTGGGTTAGAATATTATTTTTTCAATACCAATTTTAAATGTAATATGATCAGAAATTGAAACCTTGCCTCTAAATTGTAAGTATCTCTAGAATTACCGTTGACTGATATGAAGAGGTGTAGTTAATGGTAATAACTCGAACTAGTTAATGGTAATATCGAGAAGAAACGTCTTAAAATGGAAAAATATGTGTCTCTTAATAGATTCGCTGACAACACCGCATTAATAATATTTTTGGGATTTATTCTCCTGTATTGGGTATTGGATGTATTCCTGTATTGGATGTGGATTATCAAATTTGAAATTATTTCATAAATTTGTCAAAATAACTAAATTATAAGAATTACAGAATTACTTCTCAATACAATTTTAAGTTTCCTTTTCGTATTTTGGTCACAAAATGTTTCCAAGCAATACCAAAAACCACTGGTTCCATCGAATATGTTAAATCGCAAGTAAATAACTACGAATTACCATTAGGAGACGACATTTTGTTTCCGCCCATTTTCCACACGCCCGTTACGTGGGTATTTTCTGTCTGCTAAACGATGCTCGTATTGTTATCCTACGTGAACTTAACGTATAAGTTTGACCGAATTTATTACGATTTATTTTCACTGTAATTGTTTTTTCGAGTCAATTTATACTAAAAAAAATACGGACTAAATCTATATGTTGCAAGCGAATTATACAAGCTTTTTGTTGTACCTAGACGTTTCACAAAACGTGCTGTTTTCTTAAAATTTAAATTGACCTTAAAATGCATCCCAGAATAAGTGAATTAAAATACACCAAATTTTTAAGATGGAAAAAGCGGCTATGGGAACCGATCGCCTTTTTATTACACTGGTAAAATCTACCACCAAGGCATATAATAAATCTATTGAATATTTTTCAGGTTGAAATTATGATTTAAGGAAGCCATTACCACCATTTTCAAATAGAAGTTATTATAAGGTATATATCCCAAGAATAGATCTTCTATTCTACTTAAAAATGTAAATACAAGTGGTTAGTTTCCTTAAGCATTCTAAACTACTTCCAGGAATAATATGTTAACTACTTAATTTGTTCATATTTTACATATGGATTAATTATACCACTATTTCAGCCATATGAACAAACATGTTTTCAAACTACCTAGGTGTTTAAAAAATGATATTTAATTTCCCTGGGCCATGAGGACACCGAACGTTATTTTCAAGTGAGACACTATTTTTGATAAATACGATTTCACGTCATGAAAATATTTTGTTAAGTAAAAAACTCCTACGTTATTATAAATAAAAGCAATGAAAATAATTGCTAAGCTCTTCATCGATATACTTTGTTTTTCTTTCGGATATTTTTTGTTAGGTAATATTAGGTCCTCGATTTTTCTTAATATCATATCCCCAATTAATTTGTTTTTTCATTACTTTTAATTAAATTATTCCTTTTCTGAAATATACCTGATATAAAACAAATTCATCCAATAGATGCATATTAAACCAGATGAAAAGGAGGCAGCACTCGCCATTATAATATAAAGGAAAAAAGAAAAAAAATTGAAGAGCACTTGTTTATGAACAGAAGCCAATGGTATAAGCCACGGCTCTGTACAATGTAACGTAGATACATTTAAATTGAAACTACAATCAAGGTTAAGAATTGACTCGACAAATTTAGATATCTACGATAACTCTAGAATTTCATTCTCATTTAGCCAAATTGATAACATTAAAATCGGCCTTTACCATTGGAACTTTGTCTGTTTCTGCTTTATCGCGTTTTTTTTTATTTTGCTCAAGAGCCCACCATGAATCTACAATGAAAAGAGGGCAAAATGTTGAAAAACAATGAGGGTACTCGTCTTTATTTCAGATAATAAAAAGCCGTGCGCCGAAGTCAGAAGCCGAAGGAATTTTAATTAAAAACGCTTTCCTCTTTGTAATGGAATTTTGCATTTGTTAAAGAACATTTTTCGTCGTATGGACCTGTGCATGATCATATTGTCAGAGGAGCATTGATCATAATATTCATTAGAATTAGAATATAGCTCGATTACATTCTTACCGTATATCAATATTCAAATGACAAAAACAATTCATTTGTTACATCCCGTTTCGACTCTATTTATTATATGTTAGCATTTAAAACATCCCATAACTCTTCTGAGACTATTATTTTGAAATTAGACTTGACTATTTTTTTATTATTTTGAAATTAGACTTGATGTTTCACATTTTGTGAAAAAGTTGTGTTTTGATATAATAAAATTTATATGTATAGCACTGAAGAAGTCAAAAATATTTATTACTAACAAACACACGAGCGGGTATGTGCATAAATCTTCTTATTCTAATAAACGGTGTAATGGCACAGATATTGGTATATTTACGTTATTTTTTAAATAGTCTGTCGTTTGTCTAGTTTATTTCTGCTGGGTTGGGCTGTTTCTCTCATAGCTCTTTTTCCCAGAAACCGTGATATGGAAACTTGAAATTAAAATAGTGATGAAGCATACTGACGCGCATATATCTCAATAATTAAAAATAAAAAATGTTCATAAGGTAGTTTTAGAGCAGGTAAAGAAAGTACTAAATTTTTCAAAATTTTCTTTCATCGTATAGGAAATGAATTGAAAGGGCGACATTTTTAGAATGTTAAGTAGATAGTTCTAAGATTATTATCGAAAACTCTTAGAAAAATATTTTTCCTGCCAACCTATCTCCGAAATTGCTAAAGTTCAAATTATGAGACAAATAGCGTTACCGGAAGTTAATCTAAATTTTACTGGAGAACTATAGTGATAATATTAAAAGTTATGGTTTTTAAGACACTCGTTTAAGTTTATTTTTTAACACACTATTTTTGTGCCTATGAAATATATATTAGGTCATATATTTTAACGGGAAAAAATAATATTATCATTTGTGAGTAGTTAATAGTATTGCTAATACATCAAACTCTTAAATGCTTATATGTGTCGAACGTGTATACAGAACACAAGTGGTGAAAAATCTAGTCACATTTAAGAAGTATGTTATAAAAAATAAAGTAATATTTAAAAATAAAGTAAATAAAGTAGTATGTTATAAAAAATAAGCTTTTCTGAAAAAAGTGAAATAATTAACGATTTCTGTATACTTAACTTTGCGTAACTTATTTTTAAACAATGAGGCATAATTTCCTGCCTTTATCTATAAAATTATAGTTCAGCAAGAATTTATTTCTAACTTGTAAAGCTTTTTATTTTAAAATATGAAATTGGAAACTTTTAACCGACCTACTAATAGGAAAAAATGACCTACTGATAGGAAATTTTGGATGAAGTACCCTTTTGTTATTATCCACACATTTTTGGTATCAAAAAAATTACAGAAAACGCCAAAAAGGAATTTGAACTTCGTCGTAGTGCCAAGACTCATACATTATTAGATTCAATTAATGTCATTTCTTTTAATACATGATAGTTACAGAAATAAATCCCTGTACTTAGTCTTTCGTGGGCTTTATTAATGATAACACGAATAAATTTTACTATACTACACGACGATGAAAATTTTATTTCAAGAAATTTATTTGATTCATCAGAAATAATCACACACTGGTGTAACCCGCGATCAGGTGGTTGAGTAGTTGGGTATGGTGGGAAACTGGGGAATATCGATATAATTAGGTTCTAGTTGCCAGTATTAGAAAAAAACTATTACCATGTGAGTTTGTAAAATCGTCAGTTACAGAGAGTGAAAGTTTTCCAACAGATTAGCGTACGAAATTTGTTCATTTAACAATAAACAAAATTAATTTTAGCGATTAAACTTCTGTTTCAGAATGCAATGAATGTATACCCGATAAAGTGAAGCAAATCGGAAGAAAATGGAGGAGGGAAAATTTTTAGGACATGCTTAATTTTTGGGTTTGATTTAGTTCCACATGATCTCCAACTCATAGAGCTTGCTTCTAACTTACCTGCATTAAAGACGATTATAATAAATTAAATGGAGAAACACTTTGAAAGTTTCTGGCATTAGATAATCTAAATCGGAACTTTTTATTAAATCCACTAAATGCCCATTACAAGTCAAAATTTGATTTCTAGGTCGATTACCTTAATAAGTCCACTCGAGAGGAGCAAGCGCCCGATAAAAGCTTAGATAGCGATTAAAGGTTTTATCAACTCGTGATCTACCATATTTTCTAAACTGACAATTTTTTTATCAACTCGTGATCTACCATATTTTCTAAACTGACAATTTTTTTATCAACTCATGATCTATCATATTTTCTAAACTGACAATTTTTTTATCAACTCGTGATCTACCATATTTTCTAAACTGACAATTTTTTTATCAACTCGTGATGTACCATATTTTCTAAACTGACAATTTTTTTATCAACTCGTGATCTACCATATTTTCTAAACTGACAATTTTTTTATCAACTCGTGATCTACCATATTTTCTAAACTGACAATTTTTTTATCAACTCGTGATCTACCATATTTTCTAAACTGACAATTTTTTTACTTTCCACAAGTAGTAGCCAGAGCCCACTTTTATCAGCAGAGTAAATATTTTATGGGATAGCTATATTATTTACCAGAACATTGATTAGTAAACGTCCCATATTGGAACCCTGGCTTACTTCCTCTTATCGCGAGAAATTAGGAGTATTGTGTATTGCGAATAGAGAGTAGTATGTGAAAATTACAATTTGCACGTACTACTTTCTATCCGCAATACACAGAAAGAAAAAATCTTAATAATAGAAGAAAGAATACGACGTTTTAAAGGATGTTATTATCACGCGATTAAAAGCTCTCCATTAGTCACTTATACATATATATATATATATATATATATATATATATATATATATATATATATATATATGTATGTATGTATGTACGTATATATATATATATATATATATATATATATATTTACGGACCCACATAAGTGCTTATATTCTTATATGATATAATCACAATACTAGATATCATCGGATAATGTTTAAAATTCCTATTTATCAATATCCAACATTTACCAGATATCCCACAATCAAATCACATCAATCGGGTTTACCCTTCAATATATACAAACCTCTCACGCAACCTTGGATTCTGCCAGTCACAAAGTACTCATAATTTATAGCCATAACTGCGTTAAACGGTTCTTTGGTTTGGCTCCCTTAATCCATCTTCATGATTTGACATAAAATGAATATACCCTCCTTGCTGTTATATATATTGCTGTTTGATATTCGCTGGCAAGTGATTGATGATGCTAAATTATACTGTTGATTGTACCTAGGTAAATAACTTAGATAATATATCTTAACCTTTAAAAAAAAAATATTTATAGAAGGCAGTTTGATTCTCAGCTTATATGCATATATATGGTTTTTGATATTGAGAGACTTGAGTAAACATATTTTTTTGCAACACGTATTCAAAAACTTGGGCAACGCTTGACTATAAAAAATATGTGGAAAAAATCAATATTAATGTATACATGAAGTTAATTGTCTTATCGTTGATATTTACATATTTTTTCCTTATGTTCGACACTTTTTCGACTTTCTTTAATGCTTTATTTATTTGTATTGTGGGTTCCTCATTCATTTTTGAACACATTAAATAACGGCATACTATTAATATTAAAATATCCTCAACATATATTATACCTTACTACTTCCTCTAAAGAAGACTATTGCCTATTATCTTTTGTTATTTTGGCTTTATTAACTTATTATTAAAGATTTAAAGGCATATAATTATATATATATATATATATATATATATATATATATATATATATATGTGTGTTTGTGTGTATATACATATACACACATATATATATAGTACAAACAACGAAGTATTTCTTTATTTGGAAATGGCTTCAAAAATTGTCAATGACAACAATTTCTTCAATTTTTATGCAACTATTTAAATTTTAAGTCAAGTAGAAGAGATTTAAATATAGGTAATAAAATAGGTGGTAAAGGATAAGCATTCAAGAAAAGCTTAAATTTTTCATATAATAAAATGGAAATAAACCACCATTTTTAGTGCAAATATTTGTTACATTTATTTTTTTTATGTTTAATACGTCACATTTGTACATTGGACGGACTTATTATTAAAATAGCATTTTTTTCCAATCGACCATAGTTTAGAGGTATAAGCAATTTAATACAAACTTTTGACTTGATCGGATTTGAACTGCCAGAGATCGTATTAATTATAGCATTGATAACAATTTTGGTAAATAAATAATGAATACTGTCAAAAAAATAATGCCTTACGTTCAATATATTAGGAAGAAAACGGAAAAGCACGCGGCGTGAAAGAATAGAAGATATGAACTTAGGAAATTGATTCGAGGTGAAGTTAGAAGAAAGTGCACGTGGATCATTGAAATCTACATGGGCTATGAATGTACATGGGCTATGAATGAGTGTACTTGGGCTATGAATTTCTGAAGCTGGGATCCAATGAATACCATAATTTGGCGGCGTAAACAAAAAAGAATATTCATAAAATGTCGAGAAATATTTAGTTTCGAGGAGCGCACGTAGGTATCGTAAATATAAATTCTAGCTATGGTCAGATAAGTCCATGAATCTTGTTCCAACTCAATTATTAAATTATCTATTTCCTTTATAACAGTTGTTATTAAAACGTCGAAATAAATATCACAATCCACAAATGTGCTGCAAGAAATAACAAATTATATAAGTATTGAATATATTTGGCGTTAATTTTGTAGAAATCTTTGCTAATATCCCACCTGAAGATGTTGTAATACAACGAAACCTAGGTCGTGGTAAAGAACTTAAAGAAAGTAGAAATAATACTACATCACGTAGTCATTTAATTGTAATTCGATATTCTTCTTTTCTGCTTGACATATTTTAACATATCCCAATATTAACTTGAGTGGTTTAGCTCATATCTTCTTGGACACAGGCAATGTATTAAGTCGTGAGATATGTATTCTGGATGGACTGATCTTATAGCTAATGTATCTCAAAGTGGAGTTCTATTTCCTCTACTTTTCTTAGTATTTATTGATGATGTTGTTTAGAATATTAGTAGCAATTATAATCTCTATGCTGATCACCTACAAATCTATGTGCATTTGGACAGTAGGCTCATGAAATGGGTTTTTTGTTTAACAAGAAAGACTCAAGCTGTCATCATTGATAGTCAAAGACTGATTTCTAAAGTAAACCTACCTAGTTTATCCAAATTAGCGCTAAATAGTACAATAATACCATACGTCAAGTGTTAAAAACCTGGGCCTACTGATCGACCTAAATCTTAATTGGCGCCCTCGAGTATTTGATGTTAGTCACGTGTTTTCAACAGGATAACACCCTTTGAAACGTCTTCAAAATTTTCTAGCAACTAAAAATCTACCTTGGTCAAACACTCCTATTATCAATAATTGATTATGAAGATGTATGCTATCCTGATCTTAAAGAAGAATATTATATATTTTTTTTATAAAGAAGAATATTATATATCATATTATATATAATAAGACAATAGGAAAATAAAGTCCTTAAATATTTTCAAAATCGAGTTTTGCCTCTCCTGAAACTTTTTCTTGGTGCCCTTGTCTTTCCCATCCCAAATCATGTCAAAAGTTTGTAAAATTGCATTTTTGTGTTTTTAATTTTTTTGGGTCTAATGTACTTTATATAAATTTCATTGTCAAATTGCCTACACTCTACCAACTGAATTTTAATACCAATTATTATGGTTGACTGGAAGAGATTGCTTATGTAGCAATAAGTCCGCTAAATGTACTACACATAAAAGTTGATAAGTAAATAAATTAATTAAAATATCAATAACAATAGTAAGTTATAAAATTTTCACGGTATAAACACAATTAAAACACTAATAATATTTTTATCTATATTATTATGTTTTCTGCTGCAATACTGTATTAGCAACATAACAATTTTAAAAATTGCGGAGCGACATTTTTAAAATACCGAAGTTGATTTGAGAACGTTATATAAACATATAATTACCGATTTATCTCAGGGGCACACACAATTTGCAAACGTTTGTTGTTTGTAGAAAGATTTCTTCACAAAATTATTTCAAAGTAACGGATAAGTGCAGATTATACTTTGTTGTAATAGCTTCCATTTTTGGCCTTGCTTAATGGAAGAGTATTAAATTCATTAACTTTTATATACTGCTACTCGTGTATATTATAATATATTACGTAAACTATTAAAAACCTAGTATGTATTTAATATTCCTTGTATTTTGGCGAAATGTCATAGCATATGCAATGTTTTTTTAACTAAAAAGGATTATAAATAATCGGAACCATATTTGAAATTTTCTTCAATTGACATGTTTATTTTCACTGCCAGCTAATATCTTAATTTCTTAAAGTACGTTTGGTTTAATCTTCATAATTTTAAAACTCATTAACTTGACCATTAATTAGAATACGTGATACAGTCGGTCTGATGAAGGGATGAAATGAAACATATTCGCTTTACATATTAAGGTCTGAATCGTTAATTTATAATGCAAAGGTGACCTTGTTTGGGTAAATCAAATTCGATAAATATCTAATAAACAATCGGAAGTTATTTTGAAAATAAATTTTAAAAGTATTGATAAAACATCAACGATCGCATTGAAAGAAATTTTTTTTTATCACGAAGTGAAATACATTTTTATGCAATAAATACTTTTAAATAATTTTGAGCTTGGAAGTTTATTTGTATGCGTATAAAGTTGCATATTCAAGAATAATACATAACAAAAATGTCTATTTAACCTTTATGTTTAGAGAAAAATAAACATTAAATTATAGGAAAAGCTTCCAAAAATGTTCACGAACTTCAAGAGCCCCATTTACGTCAGCCCTGCGATGGCTTCGTACCCATTTATAAATATTTATATATGCGTGTGTATATATATATATATATATATATGTGTGTGTGTGTGTGTGTGTGTGTGTGTGTGTGTGTGTAATATATATATATATATATATATATATATATATATATATGTATACATAATACATACCATTTTTGTTAACATATTGCCCATTTAGTTAGAAAAAGGAAAGAAAACAGTCCATATGAAACTTTGTAGACTCATATCTTATAAAAGAGATATAGTAGTGTAAAATGCCTGCGACATTTCCTAATTATATTTTGAAAGATCTTTTCCATCCCAATCGGTCTGCCAAAAAAAACTTTTTCTTTCCTAAGTTGGATGTAAAATAGGTCAAACAAATTACAGTCCCTTTTTTACGTTTTTATATGCATTGATTATTGAAAAATCTGTAATGTAAAAATGGGAAGGTAGTTTCAAATTTTCTATTTTCTTAGATTATGAAAAATTGTGGGTAACTTTCACTTCTCCTAATAATAAAAAATATAAATATCCATATAAAAAATAAGATCAAATAGTCTAATATTAGTATTCTACTTTTATATTCATTTTAGTCTTTATTAGTCATGTTATAAATATGGAGATAAGAGTATATGCATATGTGGAGAGTATAGTCATATACATTTTCATAATTTTTTTTTATGTTTAAATGTATACCATGATGAGATTGAACTCTGAAAAATTTGTGAAAATTAATTACTGATTTGGAAAGATACATGTAAAAGCAAATGTATTTAAAGAAATATATATGGTCACAATCAGCTAATGAATATGTGAAAATAAATATAAAATTCATTCCAATAAGGAGCGCATTAGTTTTTATTGCAAGAAATGGATGTAAATAAATATTTGTTACATTTTATTATTTTGAACAAAAATCCTTTTCATCTTTTTACACTTTTTATTTTTAGCTTTTACTTCAAAAAATTGATGGTCTAATGCCCGTATGACTAATATAAATACGTTCTGTGAGTCATAAAGCTGAGAGCAAGAGTCTATAATTTTAGTTAAAAGGTACAAAAATATATTAAATTATCCTTATCTACGTAGGCACTATGTTATATCTATTATGTTGTATTCAAATATAATGTATATGGCATTAGGTAATTTGATTAGATTATCAATTGTTCTTTTTACCATCACTCTATTTCATTTTTAAATAATGATATGTGTAACGAAGAAAACCATACATACGCCTTTAAACCAGATTGAAAACATTAGATGTACACAATGTAAAAACTATTACAAAATATAGATTGAGTAAGTAATAAATAAACATACAAATGATTATTAACTAATGGGTCATCAGACACACTTCAATTCTTATTACGTAAATGTTGTTATAAATACCACCAGACCCAAAATCAACTCTCTTGGGTCCGGTGGTAATTTTAAATTTTACTTAGAAAATGTGCAGACAATTATAATTTTCCACTTTGGTACATATATATCACACTATGTATATATGACGTGAAAAACGATTAGAAATATTACAGTTCTTTTGGTAATGAAGAAATAAATTAAACTGTCACCTAATTTTCTATATCATGATAAATCAAAAGTCTATAATTACGGAATGCAGGGGTTAAGTCGAAAGAAGAAGAAATAAAATATGGAAAAGAATGAAAACTATATCAAGAACTTGGTCTCACTCCAATAATTTTTTTAAAATGAATTTTTGTCGCCTGTGTTTAAATTTTTTTTTTAATTTTTTAAACACTTAACATGTTTTTCGTATAGATACATTGAAAATTTAGAAATAAAACAACTTGATTTAACTTGATTTAGATAATGAGTAAAAATTAATTAATTTTTTCAACTCAGACTTGTCAGGACAATTACTTCTCAATGTTTCCACACCTTCAATATTTTTCACATGTTTTTCAACAACGTAACCTATCTTCAACACATATATAAAATCTCGAAATTGTATTTAACTTAGACTCAATAAGTACGAAGGCATTATTTAGCGTGATTTAAATATTTATTCAATTCTTTTTCTTTGTCAACACAACAACAAAATTATATTTTGACTATTTCCACGGTTTTTACATAACAATTCCGAAACTATTCAATGCATTTCCCCTGAAGTTAGGCTTGTATCTCAAATTTCAGAAAGCACACAATTTTATTTTTAATATCAACGTCGTATAAACTAGCTTTCAATTTAATGCCCCTGACTATTAAGGCTATTAATTAAGAGCGGGCCCTTCACTTTTTCAAGGAGTTGTCGCGAGATTTAACTATTGATTCTTCCAATTACGTTTATCCCATAGTGGCATCGGTTACCCGCTTCGTTCCATTGATTAAATGTTTAGTACATAACGATCGAGTTTGTTTAAATTATATCCAATAACTGTAGTAATTAAAAATTAAAAATAGATTAATTTAATATTGAGCTGAAGGTGAATCTATTTGTCTATGAGTACGGATCCATATCTACAAGAAATTATGTTTAGTTATTTTGGGAGTATACAAGATAGAATTTGAATAGTTAAATATCGATTACTTTGTATTATGAAATCTATTGTTTTATATCATTGACGCTACGTACTTAAAGCAGTAGAAAATATTGAAATGTTGAATGTTTTATATTTTGAAATACTATAATAATTTTGAGGTTCCGTACCTGAAGGGTTGAAATTCTATTCCTACTGCTTTAGTAATGCTGTCTGTCTGTCCAGGTGTCTATCTTTCCTTTGTTTGTCAAACAGAAAGAAATAATACAAGAAATTGAAATCTATGCAAGGCATATTGAAATCAATAACAATTTGACAAATGCACTCATATGTGCAAAGAAAGGGAAGTAAAATGTTATATTCCTTTACATCAACTTGTAGGGTATTGTTCGCAAGAGCTTTCTGAGTAAAGTTGGAAACTCGTTTTTGAAGTAAAACTTCAAAAACGAGATTCCAACTTCTTAAAATCTCACTTCTTTACACACAATTGACTTGAGTAATAAGCTGGTGCATGCGTGACGAGAGCGTTACGAAAAGTGTGATCGGGTATAGGTTAGTGAAGACAGAAAGAGAGAGAGTTACGTTTCGTATATTACTGTAGGGACAAGAGAGAGAGGAGCGAGTACACATTTTCTTTCTCTCTTTCTCTCATACGAGTTATGTTTTGTATATCTAAGACACAGTGCCAGCCTATCGTCTGTATCACACTGTAGGAGCAAGAGAGAGCAGTGCTCTTCCTCTCATAGCCAGTGCATGAAATATACATATATATATACATATATATATATATATATATATATATAAATATATATATATATATATATGTATATATATATATATATATATATATATATATATATGCGAGTTTGATAGCGTTACGCGAACGGTGATTCTTTTATTATTTTGTAATTTCATTTCGTTCTTGAACAATTTTATAAATTATTATTTTGTTCAATACATTAAATATTCCACGTTTATAGTGAATAAATTTGTTAATTCATTTTAAAGTTCATATTTTGTGAATTTGCAGTTTTACTTCAGTCGTGTGGTCTAAAGCACACTCGTTTTTTTTTAAAGAAGAAATCCATTAAGTGATGGCTTAGATTTACTCTTTTTTGATATATTTTGTTACCTAATCTATCTCAAAAACTTGATTTTTTAGAAAGCTGTAATTTCATAATGAACATAATATCCTGTATTTAAAGGATAAAATTTAAGACAGTTAAATATCAAACATTAAAAAAATAATTAGCAAATAAAAGCAATGTATTTTAAAAAAAAAATTCGATATATTTACGTCTGTGAAAATATGTTAAGCAATATATTTTCACAGCAAAAATAAGGAGAGTATATGCAAATAGTATAGTAGATTATGTATATACCCTTAAATTATTTAATTTGTTTATATACGTAACTATATGTAAAACTCTCATAGTGGGACATTTATTTTTACTTGATAAGTTTGTTATTATTTGTTCTATTTGCGTCTTTGAAAATATTAATTATTTTCAATTCCAAATGAGACCATTTAGGAAAATCTATTTCTTCATTCGATTAAATATTTATTAATAGATAAGTTTGTCTATCAATAAATATTTACGTATAAGTGGGACTAGCTGATACAATATTCTTTGTTGTGACACATGAAGTTATATATAATGAATATGTAAGTTATATATAATTAATAAATTTGTAAAAATAACAACTCAGGAATTTTTATATTACGATATTTAATTGTAAGATCATTTTCAGTATAATTTGAAAAATTTCAATTATGTCTTAATTTGCAACTGATACGGTATTTTCCGTTTAATTATTTCAAATGCGTTTTGTTTCTATACGTTTTAGTAGTGAACCTTCAAATGTTTCTTGTCTATACACGTTTTAAGTAGCGAGTCTTTTAATTGCACGTTATTTTAAAATATAAAAGCTTAATAGTTGGATAGAAGCTCAATAATGGATATAAAAACTATATTTAGATTTAATTTTGCCATAATATTCAATGTGTTGTAATAAAAATTTTTTAATCGAAATTAGTTATAGTAAACCGGTCAAGTGATAGTATGATTTGCGCATCGAGGGTTCTGTACTACGTTTGGAGTGAAATGACTTTATTTATAACAAGTTAAGACCTAAATGTACTGCTTATAATAATAAATATTTGAAGGTATTCAATGTTATTAAACAGGGTGAAGTATATGATATCTTGAATATTATAAAAACAATTAAATTTAGAACCATCGTTACAGTTTTTCTACAAACTGTACTTGGGCTTCAAAAACCTTATATATTTTCATGATTTTAGTTTCCTCGTTTTCGGAAATAAGCAAGGGAACATATTTCTATTCAATGTATCTCTGAGGATTCAGAGCTTAAAATTATGAAAAAATATTTTTAAGACTCTTATATATCCAGAATTTATTATATTGAATATATTGAATATATTTTAATTTTGTAGAAATTCATTATTATCAATTAAATGAAAGTACGTGATGTAGTATTATTTCTACTTTCTTTAAGTTCTTTATCACGACCTAGGTTTCGTTGTATTACAACATCTTCAGGTGGACTATTAGCAAAGATCTTTGCTTTTAGCAAGTATCATTGCTAATAACCCACTTGAAGATGTTGTAATACAACGAAACCTAGGTCGTGGTAAAGAACTTAAAGAAAGTAGAAATAATACTATATCACGTAGTTTCATTTAATTGTCTAGAATTTATATAACACCCGAAATTTAAACATTTTCTTGAGTAATAAATTTGTTTTTCTAAAATTTACATTTAAATAATTTTAAGTCTTAGATACTGTAATATATGAAGGTTAATATGCTTTGTTACTATGCTAATATAATTTCAAGGTTCCATATCAAGCGGTTTCCGAGAAAAAGCTATGAGAGATAGATATGTGAGCGATATCACAAGGTGTCCGATTTTCATTTTGAGTACAGAACTCAAAAAAAAAAGAAAAACCGTTCTTGTCTAAACTTTTATATTGGCATTTTTTAACTAAATAGTTACGGTTTTTTAACTAAATATTTACGGTGTTTTAACTAAATATTAATCAGTAATTTTAAAGTTAACATTAACTTGACTTTAAATGAAATATGTCAATATCAAAATCGCTACCATCATTTTTTAAACTGAATTTAAATTACTGATCCAAAAACAGGTTCTTAACGATAACACATTTGTAAATGTTACAGGTCAATGTGTTCACAAAAGTTACGTTATTTAATTTATCCGGTTTCACATAAATATATGTGTAATACTATAATTTTATTGCATATAAATTATATTCTATAAGCTTAAATAGTTACAATTAAATTTTATAAGAAATTGGGAGCAGTTATATAGTTTATTGGTCAAGGGGTTTTGAAACACAGCGCCAACTAATAAGTTTTTTGAATCAATTCGATAAAATACTCTTACAAGAGAAATAAGCCCCGCTTGAAATATTTCAAACACTCGCCACTGTCCGGATATGTTCCTAGCATAAAATTTGCAATAACACTTTGTAATACTATGACCCATTGCGTAACTCTATCACTAATAATGAGGCGTGGTGGTGGATCGAAGCTCAATAAGTGGAGGGGTTACCCCTAATATTTGTAACAGTAATATAATGTATTACTTTCACTTTATATTTCTTACTTGAGAGCTATTGTGACTAAATACTTTTAAAACAGTATTAAAACACTTTCTAACTGTTAAATTTATGACCCTAGTTCAAATTAATTCTCTTATCGCTATTCGTTGCACATTGTTACAAACAAGGATAATATGTATTCTGTACTATTTTATGTGATAACATTAAAATATCTCATCAGAATTTGGTTTCATTAGGGTCATAATTTAATCATTACTTTGTGTATGACATCATATTTTTTTCATTACTTTATTGTACGTCGTAACTCGATATGTAGCTATTACATTTTTATATCGCTGATCATAAAATGAGTTAGGTATATGAGGTTAATGAATGTCATCACGGGTAAGATTTCGGATATACTCGTAATAGCGATATAAATTGTTAGCATGTTAAAATATATAATATTCCAATAAAAATAACATGAATTAATGAATTTTGTAAGTACTAAATCTTTATGAATTAAACTGAAACTCATGATAGTTGTAAATACCCTAAATTTTTAAATTTAATTTTATAAATAAATAAATGGATTCGATCGTTTTATTTGTTTCAAAAGGACGGCGGACTCAAATAAAAAAGAACACAGAATCAGAAAGCAACTAAAACGAGAAAATAATACATTCTTTAAAAAGGTTTTTAATCCCCACAATTTAAAATATTTGTTTGGAAATATGTAGAAAAAATTATGACTTCCGAAAAACTAGAAATAAATTTTTATTTACTCACACCAAAGCATTTCCTTCACGTCGCCCTCCTGCAATAACTTGGGCAACTATAATTATATGTAACAAGAAATTGTCATAAAATAGTGAACTAAAATTAAAAAAAACGAATTCTTGCCTTTTCCGTTGTTTGTGTTATTACCTAATTATGTGAAGAAAAAAATTTTAAACATATCCAATACATATCCAATGTTTAGTTTTTATTTGCTGAAAAAGATATCGAAAATATGGGAGGTTCATGGGTTCTAAAAAAGTTTTCTTAAAATTCTTGGTTGAATGTGTTTATGCGTGTCGCGTGTTTGCATTGTTCCAGCGTTACGCAAAAATTATGTACCATATTTATGTGATGTTTTAACCATTTGAACACTTATGTCCACACTTAAAAACTGAGATAACTGTCATTACGTTATGTTAACTGGGACCGTAAGTGAAGTATAACATTTTGCCTTAAACATCAACATTTCATTAATACATCACGTGTCTTCTAATTGAGATTTTTCGAAGATTGAATATCAATGATCTAGAGGATTTGTTATTATAATAAATAATAATTCATAAGGGCTTTACACTTTAGGTAAAACATCAACTGTGGTTTAATTTAATGATTTTTGAAAAATTTTATATTTAAAATTTTACAAAAATAAAGCGTATTCATTTTATAAATGAAAACATTAATTGTGATCTAATTTAATGGTGTAAAAATGTAAAGATTTAATATTTAAAGCTTCACAAAAAAAGAAATAAAATGAATTTTATAAATTAAAATATTAAGTTTGGTCTAATTTACTGATGTAAAAATGAAGAGATTTAATATTTAGGGCTTTGCAAAAAATATATTAATTTTATAAATTAAAGAAAAAACAGTGGGCTAACTTAATGATATAAAAATGTTGATATTTAATAATTAAAGCTTTACAAAAAAAAAACACATTTGCATGTCGAAAATACTCACGTCGTTCTAAATTAGTATAACACTAATCGTTATGAGATTCCTTACGGAAGTTTTAATACGAAACAGGTTTTGTTAAACATTGAGCTAGAAAATTAATTTTAGCAAAATTTTTCAATTCAAATGCACAATGAGACATTAGAGCTAGTTGGTTTCATCTAAGACTTTACGAGATACTAAGAGAAGCTATTTCTAAATTGCGATTCTTGAAAGATTTATCTTGTCAAAGAAATGCTGATGTATATGTTTGGAAATATGTTAAATAATTGTAAGACTTTTCACATAACATTTGAATAGCCGATTACAATAATTTTATGCAGTCTGACGAAATCAAACATCCAAACCATTGATTCATTAAATTTTCCAGACAGTATTCATAAAATATTACTTTTCTGTACAATATAATTCTATAGAATTTATTTTCCATATTCAATAAAAATTGTTGCTTAATTTTTAGTGTCACTAACCGAACTATCAGAAAAATAAAATTACAAATCATAACGTGGATCTTAAGAAACAGTATTATATCTTAAAATGTAATTTGCATTGTGTTGATATTTTAAACATGAAAAAAAATTTACTCTTGTTTTAATTATTTGGTTAACAATTGATACCATTTATCATAACCATTAAAACTATTGTATTAAAACTATTGCACACTTGTCAATATAGTCCTCGTAAATTTAAATACGCTCTCCGTCAATTCCTCTATCACATTTAAAGTTTTTTGTCACTAGTTAAATTTTATATTTAATAAAATGCATTAGTTTTAAATATTGCAACTTCCAAAAGTTCAGCATACTGATTGTATTAAATTTTACAAATTGGCCTCGTTTTTATAATATGTCAAACTGATATTTAATTTTGTATTCATATCTATCAAAATATTTACGACTAGACAATCAATAAAATTTATTACATTTACAATAAAATGAAACTACGTGATGTAGTATTATTTCTACTTTCTTTAATTTCTTTACCACTACTTAGGTTTCGTTGTATTACAACATCTTCAGGTGGAATATTAGCAAAGATTCTTTGCTTTGAATGAAATAATACTCCATCACGTAGTCTCAATTAATTATGAATAATGAATTTCTACAAAATTAACGCCAAATATATTCAATTATTACATTTATTCAATCTAACATATTTTCAGTCAAATAATTAAATCTGGTACTCTGTATAATTTAATATTTACACAATTCTTTGATTTATAAACTGCACTCATGTAGCAAAATATAAGTTTCCATTCCATGTAAATATTTGATAAGAACTCAATATCCGGTTCTGAAAGAGAATTTATTAGGGTTAGAGCAGCGTTCACATTTAGAAATTGTACTAACTCCTTTTCTGAATCGCAAATATTGAAGAAGTGATAGGCCATATAGTAAGCAAACCTCTAATATTATCTGCTATTACGTTTTGCATGGAAAGCTCTTAGCTCTTTAATATATACCGACATTTCCACCCAACTATACCTAAACTAGGTTATAGTACATTCAGGAGTTGTAAGTAACAGTATAATTTCCTTGAGTAAGGTCCATCAAGTAATCCGCTAATAAACATATATATGTTTGTTACCACTGAGAATATATAATTAAAAGGATTAACTCATAGAAACTCATAAATAAAAACATCGTGCAAGGGCAAGTTTGGCTCGAGTATCGAGATTTCCTTACTTGGTTTGAAGTGAAATTACTTTATCTGTCGTAAGCCATTACGAATATGGACTTACTAGCACAAAAAATGTTTACAGTACTTACTGTAATTAAGTAGGGCGCACATGTATATTATGATTATCTCAAAAATTATGTCATCTAGAATCATATTTATAGTTTTCACGAATCCATCATCTAAGCTTTTAAAGCTTTTTTCGTAATTTAAGGCTTAATAATATAGGAAATAAGAGAGGAATGGAATCTATTTTCTGCAAAGATGTACTAATTAAAATTATGAAGAAAACACGAAACCTTTATAAAAAACCCTTTCAAATGAGTATTTAATTCGCTCCATCCTCTTTAAAATGTTACATAAATATTTTTGATAATTGCCTACTGAGGTATGTGCAATTAATATATTTTATTACTAGTTTCTTATTTCCTAGTTTACTATTAGTACTCAGTACTTTTTTATTACTAGTTACTACTAGTCCTTTATCACTAATTTCTAGTTTTTACCTCAAGTGATTTCTGAGAAAAACGTCTGTGGCAGGCAGATACGTGAGTGATCTTATAAAGCTTTTAATTTTGGTTTTGAGTTATGGAATACTAAAATGTTGATAAATGTCACCCAGATCAAACAATAAGGAGATGAAAAATGATAATACAATTTAAACAAAAAACGTTTTTCTTGAAATGTCATCGTATTATATATTAATTTCAAAATGTTTTATCTTGGCTTTAACATGACATTAATAATAAATACTTTTTCACGAAATGCTACGTTTAATTTAATCATGTCAAAAAAGTTATCTGCTTTTCATTTTTATTAAACATTTTCTATTTCTTATTACATTCTCTCTTTATAAATTTATGTTCTTTGTATATAATATTAAAGAGTACGTCAGACTTCTGTACATAACTAAATGTTTAATGATCCCCAAGTACCGGAAATATAATAGAGGAAATGGCTATTAATATTCATCTTAATAAAAAAAACGATAAAAATATTAAGCTCAAATTTTTTTATATGACAACATTTTTTAGACGTGCCCGAACTCATAGTTATTTTAATTATTATTTTTTATTACAACAATTTTTCATTATGTTACATTACTTTATGATACATTTTCTATACAATGTGCCATAATTACATAAAATTTTCTCACATAAATTATGATATAATAAATTCGTCATATATTACAAACTCGGCATCGATAAATATCGATACCATAATGTTTCCAAATTCATCTCTCGGTAAATACATCTCTGTATATCGTCTTTCAAAACATTCTCCAATTTATTTCGTATAATCCTAACTAAACTCTGATAATTATTAACGTACATCCATCCTACGCTAATAACCAGAGGTAGATAACGATTTAGTCACCCAGAAAGGCTGTGTCTGGCGCACGAATATGTTTATCATTCTCCTAACGGGAATACTTAGAGCTTACGGCTAGATGACATTTGCTAAACAGAAAGCCTTTATCATAATCAGGATTAAATATGTCTTTATACGTATAAATTCTATGCTGTTGTTACTGTGTATTTCATATTAGTATTTTGTAGTAACAAGTTTGTGATAAATATAAAAAGCACAGTGTATATAAATGCAAAATGGCATCAAACATTTTTGAAAATTTTAAAGAATAATAATGAACAAGAACACAAAATTCTGGAATATTTGATTCGGTTTTTTAGAGACTTTATTTTCTTATTTTTTATACAAAAATGTACTTAGATATTTCAACACTATTACGTAAAACCTTTTAAGTGAGACTTTATTTTTTGGTCATTCATTTATTCAGATCTCATACATTTTTTTAAATCAAAATAAATTTTGTTAAAAAACTTCTTTTTTATTTAACTTACAAACTATATGTATACATACATACATATATATATATACAGAGTGGAATATAGCGCAAAAACGATAAAGTTTACTTAATATAGGTATATATATATATATATATATATATATATTTATATATATATATGTATATATATATATATATATTTATATATATGTATATATATATATATATATATATATATA
The DNA here is from genome assembly GCA_039881145.1 of Druceiella hillmani. Taxonomy (NCBI): domain Eukaryota; kingdom Metazoa; phylum Arthropoda; class Insecta; order Lepidoptera; family Hepialidae; genus Druceiella; species Druceiella hillmani. The sequence continues at coordinate 53,981,500 of JAYKKI010000003.1, forward strand.
TATATATATATATACATAGATTTTCAGAAAAGTTTAAACTAGCGAATAAACTATATAAACCCATTTCCACGTCTTTTGTATTTCGATGATAATTAATTAAATGTAATCAAAATGCCTATGCCATTATATGGATCCTATGCCATTCATTCTATGTGGTCGGTAACACATGTGTTTATAAATAAGTCAACGTGTACTGTTCCATTATGTCACTTTGGTTAAATGAGTTTGTCAGGTCGATTCGCACCAAATATGAAGAGGAAAATGTTTTGTTAAAATCCCTTCACCACTCTCGTCTCGTTTCGAAGTTTTTGTATATTTGTCTCTTTCTTCAAGCTTCATTCAGGGAATATTAGGATAATTTGCATGAAATTTCAACACAAATATAATAAACATCAGAGTTTCAATTAAAATCTACCTTCTGTCTCATTCCTTCTATCTTATATACCTAAAAAAATATCATAAATACTAAACTACAAATCTGTTTATAAACACGAGTACCACTATAAAGTTGCTTTTATTGCCATTTCGCATATCGGATTAAAATTCATATAATATCCTAGGATCTTATATACTGCTTAGGTGAAAGTTACTAATTTATATCCTGCAAATTTGAACTGCTAATACGCAGTGCTATTCTAGTGTAGATACCTTCACCTCTTTCCTTTAAGTATTCTGCATTGTATCCAAATATAGAACTTCTTCGAATTTAGAGATTTTTTAATTTTGGTTCACCGTCTTTTGTAACGCTATCATTGATAAATGTTACTTATGAAAAAACTCTTACATATTTCGGCAAAGTGCAATATGATACAAGACGTCTGGATGGTATATATTTATTTTATATGAACCATCATACATCTAGAGTAGGCATTAGACTAGACTTGCATATTGATCGCAACGCGGCGCATCAGCGTATGGATTGTCAGGTGGATTTTCTTTTACTTTGGATTTTTGCTTCATTGTAAAATGAAAGCCCATATTCAATACACTTTTCGTTTTTATTATTAATTTTAAAGCTTTGCAATTGAAAGCAATAAGAAGGCATATTTTAGATGTCAATAAATTGATATTTTAATAGAGGAATGCAGTGCATTAGAAAGGCTGAATAATTCTTATTAAACTCGGAACAGAAGTTACTTTTGCATACTACTTTCCTATGCATCTTCCTGAAAACCACATCAACTGTTAAAATTTTCCAGGATTACTTTTTAATTGTAACAGAGTAATAAAGAAAATACTAAAACATTCTGAAAAATATGTCATTTACCTTTAACTATGTGTATTTTGCCTTGCAAGTTATCAAAGGCATAAGTAAATTATAAGGGCATTTTTAGGCAGTTATAACGAACTTAGTACCTAAAAAATATTAACTACATATTTACAATCTTTATGCTTTTAAGACAATGACGTTTTATTTCATTCAAAATACTTGCGTAGTTTATTTTTAATAACAAAGTTTTAAAAATTTACCTTTACTTATGAATCAACTCAAAATATAAATTTATTATATACAAGATATGATTATATCCTGAATAAGGAGACAATATGGATTGGTAATGAGAGGGAGTATTTTCATAACATATTTTCATCAACATATTTTCTCTTATGTTTACGCAATAAATGAGAATTTCTGAATTTTAACTCGGTGAAATGCCCAAATATGTTAGTTTGGAGAATTTTCATTAAGCATAATCCTAAAATCGGTTGAGCTAAAAATTTTAATGTACATTGAAAGTTATGTTTTGCATTTAGAAATTGTTAACAAAATTATTTCGTTATACTTAGTTAATTTAAAGGAAAAACCGGTAAGCATATTGCAATATTTAATTTTTAATCCATGGAAAATTACTTCTTAAATGAAATTTATTTTGCCAAATTACCACAAAATTGATTTCATACACCAAAACTACTGAATAGTTCTGTTAAAATTAATATTTTTGTAATATTATCTCAGACATTCGCTCTGAAATTAAATTCATATTCAAAATAATTTTTGCCTTTCCGCTAGACCTGTTTTAACTATGGTATGAGAAGTTGGTAATATATTAGTTTAACATTGATTTTATATTTACTTTTGTGTAGACGGTTTCGAATTGTTGTCTAAGCAAGTTGTCCAAAGGTACAAAAAACTATTTTTGTTTCTAAATGAATTGCTTCTATTTATAGTTAATGCATAAGATATTCGAATTTTGACAGGAAAAAGAATGCTTAAAAAACCATGAAACCATTGATTTATATGAAACGGATGGGTTCTAAGCATAGGAGCTGCGTTAAAATATGTTATTTATGTATTCGTCTTCACTCATACAGAAATATGTGTACGCTTATAAAGATATTTTTACCACTTACTCTCCTGAAATATTATATTATATTATATTATATTATATTATATTATATTATATTATATTATATTATATTATATTATATTATATTATATTATATTATATTATATTATATTATATTATATTATATTATATTATATTATATCATATCATATCATATCATATATTATTATTATATATTATAGCGTGCGGGCGTTTAATTTTATTATCGACTAGAATGTCATCCATTAGCGCGTTAGCCCCGAAGTTTGACGATAGAAGTGATTATAAATCGAATAATTACACAAATAATCAAATTTTAAAATAGACTTCTGGACGATACAAAAATGTTGATATAAATTTACCTACGGAAAATAACGGTTTTCTTCGTCCGTTTGCCTCTACATGCATATGGGCATTACTTATCCACGTGATAATATGCTACAGGACGTAATTCATGAACTATTTCAATGATGCTTTTTTATCTATTGATTAATTTATATATAAGAATATTTTTAATTAATATGATAATTATCAATTAACCTATAAGAATAGAAACTTGATTTTTACACTGATTTATTAAGTTCTACACAGGATTTTCAGCAAGGACCCTCTTTTTTCCTCCTCCACTCTTCTCGGCCTCCATTTTGTCGTGGATTTTCTTACTTCTTACCCTCTCTTTGCTGCCTATTGTTTTTTTTTCATTTTAAAATCTTTTAACGTTTATGTATTAGGTACACAACCAAAACACGGCTGATTACCGTATTCCGATATAAACAGGTTAAGAAACGTAAGCCAGCGGATATTATTAATCACGCAAATCAGCAAAATTATTAACATTAGGATAAATATGACACGAAATTTTAATCTTAGTTCACTGTGTAAAATATAATTTTTGCTGGTAATTATTAATTCTTATATTTCAAAGTCTATCCGCTAAATGCTAAGAAAAAGTTAAAGGCTCACGACACTGAGTTATATTAGAAGAATATAATGGTCAATAACATCGAAAGCTTTCCGATAATACCCCTTTATTTACATGCAAATTTATTTATGTAAATGTCACATTTTTACAGATGTACATTTCTTCTAAGCTCAATATTTTAGCTTATACACTGCGAACTATCGAAAAAACCAAAGGTAAAATACTTGTGATTTTGAAAAGTTTGCTTTTTAGGGTTCCATATCACAAAAAGAAAAACCGTCTGTTGATCAGTCAAGACCCTTTTTCTCAGGAATACGTGGAGTCATCAAGTCTATAGGAGTTGTAAAAAAAGCAAGCATTTAAGTCAATGCAGTCATAAAAAACTCTAAAAGTACGACCGTTTACATGTATTGACATAAATCGAATTGAAATAAATCAAAACTTATAGAGTGCGTACAGTTGACCTAGAATTATGAAATTTGGCAAAAAGCAAAGCCTCACATCAAAAAACAATTCCGAAAATCTTTAATTTATAATTTTATCACATAAAAAAAATTTCTTTTAAATATGTCCCTGTGAAGGATATAACAAGCAATACATTTTCATTCTAGAAAATTAAAATTTTGTAAATAGCATAATAGTATTATTATGTACCATTACATTTTCATCAATGCCTAATGTGTACGAAATCCTTGTAGTGCGAGTTTCACTCGTGTTTGACTAGTATTTTTTAAATATTGATCCACTAATTATTTAAAGAAAGTAGAATAATGATTTAGAGTACTTGGTGTACGACGACAAATTCAAATAACATTGTTACTAAAATCTCAAGTACATTATCTTTTATCAAAATTATTTCAATTCAATAAAATGTATTATTAAACTTCATAAACAAACTAATCTTCATTGGTTAAGTTAACGTTCTCTAAAACATTTCAACAATATCCTAAGTAAACTTCATTAATCGAGTTATAGATATTCTATGCTAATGACTAATATAGATGCCGTACTAAAGGATTTCACCACTCACAATTATTAAGTTTATCCAATGATAGGGCTTATCATTGTGCTAATGGGGAAACTTCCAGCTTAGCATCACTTTTCAAATAGAAAATCATGTCAAAGCTCATAGCGGATGAACTTTAAACTATTTGACAATCTGCAAACTGAGTTAATTATTCAAGTTTACTTGTATCAGGAATTTATTATTGAAATTTGATATATTATCATGAGGATATTATTATATAGACTTTAAAGAAATATCATATAACATGATAAACTAATCGATTACACATAACATTATTTTAATAACATTATGATAATTTTTATAAACGGTAAATAAAAAATAAAAACATATTAATACAATTTGTATAAGTAATAAAATAGTCGTTGAAATAATATCAGGTCGCAAATGTGAATATAAGATTTTTGTTAACAAAAAGTGTACCGATAAAAATATGAAGCACAAAAAAAAAGACGATCAAATGCAAGTCCTGGGCATTTTGTACGTTATATTGTGTTACCATAAAGTTTAGTAATAAATTGTTTTAAAATTAAACAAAGTCGAAAAACCAAACAATTTAGTTTATAACGTAATAATCCAATGCATAATTATAAATTAATCAATTATTTCCTTTACTTGTTATATGAATCCTTCTTTTGTACCATTTACAAGATTCTGGGTTAACGGAAATTAACTACAAGATTCTAGGTCAGTGACAATAAAATACAGATTCTAGGTTAATCGGAATATTATACAGATTTTAGGTTAATTGAAATAAAATGATGATTCTAGCATAATGAGAGTTAAATAAAAGATTCTAAGTTAATGTGAATAACATGCAAACTTCTAGGTACGTGAGAAAACAATAAAGGATTCTACGTTGATGAGAATAAAATACAAGTTACTAGGTTAGTGAGAATAAAATAAAAAACTCTGGGTTTATAACAATAAAATACAGATTCTAGGTTAATGGAAATAAAATACAAGATTCTTGGTTAATGGAATAATTGTATGATGAGTGAATCAGTATCAAACGGTAATACGCGATATTTGAAAGGCGGTGTCTTTTCTTTGCACAAAGTGAGAAACTATATTTTTTTACAGAATTATGGATATTTTTGATATTCGTTTCAACTTGATAATTTGTGTTGTTTAAAAAAGGGCCTTGAAAAAAGAAAAACTCTCAAAATGATCTATGAGGATTCGTTTTTTATTCATAATAAAGGACGTAACCCTAAAAGATGAAATCTTTTAAAATATAAATTCAGAAATACAAATAAATTTCCAAATATAACAAAAATAGTTTGCATATCCATAATACCGTTGTAAATACGCATACGCTCATGCACATGCATACACAACGCACAAACAGACGCACATGCACTCATACACATGCATACGCCCGCACACACACCCATACACACAATTAAATATGGATATTATATTGCAGCTTTTTAAAACAATAATATTACGTTATCACTGTTGCTACGACTCTTACTGCAGAACAAGTACATTTACGTGTAGTACGTAAAAGTTCACTCCAGAAAAAGTTTTTCCACAGCTTTTCACTTTTTAAATTAAAGAATCATTGAAAACAATGTATTCGACATTGATAATACGTAAGCTGCTCACAAAAAATCAGAAGAAACATGTATTTACAATACGTAAGCTGCTCACAAAAAATCAGAAGAAAAATGTATTTCAAAAGTGCTTTTATAACTAAAAAATGGTTGCAAAATGTAAATTTTTAACGGTTTTTAATAAAAATTTAGTCACGTTTTTAAATTTTCTTGACATTCAAGATTTTGTCGCTCAAAAATTAAAAAAACCTAAATTGTTTTTTCCCTTATATGAGGGCCTATAATTTTATGGCTATTAGCAAAGATAGCTAAAATCTTTGCTAATAGCCCACCTGAAGATGTTGCAATACAACGAAACCTAGGTCGTGGTAAAGAACTTAAAGAAAGTAGAAATAATACTACATCACGTAGTTTCATTTAATTGTGAATAATGGTTAATAATCGAAAATATTAAAAGAAATTAGAAAAGGTGGCCAGTAAAGAACTCGATTTTTTAAGGTTTCCTTTCCTCAAGAAGAAAATAACGACGACCAAAAAATCCAAATTAAACTGAAATAGTATTATAAGCCATTTATTGCATAAATGTAATTCGTGCGGAAAAAGTTTAGAACATAGATTTTTATGAAATTAACAACGAAAAGTCTTGACTGACTCAAAAGCACGGTTTAAACCATGTTTTATTTCAGTTAAATAAAGCCAATGCGCTTCCTCCTTTTTTGTCTCTAGAAAATGCATGAAGTACGTAATTCTTATGTTGAAATAAAACTCTTAACTATAATTTTTAGAAGTTGGGCTTTAATAAAAGTTACGGTTGTAGTCAGGAATCTACTGTTTCCATTTTATGTTATATATTATTTATTAGTAGCGTACAGTGCTTTTTTGGAAGGTCAAGCTGTAAAGGGACAGACATAAAAATTGTATAGATATACCCACATGCGTGAAAGTTTCCACCGACCGCCCCTAAAAGCGCTGAAATCGACATTGAAGTTATAATAGATTGAAAACGTGTCTCAATAATTGAATTGTAGGCACTCAAAATCAATAAACTGTCGACCTAATTCCCGGACTTATCGAACTGTGACCTTAACCGTAACCATGAAAAGATAATTCTTGGTACTTAAAAATACAATCTAATTTAAGAAAATATTTTATTTAAAATGTAACTTCTGATTAGCCACAAATATGTTTTTTTTTATCTTAAATGAAATATTACACATAAAAAACGACGTATTAAAAAGAACTAAGGTTTGGACCTATTTCATTAAAAAAAATTATTTAAAAAATGATTTTCTATGAGAAAACGGTTGTCAGTTGACTGTCAAACTTAAATTTTATAACCTCATTTTATGCGATCTATTTGGGCAATTTCATATTTTTATTTTCTTTTTGTTAATATCAATTCCTCTTTTTAATTGGAAATTCTTTCTCTAGTGTTACTAAAATGGCAAATAAGTCGAAGATCTTATAACTAAAACTTCGTTGGCCAAGTGCAGTTTTACATGGGAACTTTTTAAAAATAATTATCTTTAATAAAATAATCGCAACCGAGTCCTAGTTTCGGTTATTACTTCATTATTTAACAATTTTCTTTTATTTAAAATAAAAAAAAAGTGAAAATTCGCATTTTTGCTAAACTTCTCAATTATACTATGTAAAATTCTCAATTATACTATTTTTTTTTACTAAAGGACCAAATCTAAAAATTCTTACTTAATCACATAATAAACAGTAACATTTGACAGTCGCCATCGTTTCAAGGTAAAAATGCACGTCAAAAAATAAACTAATAAAATATTAATTTGATTCCGAAAGCAAACCTAAAACATACCTCACTAACATATATAATATAACACGTATATTTAAACACCGTACAACTATTAAAATTATAAAATTATTTTAGAAAGGAGACGTGTGAAGTTTGTACATTTTATCTAAAATCCCAGCCACCAGAAACGTTCGCTTTGTGTATGCGAACTAAAAATCATATATTGAAGTATGACTTTCGCTTAAGTAGCACAATTTAAATATGTTTAAATTTTCTTAACTATGTTATGCGTATATGCTAAATGTTCAGGGCAGGCTACGTGTAATTGTTCATAAGGCATAGCGCGCCATTGCTATTTATATAGATAAAATACATCTCTGGCAGATAATGGAACGAATGTACAACTTTTACGAATGTACAACTTTTTTTGGCCCTTTCGTACAAATATTTTGAAATAAACGAATATTACTTTTCCAAAGTAAATGTGGGAACTAGTTTTCTCTATTGCGAAGGCGGGAATGACATAATAATGATTTTGTTTAAGTAGAATTACATTTAGGCTAACTTTGCTGACCACTGATAAAGAAGAGGTTTGAATTTAGTGTTATTCCCACGATATTTCAAGGCTGATGTCCCTTTAGCAGAAAAATTTCTGTTATGATTAATATTAATAAATGTGTTTTGTAAAATGTTAGAACAAAAATGAGATAATTCCGTACAGCATACAAAATTCATTTATTAAATTCTCAATTTATAAAATTATGTTTATACAAAATATATTAGTAATTAGATATTTACAATACAAAAACATGAATCATTGGTTTAATAACAAAAATTGGCAATATATTTAAAATAAAAGGTGGACGGATTTCGGTTCTTTTATTTCAGTATTTCTGTATTGGAAAAAAGTGAAGTTACAGTACTAAAGTACCACATGCATCCGTCGACAACGGCTGATTTTATTGTGTCAGCACAAACAAGGAAAACAAGTTTCCAAGTCGTTGTTCGTAAAAGTATTTTATGGAAATACCTTTTACATATTTAATGCGTAGTTTAGTGTTCTACAAGAAATATATTTACGACATCAAAACGGGATCATGATAGAAACTGATTATTTAAAATTAGAAAAAATGGCTTAGCGCGTGTCCCACTCACGCTACGATTTCGTTTTGTTTATACAATATTTAAAGTCACAAAAACATAAACACACACACACGCACATACATACACACACATACACATACACACAAATATAGACGAAGCAATATTTTTTTATTGAAGCATCATGATCTAGGTGAAGAAGAGTATCGTGGTAACCAATATAACGTGTGTTTTTGTACCCATAAGGTGCAAATTGTTTTGATCTTAATATCTGCTTTCTGTAAATTATGTAGATTGTCTTTATAAGGGATAGAGAATTCCAAGTGCTTGGTGCTAAAAATATTACCTAATTTTATTAATTATTTGGAAATATTTCCGTACGGAAGAATTAAAAGTTTTTTTTTTTATTTGAAGAGATTTTACTCAGAGTTATTTTCAGTAATTCTCTCTAAGACAAAATATTTTAGTTGAAAAAAAAGATATATTTTGATGTTTTCTTTCTCTTCTCCGTATACGTATGTTCACGTACTCAGAATTAAATTACACAACGCTTTATTCGTATATTAAACATTTAGTGTTGGAACAAAGCATCACATAATAGGTCCAAATTTGAAGTTGACCCATGAGTATCATATAGACAGATGGGTTGATGAACAGCCTAGTGATAGCGATAGTTTTCAGACTAGATTCTTTCAGTGTGGTATTCTACGAAACGAATTTACAAGCAATTGAATAATTTAAAAGTTACGCACTTTTCATTGAAATTAAAAATTTCTAGGATCATATTAGGAACATTATTCGGTTTTTGAAATGAGTAATTACAGGTTATCTCAATACAACTCATTTCAAATTAAGTTTATTATTTGAATATTAATTTTCATTACAAAACTAAGAATACGATACTAAAAATTACTTTGACGTAGTTGTACAATAAGAAAAGTATATGCATTTTTATCCGTTTATCAGAGTATTGTGCTTTAAAACAAAAAAATAGGATCAAATGTTACATTTGAAAGTGGACATAAAAAATGAACACGTGTATATTTTTATTTGTGTCTTTAGTCCCATACCCACAAAATTCTTTGTGGAAATTAGCCTGTACTTAATTGAGGGTTCTTATCGGATTAATATCGTTCTCAAAATATCTTTAATATGTTCTATATAATATTTCTAATATTGTCTCACCAATCATATCTTGCGTATTATTTTTTCTTATGCTGCTTATATTCGTCAACTCTGAGTGAAAAAAATTCTCTATTTGTTTTAATTCCATCATCTCACGTACATTATATTTTTCATTTATTTTTCTCATAGTTTTCACTCAAATCATGTTCATCTTATTTTCCATTTTAAGAAAAATCTATGAAATGCTTTCACCCATACTCATCGGTATACTTTCTCCATTATGTACAACCATTTTTTCCCTTTGAGAAATGCACCAATATTGCATTTTATTCTCCAGCCTTATCTTTTAAAAAACTAGAGTCATAAACTAGTTGATTTGTTATAATCACCTCGATGAATATGTTTCCCTTAATTAAAAAATCGAAGTTTATATACTATTACTTATTTAGAGACATAATTTGAAACGTAATAGGTTAATTGGAAAAAAATATATAATCACTTTAATGTCATGAATGAACACAAAAACAACGGTTAAGTTTTTATTTTAATATGAGCAATATTGCAACACAATGCAAGTAATATTATATGTATATATATATATATATATATATATATATATATATATATATATATATATATACATATATATATATATATATATATATATATATATATATATACAACAAGGAATGTATATTGACCAATATACTACAGTAGTAATCCAATTACCGGAATCAGCAATTTTTTGGGCTAATGCACTGTATGTAGTATACGAGCAGTTACCACTTTTGAGTCAATGGTTTAGAACTCTAATATATGTATATTTTAATAATAGCTTAATCCGATGTAGTAATTTCATCGATTTTTATATCGTCATTTATTTTTAAAGGTAAGTTTCCCCACGAGTGAAACATACAATATATACGATTATACTAACCAAATGTTCCGATAAGGAAAGGATAATGAGGGTAAGAGCACCTAAACGAGATTGATTTTGTCACTAAACCCATAAGCGGATGAAGCCTTTGATTACTATTGTTCACGTAGCTGAAGTTTAAAAGTGATTAAGCTGGCTGATGACATAGTTATTAGTTGTGAACCATTTGTCATTTCGTAATTAATAAGTCATTAAAGAAATATAATTTTCATCGTTAATAACATTTTTACAGTATTACGTAGATGTAAATAAGATAGATATTGTATTTGTAAATAAGATGGAGGTAATTACCTTATAAATTTTCTTACTTTAGAACAATAATTTTTTTAGTAATAAATAGCCTCAGCCTTTAATACTGGTTACTAAAATAAAGTATCTAGTACCCATAAAACTTGATGTATGGTTTTTAATTTTAGTCATTCCAATGGTACTTGAATACTTTAAAATTTCAACATTATGTACTTGAACATGAGGTGGTGTGGGTAATATTTTATTTCTATTCATTTAGAGTTAAGAACTAACATGAATATTTTTTCTAATACGTAAATTAAAAATATTTATGTTACCGTTAAACACTATTTAAATGTTGAATATATTTGGCGTTAATTTTGTAGAAATTCATTATTCGCAATTAAATGAAACTACGTGATGTAGTATTATTTCTACTATCTTTAATTTCTTTACCACGACCTAGGTTTCGTTGTATTACAACATCTTCAGATGGGATATTAGCAGAGATCTTTGCTAATATCCCACCTGAAGATGTTGTAATACAACGAAACCTAGGTCGTGGTAAAGAAATTAAAGATAGTAGAAATAATACTACATCACGTAGTTTCATTTAATTGCGACTATTTAAATGATTGGTCAGAAATTGTGCACACGGAAATATGGTATGGTATTTTTAGGAAAATTATTTTCACGTACACTTCCAAAAAAAAATAATAAAGAAAATAGTCAATTGCTTGCTAGGCTTGTACACCAGTAATAAACAGGTCAAGGTGGTGTTACATTTATTTGACATCAACATGTCAACTTTAAACAAAGTTTTCTATGTTTAACTGGTATCCTTATGAAAGGTAGTATGTTATTAAATTTCTATAACAGTTGAACAGATAGCTAGAAATATATTATGTGTGTAACTATTCTGAAGTTCATGTACATAGCTGTAGCTGGTTTTAGTAAAAGATTTGTAGGCAGACTACCATTTAGCGTGGAATTAAGACTTTTTATTTTATCCGTTTTTATGCATGAATCTGAAATGTTCTATGCCGTCCGTCATGCCTAAAAATTAATGTGGTTTTTTATAACCGCACTTTAAATTAATAATCAATTTAATCCACGCATTAGACAATAACGAGCAAAACGTGTACTTTATTTATTTTGTACTGCGGAAATAAAAGTTTTTGATATGTATGTATGTATTTTCATTTACTGATATTCATGTGCAAAATAAATTTCTTTAATAGTCACACTGAGTAAAACATCATGCTGACTAATAAAATTATCAATTCAAAAGTTAATACGCCTCGATTTTAAGTATCAAATATGCAGTTCAACTCCGTGGAATATGACATAAATGTTGTCACTGATATATCTGTCTTGTGGAGCTGGATTTAATTTATTTTTCGCAATTCGAAACATAAATTAAATTAAATTTTGTTTTTGGAAATACTTAAACAATTTTTCATTTTGGATAAAAGCGTAAGTAAGGAGGTGAAAATTAGAAAATGAACATTGGAACAGAAAAGTAGATTTGTCAAATCACGGCAACGTGCCACGACAAAGCTTATATAATCATATTTCACTCTGTTTCTTCCATTCTAGGCATATCAAACTGCTTACATTACTGAAATGTAATATATTCATGATCTCATATTTTTATTTATCAATTACGTATAATTTCTTCACATTTTCATACGGGCAAAGCGGCCAGTCAAAGAAATTTTGTTTCTGAAAATATTGATAATACCGTAAAAAGGACTAACTTGAACGTTAAACAGTTGAAAAATAATATGAAATGAACTGATCTGTAGTGTTAGATAAATGAAATCGATGGACAAAATGACATCACTATCGCAATGTTATGGAATTTTAAGACAGTTCTATAAGTCATATATTAAAAGCACTTGCTAACGACGAAATGCTAATTTGAAAAACAAAATACCCATAGACAAAAATATTCATAATATGAGTTTTTTGTCTACAAAAACCATATAGCAAACCATTAAAACCATATAGCATTAACGTAAAAGTAAAAGTTTAAAGAAATCTGAGCTTTTAACTTTTCAGTATCACTTACACGGTACCGCCATAGAGTCGTGTAGCTCGTAACGACAAGGATATTAAGCTTTACGCTCTCTTTCAACTTTAATGCTGCCTGTAAATGTTAAACCGAAGATTAAATGGGTGGATAAAAAGTAAAGTTCATTGCTTTGAGTCACGAGCTTTTTGTATTATTTTACATAGAGTTAATGACATCAAAACTATCGAAGATATTGATGAAAAATATAATAAATTAGAAAATAGAACTTGAATACATATGCATATTTTATGATATTTACCTCCAAATTGTTGTATGCTTTGCATACTTTGTTCTTTGCATGCTAAATTTCCATGCCTTGTCGTTTGATAATTAAAAAATGTACTTTTGAAATTTTGAAGTAATGTTTTTACGATACAATTAATTTTTACAGTTTTTCCATGTTATCTATATAAAAATATTTATGGCCAAACCATAGCTATTATTTTAACAATCATAATATTTGTTTATGCTTTTCTAATCATTCAATACCCTAGCTTGTAAAATAACTTCCCTAGTGAGTACAATCGATGTTTTATATATATTTCCTAATCATATTTTTTGGTAACGAAACATTAATAATTTGTAGTCTTGTTTCAGCTTATCATACTTAAAAACTGTATCACGATTTTTGAATGATGATTTTTGCACAAGGTTTGACTCATTTCATACGTTTTAACAAATTTCTCTGCATTTTGAAATAAATATGGTAGTTATGCTTTAATTTTTAATGCTGTAATTATGGAGTATATAATGAATTGCATAATTTTAGATTTTTAAATTTTTTTTTGTTTTCTGTTTGATTTGTGATACGGTGACAATGGCTATATATTTTATATAAATATAATGAATAAGTTTTTTTATTGTCTTCATTACACCTGTAACTTTTACAACACTACATCACGCAGTTTCATTAAATTGTGAATAATGAATTTCCACAAAATTAACGCCAAATATATTCAATACCTGTAACTTTGTTCACAGATTATTTTATTTGCAGGCTAAGGTAATAAGGAGATGTTCTTTAATTGATTAATGTAACAGATTTGTTATAAATGTTACCAATAGCGATTCAATTGAAAAAATACAGGTGTAACAAAAAATACGTACGTCATTCATGTAGGTGATTTTGTGCCTAGTACAGTTAAAACACGTTTCTGTAAAAAAATGTGATTTTCTTTTCGTTTGTCACCACTTAGGATCTGATTTTATAGAACAAGTTAAGAATTTCCAAAAAGTTTCTTAAAATTTGCAATTCAACTTGAGGCGTCAATCACGTGTCATAATAGATTCATTTTTTGTTACAGCATATACGATTCTCTTCTTTTTTTTAAATGAATTAAGTCATTGAATACGAACTCTACCCTCGTGCCTAAGCTGTAACCGTCCAAGACCTACCTAGAAAAATCTATTTCTGCCTTCATCTCGTACACTGTGCAATGGCGCTTTACGGACTTTTTCATTTCCGTCGAGAGGAAATTTTCACCTCAAGCTTTCTGTATTCGACGTTAGTCTAATACATTAATGTCCGCCCAGATGGAACGTGCACTTTCTTTTGATGCTTGGTGGTCGGGCATCTTGTCGTTGGTGATATTAGAAAGAAGCGAATAAAAGAAAGCTGAAATGAGTATTGCCGTGTCCTTTCTTTAGATAGTATATTATATAGAATAGTTTATATTTTTCTTTAGAACCCTGTGAATCTACTTGTAAATTCGCTATTTTAGAGTTATTTTCTTCAAATCAACGTTTATTTATGTATCCTAATATAATTATTATATTAATTCACCTAATCCAATTATTAAATAATTCACACAAAGCCCATAGTTGTTAATGAAAATCATTAATATTTGTATATATAGATTTTCCGAAAAAATATTTAAAGAGAACAATTATATTGCGCTTACATTTTTCTTTTTCGTAAACGTTTATTTATGTATCCTAATCTAATTATTATATTAATGCACCTAATCCAATTATAATATAATTCAAACAAAGCCCATAGTTGTTAATGAAAATCATTAATATTTGTATTTATAGATTTTCCGAAAAAATATTTAAACAGAACAATTAAATTGCACTTACATTTTTTTTTTCGTAAAACGAATGGCCCTTTCATACTTTTGTTTAATGTAATATAACTGTTTTCTTATTGTTTTTGGGATTATAAAGTATTTTTGGGTTCTCAAGCGTTTAATTTTTGAAGAATTATACGCTTTGCAGCATATTCTGCTCTCTCAGCTGTAACAAACGTATTTTCTTAAGTTTTATTTAAGATTATTTCTTGAAAAAACAATAGATTTCACGGGATTAGAACATAATTTAAGAAACAACCAGAGACATAAAAACATTGAATACCAAATTTCAGCTAGCATTCGCACGCGCGCTCGCATGCACGCATGTACGAACTCATGAATGCAAACATACACGTTAATTTGCCCGCATGCTCTTTGGCACATATATCCGTATTCATCCTCTTTTATGAACATATGAAGATACAAACACGTATGCACGTGATTACGCCACCACCATATTCATAATATATATTTTTTTATTTCCGTCTTTTGTAATTCTGTCAATATAATATAAATAATTTTCATGAGAGAGTTTAAATTTTTAGATGATTGGCATATTTCTTTACTCTTTTCGTCGCACGAAAGTAAAAAAAAATTATCATTAAAAAGGAAAAAAATATTTCTTGCTATCTTACGATATGTAATGAGAAAATAACTCTTTAAAACTGATGGTGACTTCCGTTTAATTTTCATATTAGTTTCATCAGGTTTGTTTATACAATACACAACATGAAAATAAGGCTTTAAAACTGATTGGGCTTTAAAACTGATTCACTAATAAAAATTGACATTTTTTCAGTAAACATTATAGTAAAATTATTGTGATAACATGGTTTGAAAACTTTTTGATATTTATCACAAAAAGTATATCAGCTTAGTAAATCCTTATTGGAGTGTATTAAGTTCAATATAGGTTAATTATACATTTTGAATTATTTTCCATAATCTTGCAACTTCAGTGAGCAAAGTAGTATTTCAGTTTCAATTACATAATTTCAATAAAACTACTAGCGGAGACATGAGAAAGTATGTAGATAATAAAATTTGTTCATATTTCACTAGTAAGAAGCCATTTAGTTACATATATTCACGTAGTTCGTGGAAAAAGGGACGGGAAAATCTCACATTGTCAGAAACCATTGGATGATGTTGAAAATACTTTTTCTCCACGCAATAATGGAACTGGGAGGAGTACGTCCTGTAATGTCATTGAGTGGCGACTGTGGAAATATTTATAGGAAAATACCTTCTAACCTAAGTATTTTTTATTTCATAGTGTGTATACGATACGTATGAAGTAAAATAAGATATCTGTTTTTCGCTCTTGTTTTAGCTACCCGAGCAGTGATTTAACCATAAATATTTTATTTTAGTTGTTAAATAATATTTTATGTTCAAATAGTAAATAATCATTGGTAGTTAAGTATTAAAGTTGAAAAGAGATATGTTTTGATTTATATTTTTAATCACTTCAGTATTTAATGTAACTTGTAAAACTACCACTTCAAACTACGCCACTATGGAAATTTTCATAAATGTATTTACTAAAGTTCCTATCCCTAAAACAACTTTGTGAATCAGAAATTAAGCTACTTATTTAAAAAATATTGTTTCAGATTTTGGGAAGTTATTAAAAATATTATGTACAAAACTTATCCAGATAATTTATTCAAGATACAACATCGAATTGAATTGAATGATGTCATGATTGTATCGCAGTGAGCTTGATCTCTATTCTAATGTAATTGAAGGAAATATTCCAAAAGGACATAGTCCATTTTTTCACAGGGGTGTTTCGGTAGGGTAAATATATATAAAGGCTAACCATGGCAGCGCCAACCAAAGTGGAACTTGACAATTTGCTGTACGTATTTGGAGCACTGATCGGTTAAAATGGATTTCAGTAACAATTAAATATATATATTTTTCAAAATATGATGCAATATACGTTTTAAAAAATAATGAATTAATATAATAAAGAAGTAAATGAAAAAAAGACCAATTTTTATGTATAATAACATCATCCATTTTTTTTCTTTCGCGGTACGTAATTATGTTAATCTAAATATGCATATATAGAAAAAATTAATGTACAATGATACAAACTATAATAAAGAAATATATGTAATTTTTTGTGTTGGCAATCATTTGAACGATTGTTCACCCAGTCATTCAGGTTAGCAATCATTTGGAGGTACCAAGGACTGTAGTGTACAGCTTTTAAACCACAGCATACTGAACGTTTTTCCAAAGTATCTCGAAAATTTTTTTTGACATACAAAAAAAAATTGGATAGAATATTTTTCGTATGAAATTACGTTAATCAACTTTATTTTAAAGTTTGCTCAATTTTTAGCAACAAGTCACTTTTTTGGAAATACAAGTGGAATTTTAATATATCTGCTTCCTTTCTTTCAACAAACTTAGGCCCTCTTTTACTGGGTTTTAAAGCAATTAATTTTTAAATTAAAAAGTTTTATTTCATGCTCGCGACTTGCTCTATTTACATCTTATATTGCAAATATTAAATATTTTGTTCGAAGGGCAACAAAATATTTTATTGTCATAAGTACACATTTTATTCGCATATACTTCCTCATTTATAGCGAATATTATATGTACTAATTTACTATTCTGAATCCCATGACAAGTAGAAAATATTTACTTCATTTGTTTTCTCAATAAGCAAGATAAAACAAATTGTAAAGTACATAAAAATGTCCACAAAGAACACAATAACAGTCATTTGATAATTTCAATTAATTACTCAATTAAAATCATTACTTATTTCCTTAAACTCTTAGTTAAACTCCTGAATCTTGAGAAAGAACTCATAAAACGATATGTAAAGTAATAATAAAACATACGACACGGTGGAACTAGGACCTCAAAACTCTTCTCGCTAGTTTTTTATATAACAATACATAGGAGAAGAATATCTCCAAGTAAACACGTCAAGGAATGATACTTACCTTAAATGCGACAACGGTGAAACCAATACGATCATGATATGAACGCTTCAGGGAAACTTTAAGAACTCATCTTGGTATCAGCGTATATCGACGAAATAACTTTTCATTGGAACGCCATTGGTAAAGAAAGTATCGTTTTATTATTCTGGAAGTATTTATTGATCGTTTTTGACCACCGTTAAATATGATAATGCAGTAGATTGATACCTGTGTGGTAAATGAAAAGAATTTATATGGTATAATTTTTTTTAAACAATAATTAATTATGAGAAGTGACTCTTTTCAACTTTACGCTCCTCAGAATATAACAATAACGAGAGTAATTGGATTGGGATATCACAAAATGGTAACAACACCTTGTTTGTGAGCGCATCACGCAAAAACCATTGGACAGATTTCAATGAATCTTTTGCAGTTTCACACTTTAGAATATTGGTGAATATTATGACTATTATTCACCTCTAATAATAATTAATCGATTAACTTATGGCTTCCAAATTATTTGAGAAAAACGTTTATTTATTTTATAAGCAAACATCACAAATATTTAGTTTCAAAATTTCCCAACGTCTGATATATATTTTATTTTGATTAAATGTTTTGACTGCAGTTACTAGTAACCACATTTATTAAAATTAGTATGAATCGTTGGAACTTAATAAATAGCCGAGCGTTAATATTATGAAATATTAAGATCTTATATATGTATATTATATATATATATATATATATATATATATATATATATATATATATATATATATATATATATATAATAGATTACGAAATATTGGGAATTAGAGAGAATGTTCAAGCTGAATAACGAAAATTAAAAAAAAAATTCATCTAATCATCTTAACGAAAAAATTATTGAAGTTATACTTCTTTAGGCGCGTTATGAAAAAATGATGAGTGAAATTTTAAGATTCGTCATACAAAAGTTACAGTATGAAGTTGCAGCGGTTGCAGTCTCGAAACAAAAGCTATTGGCACCATCGTCGCCTCTGTTCACTGTTTTCATATTCATAGTATTTATCCACATGTTTCTAGTCTCTACATTCACACACATGTTTTAGTTTCATATAAGTGCGATTTATATATGTGCTGATAAAATATATTCGGTAGTGATTTAAATTCAATATTTTGATTAATATATTTACTATTCGTAAATATTAGTGAAAAAATAGTGTTTATAGACTTTTTCAAGTGCTCCAATATAATTGAGGTTATCTATCCGTATGTATTATTTAATGATGCCAAAGAAGTATAACTTCTGACGCGCGTACATAAGTACACGCACCCTTTTTTTTGGATCCTTTTATTGAACAGAATACCTGAATATATAAAAATATTCAATGAGAGAAATATCGGCATTAAAAAATTCATTGGCAATAAAAAGAAAATTGTGTACAATGGAAAAATGTAACAACGTTGTAATTATATTTGCTAGTCTATATGTAGATCTTCTAAGGGATTTCTACAATTTTAGCTTTTCGAATTAGTTTTATAAAACTTAATATTTCTTGGAATAAAACTTAAGAATAATATCCTTTAACGGATGGCAGTTATATCATCCGAGATTGAAGAGAAATTTCTTCAGTCTTTATGTACGTTTTTCCATTGAACTTCTCAACATTTAACACTTGTGGTTAATGCTGTAGTGTGTTTTTTTTAATTATAAAAACATTCGTGTGTAAAGCTGACTCGGATCAAATACGCTTCTCTATGCTTTCGTTCGTTCTTTAAGCTCATTTTCAGAGTGCTGTTCCTTATTACGCATCATTTTGTTTTTTTTTCAAACAATTTTCTAACAAACCACTACAATTATAAAATAAATTAGATATATGGAAAAAAAAACTTCAAAAAGGACATTTTTAAGAGCTATTGGATATTTAAAAATAAGTATAATTTTCCTTACATAATAATAGTATTAATAGAACCAAGTAAGAGGGAATAGTTGATATCCGTATCTTTTATGTATTTAATAATGATCACTAGTTTTTTTTGGAGTTTGTTAAAAGTTTAAAGAGAAATGGATAGCACTTTGCAATCAAGCACTACTTTGAAGCAAAAATTATAGTTCCATACTGGCGAATTTCGCGAGGAGAAACGAATTGATTTTTAAAAAGGATGTAAAACTTCATTATTTGTTAGCATTCTTACTAATTATTAAACAAGTTCTTAGCTTCTCAATTGCGACAAGTCGAATCTTAAACGTATAATTAGTTCTTTTTTGTTTCGGAATCGGAAACAAAGATTGTTATCAATTTGTGTAACTAAGTCCGCGTAGTAATTTACGCAGATTAAGTTCTCATACTGTTGAATGCCTTTTTTTAAATTAATATTTTATTATTTATTTGACAGTAATAAATCGTTTGAAGATTTACTTCGAAGTTAAATATAACAACCGTACTTTAATTTACACATAATAACTCCCCGGTATGACGTATTGAACAATTTACAATGTATTTATACGAGAAATTCAATGGATTATATGATTTGTGGATGTTAAAAACTATATTTAATACAAGAGTAATACCACGACCTAGGTTTCGTTGTATTATAACATCAGGTGGGCTATTAACAAAGATCTTTGTTAATATCCCACCTGAAGATGTTGTAATACAACGAAACCTAGCTCGTGGTAAAGAAATTAAAGAAAGTAGAAATAATACTACATCACGTAGTTTCATTTAATTGTAAATAGAAAAATGTATTTATCGTTAAGTAACACTCGGCTTATGCAACATTGATGTTAAGTTTGCAAGAATTTATATTTTTGTGATATAATACATATTCTGGGTATTATATCTGAAGAGAAAAAATTAAAAAAAGTTCAAATTTGAGATCGAACTACTGCCACTATATCACCAACGCTTACTTTTATTTAAACAAAACTAATTCAATTATAATAACCACACTTTAATATAAAAAACGGAAATATTTGGAAGATATAACTAAATTTTCAATAAAAATAATTAATATTCATGAAATATACAATTTCAAACAAAATATTGCCTGCCACAATATGTATTAATGATTAATATTTTATTGATCAATTTTGTCAATTTAGTGTCTGTTACCTCCTGTCAAGTTGTCTCGAAATTTTTGAGTTTTTAAACAAATGCTTTATAGACCAAAAGGACAACGAACCAGAATTCTGTCTTCCTAATAACGTATATTTTGATTTGAAACAAAAAGGTCATCAGATTATTTTATCTATGCTTATATGTTATCATCACATACATATTAGGTCCTAATATTAAAGAGACTCTTGAAATATCAATATTATAGAGAACCCAAATTTCATAGCATATATGAATTAAGCAATAATTTGTCTGAAAGTTGTTGACTTGAATTGTAGATCATTCCACTTCATTGGTGTTTCGAATACAAAGCTCAGTGTTTTCAATCCAAAGTTCAGTCGAAACCATGCTACAAACACGGATGATAGGAATTGGAAGTTAATACACTTTCATTTAGTTATGTGCCACATCGTGATGAATGTCGATGGCAATACTCTTGCTACTTAAATCTTACTTAAATCAGGTTTCGTTTTTATAAATATCTACACATTATAAGCACTACATAAATCGTTTATAGCATTTGAAGAAGCCCGTGATTATGAAGATGCCCTGACTAAGAAATTCTAAACACCAAGGATTCGTTCAATTACATTAAATTTAAAATTTGTAAATTATAAAAAATTGAAATCAAAGCCGATATCACAAAATTATTGACTACGAAGGAACATCAAAACCGAACAGCGTAAGTATATAAAAGAGCAATCGGCAGCAGAGCTTTTAACTTTTCACTTCTACGTTAACCACACTGCTGAGCTTTTATACAACCTGATAACGACAAACGTATTAAACTTTGTGTATCCTTCCGGTTTTAAAGCCATTGCTTTATGTTAAAATATACGTAAAATTTTCAATTATAGAAGTTTTCTAGTTATGATTTATAATGTTTTCACTTACTGTTAACTTACCACTAATCCATTATACATACAAACGAATTACCAAAGATATAAGTGAGATACTTACCTATTTTTTGTAATTAAGGATAACTCTTAGTTTGTACTTTATTTTATTATCTATCTGTACTATCATAGAACTCTATCAGAGGCGTGTCTGTACAACAAAAATATTTTGAAAAGAAACTGGCTTTCTGAACCTAAAAGACCTTTTTTCAGAATTCGCATCTGTCTGTTTTTTTGTTTGCTCTTCTTTATATGTGTGAATGAAATGGCGGGAAAAAGCTAATATTTATTTTAAAATGGTTCATTGAGGAATGGATTATTAACAGTAAATAAGAAAATTGGTGTAAGATTCGTACAATTTTTTTTTTATTCTTTTTGCATAAAGTTCACTTAATGTTAAAAAAATAAGATATAAAGATGATACTTTTTAATGTATTTAAAGTTTTGATGTTGCGCTTTAGCTTAAAAGAGTTAGGGAAAAAATATCCTAACATGCCTTTTTATATTAGAAATGCAGTCCAAAGAAATTATTAATATGTATAGTTAATTGTTTAGGTATCTGTAATTTATTAATGTTTAATATTATGTTAATATAATTGGTATCAATCTGTAGCACAGATTATTAATCGTTAATTTGTATTTTGTAGTTTGCATTCCTTTTCAAATATATGTAAGTAAGTGGACATATTAGAGGAAAAGTGTAATTTCATATTTTTCCAAAGGTTCTTCGATATATTGTATGAGGAAAAGTACAGACTCCTCTTGTGTACGGTTATATTGGGGGTTAATTTATGATAATTATAATTACAATTTTTTGAGCAGTTATAATTTTCAGACATTGGAGAGATTTTTCACTTTATGATGTGAAACATTGACATTGAAAAATCTAATAAATCTTCTGTTTTGCTGGTTTTCTCCTATTAGGTTCATATAGATATTTAGCAGACGAACAATAATAAACTTTAGGGTCTAAAATTTTTACTGCTGTCCTCAATATACTCACTCTATTTAACACCATAAAGTGAAAGTACCTCTATGAAAGCACGCAAAAGCTATTTCAACTACCACCTCATAAACCGCACAATGGGCCTTTACGGCGTAACGGAGATTTTCATTTCCGTTGAGGGGAAATTTTTATCGCAGCTTCCGTGGGTTTGACGCCAGTCACACGTCTGTAACCTCGTTAATAGTCATTGTTAATAACAGGCCGATTGCGAGTCTTTTTGTTAATCGATGTGAAAGTTGATAGAACAGAAGTATGGTATAAAGGAGAATAGCTTTATTGGCTTAAATATTGAAAGATATCATAAACCTTTTTTTCGAGTATTAAATATATTTCCGTGAAAAAATATGTATTTATTTTTGTTAAAAATCTACTATTAAAAATTATTGCAAATAATTTGAAGTCTTGAAACTTTTTCGGGGATTGGATTTCATGTATCCGTATGTGTGTGTTATTTGTCGTCATTATAATCAAAATACTTAGTTTTCTCACCTAACCTTTACTATTTTATGTACACATATCAGTACTTCAATTGCAGTATTACACTCAAGACCTGTCGTACAGTTCTCATCTTTTAGTAACGAAAACATTTTGTACCCATTAAAAATATGCGATTGTTCTGCAATTCTTGGCACTTCTAGAATGAGTGTAAAGTCGTATTAACTCCTACTAACTATTTTATGTCAATAAAATTATCTTTCAGTGTAGCATTTTTCGTATCGTAAGTAATTGACATGAACTATTAGTATTCAATAATTTTTCATTTGCACAAATTTTTAAACTGTTTAGTGAAAATTAGTAGAAAATTTCAAATACTTACGTAAACAAAGGATAATAACAAAGTAAACTATTAATTATTGTTAATAAATTTATTTATCTTTATTATAACATTTCATCCTATTAAGCAAACTTCAACTCAACAGAGAGACGACCCGAAATCAAATGTATCTACTTAAATTATCTTTGCAATCCAATTCTGATAAATATTTTATCTTTAAAATTCGATACATCTAGTCAGTTCTCTCATTTTTCAAGTTACGAAAGGGTAATTGAGTTTTGTTTTTATATATAAAAAATAAAGAGATTAATAAGAAAAATAAAGGACTAGACTAGAAGGAATAGAATTCATCAAGGCATATAACAATACTGATAGTAGTTATCGGCATACGCCTAGTCTTTGCTATATAATTGCTTCTAAAGTATTTGTCTCTAAACTCCAAGGAAAGAATTGAATTGACAGAATTTGTGACAAAAATTGCAAATAACGAATCGTTATTGCTATATATATATATATATATATATATATATATATATATATATATATATATATATATATATATATATATATATATATGTATATATATATATATATATATATAATATATATATATATATATATATATATATATATATATATATATATATATACATATATATATATATATATACATACATATCAAAAAATAAGATCATTAAATAAAAACTCAGAATTCGCGTGGGTTTTGTACACACTCATTCGTATGTAAACACTATGACGTACGTAGAGTTCCTATTAAACTATTTAGAAATAATAATATTTGGCTAAACGTTTTTAATAATTGTTTTTTCATCCAGAGACAGAGAGGAAGTGAAACATTTTTGTAGCCATTTTTAGCCATATTTGTTTTATATAATACCCCTCACCAAGTCTAATATATGGTAATATTAACTTCGCAAGTTAAGTTGTAAAAACGATAAAAGTACAATGTTATGTTCCCAAACAGATATTATGTTCATGATCATAAGCTTACATAGAGATTTCTGGATAAATAAAAGCATAATTTAACATTCAGACAATTTATTTAGAAACGATGAAATAATTTAATAGTTCATGAATTTTCAGATCAAAATTTACATATTTTCGGTTTGGGAATATTCAAACCTTCAAATATATTTTTATGTCTATGTGGGTAAGTTGCTATAAATATTCCATTCCAGGTTTCAAACCACTGTAGACATAGCAATGAATCGTTGGATTATTTCTAATATTAAGAATATCATGAGTACATAAAAATACAATATTTCATATCCTAATTATTAAAAGAAATTAACAAATGTTATTAACTTACAAAATAAAATTATACGTAAATGATATAATCGGAAAAAATTGAATTATGATAAATAACAAAATTCATTTCGAATTGTTTTTCTAAACTTGCATGTTACAGTAATTGGATTTTTCCTTGTCAAGGGACGTTATGGAAAAGTGACTACGTTAATTCTTACATATGTTGTGGCCGGGAAAATATATTTTTTCTCAATCATATGAAATGTTATCACGGGTAGAATTCCGCCATTATATTGAATAATTCTGTTACTTTTTTGTCGCATTGTCAGTTATTTATATTTAATATTTATATTTAAGTGTCAATTAACCAAAAATCTTTAGTAAATTATAATAGAGAAAAAGGGTTGAAAAACGCATTTTTTTAAAAATTATGAAAATAACTTGACTGTGACTTTTTTTTCCAAATTTCGTTTTTGGTTTTCTAATATGCTAATTACAGAGGCAGAGAATATGGATATCCTTTTTAAAAATTCACAAAACTACATGCTAGATCAAACACATCAACTCACTCTATGTTCTATTATAAATTCCTGTCGTTTAAGGTTATTTAAAAATGTTTCTACAACAATCCGTTAAGTACCATTCCTGATCTTTTAAGATTATACAATAAAGGAATTAGAAAAAGAACAATTCCAGCTCTACTTTAAATTATCTACTTGTTCAACGCTTGGCTGTAAAATAAATAAAACATCTGTAAAAGAGCTTGTGAATATAAATAACAATAAGACAGAACCGGAAGCAAATTCATAACAGCTTTCAAGCAAATTTCACACCAACCACTATTAAAAATTATAATAGGAGAATAGCTTTATTGGCTTAAATATTCAAAGATATCATAAACCTTTTTTTCGGGTATTGAATATATTTCCGTGAAAAAATATATATTTATTTTTGTTAAAAATCTACTATTAAAAATTATTGCAAATCATTTGAAGTCTTGAAACTTTTTTGGGGATTTCTCACCTAACCTTTACTATTTTTTGTATATATATCAGTTCTTCAATTGGAGTATATCAATTGATTTAAATAATTTAATAAAAAGCGTATAACGTGTATCGAAATATATCTTCTATGCGTGCGTCAGCTTTGATATTAATTATAAAATATTTTTTTTATTTTCTTAAAAAAAGTTTCAAGGAAAACAGGTCGGGCTATGGAATTGTTTTTTAATTAGACGAACGGGGCATCAAAACACCACGATTTTGAATGCTATCGTATCTGAGAAATTCTATGTACTTCCTTCTACGTAGTTTCCCATGTACACTTAGATATAAATAAAACTTTCAACATTTGATGGTACATTATTGCACACATCTATTAAAATATTTACTAATAAAAATTATTACAATTCGCAATGCACGTGTAATGAGTAGTACAATTTTCGCAGATGTAAGAAAAATATAATAAATATCTCCGAAACTACGAAATCTAAAATAACTTGTTAATGAAAACATTTTTCTTCTGCAATTTTCCAATAAATTTTCCAATTATAATTACCATGTTTCATTTATAAGTTTACTTTGGATGTTTTAAAGAGTAGGAGAGGTTTATGTTTTTGATGCAAATCATCAGCAGTATATTTAAAATAATAAAAAACTTACCCATTTCAAACTACGTAAAACATTTTTCGATACATTATTATTATAAAACGTATAGACTAATGTACGTGATTACGTCGTCTTGTAATTTTTACGACAAAAAAGGCGGTGATTTATAATGGATTGATGCATCATTTGTTCTATATGGACACAGCTTTTTCCTCTTAAAGTACAAAATTCTATTGAATTGGGATTAAACCTTTAATATTTAAAAAGGCGTGCATATAAACTAAGTTTGTACGTAGACAAGTAGACTCGTCTACTAGATATTAGATATTGAAGTAAGTACGATTATCGTGGTAATCATTTTCATTAAATTCCCCGTCATTTTTTATTAAAAATAAAAAATATTAAAAAAAGGCATTCTACCTCTTTTTACGTTTGCAAGTGTTGAAGATGGAATGGGGTCATGTTTTCGTTACACATTTTCAACCGAATCTTTGGAATTATAAAATTTGTTTCACCAAAAATTTGGAAACATTTTAAAGTTTTTACTATTGTGAAATATGCGCGCTAATAAGCTTTATTAATTATTACATCCAAGCACTATTACAAAAGTGTTTCGATAGTCAATCAGGTAATTGTCATGTACCTCACTGTGGGTAATGTTAAGACATGGATACGTATATTTTTAACCGACTTCAAAGAAGGAGAAACTCATGCATTTCTTTCTTGTAAATGTTAATTTCTTTCTCCAGCATTTAGGAACAAATTTGAATAATTCCGAGTAAATATACCGAATAAATATACCAGTAAATATACCGAGTTTGGGCTCATATGACTTATCTTGACGTAAGAAGAAAGTTACAAAGTAAATATGTAGATAAATATATTCTGGCACATATAAGGATGGCACATATAAGGATATTTTTAAATGGTATTATTCAACTTCACGTTCCCCATATTGCTGTTGTTGTTTCAATTGTTTTTCGACTACGTCTATTTAATCGATTCTTATGACACTTCGTACATGTATTCAGTCTCCGTGACAGTTCAGCATTATGATAGTTTCAACCTTTGATTCATGAAACCTGGGGTACTGAGAGCTTAAACCGTGTTACATAAAGATTTGCTGTTTTTAAATTAGTATTATGGGACTTAATATTTGGGTTTCAATCTTTGTTGTAGATGTAGGTAGATGTTGTAGGGATACTGCCTATCTAAATCGTGAAACTGAAGAGTCTGGAGTTTCTAAATAAATATTTGTAGTCTCAACCAGGGACCCTGTCATTGAACTTCGGGTTCCAACTCCTGAGCATTGACATTGTCCGGTACTGTCTGCTTACATTACGAGACTAGAGGACCTGATGTTTTAAGTAAAACTATAGGTGTTAAGCAAAGACTCCATCATTGGGCTTCAGGT
The DNA here is from genome assembly GCA_039881145.1 of Druceiella hillmani. NCBI lineage: Eukaryota > Metazoa > Arthropoda > Insecta > Lepidoptera > Hepialidae > Druceiella > Druceiella hillmani. Next base: position 54,009,656 of record JAYKKI010000003.1, read on the forward strand.
TCCATCTCTTTAGTTCTGATGCTGCAGGGTACTGCCTGCTTAAACTATGGGACTTGGTGATCTGTTGTTATTAAACTAGATTTATGAGTCTTAAGCAAGGACTCTGTCATTAAACTTCAGGTTCCAAATTCTCCCTCCTTATGCTACAAAAGTACTGCCTGTCTAAATCACTAGACTTGAGAAATTAATCTTTTTAAGTAATAGTTGATAGTCTCAAGCAGAAATTCTGTCATTAAACTCCGGGTTCCAACTCCGCAGTCCTGACGTTGCGGTGATAATACTTGTTGAAATCTTGGCAATCGGGGATCTATTATATTTAAATTAACATCGTTTAAATCCTTAGTGTCGATGATGCGGAGGTATTAATGATTAAGTCTTATGTCCTGAGGATCTGCTGTTTATAAACTAGAATTGTGCATCTTATGAGGAGACCCCGCCCTTCAACTTTAGATTTTAACTTCTAAGGCTTGATATTGTGGGAGTAAGAAGAGGGAGAAGAGCTGCTGTTTTTGAGTAAAAATTGTGTGTTTCAATCAACTATTCTGTCAGTGAACTCTCGGTTTCAACTTCCCAGTCCAAACGCTTCAGGGGTACTGCCTATTTAAATTAAAAGTTTTGATGTTCTTCTGTTTTTAAATTAATATTCTGACTCTCAAACAGACACTCTGTTATGTAACATCGAGTTCTAACTCTTCTGTCTTGGTATTGCAGGTACACCGCTTGCCTAAATCGTGATACTTGAGGATTTAAATTAGTACAGTGCTGTTTTTAAATCAGTAGAGTGGGTCTCAAGAGGAGGCTTTGTAATTAAACTCTAGGTTCCACTTTCCCATTCCTAATATACTGCCTGCCTATTGTAACTGTGAGACTTGAAATTCTACTTTTTTTAAATTTATATCTTAGTTTTATATCTAGAGTCTTAAGCAGATACCCTGACAATGAACTTAACTGAAACACATAAAATAATGAGAAAGCCAATATTTGGTTGGAACTTTTGCAATGCAATGTCGTTTTCGAATATAAATAGATTTCTATAAATTTCTAAAATACGGTTAGTGCTGGAAATTCTCGAAGTAACATACATATATATATATATATATATAAGAATATGTATATGTATATATGTATATATATACATACATACATATATATATATATATATATATATATATATATATATATAATCTTATAAATAACTGTAATTAAATTGGTTAATTCAACAAAGTGGAATTATTTCGATGTCCGTTCACCCGTCTGGTATCAAATGCGATTTTTTCGGAAAGTATTTTTTCGACGTGGAAATTTTAAATTTAGTACCGGGATAAAGTATTGTGACAAATTTAATACTTCTGTGATTTTATATCAATCGGATATTACATAATTTGATATAAGAGAATAGTCAATCCCATTGAAGTGAATGAAAATAGACCATGATGCGGTTATAGCTCACATAAACTGGATTATACCAACACTATGTTTAAATAATATTTATTCATTCAACACTTCAAAACAGACCAATCATTGACTTAACAACATAATTTTCAAATCGTTTCACATCTCTCTCTTCTAAAATTATGATTCAAAAGTGATACTAGAATAAAGAATACTTAAAACGGGCACTTGTAAAAACACTCAAGCCTGAGTTAAAGCGTTACATTCCAAATAGTCAATGGAGAGCATACATTTTTTGGAATAATTTATGTATATAAACTTAAAATACAAATGCTAAATACACTATAATTTATATTATCATAAAACTTTAAATATAAATATTGTAAACAATTGCAAGAAATACCGGTCCTTCTAACATAACATACGAGAAAAAATATTTCATTCATAATTAAAATATTTTATCATGTAAATCATAAAATAATAAACTTCAATAGTTATTAATACATAATTTAATGAAAACAAATATTTGACAAATTCAGTCTCGTCTCTAGAAGCTCCGTTTAGCAGTAATCGTTAAAACGACGCGATTTAATATGAAATTATTTGTTTCATGAATTTGTTCGTAAATAACAAACAAAATAATAACAAACTATGTTTTGCCCTAGTTTTAGTTCGTGATAAAACTATTTTATACTTTACCATTAACTTTTAGTCGAATCGTTATAATAGTTTCGACGTAATCTCTTTATAACTTTTAAAACCACGTTCTTTGTCATATGGTCTAGGGGTTAATAACAGAATGTCTAATTCTTTAGAAAATATTTTATTAAAATCAGTGATGTAGTCTATACATTAAGCATTATCTCAGTAAAATTTCAATTCAATTGGGCTTAGAATTTTTTAAGTTATGCTCAATTAAACGGACGAACAGGTGAAAAAAAACAGATGAACTAAACATCCCTTCGTTTAAAATCACATCCCTCGTTCTTATCATTTAAAATTATTTTAGACAATGTATTTAAAATTAGAAATTCTTATATATCCTAAAAAATAAATCTTTTGGTTGTTTCAGATTAAAATCTTATCTTATTATTTTTTTCAACCCTCTTATAACTGCAACAATTTTTACGTAAAATTAAACAAAAGCAAAATACTAATGCTATAGAAGTAAATCCTTTAGAAAATATTTTGTCCTAATTTGAACAGATGAACGATCCAGTCAATGAAGATCGGACCTAAAGAGTAAGAAATAATAGCTTAATAAATTAAAAATCAAAATGAGGACTGTAGCTACAATGCTACAATTTTTATTGTAAGTCTACGACACTGCTACGCTTTCCTTGTAATGTAGCTTCTTTGTTATATTAAGGTTGTCATTTAGTATTTCTTCACTACATTTAGATTATCGCTTATTGTTTCTTCATTACGTGTAAGATTTTGATTAATAATAGCAAGTACCCTTGCTATTTACTTCATTTATTTTAATAATCAACAAAAAAATGATTCATAATTATGTTGAAGTACGTGATGTAGTATTATTTCTACTTTATTTAAATTATTTACCACGACCTAGGTTTCGTTGTATGACAACATCTTCAAGTGGGCAATTAGCAAAGATTTTGGCTAATTTTCCTCCTGAATTATTGTCTTTTGTGAATAATGAATTTCTATAAAATGAACGCTAAATATATTAAATATTAAAAAAACAGTTCTAAAAAAGTACTTTCTATCCAATGCATCATTTCAATCATACTATTTATGAAATAAAAACATTGATAATAACGAAAAAACCATATCTCTTAAAAACATGAAAACAGTTCAACGATGACTTTTTTGAAATTAATTTTTCATCTTTTGATTAATTTTATAAATAGAAAACGTCGATAAACTTTCTATTCAAATTTAAAATATGTATCCTGATGTTTTATAGTGTACAAGTATAGTAGTGTTATTATCAATAGAATATATATTTCTGATACCAAAGAGAAATGTCACCTTATTCAATAATAAAATACTCTGACTCAACGTAATGTTTAGGTGTTACTAAAAATTCGAAACACATATAGTATTTAACTTTTAGATAACGCAGTAGACATAAAATAACGTTAACATTAACAAAAGTCTCAAAACCAATTTTTTTTCTTTTCAGTCAGCTAAGCTCAAACACCTTTTTATTATTTTAAGTACTCGTAGTCCTTTCAATAAGCGACCAATAAAAAAGCTGTTAAACTTGAACTTTTCATATAATACAATAAAGAGAATTAAAACATAACAATTAAATTATCTGTTTGCTCGCATTCAGCTTTAAAATAAATGGAACAGTTGTAAAAGGATACTTAAACGTAAATAATAAAATATTTGAGGGAACCCAAAGCAAATCTAAACAGCTTTCGAACAACTTCCGTAGCAACGGCTGTTAAAAGTTATCATGAGACTCTTTTATCTTAATTATAAAGTAAATATTTGATTTTGCTGAAGAGCTTTCAAAGAAGACACGTAGAGCAATGGAATTATTTTTAAATTGAATGGACGGGGTGTACAAAATAAAGCACTTATCGCAATGCCATCCGCATTTGAGTAATTCTGCGCATACTCATTGTTATTTTAACTTTTAATGGAAACACTGACGGTTGTCATATAGCCGCAATCAGGCTAAATATTAGTCTTCAAATGTGACTAAAATGTATATTGTTTGTTAGGATTTATTTTTCTCCTACCAGTAATAAATAAACTGTTATAATTCGAATTTTTCAGAGCGCTGTTTATTCCCAATTTAACTATTTGCACGATGATAATTGATAATATTAGCGCCATCAACGGTATTTTCATCAACGGTTGTCTTCAACGGGTTTATTTATTGATCTAAAATATCACAGATAGGATAGTCGATTTGTGAAACATTTATATTAGTTTGCATTTTTTTATGAAAACACATTCAAATCACGGATATATTTTAAAATACACATCCCACAATTTGTTTAACTTAATTATAAAATTTCCCAGAAACTTTATGAAATGGGTTCGTAATCGTTGGATTAATTGCTAAAATTATGTTAAAATTGTGATGAAAAGAATTGAAGGCAATGAAAAAATGTACAAAATTCCACGAGAATATATGCAATTGCCTACAATATATAATTTATGGTTGTAATTGTATATCTGTAAATACCTGTGATCCCAAATGGCCTTTCAGTTTTAATTGAGAGCCGTAATTACAAAATTTATATGCCGTGACGGTAAATAAAAGTTTACAATAAAACTTTCGTTTGTAATTACAACATTTAAACCGTAGTACGTTCGCTCATTCATAAGTGTTAATCAGTAACGAATGAAAAGCTATTGACATGGTATAAATATTCGTTTAACTACCAAGTTTTGGATGCCGTGACAATTACTTTATTTCGAAGGCTGAAGATATGATCATAAATATTAAGTACAATAAAATTTATTTGAAATAATATTTCCAGTCTGGGTGCCCTAATTTATAGCTTAAAATAAATAATGACCTTCAAAGTAAAAACGCTGAGAAAACAATTTACAATAGGATACAATGGTGAAGCGAAATATCACAACGCAATTTTATAACAGAGAACAGTTAATTCCAGTTAAGTGAAAAATACTAAAGCTCAAAACGATTACTTTTTCCTTAGTGTGGATTATCCAATATTGAGTTTAAAAGAATATATCTCACCTAACGCTTAAAAAGTGAACCAATTACTGATATCACAAAAGAGTCATTGAATCGTTCTACATCTCACTTCGGTAGATGCTTCCCAGATTATTTTTCAAAGTAGATACGGGAATAAAGAATGCTTGAAGTAAATATATGTAAAAGCACTCAAGATTGCGTTAAAGTAGGACATCTCAAACAAAGGTGACCTTTAGAATGTGTAAATTTTAATCTGTGTATAAAGTCAGATAAAGTGACATATTTCTTTCCGGTGTACGGTGGATAAAATGAAAATTTATTTAATCATTCAGAGATTATTGACTTAGAAAAGCCTTTTATTATTGTCATAAATTATATGGGTATTTTTTTATTAATAATTTTCTTTCTGTTACTGTTTTTAAATTAGTATTGTTGATTTCAACCAGAGGCTCTGTCGTTCAACTCCAGTTCCCATCTACACAGTTCTGATGCTGCAGTGATTCTCCCCTGAACCGTCTGATTGACGCTGCAGATATATCACCTGCCTTAATCGCGAGACTTGAGGATCTTTTGTTCTTATATTGGTATTTAGAGTTTCAAGCAGACTTTGTCGTTGTACGGCGGATTTAACTTTCCCTGATGCTGCAGTAATATGGCCTATCTAAATTAAGAGATTTAATTACATATTGGTTTCAATTTGGTATAATAGGCCACAAGAAATCACTCCAGTTACTGAGTAAATGTAATACTTAAAAGTTAAAAAAGAAATAAATTTAAAAAAAACAAGTTAAATGGACTGATGAAGTCCTCTGTGCTTTTCAAATAATGTTTTTGTTAAAAAAATGCTATTGCTAAATTAAGAATTATTTAATTGTTCTCAATATCAAATATATACTTATATAAACCAATCCAAAGTTAAAAAACCATTACAAAAATAATATGAAGCTGCTCCAAAAATAAAAGAAATATGAAAAGAAGGCACAGCAACTACTTTTTCACAGCTTTCAATAAGAAATGCGTCTTTTAAATCAAGTTTATTAAATTAGGATCAGACGATATTAATTTTTTACAATTTTGTAAGAGAAAGAAATAGACATAATACTGCCCAAAGGTATTATCAAATTCTTACGATTATTAGTTCGTATCTTCTATAGAAAAACATAGTTATAAAGGGAATAATTCGGTTTTTGTGATGAAAATACCATTCGCCAAATCCCTTTGCCAGTATTATCTATAGTCATATTTAAATATTAATTATACAAACATTTAACCAAAAATCCATTAAGCTTCTTTTATTTGATGCTGGCATTTCCGTTAAGATGGCATCTTACTAATTCCATTTCAGCCACGAATGCGTTGTCATGACATTTTACGTTACCTTTAGTAAAAATTTATGTTGACACATGTCACATTCGTTTTGAGTTTTAAATTTCTTTGAAATTTTTTTTAGTTTGTTATTTTTATTATTAATGTCGTGCGCGATTTTTCAATTTATTTGTTGCAGAAATTTTTCATAAATTTTGTAAATACAATAGTAAAATTACAATATATGGCTTCAATTTCATTTGAAAAGAAATCACTTTCGAATACACAGCGTAAAATACTATAAATTTTCCCACGACTTTTTTATTATAATTCTACACTTTTTATTTATTAACCAAAAGCATATATAATTAATTTTTTTTCTTTACATGTTAAATTTAGTAAACTATTCGTATGACTTCAAATATTTCCTACCGAAAATAATAACACCGACTAGTCACGCGGACATCAAAGTCAAGTAAATTCAAACCACCGTGTTTTAATTTTGTTATTATTAGCTAATTAAATCATTTACTTCACACTCCATGTGAAAAAATATGTTATATATATATATATATATATATGTATATATATATATATATATATGTATATATATATATATATATATATATATATATATATATATATATTGCCCAATGGTGAACAATGTCAGTTCCCATTAACTATTGAAAAGTAACTTATGACTGACACGAAGTAACGAATTTTTTGACACTTCACAATAAGCGGGAAAATAAATAATATTTCAAGACGAAAATGAAAGTACTTAGAATAATATTAAAATGTCGCGCCTCAAATAATGGGAATGTTACAATGGCGAAGTTTAGTCTCTCCGTAGAAAGAAATGTTCCACAGTTAAGTCGCCTCAGGCATTAAATTTTAGCTTCTTCAACTTTTTTGAAAAGCGAAATTGTGTGAAATCACAATTAAAAATGTTACACGTAAACCGTTAGTGGTAATAACCGTGTCTCTTCACTTACTAGCGACATCTTAGACAAACGAATATACATATTCATCGCAGGTTTTTGCTTTAATTTAACAAATTCCACAAAAGTTTCTTTCGTCATTATTTTCATTAGGAAAAGTTAAAATCATGTTGTTTATTTTGAAGTAATGTATATTGTGTAGTAGGAAAAGTTAAATTTATTCAAATATACAATTCGTTTAAAAGGAAAATGAAATGCTGTACCTTTGAACATAACCGTCATTAAAAATCAGATAACATTCAACAATGGTCTCGGGGTTGAAAAACTCAATCGTGGGTTGAAAAATCCCATCATTTCCAAACTTCGAAAATGGCTGAGCTCCATCCCGTCTATATGTGTCCTAAAGAAAATAAGACAGAATAATTTTATATGATATATTATGATCCAGAAAAGAGTAGTAATAAAATACGTAGTAATATAAAGAATTTTGATAAAAACTAATATTAAATATGAGTCTTTTATAGTCCACAAGTCTTAAAATCACCGATAAGTTATTTAAAAATGAATTAAATACCATATAACGTATTGTATTACCATACATACGACACTTGTATAATATAATATACCACTATAAGGACTCGTTTTTAAAATTCAAATATTTCCAAAATACTTAAAAATAGTACTTCTGTTACATAAGTAACATATATTCACAAAACCATGATTTTAATATTACAACTTGGTTACTATGATATTTTATTGAATATATTTGGCGTTAATTTTGTAGAAATTCATTGTTCACAATTAAATGAAACTACGTGATGTAGTATTATTTCTACTTTCTTTAAGTTCTTTACCACGACCTAGTCTTCGTTGTATTACAACATCTTCAGGTGGGCTATTAGCAAAGATTTTGCTTTTTTCTACGAAAAAATGTTAAATTAAGCGTAACGATTGAGTATAGTAGCCGAATAATAAAAACGAAGTATAGATATTCAATTTTGATTCTGTGATTTAATTTGACGTCGTAAATACAAAATAAGTAAAATTAAAAACATCGTATAGGATGTCAAATGAAAACTTATTGAAGCATGACTTCAATAATATATGGATACATTTTTAAACGAATTTGTTTAAATATCTTTTTTGAAAAACGCTTAAAACCCGCTTAACTCCCACCTCGATCACAAAAAGAATCGGTCAGGAATATCTAAAAAAAATTAATATTGAGAATTAGTATAGATTGAACCAAAATTATCTGCATTAAAAAATCTTCTCGTCTTTAATTTTAATAACCAAATTAAACGTTTATTTTCTTATAAATATTAACCGCATTGGTTTTAGGGAAAACGTTTTTTGACGGAAAAAAACACGTTTTTCAAAATCCAAGACGAAGGCGTCTTAATACTCTCGTCTTAATCTCTAATAACTTGTTGTCGCAAATATGTTATAACACGGAACTCTTACTTATATTTTTTTAGGTAGACATATAATTTAAATTTTAGCTGTAAGAAATTACGTGATATGCTATTCTGGTTTAAAATGAAATAGATATATAGTGTTTTCTCAACTACTTTAATAAAGGAATATATTTTTGTTTATATTTGCCAACTATACTTCTTACTTTTTTGCAATAATTTCATCAGAGCTTAGTCACAGCTTAATTTCCTTTCTAGATACGCGGCAAATAAATATTATTTAAAAAAAAAGTCACATATATATTTTGTGTAGCAGTTTTTTGGAGACGGATTGAAAAACCGACATAAAAATCATAATTCAAGGATTGTTGAAACATTTTCAATGTGATTATTTATAGCACTCTCATCTCATTCCATTTGAAAATATTTATTTATTTCTATATTTACATGCATTTATCGATATATTACAGGTAAACTTTTTGTAATGATAAGAATTAATGAGTAAGAAATTAAAATTAAAGGAGGTATATATTAAACATGAATACAAAATATACAAGAACTATAAAACATAACCACAACACATTTCGACAAATTTACTTTCATTTATCATAAACAAAACACACAGTAGTGTGACCACGATCAGGTGGTTGAGCAGTTAAATACCGTGGAAAACTAAAAACTTCCAATATAATTCGGTTCTAGAGGTTAGTACAGCAAACAGTTGATAATTGCGTGAATGCCGGAAATTGTCAGGTACGAGGAATGAAAGTTTTTCTCAAAAATACAGTGCATAGATTTTTTTCTTTTAGTAGTTGGAAAGTGAATTTTATAAGCGCAATGTCTCTTTCTTTATGAGTTATAAGGAATGGAAACCTAGCATACCCAAGAAAAAATCTATATACAGATATCGGAGGATTATGTTTTTCGTAACAATTTTTTATATTTAAGATAAATTTAAAAAATGGATACGAAAAATAAAATTGCTAATGTAGCTGCCTCCAATTCAAGTGCTATTTTGATTATAAGACGGGCAGAATCTCATAGTTGTGGGAATGGGTTTAATGGAAAAATATATAAGAAATGAGAAATTTTATAAGAAACCCAATGCTTTTGTCTTTTGGATTTAAGCAAGTGTAAATACATTCTGAAATAAAAGAATCTGAATTTTAATTACTATGTACGCACGTTTTCTAATTTTTTTCAAACAGATAAACGAAATTTCATTTTGACCCTTACAATTTACAGGTACATGTCATGTTGTGAAAGTGAAATTTTGTGGTATTTTTCGCACTGTGTTAATTTATAATTATATAATTTAAATTATGATTTCATATAAAGTAATAATCTTTAATTATGTTATATAGTAGACGACTAATTTAAAACAAATTAACATTTTTTCAGATTTCACGTGAAAATTACAAGTGGTTGAAGTGGCGATCTTTCATTTATTTACATACTGCATATATATATATATATATATATATATATATATATATATATATCTTATCTATATATAATTCATTAAACTCCAAATATTTTTCACCCCAAAACAAACCAGCTGAAAGTAAGAAATGCTTTGCATAGCTAGGGAACATTCTAGAATATGAGGATAAATTCGAGAAATTTCTAGGAAATTTAAAAATCCAACAATCCTTCACCGACTTATTCCTAATAGGACTATATAAGCAGCCGACACAAACCTGATTGCAATCAGTATTTCATTAGTTATTAGTGCAAAATAAGAATTTAAAAAAGGAAGTAAATGAAAAGTCCTTTACTGAGAAAGTTCATAAGATAGCTATTTTATATCTATCACTGCTATTGGTAAATTAGCCAATAGCGCAAAGAGTAAATCAAAATTAATAACTAAATAAATTGAAAGTCTTTCATTATACAGAGGAAGCCCATTAGATACAATTATTTATTCAAGAGAGCTTTTAGTATTAAGAGAGGAAAATATCTTCCTAAATATATGTTTTTAAAAATGTTTAGTAAAGTATCAAAAGATTTAACATACCCCAACCTCGTAAGTCGTCTTTAGGGCGATATAGATGTGATTTAAAAAAAGCGTTTAAGTAGAAATTGAAACTGAGTCTAAACAAAACCTGAGGCGTACAAAATATGGAGAAAAATATGCTTCTCAGAGAAATAAAGAGACGTTTGATCAACGTATATTATGTGAGGGTTTTGGCAAAGAGAAACACGCTGTTTAACATCAGGACGAATCTGAACCAAGACGTAGAGCTCGCCTGGAGCAAGATCGAGTACGTAATATCCCACGATGAAAGATTACACATCTTAATTCCGGCTAAATTAAAACATCCACCAATTTCTTTTTTACTCCGTGGACAACTGAAAAACACTTTGCTTTAAACTACGTTCCAAAAATCATTAATAATGAAAATCAGTAAATATAGCGTAATCTTGATTTAGATTTTGTTTAGCCCTTAAATTTAAAAACTAAACTGCAAGTTTATATTTTTAGCAGGGCGAAGTAAAATTATAAGTTCTACAGCCAGGTGGCTGTACCTTTTAACTCTTTGTAATCGGGACAATATGCTTCATTGGAAGGTTTTATTAAACAAGTTAAAGTTTCAAATGACCTCCTTTAGAAAATCGTCAGAGTTGTCACACAACCAGTGAGATCATTCTATTTATGGACGATCAAGAATTTTGACTGAGAGTATTATGTGGATGAGATAACACGAAATAAAGACTTTGTTCTCTTAATAGGGCATAATACGCTCAATAGTATCCTTGAATATCTTTTAGAGGCGAAGATGGATGCAGTACATCTATCCCACAAATTAATCTTAATATTGGGGCACATCTACAAAAAGCAGTTCCGTGCATAAACTTTTGTGTGAAATGAATGATGAATCAAAAAGGAAAGTTCAACTCAGTTATTCTTTATGGCATATTAATGAATCAATTTAGGATGGTAATGTACACCTAAATATAACAATAAGTGTTATCTTTTATTTGGCGAAATTGAAAAAAATTACGAACTGATAATTATATTTACCTACTAACCGCATTGTGAGCCAAAAATCATCAATGCGTCATATTTCTTTCATCATTACACAGCAGGACCGTGTCACATGCAAGAGAGTACATAAAGCGCCATGACCTACGTCGATCGACAACCAAACAGATGCTCTTCTTGATGTGGGACGAATACCTCTCATTATGTTTAAACTACCAATAAACGCCAAACGGTATTAACATATTTGAAAAGAGTAAAACAATATAATTATTAAAACGGTAAAAGTCTCACAAATAAACAAATTTTAGGTTGTGTGACAGTATTCTACGCCGGATATAAACACTCATTAAATCTACCGCTTTCTTGGTTTAGTGTAAGAGACATACTAATCCTAAGAAACGGTGCAGTTGTCAGTATCAATGATCAGATTTTATCTAAATTTCATGTTGCACCCCCACGTACGTATTTATCTGTTGACATAGAAATAATTGAAGAGAGTCTGTACATTATCCAACTGAATTTAAATTGATATGCCATCACACAACTTCACACTCAAAATTACAGCACCCACATACTGTTGCACAATTTATTCCCCCATCCATTCCCCCTAATTGTGCAATGAAACATATTTCCCAATTATAAAATTGCACAATTATCTAATAGAAATCATTATAAAGTGGTTGTAGTATGGTGGATATGGTCATGAGAACCAAAATACTATTAATCTCCATCTGCTATTTCAGGTTAAGCGACTTCAGTTTCTAGTTCAGCTTTGCTCAGTTATAATTATAAATAAATATCAAAGCCAAACTTTAGAGTTTACTGGAGTTAAATTAACACAATTCTGCTTTACTCATGATCAATTATTAGTAATTTTGGCCACAGTCTGTTTCCCAAGAAATCTACATATTTTGACCCCTAAAATAAATCTAGAAATATGGTATATAAAGAGGCATTAATTATATTTATATTATATTAATGCTTTATTAATTATAGTTTACAATTGAATGTCATTTAAATGATATCAATTAATGTTTATTATTTTAAATAAATAAAACTGTACCTTATTAAAAGTACCTTATTATTTATAAGCGCAAAAAATTATGGATACAAGATAGTACGTGTAATAAATCGTATATAATTTGCTTAACTCTTTTTAAATACTAGTAATTTGTTGACTACTCGTGATTGATATATTGAATTCATCGCAGTTATTCTGATCATTTTTAACAATTGACAGTAAATAACTTCAAAAATTGATGGTTATAAATGCATGAAGTTATGACATTTTTCCATTCTGGACAATGAGACGATCTGATTTCATTGCAAAAATGAAACGAACATTTGTTTTTTACCGCTGCCAACTGATGGACCCAAATGGATTAAAACCAGTTCACATGTAACTTTTACACACGCAATTTAAAACTAAGTACACAATTGCACAAATTCTGCGTTCACAAAACATTGCCATTTGTTCAAAGAAATATGCGTAACTAAAATGTAAAATTTGAAATAACAACTTTGAAACTCCCGTCCCTTCGATTTCAAACAAATTTGGTAGACGATATAATTTTCCCTATACGAAATTTGTGACTTCGAATGTTTTAGATAATATTAAATAACAACTGTGCTCCGGAATAAGGAAATTTGTTTTTCTCTCGTATGTCGCATTTGATTATAAACTACTCGTATTACCATACGAAATTTCACTAAAATCCGTCCAGTATACTGCGTGATTGATGCAAAAAATAACATACAGTCAGATAGATAAAAAGTTTAAGCAAAAGCTATCAGGTTTCTATTATCATTCCATACTCTAAATCGGTCACTCTTTTTAAAATATATTCCATGTACAGAATTTACTTTGTTACAATTTTATTTTACGTACAGGTATACAAGTAAAATTTTAGACCAAATCAATGATTTGTAAACGGATTTGTATGTATATATATATATATATATATATATATATATATATATATATATATATATATATATTATTACAAGCTAATAAGCAGGGTTCAACTTAAGATTAGAATAAGCTCGTATACAACCAATGGTGATGGTCCTTCGTTTATTCAGGTTGTTTGAATTCCTTACATTTTTAATTTTAATATTAGTTTGTAGATTTTACTTGAAAGTAATGATTACTTTGTAACCCGTGCATCAAGTTATCTTTATTATCGTGCTTTTTTAATATCATAAGATGTAAAATTTAAATAATTTGAAAATATATCAGAACATATTAGTTTTTATCCTAATTTGAAACAAAATTAGCACTTCTGTTAAGTATCGTAATTTTTAGGCAAAGGCCTAATTAGCATATGCGACGAAAATCACTTCAAGTGAAAAACAATTTATTACATATCCTTTTAATTTTAGTAACGTATAGATCTTGAACTTCAATGTTTCGAGAAACATTCCCATTATGCGACTGAACGGAATATAAATAAGAACATAGTTGAAATGAGGCAATCGGACAAAACGCGGGCACATCTCTGTAACGTAAACAATTTCGTCATAAAAATAATACAATATCCATTTTGAACGGTATTTCTCTCGATTTAACATTACATTTCATAAAACTTGTAATGGAAATGTTTCTCCTATTGAAATCGAGGAAATTAACTATGAAAATTCCCAGCTTATTGAAACAATGCCAACGACAAATGCCAGTCGAAAAAATGAATTTCGTAGAGTGTTTGATTTTCTATATTATTTGTGTTCTTAAAAAAAAATAATAAGGAGAAACAGTGTACGAAGGTCAAACATTTAGTATTTATTTTACTAAACATTTACCTTGAAATGGCATTTAAATTTCCGAAAAAATCCTAGAACATGCAAAAATAAAAATTAAATGCAGTTCTACCTTTTATTAAAAATGCGTCCATCTAAATTAGATAATTTATATAATATATATTACTATATAGTTTAGATGGCATATCTTATTATGCATATAGGAAAAAACCTGTCAAGTACGAGTAGAACTCAAAATAGGTTTCGTACATATTTAGGCGTTTATAAACATTTAGAGATTCATAATATTACTATTAAACTATTTATAAAATTTTAATTTTTAGAACGAAAATATATTTCTTACTATATATTTTGCAGGCGCATATTTAATAAAAATATTTTTTATATGATATAAATTATCAATTTTTGCATTTTTTTCCTTTATTTATACTGTGAGACTTTACTTCTTGCCAAATTTCATGGTTCTAGGTCAATGGGAAGTACTAAAAAGTAGTCTAATCCGTAGAGTAACTACTCCGATAGTAGAAGTGGAATAACAGGATACAAAATCCTTAGAAAAAACGCATCAAAACAGCAGTTTAACTATTCGACAATTACTCCGCACTTTCATATGGCCACACCGTAATTTGTCGTTAATCTATGCTTTTTAAAAAAAAAGCACGACTCAACTGTCAAACGCTTAGCTTGTATACTAACAGAATAAAGAACGGGAAACTTTACACGAGGATTTTTGATAGCATTCCTCCATTCTATTTTGATGGGAGAAAAGCTAAGATTTTGAAAATTGTAACTAAAACGGAAATAAATACCGGTTAACCAGAGTTGAAGAACATTTCTATTCTCAAAGAACCAGGCTGAATTTATGTCGCTTTTGTCGTTCCAAGACAAGGAACCGCTAGAGAATTGGAGTTGCAATCTACGAAAAATCAACTGATCAGTAGAATATAAATTTATAGGATACCGTAGCGATAGGTTATGATAAACTAGTAACAATCTCCGGCGGAGTTATACAGCTATTAAAAAATTATTTAAATGGACCTCATCTGTAGACTATTTACTTTTTTTACGTGTCAATGAATTTCCTTACTGATACTTATTTTAGGAAATATATGATACCACAAAAAGGTACTTACACTTATCCTGATATTAATCAGAATTTTAATATGACTGTATAAAACGAACTACTGTATCGTTCAGTAAAACATATGGCATGTTAGTAGATATTGCTGAAATCAAAGATCTCATTTATGATTAACGTTACCTTTATGATATCACATCTTTATAAGGGTTTGGCTAATTTTTTCCTAGGAAAAGTGTCTCCTGCCAGATAACTGACAAAGGTCAAGCGGATTTTGCGGTTATATTTTTCTATTTCCGAATCTATGAACGAAGTGAAACAACTTGTTGTTTGTAGTTAAGATTTACGCTTTTATCTGAAGTCACAGAACATCCGTCATGCAAAAATGCTCCATCACTGCACGACAGAATATTTTATTACAAAATATCTCTGGAAATTGCTATTTAATTAGATATTTTACTAAATAATTTTCACGAGAATTGAAGAATGTAGTCAATCTTGTTAATATTTACAATACCTTCTTGCATACTCAGAAAACTTTCTATCGTCTATGCTGTCTAACGAGTAGAAATAAATAATGGGACTCGCTGTTAGACGTATTTTTAAGACAAGAACAACGCCTAATACTAGAGAGCTATCATCAGTCAAAGGGTCAAACTTTAAACACCTCGTCTTGTATAGATTTGATTGACTGGCAACAAACTTATTTGCAATACCAATATTAAGAAATATTCAAATAAAACTCGTCAATGTTTACTGCAGTCAAAAGTTAATGATGAAGTTCTTTTTATGTAATAGCCGTGTCATAAACAATCGCAGAGGCGTTCTTATAGCTTTGAGACAAAAAATTTTGAGAAATTTGAATTAAAAACAAAGTCCATTCTCGAAAATGAATGCCAAAATTTAAGGGCAAGAAAGATTTTAAGGTTATTTAATTTTTTTTGTTGTATTCTAACAATCATATTAAAATATATGATTAAGATACATTTTATGATACAAAAATTATGTGTTCTTTACTAAATGTGTATGATTTTCTTTTGAGTTATAAAAAAGTGGTAGTCCAAAAATAAGAAAATTTCATATGTTTCAAATTTGTGCTGTAGGTGGAAGAAGACTACTTAGAAAGTTTTTCTTTGCTTACTTTTTTATCGCTCGAGGTTGTGATTTTATAAGGGTTCTGTTTTCGCTTTGAGGTTTGACACCCTAATAATGATTTAAGGATATGCTCTTATAAACATCAGTGGTATTGAGCATTTTCATTAATTTACAAATTATATCACAAATTATACAAATTAAAATTAAAGAAACTTTTATTTTAGACCGACGAGTTTTTTAAAGCATACTAAGCTGGCTGCAATATCTAGTCGAACACGTGGCACAGGCATGTTGTCATTAGAAATGTGTGCCGAACAACGCTAACTGAAAGACGTAGTTACACCATTAATCGTTATAGCATACACTCGATCATCTTGGCACTCCATAATTGGACCTTAGATATCACAAAATTAAAGGTCTCATAAAGATTAATTAAATCTAAATAAATTGAAATAGTTTTTTTAGCATCATCTTCAAGCAATCTTGATAAAATGAACCAAAGGTTTTGCCAAGAGGAATTAAACACACTAACCCCGTTTGGTTTGCCTTGTGCTTTCTTTAAATTACTGTGACCACCTTTTGGCACCATCAGCAAATTTCGGATATCACGTGCAATCAAAAGCCTTTCGAAAATAAATTAAACGTGGTGAAATGCAAGAAGGTTGACAGTTGTCATCATAAATTACAACGATCGCCTTTATCAACGTCACCCTCATCAGATAAAGAAAATCGTGCGTGGGCGAGGGTCTTACCAAAACAAATTAAATATACCCAACAATTATCGGTATACTCTTCGGGATTATGAACTTATTATGATCACTTTCCAATGACTCATAACGTCATAATATGTCTTTGATATCAGTCTCATAACGCTATAATATGTCTTTGATATTAGAACTACATACTCATTGACATTTTTAGATCAATCAGGTAATGTAAAATAGATTTAAATTGACTTAAGATTTAACCTAAACAAATATTGTGATTAACGAATATGTTAAGTTAAATAAATCTTACAAAAGAAGAAAGAGGCCGAAAGAGCTGATGGCGCATGGAAATTCCCGATGATGATTAAGATACTGATGTTTTATTGGGATACTAGACCGTGTTTCTTTCGCTACTTTACTCACATATCTTTTATGACGATATGCACCGTACGAGGTTAAACAAATTGTAATATGTGGTTATCAATGCGTTGTCAATTTTTCCTCTACATATTCTCGATAGCCAGAGTCAATGGACAACCAATGGATATCTGTCTCTGAAGCTACCCTTCATCTCGGAAGACGACGAAAATCAGCCGAAGTGAAGTGTGCTATCACCAAAGAAAACATCTCCTCATTCTCTCAGCCAGAGGCATGCTAAATTTAGGTTAGTATTAATCTTTTTATTTTTAATACAAAGCAAATAATAAGTAATCAGTGTATAGTTTTACTTTTCTCATAAGCTTAATTCCTATAATATGTAATCATCTAAAAAGAATAATATTTTAATGAGCAAATATGTGCGACCACCTTCATATGGATTTAGTTTTTAGGAGCTAAAGTTATAAGAGTATTATATGTTAAACAATACTTTTATCATTAACAGCTACAATATTATTTCACTTTTCTTTTGATGTAAAAATTTTTAAAAAAACTTTCAATTGATTATGGAATAAGAAATAGAACCTAAAGCATGATCCCCTTCCCTCATCTCCCTTTGTCGCTTCTATACTTACAGTGCATGCTGACGCGACATCGCGGTGAAAAACATAGGTAGGTCGGAATTAAAATTTCCATGTTATGATTACATGTAAACTTGAAAACATTGAAAATTTTTCAATTTTTTTAACATGTTGATATAGAAGGAAATTGCAAAAATCGAATCAATGGATACAGTATAAAATTGTAAAGATAATGACACGAAAAAAGCCCGGTCAGAACCCAAGAACAACACGTAGGTATCAACTAATAAGACTGGTTCAAACAAGGAGGTAGATTTTATTGTTTATGATATGGAGAGTCTATATATGATCGATGTTTCATAAATAATTCCGGTAGGGACCTATACCGTAATTCTTTTCTTTTCCCTAATATATAATCCCTATTCTATATATAATTCCCTATTCTTTTCTATAATATATATATATATATATACATATATATATATATATATATATATATATATATATATATATATATATATATAAACACATATAGCTTGTATAACCAGAAATGAACAATTAACTAAAAGAGCTAAGGACGCTCTAAGTAATTACACAATTTTTAAAACAAATATGATATTGAATATATTTGGCGTTAATTTTGTAGAAATTCATTATTTACAATTAAATGAAACTACGTGATGTAGTATTATTTCTAGTTTATTTAAGTTCTTTACCACGACCTCGGTTTCGTTGTATTACATCATCTTCAGGTGGGCTATTAGCAAAGGTGGGCTATTAGCAATATTTGCTAATAGCCCACCTGAAGATGGTAAGAACTTAATAACAACGAAACCTAGGTAAAGAACTTAAAGAAAGTAGAAACAATACTACATCACGTAGTTTCATTTAATTGTGAACAAATATGATGTTGTCTTGACATGTATTTAAATTTTACTCAAAATAAATTGTTATTGGAACAATGATTCGTATAGTTGCACTACTAAAAAAATATTTGCCTCAGGTTCTTATAAATTTTCAAAAATCTGAATTTTAATAAAAAATTATTATACAAGTACTTGATGAATCTAGCTTCGAATTTACGGATAAGGAAATATTAACGAAAAAACCTTTAAAAATTAGTATACGTAACAAAAAGTGATATTAAGTAATCGAATCGAAAATATCATATTTTCGGTTCGATTACTTAGTACCATTCTTTGTAAAATATAATTAATTAGTATCATTATTATCCTCAGTATCATTCTTTGTAAAGTGTAATTGTAAAATATAATAATCGTAGCATAAAAACGTGTATGTAAGTAACAAAAAGAATATGAAACTAAAAAGTTATGCCAGATATAAACCAATTAACCTTCCATAATAGCTCTTTGTGCTATTCGCGCAGAAGAAAGCGTGAACACTGTAGTTAATCTATGAGTGGTAGTAGCAACAGTACACTGGTATTGCAATGAATAGGCGAAGTTTGAAGTTAATATTGTACTTTAAAAATTAAATTTTAAAAAAATTAAAAATTCAAAATCTACGTTTAGAACGAGACTTCTTGGAGTCAGAAAAAATTACTTTTGTATACGATATAAAGACATGTTATATTCCAAAAGTAACGGTGAAATTGTCAAACCTCCATTTTATTTCTTAGGAATCTTCAATATTACAATATAAGGGTATCAATATTACCTTGTAAATATATATTTCTAAATATGTAACTAAATATAATATCCTATGTAACAACTTCAAGCATTAATCATTCACTATCATAAACATGGTAATTCAATCATGATATACGTGTTGGCGATAAATCGTCATAACTGCAGACAATAAATGTAAATACTCGTTACCTGGTCGCGTTCACAGCATTTCAACGCAGAACTTGGCGCGATATCACGCACACGGCGTAATGCTTGTCCTATAACATTCGTCGTATAACTTATAACTGTCACCGAATAACACCACCGGGGTTGTAGCGCTCACAATTCATTTCTTTTATTTTTTTAAGTACTAGATTCAATTCCACCTGACTCAAACATTCTTTTATACGCATTTTTCGTCTAATAAAATGTTTTATGTGGCAGCGCCGAGTACAATGACGGACGAGTGATATTGTGTTGAATTTCATGTTTATTGTTGTGCGGCGGACGTCTGCAGGCACCAACATTACATTGTGTTTACGAGTGTGCTATTTTGCAACGATAGATTTGCTTCATCCTAGAGAATTTGACGTTCGTGCATTTCTCAAAGTAAAAGGACAAGTTTTCAGAAAATAAACAGATAGGACGTAGTTTTCATAGAATTTGAAATTAATTTATTTAGTTTTCATGGATATTGCATAGGATATTGCAATTAATGGGAACATGCAAAATAAAGAAACTAATTTCAAGATTTTTTGCCATATATTATTTAAAGATCTTAAATGCAATACTGCATACAAAATTAATAGCGATGTATAAATATTCAGAAATGCAGGAAAAACGAGGAAGATCGAAACAGATTTTGATTCAAGAATAGTCAATATACTTACTTCGTTAAATTTCTCATAAATAGAAATAAAACCCTCGATCAGAACAAGATTTCCTCTTTTGAACGTTTTTGTCCGTAAATAAACGTCAAACAAGAAATAAATATATCGCTTAAACAAATCGAAAGAAACTAATTTAATCCATTAATATTGAGTATATTTGGCGTCAATTTTGTAGAAATTCATTATTCACAATTAAATGAAACTACGTGATGTAGTATTATTTCTACTTTCTTTAATTTCTTTACCACGATCTAGGTTTCGCTGTATTACAACATCTTCACCTAATATCCCACCTGAAGATGTTGTAATACAACGAAACCTAGATCGTGGTAAAGAAATTAAAGAAAGTAGAAATAATACTACATCACGTAGTTTCATTTAATTGTGATTAATCCGTTAAGTTGAAATGAACCTTTTTTAACCAATTTTTTTTCTGCGCAATATTTCTTAGACATTGATATATAGCGCAACATTACCATTAATACTTAAAAATATTGATTTAGTCTCTTTATCTGCATAAAAAGACTGACGTGGGTACTTAAATATGCTTCAGGTTTGTTTTTAAATATCAAAAAAGGCGAAAAAGAAAAAGCAAATTCTACTTACAATTACTACTGCGGTCAGCTTTGTCATCAATTCAACCTTCAAACTAAGCGTACCGAAAATGAGCTCGATTGAACGAGAATTTTTGGTGAATTTAATTAATTGCTCCACTTCATTTCTACCTCACTTGAAAATAGTGAAAAACGAATACATGATTAATCGAATTAATATTAGCTCACAAGACTGACCGTTTGTCTTATTGATAAGTTCCAAAAATTTAATTAAACAGTAATCTGTTTTACAGTCTGTTCAGGTGTAAATTATAGACTTTATATACTACGAATAGACGAACACATTCAACATGCCTTCATCATCACCGAAATTGAATTGCCCTTGCGTGCGTAATTGTACATCTGTTTGAGTTTTAGTTATGACTTTTCGCTGACGATGTTATATCGATAATATAAAAATATACACGTATTTGATCAAATGTTGTTAACGATTTATTTTCCAGAGCCCATAATTATGAACTGGCCTCCAATTAGACACATTTTTAGGAATTATTAAATTCTATAATATTAACTTTCGTCTCAACAATTATTATGTTATACCTCGTATGAGGAATTCCCTTCCATATTTTTGACTTTAAATATTTGTTTAAATTTAAAAAATGTTGGGTGCTTTATTTGTACCGTGAAAGTTCAGTCAATTTCAGTCCGAGCGTAGTCGTATAAATAAATGAAATAATTTTATTGAAATGATTTCTCAAAGTTCCTTTCGATGAAATTTTTAAAGTTTTTTCACGTCTTCACATTTTCAAATAATTTTCAATTATATGTTTTATTAATTGACATATGTGGTAATTAATACGATTCTGCTCGTATGAATTATTAATTAAATTTTCAGAATAATTGTTAGTATAAATAAATTGTACAATTTCTTATACTTCGTTTTACCAAATTTAAAATTAATTTTTAAATGTTCTTAGAATGATGTTCGTATTTTAAAGATATACTAAATACATCTCTTGATAAATAAACCAAAAAGCTCTTACCTTGTTTCGAAAAATCTTTAAGACTTATAAATGACTCACTAGTTTGTGATTGTATCAAGGAATCTATACAAACTTCAATATATATTTTTTTATTTTTTAACCACGGATCCACCTATATATTCGATTGATGATTTAATAAATTTGGATGTCTTCAGAAGTGTTAGGTAGCCTGTCTAATAATAGGACAAGCCTTTAATATCACCTGGTTTGTCATTAGGGAACTATCGCTCAATCGAAATTACGATACCGGAAACAATAGGAATTTTTTTAATTTACAAGCTATTTCCACTTTCACTCAATTTTAACTCTGCGTGAGAAAGTAACTTTTTATAAGCAGATATAAATTACTAATCATTGGGTTGTTATTAAAACCACCCCTGGAATGTAGGGCACTATAAAATATTTCTTAAGATAATTTATAAAAAGGAAAAAATTGCAAGTGGCCTTTCTGAATATAGTCTACGTATAAATATTTTAGGCTTGTTATGTTTATTAAGAACCCGGCTAAACCTAAACGTCTCGTAGAGTTTGTGATAACAATATCATCCTCAAATTTTAAATTTCTAAAATATTTATATACTTGATCGATTTTTTCTAGTGTTTATTGTTTGTTAGTTGAACATAAACGTTTTTGAAACCCGAAAAAAAGGAAGTTCCTGGAATTAATAATATCAAATATGTCATTAATCAGGGTAATAAATAGTACATTGGCTTTCGAATTCTCAAATTGTGATGAATTCAAAAAAATCATGGTAGTACTGAATGGTTGTAACGACAGACCTGCTGCTAGCATCACTCTCATTTTTTGCTTGAAATAATTAATATGCCAAAATTTAATTTTGTTCCCAAATTCAGACAAAAAACTCCATTTGAATATTGTGAAATTGCGTAATATAGATAAATTCCATTTTTAAACAATTTTTGTGTATTAAAACTTTTTTTTCACAGAACGCATTTCTCACAAGTTTTAACAAATGACACGGATCGAAAAAAATATAATATTTGGTTTTGTATGTGAAATATGAAGAACAGTATGTTATGGTTTGCTGTTTAATTTTACGCTAAGTAGACTCGGACATGTTCAGATTTGAAGCGATTCCGTCAAATGTAATTGAAATTACTACACATGAAGTCTCATCAAGGAAATGAAAGCATATTTTCAACAAATTTACCTTCCATGAAGCCGTAAATCTGCTTCCTGGAATGAAACCCGCTGGAAATTTCCAAAAGCTTGGTAACAACCATAAATAGAACTTGATTTGCAATTGCTGATTGGTCTCCGTGCAAATGATTGTCTATATTAATAGAGCCAAAATGTAGTGTGCCAACAAATTCAGTATGTTCCCTAAGGCTCATTTCATCAAATGTTATATTCATTTCAATTTGTTAAATTACGATTAGCTAAAAAACCATATAAAATATCATTAGATAAAATTAAGAGAAAAAAATTATGTTATGTACAAATATTACAAAAATTTAACCGTATTATTTTAAAATTAAGTCAAAAACCTATATCTACAAACCAACTTACGAAAAGAATTAGTGGACTTTAAATAGCCATTGATAACTACCCAATTATATATTTTCGTCTGTACGTAAACCAATTTATAAAGTTTTTTATGAAAGTATTGTTCAATATAAACATTTTACGAAAGAAACGAAAAATAGTTTAATAGATAGGTCGTTGCAGAGCGAGATGCTTGAACATTCCGAAAGGATTAACGCGGCGCGGCGACCGGTGCGACATCACCACGTCCTAGTAAAAGCGGTTTTCCAAAGCATTTATTGCGCCACTATCTATCACTATCGTATCTTAGCTTTGGCAATTCTATTTACTATTATTAGTTTCCCTTACTGTACAGTAAGCTTTCTAGAAACATTAGGAAAATTTGTAAAAATAGTCTGTATCCTTCTGGAAACTATGATCTTTCCAATAGTGAAAATATTTTTAAATTAGTCAGAAAACATCTATAGAAAATTAAAAATTTCCATTTCCTCTTCGCGATATTATTATGGATTAATTATTTATCCTTGGTTCTACAATAAACACTTTTGACTTAAGTTTATACGATTATTCATATGATTAGATAAATGCTGGACGATAGGTATTATAAAGCGGATATTCTTTTATACATCACGCTATCACTTGTTTAATTTTACACATAATACAATTTGCTTAGTATGTTGTGAATGACACTATTATGTACGGTGTCTAGAAGCCGACTTCCTAAGCCAGCTTCTATGCATCCCCGAGTATGAAATAAGATGATGAATAGTTTTTCTTATTTAATTTCGTTCTTGCGATCAAACTCATAATGTTAGGCATAAACATATCTTATAGATTCATATTTGTCATTAACATTAATTTAAGTTTTGTATTTTATTCAATATATTCTATATGATGACGGGACATTGAGATCAAACTTATAATGTTAGGCATAAATCATTGCAATTAAGAATTTTGGTAATATTTTATATTCAATGTCCCGTCATCATATAGAATATATTGAATAAAATACAAAACTTAAATCAATGTTAATGACAAATACTCATCACCTGTGAATATAAACCTATAAAATATTTAATTCAACACAGGGTTGACGCAAGACTACCGCACGTGAATCGACGAAAGCATTGAGCGACAGCGTTCTGTGGCCACGCCCAAGATCACGCGGACCGACTCCCTCATGGGTCTCAATCTGGAGATACACCACACCAGGTCTTCGGTAGATCGACTCGATACGCAGGTTTCTAGTCTGCATCACGACTTGGCCACGCTCAATGTGGAGGTGAGTGAGGTATTCTAATTAATAAAAATCAATCAAGGAAAAAATAATAAAAAACGCTGAGTATAAATCTGTTTAAGGGAATTTTATCAGCTTTGATTTTAAAAACAACCATTTTTTTGCTACGAATTACTGTTTTTGGGATATAACGGGACAAACAAAAAATGGAACCTTTTTTATTTCTCCCGGCACCCTCGTAGGTATAGGGAATTTTAATATGTTTGCCTCCTAATGATTACAAACATAGTTCTGAAGTTTATAAATATATAGTTCTGCATAGTTCAAAAATTCCGACCCAAACCTTTCACCTAGACCCCCTTATTCAGCATTCGTTGACAGAATAAAAAACGATTTTCTGTTGATAAATATTTTATCAACAAAAAATCCTTTTTTTCTGAGCATTTCATTTCGGTATTATTTTACATCAGTGCATTTTTATCAGCTCTATATACACGAATATATCCTCATCATTTCATTTTGCAAAATGACTTTGTTATTGGTTGTGCCCGATATTCTGTTTGTTTCAAAAACAAAGTGTTTTTGTTGTTTATTTTATTTTTGTCGGTTAGTTTATAGTAGATCATACACGTAATATCAACCATAATGTAATTAATGTAATTATGATTTATATTAAATCCATAATTCGTTTCATAATTTGGAAATAACTATAGAGAAAATTACATAATGAGTTATACTCTTAATACTCCGTATCGAACTTTATCTCATTGCTCATTCTCTAAGTGACTATGTAAATAATATTCCTTACACAATACCTTATATAATTAAGTCATTATAGTTATAGTTTTCTTACAACCTTTACAAAGGCCTCTAAAGCCCTCTTTTTAGAATTTTAAGCTCATTGGGTTATATGTTGATTGTAAGCGGGATGTATATTTTTTACTATTTTTTTTGTATATAATTTAAGACATGCTACTAACTTTAAAGGACCTATCCAATTATTCATTTGGAATACATAGTATCCCACACTTTACGTGGGATTTGAATAAATCGACTAATTAATTGGCCTCTCTAAAATAGAATGTAAATATATTTGAGTATTCATTATTAAAATATCAGCGGGTTAATATAATTTATAAGTATACCTACTGGAGAATCTCGACAAGCTTTTTCAGAAAAAACTACTCTGAAATACATGTGAGTAACCTCAAATGGGTTCCTGTTTCTCTTGGTGGTACTAAAAAGTACTAATATGTAAAAACCTTAAAATTAGTTTTATTGTTTTATCTAGGCATTCCGTATTTTAAATTATTTAAATTTTTAATTCTTCATTCACTTTAAACATTTTGTACTAGTAATAACTAGTATGTATTTCAAAATCGGTACAAACAAAGTATAGTTTTTTACATTTGACACAATGCCAAAAATTTACTTCAAAGCATATATAATTGATCTTATATATTTATTTACACGTACGATTACCAAATCATTGTAGTTAACCTATTCGTAACGACAAAATATTAATTGCTTAACAAAATTTAAACTTTTTAAAACTTGCGTACAAAAGTACACAAGAACTATAAAAGATAATGACGACACACTTCGACAAATTTACTTTAGCCCATCAGAAGTAAAACGTATTCTGATACGATCGCGATCAAGTGATTGAGAAATACCGCGGAAAACTAGAGAATTTGGATATAATTCGGATCCAGAGGGTGGTATTTCAAAAAGGTGATCGTTGTACAAGCATAGGAAATTCTCCGAAAAACTTTTGGAAAAATTATCGATAAATGCGGTTTGCCCTAATGATCAATGTTGTAATAAACATATTTCAGATAAGGCGATTGTATATATATAGTCGATGTATACCAGGATATCATTTTCATCGTTGTTTTCAGTGCGTAGCCATAAACGGGTGGTCCTAAATAAACAGTTATAAATAAAATCCTTACCATATGATTGCAATGTTTCTTTTTGTACTGCAAATAAAAAAAGTATCAACAAATTCTTTTTTAAAAATATGATATATACATATATAATGTATGCAAACACAATAATACAAAAATAAACTGCTGCAAAAAAATAAGTAATAAACAGGAATGAAAATATGCTCGATCATCGATGTTTTGCGTGCTACTTTAAACATTATGTGCGTGCACAGATCAATAGTGAGAAAGCCAAAATCTGAAGCCATTTGGAACATTCACATCCCACAAAATAACTTACAATTAAAAACTAAGCAACTTAAGTAATACTTATCCATATCATAAATAAATTTTCATGAAACTCTTAATTCATATCATTTAATTGATATCTTTTTACTACAAAATACACCATTAAATACAATATGGATAATATAACAATAATACTATGCAATAAAGAACACAATTTCTCTTTCATACAATATATAAATTTGTTTAGGTTCGTCTCATTTTAACCCAAATATGTACGTCAAACTTTAACCCAAATATGTAGCTGGCGGTAATTGTAAGTACCACGCACGTCTGAGGGGTTAAGTACTTATTAAACCATTGTAGTTTCAGCTTACTGTTTTTTTTTTGAATATACTAAGTACATTAAAGATGCATAGACTCTTTATATTGATTATTTTTTATCGCTCACTAAAATAGATAATCAGACAATAACACAAATCATACAAAGTATATTTACACTAGCGAATTCGCCAGTACCACGATTGTATTCTGTCGCAAATATAAAGACGAGTACTCTCTAAATCATCTTTGCATATTTAGCACTTTCTTCAGGTACTAACCAGCACGGAGTAATTTGTTAACTATTTGCTTTAATTTGAACTGTAGAGTTTAGTACTTTGGTAAATTTAGTAATCATTTTCCAGCCCATTTTATTCCGTATTTGCCTTAAGACCGACCAACGAGATTATCTGATAGGCTTCAGATATTAGAAGTAGTCAAATGAAACATTAGGCTTCACCTATAAATCTTAGATATTTCCATCTAAACGATTAATTCACAAAATAATAAACATACGGTTTTTTTTCGAGCAACTAAGATCAGTGGAAAGTTATCTAGCTACAATTTCAGATAATTTAGTTTGCTGTCAGTAAATCTGTGTATTAAGTTGTGACATTAATATTCAGCATATGAAAATAAAAATATCACTTGGTCATTATGTATGAAAAAAAAATTAGCATTTTAATATAATTAATAAACTACGATAATATTTTCAACATGTTATTTCGTGAAATTAAATTAAAAAAATAATATTATACTTTAATATTACTTTTAATTTCTGCAAAAAACAATTATACTCCTATAATTTTAAAATCAAGATTTTCTTCTCTTATATATGATATTTTTTAACCATATACATTAAGAGATTCTTCAATAAATACGCAGGTGCTATATTGATGTTAGATTGAGTTACAATTTATACCAGATAACTGTATATCAAACGAGTGTCAACTATTTTCTATATGTAGTCTAAAAGCGTTTTATGCTCCTGTTACCTGAGAGGAAATGCAGTTTATTTCATTTACAAGAGTAAAAAAAAACAAGACTAAAAGCGTTTTATGCTCCTGTTACCTGAGAGGAAATGCAGTTTATTTCATTTACAAGAGTAAAAAAAAACAAGACTAAAAGCGTTTTATGCTCCTGTTACCTGAGAGGAAATGCAGTTTATTTCATTTACAAGAGTATTTGCAAATGCAGTTTATTTCATTTACAAGAGTACACGTGAATATCTTTCAGACTTCATTTGCCTTTCGTGCACTCCCATTATCCAAAACAGTGTGCAATTTCAAATAAAAAATATACCAAGATTGCTATATTATTGTTAAATTATCCGCTTCAGAAATGAGGTTACACAGTTGCTTGGTGGTTCATAACTTAACACTAATTAGAGCCATGTTTAATTTCTTTGTGTTTTCTGTCTTATCAGTATTGATAACGACTTGTTTTTACAATACTCTCATACGACTAATGCCTTGAGAAAATCTTTATGTTGGGCATGGGGTTTTCTAGAAATAAATACATAAATTTTGCAAGCAATGTTTTACTTGTGGAATTTAGAGAAATGTATTGATTCACAAAACTTCTCTCTGTTTTAAATCATTCAGCACCTTATAGTTCCATGTTTATTTATTTGTAGGATTTTAATTGGATGAATATAGAAAATTGAGATTGTGAGAATTACTACTTTTTCTTCCATATAGTAATTTCATAAGGGTTAATCACATCCCCGTTTATTAAAAACCACGTCTTTTCTTTTCCAAAAAGAACATCAATCGGCTTACCTCTGTCTCCACTCTTTCAACATATAAAAGTATTACCTTTAATTCCAGTGTCCCTCTAAAAAAAGGCATAGCATGTACCTAAACCACTCTCTGCAATTAAGAACACGCACTTATCTCGTGATATATATAGGGATATTGATCATCGCGCTGTTGTAGACAATCGCCTACGCGAACTCCACACCCACTCATCACAATGAATGGGCACTTAATTACTGCGACCTCGTTTCAGAGATGTGGTTGATTTTTATTTTGCTGCCATGTGCCATTAGTTTTTAGATATATTTCTTGAATTGCGTAAATTATTCAAAATATTACTTGGTTTAATTATTTTTTTCATCGCATAATTTAGGCTCGTTAACTTTTTCATCGACTTAGATAAGTAAGGTTTTCCGATTCGAGACGTAAATATTTTATTGCATTTAAAAAAACATTCACTTTGTATTAAAAAAAATAATTTTCTAACTTATTGGCATATTTAAAACGTAAAGGAATATACCTTTTTTGTAATCGCAAATTTGAAAATGATTTTATAATTTTAGTTCCTTGACATAAGCGGATAATCAATTAACGATTTTTTTTATTCACGCGGAATCATAGTCAGAATATAGAATGTGTTGTACCCATGAATTTAAAATACCTTCAAAGGTTTACATTTATCATTCGAACTATAAATCAGTACGATATTTAATACTGACAATATTTCAAAATATAATTTTAAAGAGTGAAGGGAGTAATTAATTTTTTTATCTCTACCGTAACACAAAACAGCCAAGCCGCAAAATTATTTACAAAAAATTTGTAGGGACACTTAGGGTAAATGTTTAAGATAATTTGTTTGGAAATATTATATCCCTGGAAAATATCAGGATTTTCATGATGGATAAAGTGTAGAACATTTTAAGGTAATTGATTACTACTTGAATAATTTTCGTAAAAAATTGTAGGGTTGCATGACTTTGCTCGTATACCTACGGCAGATGCGTGTAGTCATTATGATGCATGTATGCGTTAAACATTTAATTTTATTGTAATAAATTTAAATAATAATTCAGTGATGCTTCCAACAAAAAAATTTCGCACGACAAAGAAAAATCTGAACTATAATTTCGCGAATTAAGTTTATGCCCATGTATACCAGGTTCGGAACGCAATACAGGCTCTTCAGGAGATGGCTGTACCGACACCCTGGCACGCAGCCGCCTAATCAAATGCCAATCTACAATGGAGCGCACCGCCACCGCTTGCGAGGAGTTGCTCCCATCCGATCCCGCCTGAAGTATTCTGCTGGGAACAGATAAATATAACACGCCCTGGAAAGGTTGCATTGCTTTGTTTTTCCTTTTAGAATTCTTTTATTAGCAAGGCCGATAAAAATAATTTGCCTACCGAAGTTAATTACTATAAATATGAATTAAATTAATTAGGCTTCGTAACATCTGCTATATTTCATTCGTATTTCGGTAATTACGTAACATAATTTAACAAAATTCAGATAATTGCGAAGTTTTGAATGACGGATTTTTTAAATATTTATATCTGGAATAAGATTAAAATTAAAGAAATAAATTAAACAAAATAGTAAATTAAACAAAATAGTTATGAAAAAAAAATATAAGTAAATTAAAATAATATAAGTAAATTAAACAAAATAGTTATGAAAAATGGACAGATGGACGGTCACGTGGGTAATCTCATATGGGTACCGTCTTTTCTTTAATTTTCTTTTTTTCTTTCTATTTATTTGAGGAAGTTGATATCTCAATAATATCAAAACCTTCTTAGAAAATAAGACACAGCTTCGTAAGACACACATCATATAGTAGAGAAATATTTGCTACGAAGATTTAAAATTAAGCGGGTCTTTTGTAGACGACTAAGGCTATGACTAGACTTTACAGATAGGCGGTCTTAATTTCTAAAATCTATTAATGAAACCAATACGACTATTTACAAAAGTCAAAACAGTATTATTTTTGTTTCAAACATCAAATTACATATAGGATCTGTCATTATACACTGATGTGGCAAAAATTAATTGTTGTTTCAGTTATACGAAGGAATATTTATGAATTAAAACACCTATTTATAATGTTGTAATGTTGTAAAAATTAACTACTTATCAATAAACTTATTTCTCATGTCCGCTTTGTCTATTTAAATGGGAAATTAAGAGATCATCTGGTGTAACGAGAGACTATATTATTATTTTTTTACTTTCACATACGTTTAAATCAAATAACATTTCATGATTTAGTATAATATAAATTACCAGCAAATACAATATATTGGTAACAGTGCATTAGACATATATTTGATTTATATACATAATTAATAAGTAAGAAAAACCATTCTCATATATATATAAACACATAGAGAATCAAACCAAATATCACCTATGAAGAAATAACCTATGAGAATTTCCAGACATTGAAAAATGTTTCAAAGAAAATCATTTGAATTCCCTATTAATTTTCAACTCCTTCTTTTGCAAGCTTAAAAGAACTTTCTTATTATTGCAAGCTATTAGCGATATAGTATATAGGCGCTTGGCAGACTGCTGCGAGAATCAAAGAAGTCGATGCCGGTGGCCAAGACACGCGTGAGCTGCTCCATTGGGTCCAACCCTAAGAGAAGCATGACGATGGCTGTGTACTCAACGATGTACTCTGTGACGGTGTGGAGGAAGGGATCAGTCTGTGCCGACCGGTGTATTTTGGGTTTTTTGGGAGAAGTCGGTCTCTCCCGTATAGAATTTCTTTGGTTATATTTAATTCCAACAAAAATTAGTATTTTGCTTAAATTTATGTTTAGGATTGATTAACTGTTCAAATATATATTAATATGTACTCAAGAATGAACTGAAGAGTAATCTTAGAAAAATGTATTTTATTGAAATGCTTAGTAATATCGTCTATTAATATTTTAAGAGACTTGTTAATTAACTAAATGGTGTTAACATATATTTCCAATAAATGTGTTTAGGAGACTTGTAGAGTATACATAAAGTCATGTGCAACTAAAGTTAAATTTATGTCAAACTAAATCTATAACAATATACTAACAGAGGTAATTACTATAACATTCCCCTATATATAATATATGTAATAGCAGTAAGGATATTATTGATATTATCTATTTATATATATTGCAATTATAAATCCGAAAGTCGGTTTTATTTATCAATTTATTAGTTTGTCCTTTATTTATTAAATCTGAAATAGTATTTGTAAGCAAAGAATTTCTAACTAATTAAAAAAGTGTATAATTATAATACTGTACATAAGTATTTAAATATTTATCATTCAATCACGCCTAAAAGATGCGCAGACATATTTTTCTTAAAAGGTGGTACAGATATGTTAAACGAACTTCTATGAAGGCTACGTATTAACACGAAAAATGTTATAATACACGTAATAAAATGAAACTGGTTACTTTTTAATCTAAAATGTAAATTTAGAACTACAGTAAATAGATGGCGTAACGCATTTGTCATTATTTGTTCACATGTCTCGCCAGTCGAAAGCTTGCATGCAAATCGCACCGCCCTAATTACAAACATAGCCAGGCGAATAGCAGTAAAATGGTATACAATATTATTTAGTTATATGTACAAATATTAAAGAAAGGTATTTATATTTTTTTTAATATAAAAGGTGTCCGTGATAATTCTTTAACTTTGATCTTATTGTAGGTCTAAATATTTAAAAAATCTGTCATGCAAAACTTCGTAATTATCTGAATTTTATTAAATGATGTTACGTAATTACCGAAATACGAATGAAATATAGCAGATGTTACGAAGCCTAATTAATTTAATTCGTATTTATAGTAATTAACTTCGGTAGGCAAATTTTTTTTGTCGGCCTTGCTAATAAAAGAATTCTAAAAGAAAAAACAAAGCAAACCTTTCCAGGGCGTCTTATATTTATCTGTTCCCAGCAGAATACTTCAGGCGGATGGGAGCAACTCCTCGCAAGCGGTGGCGGCGCGCTCCATTGTAGATTGGCATTTGATTAGGCGGCTGCGTGCCAGGGTGTCGGTACAGCCATCTCCTGAAGAGCCTGTATTGCGTTCCGAACCTGGTATAAATTAAAGATAAAGCAAATTTGTACACACATGGGCATAAACTTAATTCGCGAAATTATCGCTCAGATTTTTCTTTGTCGTGCGAAATTTTTTCGTTGGAAGCATCACTAAATTATTATTTAAATTTATTACAAGAAAATTAAATGTTTCACGCATACATGCATCATAACGAATACATGCATCTGCCGTAGATATACGAGCAAAGTCATGCAACCCTACAATTTTTTACGAAAATTATTCAAGTAGTAATCAATTACCTTAAAATGTTCTACACTTTATCCATAATGGAAATCCTGATATTTTCCAGGGATATAATATTTCCAAACAAATTATCTTAACATTTACCATTAAGTGTCCCTACATTTTTTTTATAAATAATTTTGCGGCTTGGCTATTTTGTGTTACGGTAGAGATAAAAAAATATATTACTCACCCTCACTCTTTAAAATTATAATTTGAAATATTGTCGGTATTAAATATTTTTGATTTATAGTTCGTATGATAAATGTAAACCTTTGAAGGTATTTTAAATTCATGGGTACAACACATTCTATATTCTGAATATGATTCCGCGTGAATAAAAAAAAATCGTTAACTGATCATCCACTTATGTCAAGGAACTAAAATTATAAAATCATTTTCAAATTTGCGATTCCAAAAAAGATATATTCCTTTACGTTTTAAATATGCCAATAAATTGGAAAATTATTTTTTTCATAAATATAAGTGAATGTTTTTTTAAATGCAATAAAATATTTACGTCTCGAGTCGGAAAACCTTACTTTTCTAAATCATTTATATATATATATATATATGTATATATATATATATATATATATATGTCATCATATATCATATATTATATATCATCTTATGAAATTGCCAAACTACTTATTTAGAATATTATACAATATATTTTTGAAACTGTTTTAAAATGTCTGTAAAATATTTATCATCCTCCCTCCCGTAAATTTCCGAAACTTTCACGGATTAAATTATTGATTATATATATATATATATATATATATATATATATATATATATATATATATATATATATATATATACATACATATATTTATATATATATATATATATATATATATATATATATATATATATATGAGATTGAAGATGAATACCGTGCTTAGGCAGTTTCATTTGACTATAGGAATGATGTTATCCATACTTCAATTCTTATACATATTACACATGGTGATTACCTTTTCATCCTGGGTACGTCAGGTTATTATTCTTTGCTGCTTTAATATTTCACCTAACTAATTTATTTTTCGACTATTAAATGGGAAATTTCCGTGGTCGATTTCATAGGGAGACCTTTTACTCTTCATACATAGTGACTTCAGCGCCTGTTTTAGTCATCATCTTATTATAAAACCTTCATCTAGAACCGAATTACATCAACATTTTTACGATATTCAACTGCTCAATCACTTGGTCGGTATTGAACTGGTGTGTGATTTGTTTATGATAAGCGGTAACATATTTATTGTATTGCGTCATATATTTATGCTTATGCTTCATTAAATTTAGTAATTTTCATATTTCATAATAAATTTAGTCTTATTACCGTTACTGTGACATACAGATTTGTAATATTTAAATTTCTCCAACTGTACGTAATAGGCAAATGAATTATATAAGTTATTCACAATTAAATGAAACTACGTGATGTAGTATTATTTCTACTTTCTTTAATTTCTTTACCACGACCTAGGTTTTGTTGTATTACAACATCTTCAGGTAAGCTATTAGCAATTCCTCTTTCTAATATCTTTACTATACTTAATTTTTTCATTATTTAGATACTTATTTAATAAGAAACTTCAATGCACAAAATTGAAACGCATGGCGGACTTATTCCTAGCGCAATAATCTTTTACAACTTATCAATTTACACCAGTAAAATGAGAAATTGCTTTTGTAGTAGACTGCAATATATTATGCAATTATCTAAAAATAAATATAAATTTACACACAAGTGCTTACATGCATATCTGTATACATAAACATTCACACACATAGGTAGAGACACAGAACCATGCACACGTACACACACACGTACATAAATTGTATACAATATAGTTACACACTCATATGTTGTGTAAATTACAAATGACACGGGATGGATGAAAAGAACAGGGTCTGGAAGGAAGAGTGAAGTTAGTTATTATATGAAATGACGAGAGGCATTATTATCTGTAAGTAAATACAGGTAAAACATGTTAACATGTTACGTTGTAAGTTTGAGTCTCAAGTCTCTCTTTAACAGATTTCGTAGTTTATTATATATTTTATTTTTAAAACACAGTCAATTACTTCAAAAAATGTATAATGATGGTACCACTGAAATAGATGAAAAGAAATTGAATAGACCAATTCGTACATTACGTCAAGAGATCAGTCTTGATAACAAAAATAGCGCAAAATTACGTTCCAATAAAATTGGACATTTAAATTACACGGGTAATAACACTAATGAAAAAGCACGCTCGTCATTAATTATAATCCTACAAAACAGAACATAAAGCCTCAAAACCGTATATTACCAGATAAAAAGTGAAACCAACTTTGTACAGTACAAAAACCAAACGTTTTAGGAACAAACAAACAAAAATGTTTCAAAAAGGAAAGGCCATCCTATATGTAAATACAATACTAATAAATTAGAAAATTGGGAATAGAAATATGATGCTGTATGTTAATTGGGGAACATAATGTACGCATATATCTAATTAAATAAAGGGTACATTTCTTAACCAGTAATGATTTGCTGTCCCGGTGTAATAGTTAAGTTTTCTACAATTAATTGTTCGTCTCAATAAAAACATACAAAAGGTCACTTTGAAATTAATAAGAGCCAGAAACAAAATGAATATGAAAAGTTTCGAATATAATTTAATTCACAATTTTAGGATACAATTACTGCCAACCTTCGCAAAGGTACGTTGTGTTAACACTTCAACTTAATTTGTATTTTGAATTAACTAGATTAAAATATGTAAGTTCATTTCATTTCACAAGTTATTTGATTACTTTTATTTTACACGTTTTTAAATATTGTTAATTTGTAACATTCAAGTTACATTCGCAAACTAATCTTCTAGTTTCATTTGCTTATTGATATTTAAGCCATGCGTTTCAATTTTCTTTTAAACATTGATCGAAACGTATGGCTAATTAACCAGATTAAAATATGCAAGTTTATTTCTTTCCACAAGTTATTTTACACATCTTATTTTACACGTATTTTAATATACCAATGTCGTTTGAGCGCCTAATTTATATGTAAATTTCAATTTTCTTTCAATCATTGATTGAAACCTATGGCTTAAATATCAATAAGCAAATGAAACTAGAAGGTTAGTTTGTTAATGTAACTTGAATGTTACAAATAAACAACTGTATGTCACTTGAAAGTCATTATCTATATAGCTTAAAGATTGCTAAATAATACGTCAATGTATTTTGAAGATGCATGGAATAATTTCATCTCCTTTTTAATTAGGCCCATACAACGCAGGATCTATTTGGATGTCAATAATAATATTCAATCTAATTGTTCTATTTAAGACAGTTCATGCGACTAACTATGTGCCTTATGTAGGTTACATAAATTGTAAAACAATAAAATCTTTTTTTATTTTTTAAACAGATATGCTCATAATAGTTTATTGTTTTCACTGTCAACTTATAGTTCTTTAGCACTTCGAAAATAATACAATTATGTTTCTCTACATCCATCTCCAGGGAGGTTACAGCCGCAAAGGTTGTGAGTCTATCCATCTGGCGGTTAAAGTTGAAATCTGAGTGTTACATAATACTCAGATTAACTTGTCTACTATTGGTGGGGTGCAGATTACAAAGTGAGAGGTCAGAGTGGGGATTTCTGCGCAGCGCTCACTGTAGCAGATGTAGAAATATAGAAAGTCTCTTATTAAATATTTTCATGGATAATATAAATTCCTTATTGTCGTTTATACTTTTGGAACCAGAGCATTTAGCAAAAATGCGAATCTCACTGACACTTTTTAATGCAAAGATATACGTAAAAAAAACCTATTTTAAAAAATAGGGTTGGGTTAAGATTATTACGAAAAATTCCTTAAATGTCTAACCCATTTAATAATAATACAAACGTACAATTCTGTCAAACTTATAAATTTATTGTTAACTTTTTATTTCGTTATTTTTTTAAATTATAAACTAATAATTATAAAGAAATTCATTTTAGCAACCATGAAAATTTCATTGTTTTTTATTGCAAAAAAACAGATATTTAAAGTAAGTTAATAGAATGAATTATCTTGAAATCATAATTTAAAACATTTATGTACCATAAAATAAATATTTAAACGTCATAATTATTTACTTTTTTCATACCTTTTAAATTTTTATTTTTATGTTTAGTTTTATATTGCTAATATTTCAGTTTAAATGTTTGTTAAGTGTACAGCATTTAAATATAAATTTGAAATGAAAACCGGGAAGAATACTTCGGCAATGAAAAAATAAACTTATTCATTGTGAATAAATATTTTTAATCGGTCGCTTTTGTATCCTCAGTAACATTGGACTACTTGAGCTTTAAGTAATATTAGCGTGAGAGTAGAGCTTTAATTAAATTATTTCCTTTCTATGAGCACCAATGTTAGTTTAAGCTAACATTGGCGCTCACAGAAAGGAAATGAAAGTAATATTGTTATTAGTTTATATATTCAATACTTTATTATTCAGTATTCTATACTCTTCACTTCAGTATTGCTACTTCTTCAGTATTCTCCTTTTCTTTACTTACTAATCTATTATATATCCCGCTCTCTCTGTGTATCCAATCATATACCTATCACACGGCCATGTGTTTTGATTACTCATATAATAACATTTAAAATTATAAAGACGTATAATGCTTCATAATTTGTATTTTCTGGCTTACATTTATTCAAATTATGTTAACAGATTATTACATAAAACATGTATTTATAAATTTAGATTTAATATTATTATGATTATAGTTACGAAGTCTCTTTTATCTCAAATTCGCTTATTCTCAAAATTATTTTTTATAACAATACACGGTCTGAGAAAGGGTATACATAATTATATGTTATATACAAATACGCTAGGGGACAAAGCGATGATAAAAAAATATAACAGAAATTGGAGAACACTGTTTAAAGGGATCGAGATGGGAGAGAGACCGGTTTTATTAATTGACGGACGGTCTCGAGTATTCCCACCGATATACCCCTGACCCTGACAACTGATATGAATTGGCAAAGGGAGCGGAGGCATTTAACAACCGTGGAGGGCAAAATTAAGATAATTCCACGCGGATTAAATCCCAGGAGAAAGCTGGAGGATTATTTTTGAAATAACAGAGATTGTAAACATTTTATTAAATATTTATGCAATTATAATAATTAAATTTGTTTCTGATAATAGGATCAGAAGTGAAACAAGAGACTCTCCTGATTTCGTCATTTTCGTCCGTACATTGAAAAAACATTTGAAAAAAATATTTTCCCTTGAATAAAATAGCAATAAGATTACAACTTCAAATTGACTTCTTTACAAATGATCATATTCATCATATTTCTTTACAAATTGACTTCTATAAAAACTCGATTGCGATAGAGATAACTGCACACTATGTTTTAAGTGTCCAGATATGCACATGACTGATTTTAATTTGTTTTGAAAAAATTAAATAAATGATGTCTTAAAAGTAATTTGTTCGCTGTTATTTTAGTGTCTCTTAACGCAATTTTATTTTTTCAAGAAATAATTTTCAATCCTTATTTTCCACTTGAAAAGTATTATAATTAAATGTTGGACGATTGCCCGATTTAAACTGATTCTATTTTGTTTGTTCCGTTACACTGTCAAAGTGTCTTTCGCCATTTTCTTGACCGGACGAATTAATATTTTGGAAAAGCAATATATGATGAGTGTTTGCTTTCATGTAGCTCTCGAAAATACATTTAATATAATCCATATTTGTTTTTGTTATTTTGTCGACGATATATAGAAATCAAGCAATATCGGAGATAACAAAATTATTTGCCCAATATTTTCCTTATAATTCTCGATTAAAATATATAATCAATAATATTAATATAGGGTTGGAATATATGGCATGTAATACTTTGTTATTTTTTCAGATATTTGCACATTTCTTAACTTTTTTTTTAAAATATACGTGCAATACATCTTCATTATTAAACATAATCTATTCTGAGAAACTGTAAGAACATTGCAAATTTCTTTCGTATTAAATATGACAATAAAATCTATACACATTTTAAAATATAAACGTACATTTATATAGATTTTACTAAAATTTTTGCCAAATGTTGGGAACATTTTCTACTCCTAGTTTCACGAATTAATTGTAAAATAAACGCACAGTAACACAATATTTAAATGAGTGTGAAGCAAACTTTAAGACCTCGATTAATGAGATAATACCATAATGTATAGTATTATATCGTTCCTCTATTAGAATAACATTTTATAGAACAAGGAATAATGAATTGGAATCAAGCGTTGACATTACACTTGCCATACTTTAAATGGCTCGAACCTATTTGTGTATTTAGTTTTTATTTTAAATTTGTCTTATTGCTAGTATCATAACATTACAGAGAACTAGCTTTTTCCTGTGGCATCACTCGTGTGACATTAGCATTACTTAAAATAAAAGTAGTTTTATCTCTATGAAACATGTAATTTGAAGCTAAATTTCACAACAATCGATTGGTTAGTTAAGCCATAAATGTGAAATAAAGAAACTTTATACATAATTACATCATATGGGATAAGTTAGAAAGTAGTTATATTAAATATATATTACAAAACAGGCACAGTTGGCATTGATGACAGGAGGTCTCCTGTCAATGATAAATTATACTTTTCTAAGAAAATGTTTCTGCAAATATAATGTGGCAGAAGAAGCATTAATTTATACTGGAGCGTTTTAAGATATCCCCACACAAACTGACAAAATACTTTATAGTATTGAAATTGAATAAATATTTTAAATAAAAAACAATAATTAATGGGTAATCTGTATCAACTTCCATACAAACTTTTATCCCCCATTCTAGGGTTTGTCTATCCCCCATTTTTTTTCCAAGTTGCCTATGTCCTATTTTACGTCATTGCCAATCTGTATGTAAAAAATCATACATATGCATGTAGTATTTTTCGCATGACCGACAGTCAAGCATCTAAACAAACAAATATACAAACCTTCACATTTATAACATTAATAGGAGTGAATATTTTTATCAATGTTTTTAAAATATTTTGTAGCGACATAAGATATATTAAATTTTAAATATTCAACTTTTTTTAAGAACAGTAACGTGTAAAATCTATAATACATATTTTATTACTTTCAGTTTTACTATGGAGAAAGTTTGAACTATTTATGGAAACACACTTTGGCAACAAGCGAGTTTTTAGACGAAAGTATACTTTAGGAGAAATCATACGACTAACGGCATCTACTTGAGGGTGCTGAGTGGATTATTTACTGTTAGAGAAAATTGAATCACTGACCCTTAATTAGCTAAAGACCTTAATTAGCTAATTATGGTTACTTTGTTATAAACCATTTACAAAAAAGCTTTTTTTGACAAATAGTGACAGTTCAAGATTTTGAATATAACTCAAGAATTTACCATATTCAAACCTTTATTAAGTTATACAGGAAAAGTACAATGGCTATCGATGTGATTGAATAATAATTTTAACTGAGGTAGTTTTTCATAGTATCAATAACTACAAAGTACAAAGAAGGAACAAAACGTCATCCTCTTTCACGCAAGAGTTTAGACTGATTTGCTCTTAATAAAAGAAAGTGGTGCTTCAGATCTTTGATTAATTTTGAATAATCAATAATTCCATTGATATTTCAAAGTCTACTACTATATAAAAAAGCATCATGGAAATAAAATACAATTGCTATTATAGTATAGATAGTTGGATAATTCCTATGGCGAGGCATACATAGTCAATCACTTTCATCATTCATTCAAGTGACAGAACAAAATGAATGGGATTTTATAGCTGGAACATTACAAAATGTAAAAAAAAAGTTATACATAGGAATTAAATATAAAAACCAAAGTGTGAGATTTTTTACTGTTGATGATTTTAGGTAAGGAAATGTTTTGTATTTTTCACAAAAGTAATACTTATAGGGGTATATTGTTTGGATTATCCTACTTTGCTAGCACCTTGTGAATTTTTACTTGTGAATTAAGATGACTTACTTTGTATGCAAATAAATTTTTTCTTAATGAAGTAGTCCCGGATTCAAACATAATGTGTCAAAGTATAAATAACAAGTAATTTTTTTTAATAATGTGTTTTTTATGTTGCTTAAAACTCAAAAAGGTTGAAAGACCACGTGCGTTTTCTGCCGCTTTAAATGATCACACCTCAGCTTGAAGGTTAAATAATGTTATTATCCGTTCATATACACTTTACACTGCTCAAATTTATGAGTATCTTATTTAAAAAATGTACAAGTTATCAATTCAACCTTTTCTATTGTCAATTTATTCTCCGTTAAGATAATTTCCTAACGGCGAACACGATTGTTTCAAAATTTAAGAAATCCTTTGGGGCCTTTAGTATACAGTTTTCGCTTTGAATTTTTCACTTAATCTATATTTAAACTTAACGAGGAAAGGCACGTCGTAATAACGTTAGCTTTTCCAAAATCCTGCATTTCGCTTTTATTTTTTCGGGAATGTAATTTGTCATGAACGGTGACTTTTATACACGAGTAGCGTCTTAAATAACGAATGCTTGAAGAAATTTTCTACCGCCAGAGATAATGGAGTATAATGGGACCAGAACATATTATACCTATAAAATTAATCACAATGATAGATGATATACATAGATAAATAATCTGTCATTGTAATTTACTTTTTATTTTTATAGTATAATCGGTTTATATACATAGATAAACATTATACATCTCTGTACAGATATTTCGGTAGTATTTGCAGTGTACGCGTGTTTATGCTGTTTCATGCCCTTACTGTAGTAACTGTTAAAATTTTAATTATATGACAAAAATAAAAATTATTTAAATATTAATGAAATACATACCTAATCTCGCTAATTGGTCCATCAGCCTTTAAAGCGTCTAACACGTTTTGTATTAATGAGTCTCACTAGAATCTCAGCACTGAAATTCAAAAAGCGAAATCTAATGAAATTAAAATGTACAATTTGCAATGTTCTTTGTTTAATAAACTAAGTAAATTATGTAGTTACGATTAATGTGTAAAGTTAGGTATCCATTATATAATATAAAGATAAAACAAAACATAATAAAAATAATTCGAATTTTACGTCATTTTCATTCTTATAAAGTTATTTTATTTCGAAGAAAATAGTCATGACTAATAAATATGTGTTAATAATAAAATAATAACGAGAGTTCCTTTTCTGACAAATCAGTGATTGAATAGGAACTGAATAATAATTTCGCATATACAATTAGAAGGGAAGAGATGACAGGTTTCGAAACAAGAAGCGCATAAATACAGAGAGAGTAAAATCAAGCTAATCTGTATACAATACGAGCAGAAACCGTATTACGTCTGTTCCCAAAACTTTTAGGCAAATCTAAATATTTAAGAGTAGACAGTATTTCCAATAAACTATTTACATATATTATTGTGGTTCTTCATATGGCTTAGAGAACCTTTCCTAGGCATATATCATAAAAACACTAAAACATATTTTCTTTTTATTGTTCATAATTTCTAAACTATTTTTTATTTAGAACATACAGCATATAATACGTATTACATCCTAATTTCATCCTTCTGCGTAATGGTGTTTTTCAGGTAGACCTGGTAATGATAATGGGTAAATTTTGATAATACACTAAATCTTTGTCCCTTTATTATTTTTATACTTTTTGTATACTAATTCTGGCATTGAGCCAAAGAAGTAGATATTATAAGCCACTACCTTATTTAGTTCAGAAGTTTCACTGCTACACAGAAAGGCGTTCGAACGGAGTGACGAATAGGTGACGTTATCGGAATAATGAATTTTATTTACACCATGTGACATAAATCGACTGCAACCAAGAAACATATTCATGCGCGATAGACGTCGCTGTAAAATCTTTGGCTGTAACCATGTCAACTGAGAAGACGACAAAAAGTGACCAAGTTTACACAACCTCACCACAAGCCGATTTAATGAAATTTATGGATATTTTAGAAGTTGAACCTGCGCCTCCGGTTACGAAAGGTTGAAATGAAGAATTCTGTCATTGAAAATCTTGAGAAAGTGGTACATGTAATATGAAAAGAAACTACGTACTTTTAATTTGTTGAAAGTAGGCAAAAACAAACAAATCAATTTCACAAATTTTGTTGAATGTCATTTTCTAAAGTATTCATATTCAAAGCAGATTTCTGATTTTCTACAATCCAGGAATATTTGCGATGCTTCGTTAATCGAATTGATACCACCAAATGTAGACCTTAATTAAAATGATTTTGTTATGATATTAAGAACGAAAAATTTGTTTTTAATAAAATAATTTACAGGCGTGATACGTATAAAAAATTAAGTACCATAATTTAATATACTTTAAGGTAGTCTTCAATTTCGTTATTTGAAGTATTTAACGTATATAAATTTAATATACCCTCATATTACCTAATAAATATACAGAGAAACATCATTTATGTTCAAAAATACGAAAAATTTTATAATTTTGTTGGTATTAGTTTTTAAGGCTCCTTATCTCAATGCAAAATAAAAAAACAGTCAAGTGCGAGTAGGACTCGGACACGAAGGATTCCATAGTGTCAAACAATATTAAACTTATAAATCTTTATAAAAACACTTTGTAAACTAAGTTATTGCTATGGTCGGTAAGAAAAATATCCCATAATTCAAAAATTATAGAAGGTATTCTGGTTAAATCAATT
This sequence comes from Druceiella hillmani, assembly GCA_039881145.1. NCBI lineage: Eukaryota > Metazoa > Arthropoda > Insecta > Lepidoptera > Hepialidae > Druceiella > Druceiella hillmani. The sequence goes on from JAYKKI010000003.1 coordinate 54,054,167, forward strand.
TCTTACTGAAAACTTACTATTAGTTCTAGTACCTTAATTTTTTTCAGAATTTTATACACTTTAATTGGAAAGATAAAGGAGGGTGGACATACTTTTTAACACATCAGAAGCAAATATCTCAGTAACTACTGACTTAAATATTTAATGAAATTATTTTGAAATCCTTATATTATTTTTGAGACCTATCTAATAACATTTAAATTATGATAAAAATAATAATAGGAGTGGCACTCCACATCCATGTATGGCGTGCCACACCTATTATTATACTTTTCTTAATTTCACTGTTTCATTGTATAGCGGTTCATAGAAAACACCTATGATCTAAATTACATTTATATAGTACCAATAATCTCTGAATAAAATGGATGTACCATACAGACTGAAAGACACACGGACAGCGGGATAGGACGAAATTATTAGGGTTCCGTTTTCGCAATTTGGCTACGAAACCCTAAAATGAAACCGTCATAAGATCACTCTTGTGTTCATTCATCTCTCTTTGTGTCACAATCATATTTCTCAGAAAACGTTAAACGGGGAAACCTGTAATTTGACATTGTGACAAGGCCATTTAAACCTGCACATTTGTCTGTTAGCTAATATTCAAACTAAAATTTAATATTAAAACTAAATATTTTGAAATAGAAATGTTTTTAATGTTACGTATCGTGTGGCCTATCATTTTAAAATACTAATTTTAAGGATTGGTAATATTTTTAAAATTTTTATGTATCATATTGCAAAAGATTCTCGCAAAAGTTTTCAAAAATACTGAAAAAAAATTAAGAAAATAACAGGGTTTCTAGAAGCTTTTTTAAAGTTTACCTTTATGTAAAATATAGCGATGATTCTTGATGTTACAGTCGTTGAAAAATTTTCGATATTTTACGCTTAGGACAGGATAATTACAAGATTTAAAAATAACAAGTTATACTAGATAACATGTTTATACGGCGAAAAATAATATTTATATTTGTAAATATTATTTTAAAGAAAAAGTTTCGGGTGTCATGAAATACATAAGGTGAAATATGAACGATGTGCAAGTTCTACACCTACTTAATAGTTTTGTAATCGCAAAAAAATGACAGAGAATCACAATGGTAATATGTAATAAAATTACATAGTTTGAAAATAGCAAGATATATTAGATAATATGTTTACACGGTGAAAAATAGTATTTATATTTGTAAATATTATATTAAGACAAAAGACCCTAAGTGCCATTAAATATGTGAATTTTATGTGAAAAATTAAATTAGTGTAGTTATATTCATACTTAATAGTTTTTTAAGCGTATATAAAATGAGTCAATGACGATGTTAATATGTAATATAATAACAGGGTGTGAAAATAGCAAGATACACTAGATTACATGTTTACATGACGAAAAACAGTATTTACATTTGTTATCATTTTGTTTAAAAAAATGTCCTATGCGCCATTCAATATTTCAACTTTAGAAGAACATGGAGCAATTTCTATTCATAGTTAATAGTCTTTTCATCGCAAATAAATTGACAGACGATGACGAGGGAAATATGTAATGCAGAATCCTTGCATTTTACTGATATTTTGAATGAAAGAGTTAATATCTGTTGGCAGTTGGAATACTAAATAATTAATAACAAATTTTTAATTTCATTCCCCTTTATTTCATTTGTAAATTTACTAGATCGCTATTTTAAGAAGGTAAAATATTTACTTCAGAAAAAATTACTTAAAACGGAATACATACTTATCGAGTAATGATTGATTGATATAAATGTGATTCATTTATCTAGTACACAAGCCACCGTCTACCTAGGACACGGAAGGATACCATGTAGCATTCACCTGCTTTTTGTTCACTCAAGTTATTCAATGCACTTTCGAGATATGCATCTATTATTTATATTTCTTTCTGTTTCATTGACTGTTTCAGAAATGGAGTTAGGGAGTCGCTCGGTCATTCAAGATTGATAAATATTCAGTGATTTTTATTGGAATTGCTGTGTGTTTTCCAAGTCGTCCCTTATTATGTATGTACAAATTTTTTTAAACATTTCTTATAATGGTTCTTCCGCATGAATAAATCTCTATATTAGGTATGAATTTATTGAGAAATAAATAAATCGTTGCTAGGCTCCGATAACATACGATCTTATCGCTTACAATTCACTTGTTCTATTCTCTAAACCATACATATTTGTATCGGATCACGTACCAAATATCTACTTCTGGCTGACACAAAAACCTCTCAGGTCAACTTAATATGCCCCAAGCCACACTGCGTTACGTGATTAGGAAAACTCGCCGCTCTAAGCTCCCCCTAGGGTTTTATCGGGGACCTAATACACCAACTTTGTTACGGTCACGATTATTTCACCTTGTGTTTATTCGACTTTCGGCATGAGTACTTTCATATGTTTCTACGAGTATTTTAATATAATTTTCATCCGTTCCTACAATATTACGATATTTGTAATGATTTGCTTTCTTATAAATAGTGAAGTTGGCTTTTGGCTTAAAAAAGTAAAACAATGTTTTTCATTATTGGTCTAATTTTTTTCGACGAGCCGAATATATATTTCCCTGAAAATAAAAACAATAAATCACCTCCATTAGAAGAGTTGTTAAAAGCTTACCCATATTTAATATATTACATAACATTCTGTATTCTAAATGAAAAGATTTTATACATTAGTGTTATTCTGATAATGCAGAAAGTACTTAAGAAGGAAAATTGTAAAAAGAGTAATACACTTATACTGGAATAAGAATAAATTAGTTTATATAAACATGTGAAACAACTCTATATATATATATATATATATATATATATATATATATATATATATATATTATATATATATATATATATATATCAGCCAAAGACGACGGTTCGAAAATATATTTGTTACATTTATAGACTTCACAGTTCCTACATTACATTTTCTATCAATAATCGAATCCCCTCTTAAAATTCATCTCAATGCAATAGTAAATTTTGGTTGATATGACATTTTCGGGTTCACACTTTTAAAACCTCGCTCTATATCTTTGTTCTATCTTTAGACATACACCCATAAGTAAATAATTCGGCTTAGAGAATGGCCTTTAATTGTTTTTGTTTTAAATCTACTCAACTCTGTCACAAGTTAATGGCCCATAACGTAGTTAAACCTTGTTTTTTAGTTATAATTATAATAATTAATTCAATATATATGTTGCGTGTGAAGAAATAAAGTCCTTGGTATCATTAAATATGTGAATTTTATATGAAAGATAAAAGTAGTGCAAGTTCCACTCATACTTAATAGTTGTTTAATCGTAAATAATGACGATGTTAATATGTGATATCATACCAGGTTGTGAAAATAGCAAGATACACTAGATAACATGTTTACACGGTGAAAAATAGTATTTATATTTTTAAATATTATATTAAGAAAAGAAAGTCCTTGGTGTCATTAAATATGTGAATTTTATATGAAAGATAAAAGTAGTGCAAGTTCTACTCATACTTAATCGGTTTTAATCGTAAATAATGACGATGTTAATTTGTTTTAATTCAATTTATTTTGTAACGTACAATGTTTTGAATTTTTTTTGCAAATTTTACACGCAAAGTTTTGGATTGTAGCATACTATGAATTCCCATTGACTTGTCGTAATTAGCAGTACAGCGATGTGATGTAGATCCACACTTTGAAAATATAACAATTCTTCATATTATAAATGCATTATAAACATTTTCTTTTACTTAAAAAGAGTGATCCATTTTTGCAATAAATTTTCTGAGTGGATGAAAAGTTTAACTTCTATTGAATATTAATAATGATATTTCAAAAAGTCGTATTATTTCCGAAGAGTTTTTCAAATCAATGAATGAAATCGATATCCCTTTTTAAAGTGATGCTAAAAATATTAAATTAGATAAGTTTTACCTTCAAATGCATAAATCAAATGGAACGAAATACTTGGCAGAAGAAATAAATGAAGTAAAAAATACTTCAATATTTTTTTCAAAATTTTGTATTTTATGACAATTTAATAATACTTTTTATTCTTGTCTGCCTTCCAGCACACAAAACTTGGTGATACTATTAAATCTTTAGAATGGCAATAGTTTTAACTTCTCCCACGCGCATGTCACTTATCAATTGACATGGTAACTGGTACTACTCAAACATAAAAAATCAGTTAAAAATGAGGTAAATATGTAGATAATTATACATTAAATAAAAGAAAAATAAATACGGAATCGAATTTTACTACAGTATCTGTAGTGTAGAGTAACTTTTATCTCTATGATTCTTTGAAAATTGTGTGTAATCGTATTTTGTTTTAAATTTAATGCTAAGATAAATAAATTATTTTTGGTCATATTTACAATTAAATATTATTTGTACTGTTTTGTGATAGCTACATAAATAACATTTTATAAAAATATTTTCTTTGTAAACTTTTGGGTCCTACGGAAACCACACATTTCTGTTGCCAATATTTTTTATTAACATAACTACATATATATGGTACAAATTCTTCGACTATTTTGTCACTACATTACTGCGCTGCCTATGAAAAAACTTCATTACAGTAGAGTTTAAGAATTACTCATTATTTTATCAAAATGGTGCGAGCCCCGATGTCACATAAAAGTTACCTGCTCGAGGTGTTAATAAAGTTATTTTGAAACCGGAGAATTTATTCTGAAAGTCTCTTTTTTAAGGATTTAAATGAGAACACTGTCCTTGTGAAATTAATGTAAAAAGTAAACTGGTCATTTCAAATAAGTATGACATTCAATGTTTAAACTAAGATTTAGCCATTTTTCCTATGTTTTACCAAATTATTATTAAAATGATGTCATTTAGTATCATTATTGTGGACTTATGATCCTCTAGGTGAATAAGATAATCTGAAAAAAATAATCAAGTTTAAAACTGAATAGAACCAATATTTTAATTAAAGTGGTTGATTAGTTTTTAGTTAAAATTATAAGAGCAATATGCAGCATTCGATTATATAATTTAATAATCTTTGTAATTTTTAGGGTAAGAGAAACATTGAAATATATCTTACATAGTTTATTCAATTCATGAGAGCAAATAATATAAACAACAATTAAATAAAAATAAGATATCGGAATGAGGACAACTTCATAAAATATGCTTTAACATATTTTAATTAACCATAAATATATCACATTCGGGTAACACAGTTTACAAGATATATAATATAATTTTAGCTGATAGGAACGACTATATCTCATCAGTGAGCATTTTTCCAGGTTAAGCTGTAATCGACTTTTACACTAATCCACTTTAGTTCAATCCAATACAGTAACTGTAGGTCCAGACAGTCTGTAACACATTATATTTTGGTATGAAGCTTAAGGTCATCCGCAAAAATAAGGCTGTATGTACATCTTTTTATACACGATGCTTAGCTCATTCTTAAAAATAGTATAAAATAGTAGTCCGAGATTCTGACTCTGGTTTACTCTCAACGATATGAAATATGAGTTTCATTTGCAGTTGTTTCTTATGTATTAGCGCCTATCTAATAAGAATGGTAAATACATTTTTCATAATATCGGTGGAAAACCTGACCCTACAAGCAAATGGAAAAAGACTTCATTATTTACACGATTGGAAACCTTCTAATCGAAATATGTCGCCTTGGCCGCATTAATCTAGTTCTCACATCAGATTTTTCTCTAAACCTGCAAGCGTTACGGTTATAGAACATTCGACATTGACGCCACGTTCAATAGAAACTATGTGTGCAATCTGGCGTTTGGCAGATAACAGGTTTACCGAATTTAAAAAAAAACAACCTATAATTTGCAATCAATAGTCTGTTTTCAAATTTTGATATTGGGGTAACCCATGTCACTTTCCATGGTTTTCGGTATATGATGATTTTCAGTTAAAGGTAGATTAAATAAATGTACAAATGTTTTATAGAAATGCAATAAACATGGGTAAAAAGCCGGAATAGAAGCAGTTTTATATTGAATTAGAGGGATGGTCTTTAAAAGGATTTACACATTCTTGGGATAAAAAACTGGAAGAGCCCGGCCAAGGACATGTCACTCTGAGAAAGCGAAGACCCATCCCCGGCTGTCGTGCTATTGGGGAAGGAAACAATCTGATATTGGAGTAACCAGCGTCACTTTCTATCAGGTCGGGTACATGATGATCCTTTGTTTAAAGTAGATTAAATAAATAAAGAAATGGTGTGCAAATTCTAATATAAACGCGTAAACTAGCAGGACAAATGCATACCTAGACTGAGGTTGACTGACGGCTTGAAAAGAATTTACACATTCTTAGGAAAACACTGGAATGTCCCAGCTAAGAATAAGTCATTCTGGAGGAAACATTGACCCATTTCTGGCTGTCGGACCATTGAAGAAGGAAATACTTTACCAAATCAAATATTTGTTATTTTTTCTACACTTAACGACAGATATTTGAATTGTTGGAAAAAATAGTGATTCTAATTATATACGCTTCTCCTTTTCAATATTTGATTAAAATAAAAAGGAAATACTAACAAGTCATAAGTTGGAATAGGTTTTAACAAATTAACAATTTAATTTATTTGTTCTATTTTGGCAAGCATTCCGCAAAGTTCAATTTTCTTACATATTTTATATTCTGAAAATTTCTTTCATATTAAAAGGTCGTGAGGTTTTTTATGTAATTCTTAGGATACACACATTCATGTATTTCAAAATTCAAATACACAAATTATATCCTCATAAATTACCAAATAAATTAAAATATTACTCTGAGAAACATATTAACCCCTCTTCATCCGCCACTCATATATACCTCTCTTCATATTACCTCTCTTCATATCTATCTTCAGTATAACGATTTATTGCCGCCACGATGACGTTGGGTTAAACCTCATATTCTTCGTATACGGCACCATATTACAGCAGCCACCGATCTTTACGGACAAATGTATTGCCGAAATTAAGATATTAATTTAAACTTATTTTTTTAAATATTGATCCTTTGTAATAAAAGAAATGTATATGATTGAAAAAAAAAATTTAGAGACATCCGAGTGACTGAGTATATAGATTAATAAGAATAACTTTTGAATAACGGAAATGACTAGTGGTAAGTAAATTTAAATATAAAAATTGGTTTCTTAAAGTTTGTACCGTTTCTGTTGTTTAGCTTTATAGATTGAGAAAGTGCAATTTTTTTTGCAATTATCACGAAAATTTTATTTAAAAAAAAACTTGACAATAAGCAGATGAAATCTCATCTAATTGCGCTGATTTTGCTTTTAGGAAAATTAAACCAGAAGCCCTGGTGAAAATAAGTAGTGCATAAAATTAAAAAACGGTAAAGTTTCTGTACCCATTCCCGTTATATATTCCTCTTACAATTCATCAAAAATAAAAGGTAGCTAGATGAGAATGGGATTTTTTTGTAATAATAATTCTAAGCAAATTTTTTAATTGCCAAAAGTATAATCTATAGGAAATTTCACGATATCTATTAACAAAGAGGAGAAAATCGCGATCGAACAAGTGTCGATATGCACGTAAAAATTTATTTAAACATTTATGTAGTGTAATTCTCTGTAACATGATTCATTTGTAGCTAAATATTATCTAAGTATAATTTAAAAAACGAAGAAAAAATTACAGGCCACTATTCGCTAGAGTATCATATAGCATCTGATATTATAGCATCTGATATTTATTTTGTGCTAGGCGTTGCCGAAAACTGCTTGCGTGCTCTATGTTGTTTATTGAGTTGTTGATAAAATGAGTGTATAGTATGAATTCAGGTGTTATTTCTTTATTTCTCAATTTTCGGACGTCCTATCAATACAAAAATATTTTTTTAATATATTTTCACAAATACAATATATAACGAAACAAAAAAACAGATGAATAAAAATTTTAAAAATCATGATGAAAAATCAATCTCCGAAACAATTTTTTTCCACAATAAAATTAAGGTCATATGGTAGTTATAAGATACAGTATAAGTAAATTATGATATTGCAAAAATATTATACCAAAATATCACGATAAAACTTAACAGAATAATTGTATTTGTCCTGTAACAAATGGTATATTTAGTTGAATAAGAAAATAATTTTCGAGCTTTATGGTCCCAATATTTGCATTTGAATCAAATATCTTCTTGTATATTCCATCTAAAATTTTACGATCATAAGATTTTCTTCAGCTCATATTCACTACGAAAGCGTTTACATCCTGCTGAGTATTTACTTATTTATTCCACGTCGTCGACTTGTCAAGTCTGAGTGCAGGATGAAAAGTTTTTTTCTATTCACGAGCAGCACTTGACACTTCAAAGCAGAGATGCGCGATGCAGACTGTTTGAGGTTTTAGGATCACTCCGCATCGTATAAAGTTTGCTGACGTCTTAGCTTATACTTATTGGCTTAACTAAACCTTTCTTACTTGAATGAATGAAAACGTGACAATTTTTAAAATTTAAAGAAAAATTATAATATCTTCCACGAATGTTAAATTGAATAAATAGAATATTCTTAAATGCGTGTTTCATATTTGATAGTTTTAACAACTAAATGATTTTTAATTAAGCACAACATGATAATTTTTGGTTTCGCTTTCGCTTATGTATGTGTGTGTTTTTTATCGTTTAATAAACAATCCTGTTTAAATAGATTTCAATTTCTACTTTAATATATGACGCTTTTACGGTAAAATTGAACAAATACAATAAAACACCTCTTGAATATGTATTATTGAAGATACAAAATGTATTATAGCCCTAGACAAATGTGTAATATGCGTAATTGAACATTTCTTACGTTTATTGTAAGCATATTCACATTTGTTAAAATAAAAAAAAATTTAATTAAGACCGTTGTAAAACAAAATACGTTCACATCGTGGAGTAACTATTATTTAAAATGTCGAAGGATATAATACATTATTAATACAATATCAAAACTGTTCGACACACTAAAACACATTTTTTGTCAAAATTTTTGTGATTAACGAAACACACCATAACAAAGACTAAACGATGAAAGTGAGAATTGACCGAGAGATTGCTTGCTGTCCATACATCGATCCAAGATTTATCCTGCCTTGAAATTTATAGAGGTAGACGGTCGTCATTTCGAACATTTTCTCTAGTACTGATGACTATTAAGGGTAAAGTAGCAAGTGTACCAAGAGGTAAAACAGAAAATTTTTAGAACATCAAAATTGGATCAACTAGTAAATTTGTAATTTGTTTATTTATTCTGAAAATTGTTTCCGTGGCACTCGATGTATCGCTATAATTTGAATGAAATAAAATTTAAATAGGACTTACATACGTTTGTAATCAAATATGATTACATTGCAATGATATCAATGACATTGATATCGTTTCATATTAATAAGATTCAAAATATACGAGTGTATACGGGTATTTAATTTAAAGATTTTTCTTCTCAAATAATCTTTGCTAATTTCCCACCTGAAGGTGTAGTAATACAACGAAACCTAGGTCGTGGTAAAGAAATTAAAGAAAGTAGAAATAATACTACATCACGTAGTTTCATTTAATTGTGAACAATGAATTGCTACAAAATTAACGCCAAATTTATTTAATATTTAAAGATTTACTGAGGTACTGTTTGCGAGTAAAGTTCTTCTCTATCTCGTTCCGTGAAATTCGGTCTTCAGCGTTTTTCTTCTAATCTTATCCAGTAATTTTTATGATTTCATCGGTTCATCTCTCCAGCGATCTTCCTACTTACCATTTATGTTAACTAAAGTTTTCATCTGAGGTGTATAAATGTTTCAAAGATATGTGTTTATATATATATATATATATATATATATATATATATATATATATATATATATATATTCTGTCTTTGTCCCCCACAATGACTAGCCGGGTTAGGGATCATCCAGGTGTAGGAACTAATTGTCGCACATTTAGTTTTACAGATGTGTGAGCATTGTGAGAGAAATTAGGCTTTTCACTCAAAATTTTCTTTAATATCTTGGTGAGTAATCAGAGGAATATGTTTAATTTAATTTATTTTGATTACAGGATCTGGGAAATTATCAGGCGACTGAGATAAATTCATTTCTTTTGTTTCTATTTTTACCCATTTCTAGATTATATTGGTATTATTTGTGAGATTATTATACTTTGAAAAGTCTTTTTTCGATACATTTTTTTTTCTTTGTAGGCCATTTAATTTTTCACGCTCCTCTTATAATTCTGGGGTATAATGTTTCCTTATATAGGAGGGGTGTAATTTTCCCTTATGAGGACAATCACTCAGATTGTATGAGAAATTTTTTTTTTCAGGAACATAATAATTCTTTACAATATAACTTTTCTTTTTGAATTTCTTTCAATTTATTCGGTTTTTCTTACCTTTTCAATTAATTTATTTTCTAAGTTACAATATCTAATTTTAGAATTTCCAAATCAATTCTTAATATAACTTTTTATGGATCTCGGCAAGCTTTCCTTCTTGTGCAGCAAATCTTTTTCCTATTTTATCAAATTGTTGTTCTAGTTTTTGAATAATTTTTAATTAAGCCCTTAGATTTTTATTAAAATGTACTAAAGCTGACCTCTATTGGCTAATATTATTATTAGATGTTATAACCTGTGCTACTCTCTAGTAGTGAATAGAGTTAACATTAAAAAATTTATGACACCTGTAGTTCTTGGCTAAAGAAACATTTAAGGATTTTGAATATATCCCTAAATTTGGTGCATGTTTCTTTTATATTATTTAAATTAATATTTCAAATCTTTTTTATAAATGTAAACGTATTTATAAATCGTTAGATGTCACTTTTATGTTAATATTATTTATTAATTGAGCAAATAAGAATCATTGCCAAATAAATTTAATCATTGCTAAATAATTTAATCGAACTCGATCTCGATCTGTTGTTTTATTTTCAATTTTATTATTGGGCTATTATTTAGTAGTTCCTAAATTTTTTTATTTTAATTTAATATTCCGATTGTTGAAATACATATCGCAACTAACCATTCGGAATACATTATATTACCAAATTATTGTATCACCATGTCTTGTTTAGATGAATTTTAAAATATTTTTTTTAAGCAGATAATATTATTGGGTGTCATGCATAGTTTGTTTGTATTTAGTATTTATATTGACTTGTTATTTATTACATTTTGCATAGTTTTTATCTGTCCTTTGTTATTTTTAATGACTTGACGTAACGACTATACGAATGCAGAAAATGAATGAAATGTTTTGGATGTAAAAGCGTTTATAAAGTGAGTTGTGAATCAGATTATCTTCCTCGGATCCAACTTAAACCTGAATATGCATGATCTTATAAGGTGTTCGGCTAAAACGGCAAAGTAATACAAAAAATAATAATAAGTTTGAATAAAATATTTCCCATGTCAAAAATGCAGTAAATTTATAAACAAAACGAAAGTCATGTAAGACTACTCAATAAATTTTTATAAAAAAAATCATCGTAATCATACGACTATATAAGTTCTTGAAAAATGGATTCAAACTGCTTCAAGAAGTGATATAATTACATGAGTAGAATGTTATGACAGACTTCCCAGATTAATACCGTGGTACCGCACGAATATGCATACTTCATCGAGCGTAGTTCTATTTAAATCATAAACATGCACAATATGTAAGCCAAATCACGTCATTATTGTAATATTGCGGATCAAACCTCATCGGACGTAGTTTTGTTTAGTGTATAAATATGCACAAATTATATATGTAAGTTGTTAAATTTTTAGTTATTAAATTATTGTATTGACATCGATTTTTGATACGTGTGCAAAATTTCGAATAATTTGGGCGTCTGGTGGTGGGTGAAAATTTCATGGAAGGTTCCGTTACATTTATATTTACACGAGTGAATCTAATATAAAGCATGTTAAAAAGTCATCAAAAACAAGAAACCTTTTGAAAATAATTTCCTTTACAAATTTTATTTTAAACATTGTATTAACTTTAACGAATCTAGGACATGATAATGTTAATGCGTCATTAGGTGCTAGTAATTTTCAAAGGTACGGTAATATGGCCAGTTTTCTGTATAGTCATACCTTTAAATTGAAAAAGCGTAATATCACTTTAAGCATCGCGCGTAGGCGTAATAAAGTTAGGCTAAATGTGCAGTTGCAAAATTTTGTATTTCTAGTGACTATGTTAACATTATTACTAACTTTAACTGTTTTATAAGATCGCTCCTGTGAGCGATGTTCGAATGAGATAGCTCCTCTAAACGATATTTCGGAATTGTATATAAATGTTTCTTTGTTATAAAAGGAGAAGTTATTTTCTGCTTGTAATCATAAAAATTATTAATATTTACTCAAAAAAAATTAATTAATTTCACCACCCGATTCACAACACTCTTTTTTTAATTGGGTGAATCCCGTTACTTTATTTAAAGAAGAAAATGCGTGAAAGTGTCGAACAAATATATGATAATTTACATTATATTAAACAACAAAAAATAATGAAAAAATTGCTAATAAATGAGACTTAAATTCTTGGTATGTCATATTTGGTAAATTACTTACCAAGTAATTTTAATTTTGTTAATTTTGTTCTATAATTGGTATATTGTCAACAACCATTAATGTGTTGATGGCGTTGTGTGTTATATTTGCTACCACTTGACGCAACAACGAGAAATGTCAGGAAATATTTACGTTTGTTGTAAAGCAGCTTTCTGTTTTTAATGATTTCTTTGAATTTTCTAGTGTAAATTTGCATTCTACATATTGTTGAAGAGATATTGACGAGAACTGGTGAACACATTAATATGTACTTCTTTTTATAGTTAAATTGCAATTTATCCACATCATCATTTAAAATATGTGACTCTAACGTTTTCGTGACCACATTAAAAAAATATTAATTTTCCACAAAGAAAAGGAAATCACAAAAAGTAATTTTGTATGTACAAGATTTTAATATAATTTCTGACGGGATGATAAAGTTTTTCCCTAATAACGTTCGACCACCTTTATTTTCAAATTAATTCATTTACGACAGCAAAACTTTATGCACCATTTTGTTATTGAAAGTTATCAAGTTCTAAGACATTTTGTAGGAAACAAATAACATACATGTCATCTGGTAGATCTCATAATGTTCTATTCGGTATTAAATAACATTAAAAATGAACGTTCAATACTAAATACAATATAATGAACTGCAATAACTAAAAAATTATGTTGCTGCATTGGACTAAAAATACTATATTTAAATAAAAGCGGTTGGTTTTTTAGCTTTATGGCTGTTACTCAAATTAATCTAACACGTAATTAGAAATGATAAAAAATAACTTGAGTATATATGAGATCTGTAATCCGCTAATTTCCCTTTTAAGCTTTTATAACTGATCTTTGTTTGAACAAAGAAGTGACATATTTGACAAATTTTATTGTACCAGGCCTGGTAAAGCCAAAAATATTGAGTACAACGAAACTGGACTTAAAATAATATTATTTTACCTTTGAAAATTAAACCTGTTTAATGACTTATATGACTATTAGTTACTCTAAACATGACAAATTATTTGGATTATCTGTCCTATACCATTTCATAAATTTGAAACTGACAGAAACCCGACATGTTTTTATCTACTAAAGCCTTGTCCTTCAAAAGAAATGCTGGATACGGTATCCACGGAAGTGATTATGATCACGTTTCTCTCCACAATTGAAAGACATTTTGAAAAACACAGCCAGGAAACCGGATGCAATGGTCTGAGTGTTTAATGTCTCATGCCGAAGGGGACTTGACATAATTTAAAAGAACTGCCACGCTTCGCTTGCGTTCGGAATGGGAAATTGTGATGAACTGAAAAAAATGTCGTCTTGTAGAAAGTGCTCATTTTCAAGATTCAAGGTATTAATTAATTTACTAAAGTTTTTTAATGGCCATTAAAGACGTTTTAACGGTGATTTTTTATCACATTCAAAATTTTAATAAGAAAGTGTTTAATTTTTTTTATAACTGCATATCTTACCTAATTGGTTATTAGAGTAACGTTTATTTTATCATCGTATCGCCTTCACACGTATTTCGCATAATTTAATGTTTATGAACCCGTTTTTATGACATCTTAAATCAATACATTTCAAATCTTACTTATCTGCTCATTAACCTACTTGGTCTAGTTTTAGATATAATCGAATAATATACAATCTGAGCGTACATAGAAAATATTTATATTTTTAACACAGGAATTCAGGAACGCATAATATTTCTCAGAACTGAAGAGTTCGGATATGGTTCGATTCCGTCACAGTTGAATCTACTTCTGTATTGAAAATTCTATTGAACTGAGAATCAATTACCTTTTATTTAAGAAAGTTTCTGTCATGGGGATATACATTTTTTTGTGTCCAATTTTAAATTTGTTTTATTCAATTTCACACAATATTAATTTCTTTGTGGCTTTTTAAATTATTTTAAACGTAATTTTTTTCTTATTTATGTGTGGAAACGTAACTGAACTGTTAATACCCTTTTTAGATATAAATGAGGTGAAAATAAAAGGATTTTAGTTTATATTCGAAACATTAATTGAGTCCTCTGAATTATTATTTAGTGATGTATAAAACTGATGAATAATGAAATTTTAATATATCAACGACACTATTTTTTTTAATATATCTACATGTGTATTCTAAATTTATTTTCTAAATATTTAATTTTAATTATCGTGCTACAAGTTACCTACCATTTGAACTTACCAAGTTGTTAACTATTATTATTGAATTTAAGCAATTTCAAATGCTTTCACAACTTGTAACTGTATGAATACTGATTTGAGTAGTAACTTCGTCATTTTAAAATGGTCTAGTGCAGGTACATTGCAAACTTATTTTAATTATGTCATTTTAACTTAAACATTTTTACATAAATATATACATATATAAATATAAATATATATATACATATATATATATATATATATATATATATACACATATATATATATATATATATATATATATGTGTGTATATACATATATATATATATATATATATATATATGTATTTATATATGTATGTATGTATATATGTGTATGAGAAAACAGATAAAAATAAAGAAAATATTATTTTGTTGTAATAGATTATCTATAGCCACTATCGATTTCTTTATAACATACGAAGAAACGAATTATAAGTAAATTGCATTTGGTACAATTTTATTTTATTGTGACAAATTAAAACCTGGTGAGAATAAATGTAAAATGAAGATATGTCTTCTATTTTATAGGTTTAGAAAAAACAAATCCCTCAACAAAACTTCACACTCACACTGAACGTGAAAATATACATGTTTCTATATTGTTAGAAATCACCACTAGTATTATTCTAGCAATATTTATTCATTTTCAGGATATATTTAAGTTTTGTTTAAAATTTATTTTTATTGGATTAGAATTATTCGGTGTTAACTCTGAATGTGGAAAAATGCTATCTTTAATAAATGTTGTATATGACAAGGTTAAAAGATCATAATCACTTTGTCACTTACGTCTTATACGAAATCGGACAATTGATTTCCTGTCCCACTTTTTTAACAAATTTATAAATTTTTCACGGCGCACCAATTTATTTATATTATAGTAAAATATTTAAATTAAAGACACCTCAATCATTTTCAGCCAGTTAACAATATCATCGTAAAGTTATGGTTTAAGCGTATTTAAATAGTATTTTATTTTTCGTTCTTGATTTAGTACGGAGACTATGACAAATTAAGATAAAAATGGTCCACGCTAAATGTAAATAAATTACGTATATTAACTACAAATATTAAAATTTTTTATTTTATTTGATAAATTAATTTTGCAGCAAAAAATGTTAAGAAACTAAAATATTCGGGTGTTTCCACAAAAAATGGTTAATTTAAAGTTTCAAATCAAGCAAAGTAGTATTATGTCAATTTACGACTATATAAAATTGATGGTAAAAATCCTCTCCCAATAGTAATTCGGTTGGGATATTCATTTTCATCAAAGAAATTTTAAATATTAAATTTGAAATAAAAAATAAAAATAGCATGAGATGTCAGCCCCGTGGCTCAAAACATTTCCATAAATGTTCTTCTAAATCTTTCTATTCATTAAAAAATACAAATTTTCTTTATTTTTTTATGTTTATGTAATTAATAAATACTGTATTCATATATAAAAACTAAATTAATTACAAAAACTGCTGATACTAAATTAATTACAAAAACCAAATTCTGGGAACTATAGAGAAAAAGAGAAAAAAAATTGGACGAATTTTCTACAACAGGTTAGATCTCCTTTTTTCCAACGTTGAAAATACACAAGAGCATAGAAAACCTGTCTATGCTGAAAATCAGAGTTCAAGAGGGTAGAAAAAGGAATCAATGGCAGGGAAAACTCAGAAACAAGCAAATAAAAAAATGAGTTATCATAGTTACTAAACTGAAAATTAGTTTGAAAATACAGAAGCAGCAATTTACTGCCGTTGTTATATTAAAAAATATCTGGAGAGAATATGTGATGATTGCTTCGGAAAAAAAGAGAAAAAACTGCCCGCACAAAATAAGATAGAATGTATAGTCAAAAAGCATAAAATTGAAATGTCAGAAATTTCTCCAAAAGATCTCCTTTTGCAAATGGGAAAGGACGTTTTCAACTTTTTTCGGCATCAGTTTAATATTGTGTGCCAATATAATAACATAAATAATTTCAGGTGAAAAAATTCCATTATTCATTTGGATTAGTTCCAAAAATTTGGCTGCTATATATCAGAGAAAATTCAGGTTTTTCATTTTGGGGGTTCACATACCCAAATATCGATACATATTTTGGTAGTATACATATAAGAGTCTATGATGTTACACTGAAAAATGTCATCTAACCTGTCTCACAATATTGGTGCTGTTGGTGCCGTTCAAGACCAATATTTGAAAGCTTGGCCGAGAGTTTTGAAAACTTTCATTAAATAGAAGCTAGATTGTTTACATTTCTTTACGTTACGAATGATGACGTTTTTGCCTGAAAGAAATGTATTCCAGAACCATGAGTTCCTCGAATTATCACGAAACCGATCACGAAGAAGGTACATCAGGGTAGGAGCCAGCTGCAAACGAATATCAGGCGAAGCAAAAGCTTTATATGTCGAAATAACCAATTTCAAACTATTCTTTAGTCGCTCCTGACAGATATACGGCATTTAATGCTGTTGTAATAGAGGATCAAAAAAACTGAGAAATGGATTGAAATTCTCTGAAAAAATACTAATCAAAGGTGCGTTTTTGGTGCATCAATTCACTGGCTCGGATTTTTTTCTCAACCAGTAGACCTTGAAGTATCTTAGTGGCTTTTGTAACTTTAAGCATCTTAGTGACTTATTAATTGATACAACTAATATTTAACCTAACAAATACTAATCGGGGACTCTTCTAAACATTTAAAATTAATTGGCGGCCCCAAAGTGGAGACAATTGTTTATGTTATTATATTGGCACACAATATTAAACTAATGCCGAAAAAAATTCAAACCGTCTTTTTCCATTTGAATCTCATATTATACAAGATATTCGTGAATTAACTATTTATTCGCCAACATTGTTGATTTGAACTGGGAGACGATGCAAAAACAAAAGCGAAATAAATTTTACTTAACGATCCGCCTATCTATGTTCACATTAAAAACGCCAGTACATCAAAGGACTTATGGGAAAAGTTTAGAGCACTACTCTATGACTCAGGATTTACTAGAAAAACTAGGTTACTGGTAAATGTTATGTCAATTCGCCTAGAAAACTGCACATTGATGACGTAGTATGTAACTTAAATCGTTGAAGTGGATCAAAAGTTGGCAGCAACAGATTTTGGCATTAATGATGAGTGGATTGGATCTATCATGTTAGCTGAATTATATCAAACATTTATGCCCGCGATAATGGCCATCGAACATTCTTAAATACGCATAACGACAGATGCCATTAATACAAAATTTATTGACTTGGAACCGGAAGACGGTGATATGACTAACACATTACCATGTTCATGTTCCCGTTACCAACATAAGAAATCAAATAAGTTTGTGCCAAGAAAAAATGGCGCGAATGCGTAAAAAAATCCCTTCAACCAGTCAATCATTCTCTTGGGAAAAGCCGTTAAAGACGAGCTTCAAAGCTTCGAAGACAAGGAATGTTCCAAGTTTTGTTAATGTTGTGAAGTGTACACGGGACCTTAAAAAAACGTGCTAATAGTGTGTGTTATCGAGCAAGATTAGTGGCTAAGGATGTGGACAAAACTGTGGTGTAGATTATGACACATTTTCTCCAGCGGTGAGACACAAAACATTCAGGTTATTATTTTCATGTCAGTTCAATTAAATTCATTTCATCTTATTGTCAAGACAGCATTTTTGATTACCTGGATGAGACCTATTGGTTTTATTTGTTTAATTGACAATAAGGTTTTTAAATTAAAAAAAGGCTATATATGGTCTCAAGCAGACTTCCAGATCTTGAGACAAGAAGATATATAATTAGATTATAGCAGATAGCCATAGTAAATCAAAATTAGAACCATGTTTATTCACAAAAATTATTGGTTCTTAACAAACCATTATAACATGGATGTGAACGATTTTTTTATTTTTTCAAATGATGAATATGGATTGAAACATTCAAAATCAATGTAGAGTAAAAGTTTCAAAATAAAAAACTTATTACCTTGAGACAAGATAGTAATATTGACCAGTTACTAACTAAATTTAATGTGATTGACTGTAAAATGTCAGACACTCCATTGGAGGCCAAAAATACTATTAGGAAAGCTAAATTCCATTTCAACAGAAGTTCTAACACGTCCTGATATAGCTTATTCAGTGTCATATCTAAGTTAATTTAACTATTGTCATAGTGAGAAACATTGGATGTATGCAAAAAGGATATTAAAATATTTAAAGAAAACTAAAAATATAGGTTTAAAATATTGTAAGAATGAAAATGCTAATACAGAAAATTATGTAGACATTGATTGGGCTAACAATGATAGGAGGTCTTACTCCGGTTTTTTTTCCTTACTACTAGGATACTTATATTTTGGAGTTGTTGTAAGCAAAAGTGTATTGCAATTTCCAGAACAAAAGCGGAATATGTGGCAATTTGAGAGGACTGTAAAAAATTAATGCATCTTAGAAATTTACAGTATAAAATTACTAAGAGGATGTATCAAATCACTTTACATAATGATGATCAAAGCGCCAAATACACTATTAGTGAATCTTATCGTTCATAATAGAACTAAGCACATTGAAGTAAAATATCATCATTGTAGAGAAATGACAAGTAATGAAATTGTGTTGATTAAATATTTATGTATTACAGACATGCCAGCAGATATACTAACTAAAAGTTTGAACTCATGAAAGCATTAGGTTAAATTCTAGAAAGCATTAGGTATTGTTAAAGTGTAAATTTAAAAGACCAATATCATTATATTGTCATTGTTGTCAATAAAAAACGGGTATATTTTGAGTGGGGATATTATAAATATGTATCCGAAAAAAATATTTAAGTAAACACTAGTACCCTCTGTGACTATTGTGTGTTAAATATGGATAAAGTAAGTCAGTCGCTTTCGTTTATTACAAGTGAAAAAACACATTGTTTTATTTTACTCATGAATGGTTTTTACTCTTAAAATGGCTCTTTTTAAGTGGAGATTTTTTTTAAAAACCTATTCTTTATTTATGTCAAATTTTGCCAAAGGCAGAGCAGGCTTTTTTGAGAATGATTCATCAAGAGATTAAAAGATTAATAACATACAGCGTGGATTTGTTTTAAATCACTTTGCCGTGGATAAATATTTTGGTCGTCACTTATTAAGTTTAGTTACAGAACTTTATTAGGCAAACATAAATGGTTTTGATACTTTGTGGGGTTTGACGGTGTTTAATCATATGCCCATAATACATTACTTTAAAATAAGGTTCCCTTTTACTTCCTGTGTGGATGCAATTTGATGTAATATTTTAAAGGCTTATTTCACGTTAAAAGTTCAAAGTGTGTAATTGTTAAAGGACAAATTTAATTCTAAGTGAATTAGTTCAAAAAGTAAATAAAAAACTAATTATATTTGAAATAACATATTTTATTGTAAGTCAACCGTATTTCTTGGTCAGTCCCCTAGACTCTAAGTTTGAAAAATGCCGATAATTTTAAAACCATTAGAAACGTTGACTGTGTATAATCTCCTAAGTGTTCTTAAAAGAAGACTTAGGAGATTATAATTTAGACCTCATTCCATCAAAAACGTATCAATTTTATCTATAAATTGAGTTTTAATATAATACCCAATTTTTCTATAACAACCTTCTCATTTATCATTATCATTAGACTCAAAGACCTTAATGGCCTGGCAGAGAAGATGTATGATATTTAAGTAATTGCTAAAAAATTTAAGTGATCATTCGTCAAAATAAGTTCAAATATATAAAATATGATTTTTATTAGTTAAATTACCAAACTATAACCTTAATAATAGTAATTATTGTATATTCAAACAATGGAAGTAAAGAAAAATTTAAGTAACATGCTGATAATTTTAAAATAGTTAGAAAAGCTGACTGCCTTTTTAAAAATACTTAGGTAATTATTTTTTATTAAAATATTATTTTCTTCCATTTTGGAACTCAAACCTTCCGTTTTAAACTGTAAGATGAGTATTATAAAATTAGAACGAGTGTATCCAAATATTATCACTTAATATTATATTCTTTTACACTACTCTTAGAGTGTGCAATAATTGTTTTACTAAAGTATTAATCTGGTAATTTAATTAATATAACTGATCTTTTTATTTTGATATATTTGGTCTTTATTAGGCATTTGAACCATGGTTCATTATCAATTATTTTATATTTTTTTTACTAGAATATTAATCAAATTAAATTGGCGTAAAAAACTAAAGGCAAGCATAGAAATATAAAATTCCAAAAAATAAATCATATTGTTTTGATTAGATAGTATTTATTCTTGCAGAGGTAAATTAAATCCCATTTAAATTTGGTTTTATTTGGATATTACAGATTTCTTTATACGTTTAAACATTTTACGATAGGCAAAAAAAGTTTTCCCCTTATATTTTTATTTTAAGTAGGTAGTAATATATTCAAAACATTTAGTACAAAAAGTTAAATATTACAACTTTTTCAAATACACCATGTTATGTATATTATAATAAACAAATAGATTAGTCCTAGCCACACTAATATGTAAGCTGCCATAATATTAATTAGAATCATGTAAGATGCACCAATATAAACATAATTAAATAATGTTATTTATACTCAAATTTCAAAGCAGATAAGTTTTATTTTTTTAATGACAATTTATTTGCCTTTTTATCTAATAGTCTTCGCAAGAGACATAAATTAGATAAGAGTCGCTAAAAAAGTGGTAGTTTGCTGCGACACGTTCCAAAACTTCCACTCTTTAACAAAATACAAGTTGTTAGTTATTATTTTTTGCCATTCGAAATACCCCTGCATAAATCTTATATATAGACTTATATCCAATATCGTAAAAAAATTTCGGTATGGAATTCCTAAATGTAAGAGAAAATATGAAATAATGCGTCTATTATTACACGCTTAGTAAAAATGTTAAGATATATTGTATTCGTTGAATGATGTACATTCCTAACATTAATGTCACGTACTCATAAATATACTGTTGGCAATAAGTCCGCGATATTTAGTACACAATATAGATCGAAGTAAACTTTGTCTGTTTTTCTCCATTAGGAGTTTTATTTACACTTGTAAGAAAAAACCTTTAAAATAATATTCAATCCCATACACGTGCCGAATACATGTTTCCATTAACGGGGTTATATTTAATTTATGGTGTGGCAAAATGACAAATATTATATAAAAACATCTTTTGATATTTAGTCACTAAAATGAGATAAGGACTTAGCGATACCGACATAAACGGTCATTGCGTTAAATAAGGCTTGTGAAACCTTCAAGCCATTTTTTTCTTAAATAATTTTTAAAAATTAAATTATCCTTTTCAGACTATTTAACTTGGAAGTGAGCAAATGTCTCTAATAATTCTTTGCAATTAATTTTTAGTATGTATTTAAATAATGATATGTAAACAAATAGTCAATCCAGAAGCAAAATAGGTCGATAAATATTTATTAATTTATTATTACTTAGGAAACCAATATTGGATTAATGAAATTTCTGAAAACCTCCTATAATTAATTTCTGCAAAGCTATTGAATCAATATTTACGTTCGGTTATTTTACATTACTTGAATATATTTCTCATCAACACCGTAGGAAAACTGTACTTTTATGTACTATTTTCTGTCAACAAAAACGTACTTTATTAATATCTCGAACATATTTGTTTCAATGCATCTAAATATTTTTCAATTAATTAGATTTCTCGAAGATCCTGAGATCGTAGACTGACTATTGCTACAAATATGTGAGCAAATATTAACTGTGAGTCATTATATTTAAGTCTATAAAAGTGACCAAATTTGGAATGAAAGAAAGCAGACAAGTGCGTTTCATTTATTTCAAGGCAGTTGTTATCCATATATCTTAAGATTGTTGAAAATAAGTTAACTGAAATAATTAGTTTTCGAAATTTTAACGAAATGTTAGAATCTACATTTTTTCGGGCTTTTACAGTCGATGTTAAAAAAATAACTAAATAAAAGAGGACGATAACGAAGACGAAGACAATCATATATTACATGTTATTTTGAAGCTTAATATTTCTTAAATAGAGCTTAAAAATTTAAAAGTAGCAAATAGAACTCTAAATCCATTTCAAAAGATGTATCAAAGCTAATTTTTAAAAAAAATTCCCTTCCACTTTACACGTAAGTGAAAGAAAAAAAGAAAATTTTTTTGAAGTGTTGCTACATATTAATTGAGATCTCAATATGAAGCATCTGTTCGCAAAACGTTATACAGATTGACAGTAAAGGAAATGCAAGTGTATGAAATATGGAAACGCATAAAGATGATGAACAAATCATGGGTCTTATTTTGTTATTTGGCTACCAAACTCTAAAAATCCTATCCATTTGACGATATACATATATATTACAAAAATTTCATAGCATTTATAACAAAACAATCAATTACAAACCTTTATTTATTTCCGTTAAAATAATAATTAGTTTTATTTAAAAATGAAGAGTAATGTATTATAAAATTATAATTATCTTTAATATTCGCAAAACAATTTAATGATCAAGGTTTGGTGTAGTTTTTATTTTAACTTTTGGATTTTGTGTGTTAAAAATGCTAAATTTAAAAAATTACTATAATTTTAGATCTACTAAAATATTTGACAAATCTGCGCAGCGATATATATGTAGATTTCACAAATTTTCAATATTAATTTATTGTGCGTAGTAACAGACATGTGGTCTAAAATTTATGAACTAATTTCTAAATTCGAGAAAAGCTTAATGGAGATTTGCAGGACGTTTTTGCTACCAAAATATCTGTTTACAGTGTCTTGCAAAAAAGTTATTTGATTTAATATTTCATGCGTTCTCTGTACGCTACGAAAATATTATAATTTAACGAATTAAAATAACTTAAACGACCAGGATTTTAAAATATATTGGGTTTTGGCTGTTGATTAACATTTTTTTTATTATATATGTTGTTGCAAAAATTAGCTATTTTTAACATGTTTTCTTTTTTTTGCGAAGCCCATATCAAAGATCGTCAATTCTTGAATAATCATAAATATGGTTAATTACGTTCATTGAAATAAAAATATATAACCAGACAACCTACATTAGATTTTTTCCAGGTTCTAATTGAAACTCTGTTTTCACTTCCAAATATCAAAAAAGTTAATTTTGAGAAAAGCTCGATAGCCCGTCATAATAGAATCTGAATCGGAATATGTAGAAAAGGATCGAGGTAGAGGGGAATTGATTCTTGTAAACTGGTGACTGAAAAAAATTAATAATAAACCTTTTATTCCCATAATACAATTTTACGACTTACGAACATGCAGACGTATTATACAATATTATTGGACTTCACATTTCTTATGTATATAACATGCTGGTATCAGAATAATACTCCAGAAAATATGTATTAATATTATTAAACAACTTGATTCATAATTTAAGAAAAAATAAAATCATTTTACTTTAAATTAATTTTATTTGGGTACCAATTTCTGAGAAAAGACATCCTCCGTCTTCATTCAATAGTATGTATCAGTCGTAAGTCTGGTCCATGATGGTCCTGTGTCGGTTTTCCATTGTAGCTCCGTCCGTCATCGCTCCAGTGGAGCGATGCATCCGGTGGAGCGCGATCGCCCTCGCTATGTGTCCGCGCGGTCACTAGTAAACCGAAACGAAACCTGCTATATTATTTTTAATGTATTTTCACCACAAATCCAACATCCAACCCCCCAAATTGAAAACATATATCTCTACCTTATGTATAAGTATATGGTCTCCATATTCGATAATTTTTCTCCTTCTTGTTAACTTCGGAAATGCCTAATATATACCGTTTAATGTTGTGAAGACTGTATTCAAGTTCATTTTGTCTTACTGTTGTTAGTAAAGACCTATCATTTAGTATTACAATGTACAGTTTCCTTCTAAAGGAGGGTTTGACTGAAAAATTGTGTATATAAATAGTTCATACGACATTTTCAGTGCAATGTTCAAGAGTATAAGGCTAAAGCTGCACAGCAAAATAATATCCGTAGTTATACAACTATGACATTTAAACGTGCATTAAAAAACTTTGAAAAACAATACATGAGCTTATGCACTCAACAATTTTAATTTAAAAAAAAAAATTATAGAAAAATCCAATCTTTATTTTTGTGAACGATAACGTGAAAACATTTGTTCTAGGTTGTTCATTTTGACACCTGCCATATTACTTCCTGAGATATCGGTGGCTATTTTACTAACTTCACATTTCTTGGTAGTACTAATGAAAAAGTATATGTCGTAAAAGACTTCTCATTTACAATTAAACGAATCTGCGTGATGTAGTATTATTTCTTCTTTCTTTAAGTTCTTTACCACGATCTAGGTTTCGTTGTGTTACAACATATTCAGGTGGCATTTATTAGCAATCTTTTGCATGAAAATGTAATACAACGAAACCTAGGTCGTGGATAGGTAGAAATAATACTACATGGTAGAAATAATACTACATCACGTATATTCATTTAATTGTAAATAATGAATTTCTACAAAAGTAACGCCAAATATATTCAATACTTCCCATTTACCTAAACTTCATCCTTTATTTTGATGTTAAACGTTCGGTCGCAAGTAATCAACTGTCGTCGAAAAGATAGATTTTTACTCAGACTTTGTCCTTAAATATTTTTCCAGTCTCGTTTGAAGGATTACAAAATGAAATTAAGGGTAATCGCTGCCGTAATTATTCGTTTTAAGAATCTGCTGGCAGTAAATTAGTTTTGAAATAATTTAATTATTAGAAATAATTATATTAAGAAAATTAACTATTTGTATTAAGCACTTCTTTTTTATTTGAGAATTATATAAATTGGTATCTTTGTTTACTTTAAAAGTTGGTATGAAATTTTAAGAAATGTTAGAAAAGCTCTTATGCGAAAATAATACAGACAACAGGAGAAATAAGTAAATGATTTGTTTTTTAATTTTTGGATTTACACTTGCGGCGAGGATTGAAACTTCATGAGCAGATACGGTCTATATCTGGTGGCGAAGGGTATCTTCTATTATTCAAGGGAGAAAGTTCCTTAGCTCGTTATTGTTTCAATTTACTATTTCAAGATAAATGTTACAATCCAGTCATGTTATGGTTGCAGTATAATTTATCTCAAAAACGAAGTTTTGTGTACAAATTATTTTCAATAAATTCTTGAATCAAAGAAGACGTGTTTCATTATATTTAGTTGATGACATAATAAATATCTGACATTTGGACATATTGCACAATATATTTCTATTTCTATTTCTAAATCGTTAAATAGTTCTTCGGCTTCTTTTATGTTTTAGGCGTGTGTGATGAAGATAAATTGATATTTTTATTTCGAAAATTGAAGTGGTAGCCCTTATATGAACCATAGCTACAACAGAACTGAATTCCTAAACTTTAATAGATTAATAAATTGTGATTTATCAATTGAAAACGAAGCGCACATTTCTATTTAAATTTAAGAGATTTTTGATAAAATTTCAGTGATACGCCATATGCAAAAGAAGAAAAAAGAATCGTTTCTCCTTTATATATTTGTGAGCCTCCTTGAAATTTAGCTTTAAATATCGTTTCTAATTTTGGGCGCAGAAACTAAATACTATACAGGAAATTCTTCTCACTGGTTCAGAATTAGGAGATAACCCCTTATCATCATTTGTCCTATTTCATTTGTTCAGAATTAAGAAATCCCTGACAAACGGAAAGATAGACAAAAGGCGCTGCCTCAAGATGCCATTTAGACCCTTTGGCCTCATAAAAGTTAAACTAAGTACTTGACTAGGCCCTAAAAAAGTAAGAAGATTAGTCTTTAAGATCACAAATGAAAAATCACTTTTAGACAAACAATCAAACACACTTCAAGACAAAAATAACTTTTAGATAGACATTAAATTTAGTCGAGACTTTAGTTTCACTTGAAGGTCGATTGATTTTCACGTATTCAGTTTACGCATATTATATACACTGCTTATATAGATGACACAATTAAATACCAAAAATAATGTCCAAAAAAGGCACTTTATACGTTACATATATATATAGAAAGACTTAAAGTTTACTTCACTGTACAATCATTTAATCTCATTTCCAATCCAAACAAAGTTACTATTTTAATTTTAAAAATCTAAACACTAATATTATTTTAAGACCTACTAGACAGTTTTTACAAAAAAGATATTTTTTTTATCTCTGTATATTATTTCTCAAAAGTTACTGGCGCCATCTATTGACAATCATTTTAACCGACTTGCACGGACAAATTATTCGCACCAGTTAACTAGTGTTACATATTGTTATAAAAATCATGGAGATTGCAATAAAAAACTGATATGCTACACTACTTTAACAAATTATTTTTATATACCAAAATAAAAGATGATAAAAAAGCGTAAGGCAAATATTGTAACCGAAGAAATAATTGTAAAGAAAGTGTATATTTCGTATTTATTCCTTTTCGTATCTTCTATGGTTTCGGCGGTCGTTTTTTTTTCTGTTTATACAAATAATTGCCTTTATTTTTTTTGTATATATGCTACATCTTGTATATAATATAATACATCTCGTACGTAATATAATAAAAAAAAATAATTTAAACACATTTATACTTTCAGAAACCATTCATGTGAACTCAATCAATCTAAAATGTGTATTCACCTCTGTAATAAAATGGAATAACAGCGCTTTCGCATGGAAACCTTCATATTCTATCTAAATTAAAGAGGTTCTATACTTCACATAAAAGAACTGCTTCCATATTGAAATCTTTCTATAAAGAAAATATACGTCATATTGAAATCTTTCTATATAGAAAATTCACAGGGATAAGAGGAAACCGAATTGAACCAGAACAGTAAAAATTTTCACGTCAGTGAGTCATGTCAATATGTATTGTTCGACCGCGGTCTGATTTACTACCTTCTCTTTGACATCACATATATAAAAAAATACTTGCTTGATTTTAACAGCGTATTTCAAACTTTATATTTCATCGTTCTAAAAAAAAGTCAAAAGTATTTAGTCAAAATCGTAAGACGTAGATAATAATCATTCAATCTATTATTATGTAATAAAAGTAGCCTTCTTGGAAACTATCATGACATTTACTTTTGGAATATTTTTTTAGTATAAAAACCATCAATTAAATTATATATAGTTTATTCTACTATATTCACATTTTTACTTCACATGCCTGGAATAGTTTTTAACAAAACTTAAAAAATTAACGCTGTTGCTAAGTAACGAATTATGGGTATATTTTGAACAGATGTCTGTTGGCATATTTATGAACTGTATTTCTTTTTAGGTCGTGGAGTGCCTTGAATTTTTTTAAATGTAGAAGATTATATTTAATTTTACTCATATATAAGTATTCTTTTATTTGGTAGATTCTCCAAATAAAACGTTTATAGGTATTTTTAGGCAGATTCCAGTACTTCACTGCTCCAGTAAAATACTGGAAACTGAAAACGGTTTAAATAATTTTTCATTAAAATTGTCTAAACAAATCTAAGCTCTGTTAGTCTAAATTTTAATGTTAAACAAAAAAATCGGTTCCCTTTCTTTAATTTTTCTTCAAAATTATACAATAAATAAGTATGTACCAACGCTATTTCACCACTTTTACATGTATCGAATGGTTTTGAAGTGCAAACTCGTGCTCGGTGCATATCCTAATTTAATTTTATTCTTTAAACTATTAAAACAAAAAATAAATATACAACATATGTTAATATAAACTCCATGTTAAGGTTAATTCAAGGTTAACTCTCCCCATCTAGGTCTCTTCCTCCACCTAAAGCTAACTTAATCAGCAGTTTATTTGGTTGTAAGACATTATCTTTTTATCAGCTACAGATGGCTTATCTTTTTATAGGAAGAAAGTTTTATGGTGTATGTAAAGAATTTTATTGTATATAATTGTTATGTTATTATTATAGTGAGCAAATTAGGAATGAGTAGTCAATGCGATTCAAAGTCATTTCAAAATTTTTATTTTATTCTTTTGAGCAAATGTTGATTATAATAAATATCAAAATAAAAATGGGATCAAATCTAATTATACATAGTCTAACAAAACATTGATATTCTTTACATTAAACAATCTAACTAAAAACACTCGAGCAAAAAAATGCGCTACTTCCTCGTCCCCTAGATAGTGGTTTCAGTCAACCATAAAAAAGTTAATATCTAAGGCTTTTCCAAGTTCATTTTCTGTACCAAGCTTGCAACTAAACATTTTATAATAAGAAGGTAAAAAAATATTTTATTGACTGACTGACGTTTAATTTGGTAAGTTTTATCCTGCTTAGTAGCTTTTAAATTGATACCTAAACTCAATTTAATGTTTCACTTTGTTCTATCAAATTTGAGAAAATAACTTCAGACTCAAATTTGTTCCCAATTTTCAAGTCTTCAGACAAATTTTCGTACATAGGTGATATTAAGGATATTTCAACAAAGTTTTAGATATGTATAAAACGGTCGATATGTTTTTTTTTGTCAGTCATTTACCGATTGAATGACAAAATAAATGACATTTGTATGTCTTTATTTGGAAACTAAATAAATTTCAATAAAGGAAATTTGGAATTTCCTGTATTGTTGTCTATTTTATCACAAAAACGAAATATTTGTTCTAGATTTAAACTATTATTAAGATATACGAGGGGATTCAATTTATTTTTAATTGTTCCTATAGAGTGCACGGCGTACGTTTGGTCAGTTATGCGAGAATTTGCTTGCGTTTTACCGTGAGCTTATTTATGAGTTCCTCAAGGTTGACCTTAAGGCAAGGAAATTAAAATAATTCTGTATTATATTTAGTTATCCCAAATTTTCATATTTCTTAGTTTAAGCTGTTCATTTTTTTTAATTATTATTAATTTATCATTTAATGAAATTTTTGCAAAAACTATACAATATTTCATTGTCTATTAAAACAATTTCAAAGTTTCGAGTACAAAAATATATAGTTTTGTCTGGAAAACTGTGGAGTACTTATAAAATCTATTTTGTGGTAAAATTTAGGTATATCTGTAGATATGCATAAATTTTACCTTTATTTTTTTTTTAATTATATAGAATTTTATGTTTCGAAAGCATCAAGGAAGAAATGAATGTTTTTTGATTGTTTAAGTTATATTCTTTCACTTGCTTTTTTTGTGACTAATTATTATATCCGTAAACCCTCTTCAAAAATAACAATAATCATAAACGAATGTGGAAATGCAATAATTGTGTATCATGTTTTGAAACACTGCTACCTTCTCTTCCTAAAAAATCGTTAAAGCTCTTTCCTAATTATCCTCCTATTCTTGCTCTATCCTACATAATCAAAATTTTAAGTTTTTTTATGAAAATTTTTATTTATCATCGTCTTGGACATCACGTGTAAACTTATTAGAAACCGAGTTCAAAAATATATAATTTTACTAATGTACCAAAATACCTAAAAAAATAGGTGACCTAATGTACTAAAATACCAAAAAAGCGATTATTGAGAAATATGTGAAAAGATCCTTTCAAGTTTACTTACAAATTTGTTTAATAACAAATTTGCATATTTTTGTTTGCACTTTTCTGCCTATGGGTTCGTCTGTCTTTTGATTTTTTTTCCTTGCTCTTTATCTTTTTACACGTTATATATTTTACTTTATATAACGCAATACAGTCATAATATATACTGTATAAACTACCTTGATGCCATGTCAAAGAGCTGCGTTATAGAATATTTTCTACACAGAAAATTATAATTATAAAACTAATATATAGTAACAAACTTTTGAAAAATGTTTATTAAGAAAAATAATTTCGTTACATAGCCGCAAACAAAATTTAATGAAACTTAAACGTTTACTAAGTCAATATCTACAATATTGTAAGTTAAGCGTATTTTAAGTTAGATTATGTGAATATGGTTAGGTTCTAAATTCATTTATGAACCCATAACTCTAATTATACATAATTAGGTAAAGATTGAAAAGTTTTACTTAGACGTTTACAAAGGATGACATGTACTTCTTATTTGTTTACAAAATATAAACTTTTGTTTAAACTAAAATATAACTTTGTGTAATGTTCTCATAATACATTATTTACAAGGATATTATACACATTTGGTTACATAAAAATCATTATCGATGACTCTTATGTTAACTGGCGTAACACTTTTGTTATACCCTGTTATAACATATAAATAAATATTTTTTTTATTGTTAGTTCCAAAATTAGAAATTTTGCATAAAAGCGTATATACTAATATCGTTGCTGAACAAAGGCGAATCAAACCATTCGCCGGTTTACGGCAGCGAAAAACACGTCGGCGCCGAAATGAGAGGGCGGTAGTGCCCTTCGGCCTGTTTGTTCGGTGTTCACCGAGCGCGTCCAGAGATAACTGCGTCGGCGGAGCTGTTTATAGTAAAATAAATAAACAAACTAATTTTTACCAATAATGGATCGCAAGAAACTATTAGTATTATCAAGAGCTCAGAAAATGATCAACTCCATCGTTGGTGAAGATTTACATGAAGATAATGTTTGTTTCGTTGTTATTCTAATATATAAAATACACTTACAAATTAATTAGAGCATTTCATTACTATTTTTCAATTAAATTACATGAAAAACTGAGCGTAAAGGCATAGCATCACATTAACCCCTTTACATGGTACATTTTTAATAAATTCAGTTTCGCGTTTTCGTTAAACGTGCATTTTTTATAAATAGATAAATAATAACAATATTTGTACATAATACCAAAAGCACGTATCATGTAAAAGTGGGTTTAATTATGCTCTAATAATTATTTTGCTTCATAACACATAATGGCGTAAGTGATATCAAGATATCTTTGGTATGTCATAACGTTACTTATTTTGTAGTTATTGACATATTAGCCTATTATTTAGTCAGATAATATTAACTGATATAATATTCTGTTGTTTTAGTAGCCTCTTTTGACTCTGGCGCGGAGTATACAGTCGAACATTTATCTTTTGACGTTTATAATAATTCATATGTCGTACAATGCACAGAAATCACCAATGAGATGATGGTATCTGGAATCCCTTACAACGAACCCGCCCTTGCTATTACCCCAATTCCATCAAAAGTTATTTCGCTTACTACTTTTTCTCCCGTACGTCCCGTCAAATAGACTTGAAAATAATTCTCGTGTACAACCAAATTTTTTTACTTCAACTCCGGAACCGATTCAAAGTGATAACGACCCCTATCAACCGCCGAATTCTATGACATCCAGCGATGTTCAATCAATTCCAAAAAGAGGAAAACAAAGTATGCTGAAGGGAAGCGTATTGGAACACTGCGGAAAAGATTTCAGAAAGAATGGGTGGATATGAAAGGTAAGAGTTTAAACAATTTAGGCTTAAAATACAACAGTCATGGCGGCAAGCTGCAGCGGGCTAAATTACTTGGAGGCTTAAAATGTTCTCTTAAGTGCAAGCTAAAATGCTCTGAGAATCTTACAGATTCCGACCGTCAAATAATATTTCAAAAATTTTAGGCTATTGGTGATGATTTTAAACAATGGAAAGTTCCTGCAAAGCGTGTAAAGAAAATAAATAAACGTAGAACTTTATCTGACTATGAGTTACATCTATCCTTTACATATATTTATCATTTATCTGTTGTTAACAGAGATGATGGCATGAAACTTATTGCGGATGATGCACAGCAACGAGTTTGTAAGACGAAATTTTTACAAACTTTCTTTGTAAGTTAAAAAGTAGTCCATACCGCCGTAGGAAAACATTCTGGTGTGCTGACATGTACAACACAGTAATCATCCTATTATTATTACTGATATTGAATATATTTGGCGTTAATTTTGTAGAAATTCATTATTCACAATTAAATGAAACTACGTGATATAGTATTATTTCTACTATCTTTAATTTCTTTACCACGACCTAGGTTTCGTTGTATTACATCTTCAGGTGGGATATTAGCAAAGATTGACTATCTTTGCTAATATCCCACCTGAAGATGTTGTAAAATAGCAAGAAATATT
Source organism: Druceiella hillmani (assembly GCA_039881145.1). Classification (NCBI taxonomy): domain Eukaryota; kingdom Metazoa; phylum Arthropoda; class Insecta; order Lepidoptera; family Hepialidae; genus Druceiella; species Druceiella hillmani. Next base: position 54,086,988 of record JAYKKI010000003.1, read on the forward strand.
TATGTTCCTCACAATTAAATAAAACTGCGTGATGTAGTATTATTTCTACTTTCTTTAATTTCTTTACCACGAACTAGGTTTCGTTGTCAGATTAATCTTTGCTAATATCCCACCTGAAGATGTTGTAATACAACGAAACTTAGGTCGTGGTAAAGAAATTAAAGATAGTAGAAATAATACTATATCACGTAGTTTCATTTAATTGTGGATTATTACTGATGCTAAGATAGAGAGTTTAACAAACCATATAAAACTATTTAAGCCAGTAGAGTCACAGTATTGTCGTGAATTAAGACGAATGCATCCTACGTATAATGAATGGTTTGATTTTAATAAAAATTCTACGAAGTGCAAAAATTTGCGAGTATATCTCGATATTGTCAGCAAGAAATTTAATCTAGAATTCCATAAACCTAAAAAGATTTATGTGATACCTGCCATATCTTTAAAAATGAAGCTGAACCAAATGATGACATGAAATTGAAATATGCCACCTATATACGCAACAAAAACTTAGCACGATCACTGAAAACTGTAGATAAAGAACAAGCTGGATTCAAAAATGTTTAGAAATTTTAAGCTCGTTGTGACTTGCAAAAAATATTATATTGCATCCACGGAAATGTGAGCTTATTTTACTATAAAATAAAATGTAAATTATAAAATTTCACAGTTTTTGATGTTGATAAATCGCAAGGATTTTGTTGCGTATAAACCGAACTGAGTGGAATACATTGATTAGATGGTCGAAACATATAGGAAAAACATTTAAGGTAACTGAAGTCAATCAAGACAAGATATTAGATTTTTAAAAAATGCAGAATTTTTCTAGATATAATTGAATAAAGACTGCCAATGGTGATCAAGTAAAGTGGTCCAAAGCAAAATATTAAACGTTGAATCACAACATCTGACTGTTTAAAATTTAGATATGAATTGGCTGACGATACACCTGAATTTATGATTAACATTATCAACCAATCAAAAATAGAATTACCAGGTCACAAAAACGGGTTGAAACGCCAATAGAGTTATGTTTCAAAAATGTCACAACGGTCTATTACCAATAACAGAAGACAAAAGAAAGATCTCATATATAGTGACAATAGAGTGATTTCAGTTTCCTACAATGCTTTCTTTTTTTCTTTGATGTCATCAGCTGATAGAATTGAAAATTCTAGCTCTGATGAAGAGTAGTGAAACAAAATATTCGAAATAAAAAAAAATACTCCAAAATGCATTTTCTACTACATATTTTAAATAGTGTGATGACACAAAAAATGTTTTTCAAGGTGTGAACAATTACAGGGTTGTAAAATGTGATATTTAATTATATTTGATCCCTCCTTATTTTTTAAATATATATTTTCAGCGTTGTTACCTTTATTTATGTTTAAGTAAAATAGTTTCAATAAAACTGAAACATTTTTGATATTCCTATTGGAGATATACAAAGAAAAGTCTAAATTTTTATTGATTGTTAACATTTCTGTTCAAATAATTATACTTTCAGTTTTTAGTTGATTTATATACCTACTTTTATACTTACATTCTCAGTGTAAGACTGAAAAACTAATTAGTATAGCTCAGACAAAAAGTGGCCAAAAAGTTGTTATTTTTTCAGATGAGTCTTTTTCTTTAATTTCAAATAAATCATTATGTTTTATTAATACAGCATCATTATGTTTTATTAATACAGCAGCACGATACTCTTAAACAAAAATTTCAAATACAGAGTATTCTTTTTTAATGATAAATGTGTCTTCATCGTTATGTGTTATAGTTTAAAACATAAATACAGTTCGTTTAATTTATAGCTTTTGTTTTATTTGAAACTTTATTTTTAAAGCCTTTCCATATTGCTAACACCTAAATATAATAATTCACCGAACATAGGTGAATGTGCTACAATATTAAAATATAGTATTGTTAGGTAGCGTTTCTTTATGTATTTGAAAGATTACCGGTCTAAAAAAATAATTTCGAGCATAAAATCATTGAAATATAAATATTCCGATCTCTAATAACATGTAAAGAATTTGTCTAGTATAAAGGCGAAAAGCGCAACCATCTTTTTACATCCTTCTAAAATTGATAAAACATAAACAATATTGTCATAAAAATGCAAAAATGCCTAATTTTCTAAAATATATAAAATGTTATACATTAATATATAAATATTCCCATTCATATGCTTCGTTCAAAAATTAATTGAATTCTTTTAGGAATTTGAAAAGTTGTAGCGAAAAACTGTTTTCATAACTTCTAAGCGCTCTTCTGTACAATTTGCATTTTCATTTACGCCAGGTTACATAGGAGCCATCGTTATATAAACATTTAAAAAAATGAGGATATATTTCGGGCAGTAACAGATTATTGAAAATAGCGTTAAAAACTTTGAGAAAGAGATTAATTTTGGATCCAAATTTCCATTTTCCGTGTTTGAAACACTTATAGGGTCTGGAAATCTGAAGTTTGAATTATTGTAACTTCATACAGTTATATTATACACATGCGATTTAATAATTAATGTACATTCGAGTCTGACGCAATGCGTTAGTTAAATCCTTAAAAAAATGTGACCCCACTATCGGAAGGCCCCACGTTAAGTTAAGAGAAAACCCTTCGAAGCCCACAAATACAAATAGTAGTCATAGCGAATCCGTGATTGCTAACGATTGTGAAGCAGGTTAATCAATTGATTATTAGCTAGGTTTTTCCAATAGTACAATATTTACATATTTGGCTATCAATTTCACTCCCCCATGAATTAACATTGATTGTTGTGAATCAATGATGTGCATCAACTTTAGCTAACAGTACTATGAATAAATATGTTTTATAATTATGAAAGTTAGAACCGCGGTATTCTAGACAAAATAATCGCGAGTGATTCATCTATTGCAAGCAGGTAATTAAAAAAACAGTTTCTTCGTAAAATTATTTCGGTAATTAGTTGTTATTGTTGTTATAATGATGGTGGTTTCAATTTTATTGATTGCAAGACTGTTCATATTGCTTGACAAGTTTCCGTCACAATGTTTAATGTAGTTCTGCTTCCCATTGAGAAATCATATTTAAACCTTCAAAATTATTTAAAAAAATATAAAATTATATATGTTATTATAGAAAAAATCATAATATAATATACAAAATGATAAAGGTTCAATTTTTTAATGTCAGGATCTGAGCTAAAAAGAAATAGAACACTACACGTGACCACTACCAAACTAAAACTAATTAAATAAAATATATTCCATCCGAGATTAACAACTATTCTTTTCCCTGTGGCAATCGTTACTCTTTAGCGGGTCTTTTGTAGACGACTGAGGCTATGACTAGACTTTACAGATAGGTCATAAGTATCTAACATCAAATTATATATAGGATCTGCTACGATATGCTGATATGGCAAAAATTCATAGTTTTTTTTCAATTACATGAAGAAATATATAAGAAGAAATCCTATGTTAAAGTTACAATATGAAAAAATGAATTTCTTATCAATAATTTATTTTTTTGCGCCCGCTCTGCCCATTTGTATGGGAAATTAAGGATCATCAGATGTTTAGATTAGTGAATACCTTATCTTTTTTTTTCTTATAATTCGTCTAACTCATATAATATTTCATGATATAGTATAATGTAAATCACATTAGTAAACATAACACGTTAGTAGCGATACATTAAACATACATTTCATCTACATAATGAATAAGTAAGAAAAACTATTCTCATATAGATGCATATAAACACGTACTATGTGGAAAATTGAATATCTTAAAATTAATTGACTCAACTATCGATTTAAAAATTTTAAACTTCTCCTTGCAAGAATCATAGCGGTGGGCGAAATGAGCCGCTCCTTTCGCCCACCTCTACGATTCCTACCGACCGCTACGAAAGCCATGCACCGCGTCGCTGGCAAATTATTTAGTTTATTCCTTATCTGATAGATCTGAGATAGTATTTGCAAGCAAGGGATTACTAACTATTAGTGAAGAGTACAATTCATGTGATGGTGTAACACGTAGCAGTATTTCGTTATCTGCAGATTTGCACGCGAGAATTACTATTACTATGCATAAGTATTTAGATGTTTATCCTTAAATCACGTCAAAATAGATGGACAGAATATTTTTCTTAAAACATGGTATAGATATATTAAACGAACTTATATGAAGGCCACGTTTTAACTTGAGAAATATTGTAATACGCATAACAAAATTAAACCTGCTGTTTTTTAATTAATAATGTAAACAATTAAATGAAACTACGTGCTATAGTATTATTTGTACTTTACAGTATTATTTTTAATTTACTTAAATTATTTACTACAACCTACGTATCGTTGTATTACAATATCTTCAGGTGGGCAATTAATACAACGAAACCTAAGTCGTGGTAAAGAATTTAAATAAGGTAGAAATAATACTACATCACGTAGTTTAATTTAATTGTGAATAATAAATGTCTACAAAATTAACGCGAAATATCTTCAGTATTAATGTAAATTTAGAACTACTGTATGTAGTTGGTATAATATATATATATATATATATATATATATATATATATATATATATATATATATATCAGAGCTATGTTCACATATCTCGAGAATCCAAAACGTGCAGTCAAATCGTACCACACTAATTACAATTATTATGGCCAAGCGAAATCGCAGTAAAATGTTAATATACGATATTATTTAGTTATATGTAAAATGTACAAATATTAAAGAAAAGTATTTATTTTTTTACGATATAAAAGGCGTCACTAATAATTTTTAAATATTAATATTATTCCAGGTATACATAATTAAGAAGACACGTGTTATATCCGTCACGCAAACATTTGTAATCATCTGAATTTTACTTAATTAAATAACGTAATTAGTGAAATACAAATCAAATATACCAAATGTTACGAAGGCTAATTAGTTTTACTGGTATTTGTACTAATTACTGTCGAAATATTATTTCTGTACACCTTAGTATAAAAACAACGATAAAACAGACAGCAAAGCAATAATTCCAGGGAGTATATATTTATTTACCTGTTCCCAGCAGAATACATCAGACGAGTAGCTCTTCGCGAGTGGCGACGGCGCACTCCATTGTAGATTGGGATATGAGTGGGTGGTACAGTCATTTTCCGAAGAGCCTGAGTTGCATTGCGAACCTGGTATAAATTAAAAATAAAGATAATTTATATACATATGGGCACAAACGTAATTCGCAAAATTATCGTTTAGATTTTTTTTGTTCTGTCAATATTTTGTTTTGCCAACATCATTAAATTATTATTTAAATTGATTGATTATAATTAAAATTTTATCATGATAATGGATAAATATATTAGCCGTAGATGTACGAGCAAAATCGGGCGACCCCGCTATGTTCTGTGACAATTATTTAAGTAGGAATCAAATATATTATGGTGTTCTACACTTGATATATCTTAAAAATCATGATATTGTCCAGGAATATAATATTTATAAACAAATTATCTTAAACATTAATATAAATTTCATTTTATGACCTTTATCATTAAGTATTAGGACAACATTTTTTTAATTAATTTTACGGCTTGGTTCTTTTTTGTCATAGTAAAGATAAAAAATATATTACTCACCCTCAACACGTTAAAATTATATTTTGAAATATGGTAAGTATTAAATATAACGTTCGTACGATAAATGTAAACATTTGAAGGTATTTTAAATTCATGGGTACAAAACATTCAGTATTCCAAATATTATTCCACGTGAATACAAAATAAAATCGTTAACTAATTATTGCTCAAAAAATAAAAAACCACGAAAAAGAAAAAAAATTATATTCGTCTACACTTCAAATACACCAATAATTTATAAATTTATTATTTTCATAAACATAATGCGATTGTTATTTTAAATGCAACAAAATGTTTACGTCTTTAATAGGAAAACATTGCTTTTCAAAGTCAGTGAAAAAGTTAATAAACCTAAATAATGCGGTGAAGAAAATAGTTAAACCAAATATTGTTTTGAACAATTTACTCAATCCGAGAAATGTTATGTAACATCTTCAAACCAATGGTACATTACTGAAGAATTAAAATCAACCACATTTCTAAAACGAGATCGTAGATGTCAAGTGCTCGTTCATTATGATGAGCGGGAATGGAAGGCTCATAAGCGATTGTCTACAACAGCGGGATGACCAATGACCTACAATACTCGTATATCACGAGACATGTGCGTGTTCCTAATTGCAGAGAGAGGTTTAGGTACAATTTTTGCCTTTTTTAGGGAGACTTTAGAGCTATTTACCATTTGTAGAAAAGAGAAAACCTGGTTCTCAATAAACGGAGTTGGGATTAATTGTGATAAAATTACTATTCAGAAGAATAAGTGGTAAATATCACAATCTCATTTTTGCTATTCATTCAAAAAATATTTTTTATATCCCACAAATCAGTGTAAATGAAACTGTAGGATGCTGAATTATTTAAAACTGAGAAAAGTGTTGAAAATCAATACATTTATCTGTTTTACTTGCCGAATTTATATATTTATTTCTGGAAAACCCTATGTCCAACATCTCGCTTTACTCTAAGTGTTACGCGTATGAAATACACTAAGAACAAATCATTATCAATACTGATAAGACAGAAAACACATAAAAATTATAATCAAAATGGCTCTATCTAGTGAAAAGTTATGAACCACTAAGCAACTCTGTAACGTTCCTGAAACGGTCAATTAAACAAAAATGTATCAAGGCCGAGTGCATCTCAAGTGTTGGAAGATACGCTCGTTCTTGATATATTTTTTGAACAATGAGAGTGAACGATGAAATCTGAAAAGATTGAACAATTAAATCTGAAAGACATTGACTTGTATTGTAAAAAATGAAGTAAACTGTGACATCGTCGTCTAGGTCAAAAAGAATGTCGACTATTTTCTATATGTAGTTTATGACGCACAAAGGGCTTATAAACATATAGTACTCACTCATCTGATATACAGTTGTATTTATTATAATTAATTTTAACAGATGGTATAAATATTTATGTTTAAAAGAAGAAAATCCTACTTTTAATACTACAGAATTAATTTTTTTGCAGAAAGTGAAAGTAATTTTAAAACATAAGAATATTTTTTTTCATTTACTTTCATAAAATAATATATCAGTAAAAAAATGTTATCGTACATTTGAAAATATTGAAATGAAGTTTTCTTCAGAAACAATGAGCAGGTAATAATGTTACTTTCATATGCTGAATGTGAATGTCACACATAATACATAGATTTCCAGATAGCATACTAAATTATTTGAAATTATAGCTAGAAAAGGAACTGTGAGCATACAGTCCACCAACCTTAGTTGTTCCAGAGAAACGCCAAGTTTAATTTACTCATACCTCAATGCTTCTACATATCTACTAAGTTTTTGAACCACAAAATGAAAGAGGATGTCTGAATTATTTTATGAGTAAATTGCTTAGATGGAATTATTTAAGATTTTTAGGTCTAGTCTAATATTTATTTATATTATTTCTAATATTTGTAAATAATAATATTTCTAATGTGGTAACCATAAATTAGTATACTAACGTATCGTGGCGTATTTCCTATGTTCGCTTTTTACGATTTTGATAAGATTGAACGTGTATTGGTGTTATTTATTGCATAGTTATTATTGTTATAATATATATATTGAATTTTTTGGTATATTTTGTAGCAAATAGTACCCAATTTAATGGTGTGGTATGTAGAAAAAATTTACACTATTGGGAAAAAAGTGATTCAAATAGCGTCAAATTTTGCTTTCTTGCTGTTGATCTGTACACGCACTTAATGTTTAGAATAGCGCGTAAAACGTGGATTATCGAACATATTTTTAAATATTGAATATATTTGGCGTTAATTTTGTAGAAATTCATTATTCACAATTAAATGAAACTACGTGATGTAGTATTATTTCTACTATCTTATTATTTCTACTATCTTGAGTGGTAAAGAAATTAAAGATAGTAGAAATAATACTACATCACGTAGTTTCATTTAATTGTGAATATATTTTTATTACTTATTTTTTTATAGTAGTATAGTTTTGTATTATTGTGTTAAGGTATATATTTAGTTAGTACAACGTTTGCATATATTATATACGTATATATATTATTTTTGTCATATTTAAAAAAAATAATTTATTGATAATTTCTTTATTTGCAGTATAAAAAAACCGTCGCGACCTCACGATCAAGATTTTAATTATAACTGTGTTCAGGACAACCCATAAATTTACGCTTCCTTTTATATATATATATATATATATATATATATATATATATGTATATATATATATATATATATATATATATATATATATATTTATAAATATGTGTACATATAAGTACATATATAAATATATACATGTTTGAAAAAAGTTGTTGACGATGGATATCATGTTATATTTAATTTTTGTATAGATATTAAATTTACATTGTACAAAAAGGTTTATTAATTTACACTTTGATTTGCGAAAAAAAAAATTCGTGGACACAAAAAATAAAAGTAAAATAAAGCGTCGTTTAATTTCCTTGTCATAAATACTTAGATAGTTTTTAGGACTCCATTGCCAAATTAGTTACTTTTATAGTTTTACCATGTCCGGTCTGTCAAAGTAATTTTTATAGTTTTGCTTTTATAGTATTGCCATGTCCGGACTGTCACAGTAATTTTATTCCCTTAATGTCACAGTACAGTCATAGTATGTCACAGTAATGCCATAAAGCTGAAATTAGGCGTGGTAATATATATTTATAAAAAAATGTATGAAATTATAAAATAAAATCACTAAAAGGAGTGTTTCTAGGTGAAAAGGCCTACATGTAAAGCGGGCGCAATTTTTTTTGTCAAACCCACATCTTGTAAAGCGAATTTACCTAAAAACTAATATAAATTTGAATCTTCTTTTCCTGCTTGTTTTTTAAAATTACTATTTTAATGTCACTTTTAGGATAAGAATTCAAAAATTTAGAGGAATCAATACATTTAGTCCAAGAGTTTCAGCAAATCTTCCTTCCTTTTTCTTCCTTAGCCATGTTCTATCGCATTGGTGTAGGCCCTTTCATTCTATACTACTCCTCTCGATTTTATGGTATTTCTACTCATTTTACTCCAGCCGTTCTTTTGATATCATCGTACCAATGCTTGTTTGGCTTCTTTTGGTGGGCGTTTTTTGCTCCACAGTCTCTATTCCATGAGTACTTTGCAACACGAGTCCTGCTTTCTGGTAACGTAGCCAGCCCATTGTCATTTGAGCTTACCAACAGGTTTTATGACGTCCATGACCTTGCTCTTTTCTCTGATCCACTTGTTGTTCTTTCCGTCTCTCAGCGTGACCCCTACCATTTTTCTTTCAGTTATACTCTAAGCCACTCAGTAAGTCTTAGGTAAGTTTAATTTGTCATATGTGCATAAAAATATAAGGAGGCTCTCAAAAACATAAATGATGATTGATTTCTTCTATATAGATAATTAAATGTCCATCTACTACTAATTTTTGTTTAACTTTGTGGGTGGGATTTTAACTTTATTGCTTTATAATGGGTAGGTCAAAAGACAATGAACGTCTTGTCAACGTTTATTTCAAGCAATTTATAGGATTGAATAATTAATCTACCACATGTGTTATTTCTATCGTATATGTACGATTTATATGAATAAGCACGAAAAAACTTTATTCATTGCCATTCTGGATTTATTGTTAAAAAAGACTTATTTGCAGTTTCAAAATTTTAATATTATTATATGTCTTGATGGTATTTTTGTACATGGTTCAACATAAACGGAACCTCCGATAAAAAAGTACGTGAAATTTTTTTTGCTTTTTTCGAAAAGCCGTTTTAATTAAAATTCCTCCATCGTATATTAAATTTTCTTTTGACTTGAATGCGTTTGGGGTTTTAATTAGACGCGCGCGTTATATTTTATTTTGGCTACAGTGTTATATTTTTTACATACGGCACGAGACATTCAAATTATAATGACACATCCTAATATTTTGTGTTAATTTTTGCGTTTAATGCCACGATTGTTGTTAAAATGTTTTATTTTGATTGATATGATATTTTTTGAAAACGAAGCTCTTATAATTTTATCCTGTCCTGTTAGTCTGTCTGTCTTCTGTCTGTGCGTATGTCATAGTCATTTTTATCGGAGACTGTTGACATTATATAGATAAAATTTGGATGGTAGGTATCTTATATGAACTGCTACACATTAAAATAATGGAATTGTGAAAAAAAATAATATTAAGGGTGGCACTCCATACATTTAACCGAAAGATAAAAAATGTGGGGTATCTTTGGATAGAACTTAAAAAAACGATATAGACCAGAGGTCCCAAACTTTTTTCTGGTTCAAAATTTACTGGTTTCGTTGGACTCCCTGCTGCTACATTTCTTCCATACTCCCAAACCCTAACTTTTTTCACGCCAATGTAGACCCCGGTCGCGTCCCCCGTGGTCCCCTGGGGATCCATATGGACCATTTTGGGTATCATTGATATAGAGCTTTCAAAACATATTTTTTATTTAAATCAAAAGTTGGTGAGACACTCGCTTCCGAAACCTTAAAAAGTGACCCCCCCTTTACTTTTTCAAATAAGGTATGGAAAATTTTAAAAAAATTAAGGTAGTAGAATAAAAATTAAGTTTCATTGAAAATTAATGTAAAAAAGATACGTTGAAATGTGGGATATTTTCCGTACCCACCGTAGCAATAATTTCGTTTTCCACGGTGTTGCTCGTTTTTCACGATTGGGTAATACAAACTTAAAAATATAATATTGTTTGTAGCTACAGAATCCTTCGTGCGTGAGTCCGATTTGGCGGGTTATTTGAATCTACGCTTTACAAGGCAGAAAGAAATTTTATATTAATTGTGTTTTCGGTATTTGCATGGACAATAGTTTGACTACGATTTAATTCAGCTATATGTATACCGGAATTTTCGTTAAATTCTCAAGTTCATTTCATTTTATCTTTGTATATTATTTTCACGCAGCCACAATATTTGAAATTTTAACTCAAAAGATGAACGTGAGACATTTTGATTCCTTCCACCGAAATGGTTGTTGTACGTTACCCATATATTGTAAATATATATTACGTCATCTATGTCTATATGGATACCAAAAGCTGTAGCTAGAGTTTTAATTCCGATATTTAAACTTTAATCCCGCAACTTTGAGAATTATAAGTATCAATGCTGATCTTAAGATCAGGACTTTAACCGGAATGGGAGTATTATGGGAAATGGACATATTTATATACAGCTATTTTACTAATTTTTTATTATTTATTGAACTTATATTTTGCAAGAAATTGAAGTAAAGTAATAAATAAACATTAAAATAATGAAAATAACATTAAAATTTCTAAGTGTTTAAAAAAAGAAAAATATTACATGAAATGTTATCACGCACTGCGGAATTCTGATTGTCAAATATATTCAAGTTCTAATATGTGGCAGTAGCCACAATTCAGTTTATAATCTGTGGCACTAATCATCAGCCCACTAACAAGCAAGTGCGTTTGAGTTGGGCTGAATACAATACCCCGTCCCTAATGTGAGCTTGCGTGGCGAAAAGCGAGGATAATAAAATCGCTTTACATTGAAACAATGGCGGATTGTTTATCGTTTGTGTTTACTAATCTCGATTACGATTACACAAACATAACCCTTAACAGGCCGGGTGCGGTCACCATGACCCCAGTAGGTGCAACACTGTCAATTTTATACTCTTCCAATATTCGATGGTTTTTGCCCCTCCTGGTACCTTCGCAACTCAGGCGATTAGTACGAGGCCCGGCTTAGTAATAGTCGCACGCGTCTTTTGTTTTGAGTTTTTATTGTTTAAAAGTTTGCAGCGGTCACAGTGACCGCACCCGGCCTATTGTGTGATTTTAGAAAGTGAATTCCTTTCTCGGTGTAGTCTTCATTTTACTAACAAAATGGAACGTTTTGACCAACAAATACAAGAGTGGCTTACACAAGAGGATAATGATGACCCTGCCTCTGATGGCGATGGTGAATGCAGTGATATTGATCAGGATATCGAACCAAATCACGTGATTTATGAGTCACACCACTCAGAATCTGAAGAAGAAGTTACCTCATCTAACAATGAAGATGATCAACCTTTGTTAAGTCTTCAACCGAGTCGTAAGCGCAAGGCAAGTAAAAGTATTTCCGATAGCGAGGAAGTTCAACTAAGGGATAAAAACTATTTCGGCAAAAATAAGTTTCGCTGGTCTTCTGTTCCATCTGCCGCCCGAAGTAGAACAAGAAGTCATAACATAGTAGATGTACAACCAGGAATACGTCAAAGTCTTCGACACAGCCTTACAGCAGAATCGACAGTAGAAGATGTATGGAATTATTTTTTCGTGAGGGTACTCTTGAAAAAATTATAACACATACCAACAGTCACTTAGAAAAGATGCGAGACAAGTATGACGACAATAGTTACGTTTATAATTTAGATATGATTGAACTAAAAGCATTATTAGGCATATTGTATTATTCAGCGGTGATCAAAGAAAATCACGCAGATTTTTCAAGTTGGTATAGCTCGGATGGAACTGGCCGATGTATTTATCAATGTATTATGGCGAAAAATAGACTGAAAATACTTCTACTAGCATTACGCTTTGATGAATCTTAAACTCGGCTAGAACGACGTGAAAATGATCCCGCAGCGCCAATTTCTGAAATTTTTAATGATTTTATTGGCAATTGTCAAGACGTATGCGAAATTGGAACTGAAGCTTGTGTTGATGAGATGCTGGTTGCATTTCGCGGCAGATGCAAATTTAAAATGTATTTGCCAAAAAAACCGGCAAAATATGGCTTGAAAATTCAGTGTATCACGGATGCAAAAACGGGTTATTTACACAACGCCTACATTTATTTGGGTAAAGATTCTGATGGAAAAGATTTACCAAAACAGTACAAACACTTAAAAAAACGGACCCAATCTGTTTTGAGACTTGTAGAAAAAATAGAGGGCTCAAATCGTAATATTACAGCCGATAATTGGTTTACTTCAATACAGTTAGTACAAGAGTTGAAGAAAAAAGGTCTAACATTTGTTGGCACAATGAAGAAAAACCAAAGAGAAATACCCAAAGATTGTTTACCATCAAAAACTCGTAAAGTAGAAAGTTCCTTGTTTGGATTCACAAATGAATTTACATTAGTATCTTATGTCCCAAAAAAAAATAGGTCGCTTATACTCGTATCAAGCATGCATCACGATTTAGCAGTAGATAATGTCAAGAAAAAACCGACGGTAATAATGTATTATAATGAGACTAAATATGGGGTTGACTTATTAGATCAAAGATGTTCAAACTATAGCACTGCCCGACGTACTCTTAGATGGCCGATGACAATTTTTTATCGTTTGCTGGATATTGCGAGCTCTAATGCATTTATAGTTTATAACTCAGTGCGAGAGGATAAGATTAAAAGGCTTCAGTTTATGAAAGATCTCGCATTATGTCTTGTCAAACCGCATTTACATAGGCGAGCAAGTAATCAACATCTGACTCGACAGCTTCGCTTAGCTATAAGAAGAGTACTAAACATAGAAGAACCTATACCCGAGGTAGAAGAAAAGCTGGAAACTAGAAAAACATGCTCCCAAAAAAAACGAAAGACCTGTCATGTATGTTTTTGTTGTAGAAAGCCGATATGTATCGAATGTAGCCAAAAGATGTGCCACGATTGTCGCGAAACAAGACCATGATTGACGGTTGTCAATTTGTCATTAACAATATCTTTTAAGTTAATTTTTTATTTTCTCTATATTATATGATCTCTTAAGACAACAAAACCAAATTTTTTTTCCAAAAATTAATTAAGATTTTTTTTTAAGGAATTTATACAGAAGTTTAGAGATTTTGTTTCGTTTTGGCGTTTGAGTAATGTTTTTTTTTATTTAGCATTAATAGAAGTTATATTTTGTTAATTTTTCTTTCCTAATTAAAAGTAAACACTATCAGTAATACTGAGTATTTTTATTTATTTATTATTTGGATAATATCATAAAAATATTATACTTTAAGTACATGCGGTCACGGTGACCGCGCCCGGCCCGTTATGTTACAAAAAAACCACCCGGCCAGTTGAGGGTTAATCTTGATACGGAAACAATAAACACACCAATCGGGATTCCAAGATTTAGGAATCCTGGAACTTTGAGATTTGATGCCCTAAATATACAATAATGAAAGTAAATCGGATAAATAGTTTTTATGCCAAACCCCAAAAACCAAACAAAAAAAACTTTCCATTTTATAAATTCAATGTGATTTTATAATAACTTTTCAACACATTTTCCTCTATTATTTTTCCTCTCTTATTGGCGTTTTGCGCGCTTAGCTTATTGATGGCCATTATTAATGCCGAGTATTGTTCCTGAAAGCTTAGTATAAAGACATAATGTAAAGGTCAAGTGATTCTCAAGACGAAGGATTAGGGTACCAAAGTCAAGGTCAAATATTTTCTGAAAGCTAGTAACATACACATTTTAATTCATTCATAGATTATAGATTTAGTTGACTATGATTTTCAGGTATATTAACTTATTTAAGTTTATTTTAATTAAGTCCTTTTTATTTATTTATACAGATATACAAAAAGCATTTTTAAGAAGTTGCTATTTACCATTGCACAAAGTATTAGACATTGCATAGTGATAGGAGCTAATGTAATTTCACTGATTTGGTCATTATTTTCTTGTACAATTAGGTGATTTGTATGTTATTTTTGACCTTCTGCAGCATTTTTTGATCTTTGTTTTATTTTTCACATGAAAATACAAATATATTTAAATTATGTGGCCTTGTTTTTATGTAAATATTTAAAACAGAACCCTTATATATTAACTCATGTGTACGCTTGTCCGCTTTTCACTGCCATTGTTTTTTTCACAAACCGCCTTACTTCAAGATTGTCATGGTAATACAGTTTATTGATTACTTATACCCATATGATA
Source organism: Druceiella hillmani (assembly GCA_039881145.1). Classification (NCBI taxonomy): domain Eukaryota; kingdom Metazoa; phylum Arthropoda; class Insecta; order Lepidoptera; family Hepialidae; genus Druceiella; species Druceiella hillmani. Next base: position 54,102,050 of record JAYKKI010000003.1, read on the forward strand.
TTTGACTTATACCCATACCCATGCAATCTAGGTTCAAAGTAATAATTAATTCAATTATATCGGGATCGTGTATATAAAAGAGATCATCGTGTTGAAGTTGACACATATAAGTATTTATTGAGATCACTTTTAGAGTGCTAATGACCTGTCTGTATAAAGTCATTGACCTCCACCACACTTCATATCTATACCCTCTGCCACATTCCTCTCGTCCTATCCCACTATCCTCATTTCAATTTGTCTCATTATTGCTTGTCTCCCCTTCTCTGATTCTGCCCCATCTCACCTTATCCCACGCTATCCCATCTCCTCTTTCCTTTGCCTTTCCCCTTCACACCTCTTTCAATCCCTTCCCGTTATGCCCTCTAAAATCCCATACTTCACTCTTCCTTACTCCTGTCTGCTTTTTCTCTCCACTCCATCCCTCTATCTTTAGATCCAACCTGATCCATCGCTCGGTCACATGTTGAAATAAAAACCTTAATTTGTTGCTTTTTGGTACAGGGTTGTTCTCAATTCACGAACTTGCCCTAATAAATTTTCACTCAAAAATTGTTGGTTATTACTTTTAATTTTTGAGTGTTGTTTATTATTTATTTAAACAATTAAATATTTATATCGATTTTCTGTCAGTTATTTTCTTTATCGGCCTCGAATTTTGCTACATTTTTGACGGTAAAGGATTGTGTTTGTAGTCGTGAATTTTCCTGACAACACTTGTACTTTTTCTTTGAAACTCAGCAGCAAAGGTTAATTAAATATTGAAAGTGATGAATGGACACCTTCTTTTATAAACAGACAACCTCAAGTTATGTATAAAGAAAAGCTTTTAAACACGTATTCAATGAATTTAACGTTAGTGTAGTCTGCTCCGTAGTTACTTGGCAAAATGTTAGGTAATGAATATGCCATTAACGGAGTCATGTTGTTCTTCACTTTAACAATTGGAACTTTAATAATATTGTAAGTGATATAAATAGAGATGACATTTCGAAAATTTATTTTGCTTTCGAAATTTTCGAGTTAGAAATGGATCGGAAATAAGAAAGATGGACATTAAAAAATACATGTATGAAACCAGTATCGTAAATCAGAAAATGATTCAATTGAATTCGATATAGTTTCTATTCAGCGTTAGCATACGATTTAGGGTCTGTCTGTATTATCGTTTCCCGACACATAAAAAATGTTGCCAAACTTGATTTATTTAAAATTTGAGTTGAAACTCAAAAGATATTGTATTGAAAGAAAATAAAAAAAAACAAATTTTTGAATTTTGTCGTATGTTATTTTCAGCGCATACACACACACACACACACATATATATATATATATATATATATATATATATATATATATATGTAAATAATAGAATTTTCGGAAATATAATTTTTAAAACTCTCGACTTATTTAAAAAGATGCCATTGAAGAATATTCTATTAAATTAATATAAATTTGGATATTTTTGAAATACTTAGTAAAAATTTTAGAGCTGTTCATTTGATGATAATCTATTTTTTTTAATAAATATCACAATTTGAGAAAGTATTCCTGAATTTTCGAAGACCTCAATAAAATTATGTGATTAAAACCACATTGCAGAAGTAAAAATTTTGGCAATAAATATAATTGTTCTATTCATGAGGGAAATTTTGTACACGAAAATTAAAACAAGAGGAAAAATATTACCATTGACAATAGTTGTTTACTACTTGTACATTCATAGTGACATGTAAACAAACCGAAACAATACAGTGCATATTTAACTCATCATATTTTATCCTTAGGACAGCGAATAATATTAAAAAAATATAATATGCTAATTCATACAAATACGTTCAAATAATTTATAAAGTTTTGTGAGTATATATAAAATACATTAAGTAATTAATAAATATATTTTCCTAACGAGAAACTATACGTCTTCATTATAAATATAGAATTTAAATACTGACTATACTTTGAGCGCGGAGGAGAGTTTTTTAATTCTATCAATAAATAATATTTTTATAAAAAAATAACAAAAATGAGAATCTCGAGCAGTGAGATTAAAAAAAAGACGGTCGCCAATCCAATTTTTTTTATTAAATTGTATCTAGATACGTAAGCACATTAGATACTTAAATACTGAAGTAAAATTTAGTATATTTGTAACAAATGTATGTTTAAAGAGGTGTTTTTGATTTGAATTTGACAAAGATATAACACTTCCTAAAATAAAATGAAAGAAGAAAAATCCAAAGCTTCGACATTCGCACCCTGATTTCCATAGCGTTCCATTATAAGTGCTTTACCGCGGCGAAAATGACTTACTTGGCAACGTGACGAAATAGAACGGTAATTACTAACGCGGTCACTTCTCGTTTGGCTACAACTGGCCTAGGGCTGAGAATGTCTGAAGAGAGCCAAATTGTTCGGTCATCCTCGGCTTGCTGTCGAATATATCCAAAGTAAAAAAGAAATAGCAAATTTTTTCGGGTAAAAATTGTTTGGACAAGGTGAGCCAAAAAATGTTTTATTTAAAAAATTCAAAATTACCTTTAGTCAAAATTAAAAGATTATTTAATTATGATATATTTAATCATTTGTTTCTCTTTATATATTAATTCATTTATCACTTTTTGCAAGATTTGTCAACTATATTTACTTTCTTTCCGTTCGATTTGATTTTCAAATTTTCTTGAAATTTTCGAGGTTGATTTCATTATCGACTTAAACTTTTTTTAAAAATAAAGAAAATTATTCTGTATCAGTTATATGATTATTTAATACGAAGTACATATCAAACTTAACACCGGAGCTAATTCATTTTGTTGTAACAACACTGGACAGTGAATAGTCGTGATATGTACTGAACAACGAATTGAATGTTTTTCAAATCAACTCGAGGTGATTTAAAAGAATTTCTGAAATAACAAAATAGTTATTAGAGTTGGTTTTTATATTTTTCGTAAACATTATTGAGTTGGAGAGTTGGTTTTCATATTTTCGATTGCATTATTTTTGCAGAAATCCATCTATGGCAAAGTTTTACATAAATAAATGACAAATCCAATCTTTGAATATTTCTTTGCAACACTTTTGACAACAATACTTTGAATACTGTCTTGATTAAATTTCGCTAATAGCTTCATCCCAATAGGTATTCTCTTTTATAGACTATTTTCCGATTGAAAAATTTAGTGACATTTTTCGTAATATCCATGTACTTTGAGATGCTTAAATCTATGTAGATAAATAAAATATAGTTATATTTTAGCGAAAGAATTTGGAAAATGCTATTTGTTTGTTGGATTTTGTTTACAGCTGCCAATTACAGAAAATGTGTCACATTTGATACATTTAAAAAATACTTTTAGGGCACAAATCTTAAAAATTTGTTACATGTGGGATCGGATTGTGATTCTAACGTTCCTCTCTCGTCTATTCCGACGTATTGAAGTAATATAAAATGAAAGAATTAGGTAATCAACATATTTCATTTATATTTTATATTTAAATTTTTAACAAAATATTAACTTACCTGATTAATTCTTTGCAAAATCGTTACAATGTCCTAAAATGAAACAATACATGAACATATGTAAACAAACATATACATAAGTTAAGCTAAGAACAAAAGTTACGTATACAAGAGTCATTAATATAATAAATCAAATAGTCACAATGTTGCAAACAATTTGGATGTGAGACAAAACTATTCATGATTAATTTGAATTCACACATTTCATATCAAATCAGGCGCATGGTAACTATTTGCAGTAAAGTCGTGCTTTTATAACCTTCATCATCTAACCGGCATTCCTTTCTCCTTTACGTGTACTCAGTATACAGTATGTTATATTTTGTGCGTGTGCCACTTCAATTAATAGTGCGTTACAATTACAATAAACGTATTTTTCTTTAAAATAACATGTTTTTTTTAATTTAAAAATTCATAAACATGGAAAAGTATCAGCATGATGTTAAGATTTAACAGCGAAGTAAAATGTATGGCGATTTTTTAAATTTTTTATTTGCGGCATCGTTATGCTACAGACTCCAACGATTTACAAAAATTGGAAATTATTGTTATGAGCATTCAATAATAGTATAATTTATCCACTCGCGTTTTACATTTTGTTTTAATTAACTAATAATGTAAACCTACTAACCAATATTATAACTCTATTAATATAGTAAAAAAAATTCTAAACACCGACTTACATAGTGATTATTAAATGACAGTTTGGTAGTATGAGAGAAACCTAAACAACCACAGGCTGCGGACATTGGGCAGCCATTTTGCCGCGAATTATTATTAAACTTTTCTCATAATCTATGAGAAAAGTTTAATAATAATTCACTCCACCGAGTAAAAATAGTTCAGTGTCGAAACTTTTAATGAAATTAAATCCTCATTGATCTTAGAACATTACGACTAGACCATCGTTTAAACTACGTCGGTACTTTAAGCTCTGATTGAGGGAACAACGGTTACGTTTTTATTTTACATTTTTCCAAACAGTTAAATGACAAGTCATCTGTGGTTATGACATTTAACAGGATATTGTTAATTATGATATCGTTAAGCCAATAATTGGAGTTATTAGCACTATTGTATAAAACATAATAAATTTCGTATCATACAATAATGTATCACAAAAAATGTAATCTTTAATAATTTTATATAACTGACTACAAAAAAAAACCTTTTTATCATGTACATATATATATATATATATATATATATACCAGCTTCTGCCCGTGACTTCGTGCACTAATATAGCATTTGCGTAAAACCAGACTATAAATTATCTCTGTTCAAATATTTCAAAGTACATTGATCTTTAGTAGTAATATCGTAATCGGTCGGTTATAAAACAGAAAAAAAATTTATATACTTTCCTACAGAAACCACGTTGCCCATTTGAATTTGGCCTGCGCAGTGTAAGTTAACACGTGACAAAATGAAACATACAGAATTTCTCTCATGTAGTATTCCCTAGGTGATCATTCAGGGGTAAAAAAATAATCACGAAAGAAATTTGCTATACTTCAGAAACTACTTTGGCTTATATAGGCTTCTTTTTACATTGGCGTAAAAAGAAGCCTATATATCATTCATATTATATGGCCTATATATAAAATTTTTTGCATTTCAGATTTTTAAACGCATATAATAGTGAGGATAATTGTGTAAATGTCTGAAGACAAAGACTGAAAACGTAATTGGGATACGTTAAATATTTAAGAGTGTCATACTTTTATGACGTAAATACCTTATAAATAATGATGATGCGTGTTTACGAAAAAAATGTATCCTAAATAATTAAAGCGCTTTCAAATTTAATGAAAGAAAGTTGAAATGTATTTTCAGGAAATTTTAAAAACTGTTCCCACGAGAAAACAATTCATTTATAACTTATTGAGCATTATTTATAAGTTTCTTAAATACTTAGATATTTTATAAAAATTTTCCTGATCAAGTCTGGGATAGGCGAATTGCAAATTTGGAGCGGTTAACAGAACTATTAAATTTATTACATAAGTTTTTGTTCAGGAAATAATTTTCGTTTGATATCTACAGTATATTATATTTAGGTTTTTTGAAATTTGATAGATTAAAATTAATTAAGATGGTTTCAGATCATTTAATGAAATAGATAGTAGTAAAAAAAACCTAACAAAAACCAATGATATTTTTGATGTTTTTGAAATAAGTAATCATTGAAACTTTTAACTGTTATTCTATATGTTGCATACTACTTATTTTATAAAATGGCTCAATATATATATAAAATAATTACAAAGACCTCCCTTGGAACACTTTTCCACACAAAGAAAAGAAAGTAATCGGCGAATATTCCCCTTTTCAATTTAAAAAATATCGTTATTTTAACGTACATATCGTGAACCCTTGTCTGAGTATGCTTACTCGAATATTTGTATGTTCATAGTTATATATTTGTATTATTTTCCACGTTATCCTGTACGGTACATGGATGTGTATATTGTGCACGCGGATTGTCATAATTAGCTCATGAAACGAGGCGTGCACGGCTCTTAAGTCGGGAGGGAAATTGAAAAGCGAGGTAAAACTCTGAGGGAGCGTTCTAAAGCGCCGGCGATGAGTAAGTAGGCGCAGTCAAAGTTCTAAGTGAAATCTGTGGAAAATTCATACGTGTAAGTATAATACATTATATATTTTTATTCGAGGCGAAAACATGATATTAGAATAATCTGATATTGGAAGTAGAAGGGTTTAGTAAAAACTTACTCATTGGTTCCAGCCGAGTGGAATTTCGTAATTATGCTGCTTTCTCTTACGGGGCCATTAAAAACCTCTTCGTGGGAAGACTTGGGACAATCGGTTAATAAGTAACTCTATTTCTCCATATTGCACTGTTTAAACAGTGTCCCCCAACTTTTGTAACGTTTTTTATTCATAGCTTTGCTTCTACGAATCGTAGCATAATTACATACAATCTGTAAGTTATCCCAAAGCATGGGTTTTCTAACAAAATAAGAATTTTTGAAATTGGGCGAGTTATTAAAGAATTTACCTTGGACAAACAAAAAATAATAAACAAATTATTCCATTTTGTATATTAGTATAGACGAAAAATATAAATATCAATGGTATTCGTGTCAGATTTAAATTTTAATGATGTAAATGGTAATCAGGGACTTTAAAAATTTATATGTTTTGCGTTTAACAATTTTCTATTTTTTGTTATTTGTCACTATAAAAACAGAGAAAAAAATTCAATATTTTTCTTTTAATTAGAAAAGGATTAAAAATTATATTTAGAAGGATTAATTATTAATTAAGAAAATTATATTATTGATTAGAAGGACAAAAAAGCTTTTGGTGTATCAATTTGGATTATTCAATATATCTAGAGGTATTCACTAAAAACTTAGGACTTTAAAAATGTAAAAATGATGCTACAATAACCAATGTTTAATGTATTGCTGAAATACAAAAGAAGTAAAAACTGTGGCCCACTTCTGTTTTCAGCTCCGCTAACTTTGAAGGAAAAAACAATTACATATTTTTTCAGTCGTCGTTACTTTTAATATAGAAAGTATTTGACCAAAAAGTCTAAAAGGAAATTATATCACATTATTCACACCATCAGTTATCGTTAAAACGAAAGTATCGAGTATGAATCGTAAATTATATTATTTATAACAAAAAACTGAAATCCTTTCACTCAAGGCTACTATTTCAAACGTAGGAGATACATACGCATGAGGAGCCCGCCTGGGATTTATTAGTTAATATACGAGTGTATATACATATCTTTGGCGTGTCGAAACGATTTTAGGTAAAAAGTTCTTTTCGGAAAAGCTTTTTGTGAATTATCGTATTAAGTAAACGAGCCCAACAAAATTGAAAGTCTACTTGACGTCTATATACAAGGAATATGTAAACAGCGTTAAGGACGAGACGCGAAACCTATTTCAAGTACCTTCAAGCCTGAATCTGATTACCGTGGAAGTGCGATCGCATAGGACCACTCGATATATTTAACCACAACGTCGCAATGGATTTACACCTGTTTATTTCCGCTTTAGTTATTCTTAAAGGGATGCGAAGGGGAGAAAATCTAATGAAGTTGAAATTATACGAGAGATTTTCGTTTGCAACAATGTAGCTTTTAAAGCATGGTGCAGGTGACGGCAGGAAAGGCATGAAGGAAAACGTGATATAATAAATTGCGCCCTAATGTTGGAAGATCTTGATAATTCTTTATAATTGTACAACGTCCTTTATAATTGTACATCATTAGAAGTGAACTTATAAAAATAATTTTAGTTTTGGTGAGAACGTTTACATTACATTCAAAAAAAGAAAAATCCAACTGCGTCATAAAAAGAGAAGTAAAAATTCGTAAACAAGCAATATGTGAGACTTTAAAGCGCGGTTAGAAAAAATTCTGCTCCTCTTAACACTTATTAACCAAATGTGATAATATATAGTCGGGTTCATAAGAGCTGCATAGGCATTCTCGTTGAAATCTATCCAGTGATACTACAATATCAGATAACATACTGGTAGTAATTTGGGGTAACCGCTCTTATAAAAAGTTTGACGATTAAATTTAATTAGTTCTAATAACAATATTATTATTTCATTATTTCAGATAATAAAAATACCTAGTAGCACTAATAATTAGGACTATGACCATAAGGAGTTTACCAATATAGACAAATCCATAAAAATTGGAAGCAACTACAGATTCGTATAATTTAAATAAAAAGAAATGTTGTCCTAGCAACTGAGAAAATATCTCATGGCCCCAATTGTGAGTGATTATTATTTCATTACTTGATTCCATTGAATCCTTTTTAGAAAATCCCAGGTATTTACAATTTGCTTGTTAATAATTTTCTATCAAAAAAGTTATCATAATTAAATTTATATGGAACTAGCGATTTTATCGCATGGCATTTCGGAATGCAAGCGCAGTATTTAAAGAATTTATTTTATCGTCTTAAATTCAGCGCGAATAATTAGTTTAGTTAATTTACCTGCCTCATGGAATGTATCTACAGTCCGTTGTTGACCACCATCCACGCGGCGGATTTTCTTCAAATTTATACGCAAAGTTTTTGCCGTTACGATTTAAGAAAAACCATTATGGATATCATAATGATACGGAAACTATATTGGTCCTAGGGTTACTGTCTATAACTTGTGATTAATGTTTTCTGGTTAAATCTATTCATTCAAAAAGATATATAGACAGAGACAGACAAGCTTTTTAATAGTAAGTTTATTTTCTAATTATTTAAAAGCTGAAAATTCGAAAACCACAGGGAGGCACATTAGTTTTGCTTTTCGGTAAAATAATCAATAGGATATGATACAAGTTCACCAGCTATTGAGAAAACGAGGGTACAACAATTAATATTTCCCCACTTCTCAGCGAACAACAAATCAATAATGGAGCATGACTCAACCGACGTGATGAATTAGGCTAGGATAGGTCACCCTCAACACCATGAAGTACATTTCCAAATCCAATTTACCACAACGTCTTAAAATTCGAACTTACAACCATTGAATACTGCCTAAAAATTTTATATGGATGCATAACATGAATGCCCGCCAAAATAATTGTGTCAAAGCTGAATGTTGCCTAAAAAGACCGACTCAGAAAATAGTTCACAGGATAGAAAATTGGCGTCACTGATATTAGAGGCAGAGTTGTCAGTTTAAAGTGGTGTTGGATTAAACATCTATGAGGTGTAAATATAGCCGATCGATGAAAAGTGAACCGAAGGCTCTATGAATGTATGACCAGGTACTACCAGCCTTGCAAGGAATGGAGTTATGACACCATTAATAGAAGCAAATGGAGAGATTCAGGGAAAGAGTTTATTTAATACTAAACCTCTATGAACTAAAGATTATGTTGATGACTCTATAAATGGTAAAGAAAACGTGCTGCGAAAAGTTATTTAAAAGAATAATGAAAAGTAAAAAAAAAAACAAACAAAAGTAAATTCATGAAAGTCTGAAGAAAATGAGTTAAACAGATTTAAACATAAACAGATATTGTATTTGGATACGAATGTTAGTATGTCCGACTCACAAAATTACGGTTACATTTAAACTATTCCGTTTAATAAAATAAAAATAACGTTACAGCCAATACCAAAACGATTATAATGAAACTTTTGTGTTTAATCTTACCTCAGATGTATTACATCATTATATTTAGTTGTAGGAAATTTATGTTATTATCTTTTCGACACCGAACTCGATATTTACAATCCGTTCAAAATATTCTTAGCCTTATTTAATATATACATATATATATATATATATATATATATATATATATATATATTAATTTACCATCCACCTCCTTTCAATAGGCTTTAATAACAATGAAAGTTTTTTACGTATTGATATGTGGGTATGAATGTATTCCTGAATTAATCTCAAATGACTGATAACGTAAACGGCAATTCTTAAAGTACTCAACTCACTCCACATCCTACTGCACGAATTGTGATCGTTATTTTCTTTACTGTCGTTCAGTGCTTTGAAGTTTCTATTATACTAGTTTTTGTTGCGTGAGGCTATTAATATAGGTCCGATTTAGATGGCATGAGTTATCGAACAATGTTAAACTAGTGTTATCTAGTGGAGCATATTGAAAGCGATATTGAAACATTAGTGGTAGAACATTTTTCAGGATTGTTTTGATGTTCCTTTAGGCTATTTAGTGACCAAAAAATATATTGGAGGATATCAAAAACAATTGTTTGACAGTCATCTAAAGCAATTAAACTTTTTGAGTGAATTAATATTTTCAATTATATTTTAAATTTTTTCTATGTGGTATTAAGAAAACCTTCAAACTTCATTTTATTTATTTGACCTCAAGTTGTACAATATTGAAAATATCATTAAAATTTCTTTTATCTGCTGATACAAGCTGATACAAACAGACAAAAATTTGTAATTATTTTTCTTATGAAGACTTTTTAGCTTGATTTCTTTATGCATAAATCTATACATATATGCATAGATTTTGGAACCCATATAAAGTATTATAACAGAAGACAAGTGATAAGGTACTATACGACATTCAAAATCGATTAACAAATTCGTAATATTCTATTATACGTTGATCTGTACAGTATTTAAGTAGACGTTGTAAATAAAGCAATTAGATATTATAATTTTTATAGTTAAAAAGTATGTAGAAATATATTTTTATCTCATTGTTACTTCAACTGAATAATTGACGCAGCATAAAGTATCGGAATTTTAATTTAGTAGTATTGGGTTCGAATCTCGCATGGATTTTTTTGACTAAATAAAAATCATTTAGTTCAAATTCTGCCGTTAAACAAAGAAAAAAATTAAATTTTTTTCTAACTAATAAAAAAACGAGAACATTTTCGTTTCAGTGCCACAAATAATGTTTCCAACATTACCCATCGAGTCCAAAGAGACGTACTTGTGCTTATAAAATCTATCATATTCATATATGGACATATTAATATAATCGGATTGGACTAATATTAAATTCGTATTTTTCCTACCAATCATTTAATATGAAAATCTTATCTCTGAAGTTCATTACTGTCGACCTGATAGTCTAGTAATATTACATTAGTATTGTTATTTATATCTGTGACAAATTTTATTGTTTATACTACAAACTGTATCATCATAGAAAACATTGCAATGTGAATTAAATTTATTCATTGGAAATTAAACACAATTAAAGCTAAGTCTTATAGTATTCTTTAATAGCGAATGCTGCTAGCTTATGTCTTATGATAGTTTTAATCTTTTATAACAGTACTTTTTATTTTATACACAAATTTTATAAATTATAATATTTACACTAAATAAAAGTATTACCTACCACCTTAGGTATTTAAATTGTACACGAGTCATAGTTTACGAACTATGTAAATCGTGGTATTTTTAAAATGTACGTATTTTTCTATGTATTGATCATCTCTTAAAGTAATAACATCAATTAAACTTTTCATAAAGGCTAATGCGAAAAATTTTTTTTTTCACTAAACTAATTTCAACTACTTTTAATTAATTTTTTCTTTTTATTTACACTTACTTGCAATTCTATTGAAAAGTATATCTGGTTAGATTATTTTAATTAAATTTTATGTTTCAATTTCGATTTCAATGTTAATTCAGAATGAATTTCAAGTAGATTGATATTTTATGTTTTTAATAGAAAATCTTAATCTATATGCGTGATACCTAATTTTTTTGCATACTCTTTTATATTGATTTTAAATAATAAGTTTATTAATTTATGCTATAACATTTAATACAATTTATTTTGGGGTATTTATAATATATTATATTTTCTCTTGATGAATGATCTAATATTTCATTTTCACTTTATGAGAGTAAATTTTATACAAAACTTTATTCCAGAGCTATTTGGCCAAGTGAAAAGTGTTTACTGTTAGCTTGTGAATGAAAACGCATTCGTATTAAACTAAAAGTACTTTAACGATGATGAAAAGTTACCATGTTAGCGTTTCTATTTTAGTGTGGCGCGGTATATAACTTTTTTCTTTAATATTTATCTTGGTCTTATTTTTTTGTATCGAAATTTTCGTCAATTTTTTTTTAATATTTATAATATATTTTCAAGTTAGCACTTGACGATATTTCGAAATAGAATGCTATAGGAGATAAAGTTTGTGTATTTTGAACTCTTTATTTAATTTGCCCTCTTTCTAGTTTAAAATATTCTTAAAGGCATATTATTTTCACTGGTTTTTACGTTATTTTACAGTTGAATTAAAAAGAACTCTTATTTCGTTTTACTCATTACAAAAGATGAATATGCTTCCGCTTTTTTATAAAGTTACTTAAGAGCTACGATCATGTCATATATAATTTTGATATTTCTCTAAGGGTTTAGACAACATAAACCAAAAGAGGCTGCAATCTTCAAATGTTCCTTTGACTTTAATAATATTAATTGAACGCAATAAACTTTCAATGTGCAATAATATTATGGACACAAAAATAATAAAATATAGATTATTTGACTCTATACTACATACCGTCTCAAAATCTATCAAGCCAAAATTGAGTACTAAAAACAGGGCTGTTGTTTTTAAAAATTGTAACAGACGGAAGGAAGCAGTTATATGATTTTGTTTTTTTGATGTGAGCTTGTTTGTTCCCGTGTAACTTTACTTAGATGACTACGTGAATTAAATGTTTGATATATATTAGATTATTTTTTAAGAGTAGGTTTTTAGATGCTTTAAATATCATTTATTTAAAACGTAAAAACTTATAACACTAAATAATGCGTTCCTGATAAGAGAAGATAAAAAAACCATGTATTTTTAATCGAATATTGTTAGACATGTAATGCTAATTACATTATTTACCTACCTAAATATTAATTACATCTAGCAATTCTGAATAATAAAACTTCAAAAAGTTTTATAGCTGATGAATGTTACATATCTTCACACTTAAATGAAAGTACGTGATGTAGTGTTATTTCTACTTTCTTTAATTTCTTTACCACGACCTAGGTTTCGTTGTATTACAACATCTTCAGGTGGGATATTATTACATACACCGTAAAGTTTGCATTGTATAACCTCACATAAAAACAACAATTGAATTTATTACCCTCACTAAAATACTGGTATATTGTAAAATTCTCGGTAATATTTTATCAAATAATAAGTTTACGGTTCATAAGGTGAAGGAAAATTTTCAGGATTTCCCTTAAGAGAATTCCGTGAATAGTTTGAACCATAAAGTCCTACTTTATATAGATGTATATATATCAACGGCATACAATTACATAATATACAAAGGTCATTGAACTAGATAGCAGACCAGTTTTATGGGATTCCGAGTACAAAATAAGATGTATACGGTCATTATATTTTTTTCCTATATCATCCCATTTTTCAGGTACTCTATTTGAAGGTTAATGCAAGTGTTAAATATTCTGAAATGCATCTATAACGAGTGGCACGCGGACTCAACAAAGTGATGTGACAAACTCCTTAATCGGCTTTGAATATTGAGTTTCAAGTTGAGTTGATATATACAATATGTAATAGAATAAACGATTGCTCCTTAGTTTGTTGTTTTCATTAAAATATCACAAAAGTATATGTTGATTAAAGCAAATCGAGGAAAAGTTATAAAATTTATTAAAGAATAATTGAAGCTTACATATGTTTTTCTAAATTTAATGATGTAAACAAAGTGGGAATATCCACCTGCGTCATTTGCTTTTATATTATATTAAAATAAACTCTATTAAAAGTAAGACTTTAATTCTTTATTTTTGTCCTTACCTTTGTTATTAAGTTTTAAACTTATAACTCGGTAAGATTTTAACAATTATATTTACTTTTCGCCAGCTTGTGTCTTGGAACTATGATTTACGAAATTTAAAAAGAAGCATTGTTGTGAAAACTTGGTCAAAATTAAGTCTTCTAAAGTAATATTTGGAAAATGTAAACAATTTTCTTTCATATTTAAGTGATATTATCATGTGAGTAGATATTTACCGCTTGTATTTTATTTATTATTCTTACTCAACGACTAGATGCAATTTTATGCACTTTATTAAACATTTGTAAAAGTTTTAGCAGGTTTTTATGAAAAAAGAAAACACTTTTCGCTAAGCGTAAGTTTCTGTATTTATATTTGTATTAAAAACTATTTCAGTTTTTTATTATTAAAGTGATATACTTATTATACTCTCACATATTTGGTATAACCTTGAAATATAATGGCAACACGTGAAAGATTATGTGCAGCTAAAACTCATAAAAATTTTCGTTGGTCATACATCAACCATGATTTGGAAGTTTCCAAAAAATTACCATTGAAAACAATCACCTGTACCAACTAGAGCAAGGTCGCCTTTAAACCGAAGCAAGACCAGCAGTAAACATTTAGAGAGTTGTAATATATCATTCCGTCAAAAATTCAGGAATCGGAAGCACATTCTAACGTTATTTATGTTAGAAATTATAGGAAAAAAGTGCGTACTTGGTTCTGATTGACAACCTCTTTGAACTTTTTGCTATGATCTATCAATCGTGATTGCGTGAGAAAACTTAACAGTTGAACTGTTTAAGTGTTCTCTGTCAATATATATTAATGATTGCCACGTGGCTGACCTTGTTCACGGTTGAAGGTTATTGTGCTACAATGGTTGCCCATTAGTTTAATAAATGTTATTGTAATAATGCTAAAACTGATAACAAAACCTAACATTAATAAAATGTACTGTCAACAAAAGCAACGTAGTATAGTATCTTAAAGATAATGTTGCATTAATTATAAAATAAAAATATAGTTAATTTAGTAATTTTAAATACATATTTTAATTCGTATTTATTTTAAGTTCGTATCTTTACATAATTGAACTATTGTAATAAAAATTAAAAATTACTTTTAATGAACATTTTTCCGCGGGATATTTAAATTCTTTATCGCAATTTTATTATCAGTAAAAAATTATAAACCAATCCGCCATCTTAGTTCATTAGTGTACACCCATGTGATAACTAAATAAAATATTTCCATTGCTAATAAAAAAAAATTTATTGGGTTATGTAGTCCTGTTGTGTAGGACTCTCTCCCTGGATCAGGATTACCAGAGAAGAAAATTCATGAAATAAGAGCATTTAAATCCTCTTCTTGAAATTTTCCTATTTTACTTGTTTACTGTTGTGCATCTTTCCAATACTCGCCGATAGATGAAAGCATAAAACCAACACTAGGGTCGTATGAATGCAGCCTAGTGTCTGCACCAGTTTGCGTTTGATGGCATTCGGATACAGCTACGGCTCGCCAAGCTGGGTCAACCCAGTAATAAAGAAAGTTTATGAAGCAGTAGGCTAAAATAAAAGTTTCAAAATCAGGCGTAAGAGCGTCTGAATATATTGGGCACTCCAAATAAATATCCTAATTAAAATATAAAGTGAGCTTCCATGCTACAATATTGAAGCTTCATAATACTAAAATATTAGAGACAAACAGAAATATTTAAGTACAAAAAAAATTATCCATTCAATAATTTATTATTATTTTATATCGTTTCTGATAACGTATTATTAATTAAAGAGTGTTCATTGAGTTTACTGAATTATATTTCTCTCAATATAGATATAGAATTTATTGAATTATATTTTTCTCAATTCTTTCGTTGATTCAGTGTAGTATCGTCCGGTTGCAGTTTTCCTTAAATATATTAGGAGAAAACTTTAGCCATATGACTTTAATATTATCTAAATGTAGTAATATTCCATGAATGAAGAATATAGGAACTATCAAAAGCAAAGAATGTGCGTTTTAGAAAATATATGAATAATTTTCTTTCAAGTGCTTTCTTTGTTTTCCTTTCATATAATATTCTCTTTCTTTTGTCAATCTAACTTGTAACTGAGCAGAAGATAGAATGTCGCGCTACATATATAACCTGCCAGAGATATTACAAAAGCGTTTGCGACGATTGAGAAACCGCTGGAAAAAAATGGCCGGTTTATTAGTTGCCAATTCGTTAAAGAATCAAAAACAAATAAATAGGTCTAAATTAATATTGTTCTAAATATACTATTACTTAAGCATAAAATTGACTAAACCTATTTTCGTATTTAAAAAATCTGTATAAACTAGCATTTGATCCTTTTTCTAATTAAATGAAACCTAGTTGTCATCACATAAGTAATTTTTTTCATTCTGTTTTCAGGACTTAGCATAAAACAATTTTCCAATGAATATATTCGAATTGATATATTTTCATCATTGTTTAGACTATAGTATCCAAAGGGACATGTATATATAATTTCTTAATAAAATGTTTGAGTAATGAGTAATAACGACAAAAGTGAAAGAAGACTCATATTGGAGATAAACTTTTATTTTTAAGTTAAAATTTTAAAAGTTATGGCTACATCAAAATAATATATGGAAATGTTAAAGATAACGTGGAAATCTACAAATAAAAACGCAGCTGTGTGTATTGCTAATTATTATAGATTGTCTATTAGGAATCCTTCCTTGTCGAAAAATTATGCCATAAGAGAATATTTGGATTTAAAAAAATCATCGTAGCTACCTTAAAACAATATTTGACAGAACGATATACAACAATGAAATTTGGAGAAAAGTTATGCACGGCTAAGTGCTATCTGTAGATTTTGTGCTTAATATCACACGATTGAGCTATTACAGGTTTCATGATAAGCATTTTAATGTTACCCTAATTTGATGTTGCACGTTTCACAATAAATATTTTAATATCACACGACTGAGATGCTACACGTTACATGATAAACATTTTAATGTTACACGACTGAGCTGTTGCACGTTACGTGATAAGCATTTTAATGTTACACGACTGAGCTCTTAGACATTACATCATAAGCATTGTAATGTTATACAACTGAGCTGTTAGAGGTTTTATAATAAACATTTTAATGCTACAGGACTGAGCTTTTGCACGTTATATGATGTGCATTTTAATGTTACACGACTGGCTGTTAGACGTTACATGATAAGCATTTTAATGTTATACGAGTGAGTTAAACGTTACACGATGAACATTTAAACTTTACTCAGCTGTTCAGTTCTCTCCTCAATTGAAGCACAGAATAAATTATTGAATGGTCAAAAATATCGATCATAAATTAACAGTAAACAATTATTGAATACAAAAGCGATTAAAACAAAATACAGTGAAGGTTCATTTCGCATCAGGTTAAAGAATGGGGCTAAGCTTAAGATTAAGTTTTAGTTAAGGTTATTTTGTTCTATATGAATTTTAAAACCAGTGATTAAATAAGTAAAATACTCGTGCAATAATATTAAATTTAGTCAAACTCATTATAATGAAGGCAATTTGTCAAATTAAAAAACAATAATGTTTGATTAATATTTTGCTTTCTCTAAGCATTAATACAAAATTTTGAAATTCTCCATGATGCAAGAACTATAACCCAGTTTTGTTTAAAATACGAATAATTATAGTGAATGTGACAGCAGAAAATTTGTGGAAGAATAAAATCAATTAGGCCGATGGCATTACATATAGTTACAAAACTTTATTGACGCTCAAACCATCTTTTTCGTAGTTACTTAAGGCTTACTTTAATAAATTAGGAATATTGTCTGTAATCATATTATTGATTTAATCATTTTGATTTTAAAATATTGAACATTAAGATAAATAACAATATTTAAATTACCTTTATCTTTAATCGGTTTTTTACGTATAAACTTAATCTCTTCTTATATCCAAGCTTTAATTTCTTCTACACGTTGTCCAGACTTTCCAATTTTTAATGCTTTTAACTCATCTAATAAACCGTAAAACGAGTTAAGAAAATTAATATCTCGCATGTAATATTTATTCCTCTGTTATTTTTAATTTGTTTATATAAATGTGAAAACTTCAGTGTTATTAATGTTACTTAATTTTAACTAAAATTTGGACGTATAATTTTGGCAGTAATTAAGAAAGGTGTTTAAAACTTATTGTAAGAAACACAGAATTTTTCATGATAATTTAAATAGTTCGTTACATTTTTTTAAGGAAAATGTATTAATTAAATTCTTTATGGTTCGCTAATCGCTGTTTTGTTGTCGAAATTTCAAAGTTTTGTTTGTTTTTTCTTCTTTTCTTTAACTCACAGTAATTAGTCTCTTCTTCATTGACTGCTCAGAATGAAACAGCAATAATTTTGTTAACGGCCTTGAATAAATCGCGTTGGTATTTAGAAAATTTTTCAATTACTTTTTTCCATAATGGGCTTATTAATTATTCTTCTGTTTCTCTTTTGTCTTTGTTTATTTTTAAATTGGGTTATGACTTAATTACAATTCTTTTGAAAGAATGTATTGTGATTATGACTTATACTTGATTTCCTTCCATTAATTTAAAGTTATAGTCGAAGTGTGTGTAATTTACCGATAAATTTAAATTTGTAAGGTATACTTATGTTTTCGATATATCTAATTTCACTTCCTATATTTCCATACTTTACTGATATGTTGTAAGGGACAACGATTAGCATCTGCATTTATCCTAAAATTTTCCAATAAATAAAAAAACAACCTGAATAAATATGAACTAAGGATTATTTTATTACACAGCGGTCAAAACATTCCTTAACGCAATTTTTTTTAAGAAAATTTGTGCTTAGATTTTTTTAATTATAAATAGTCGTGATGTATCAGGATCTCGTATATAATGTTCTTGATGTAATTTATTCCTTAAACCAACTTCCTGTAGGGAAGGGCAGGATTTTTGATCTCAATGTTATTCTATTAAGTCTGTAGTAGTTGACACGGTGATGAACAAAAGAGGCTTATTTATGTGTTACCATTGTTCATTGAGAGACCTGGTGATTCTCGTAGCAAGATCACTACTTGATCAATAAAAAGAAAAGGCGAGATCTCTTAATAGTTTTTTTCGAACGATTTCGAGTAGTTGCTGAAAACAATGTTTCAGTAGCGACTAATTTACCAACTTCCAACTGAATATCTGGAATATAAGTCAAACGTTGTAATGGATACAGTGATACCCTTAATATATTTTAATATTACAAGCACCGATATGACGATATTAAATGTTGCTCATTAAGTTACCATAGTTTGGCTGAGAAAGGATCGCGTTTTCGTTTAAAAAAAATGAAAATCTCGGGGCAGCTTTAATTTATCAAATGGCCTAGCTTATTGTATTATATTGATATGCCTATATGTGTGTGTGTGCATGTATATATATATATATATATATATATACACACACACACATATGTATATATTATATATAGGATCTTTTTCAAAACCTCTTTACAGTTAATGATATGAAGCCGTTCCTTACTGGTCCCAGAAAAACCTTCCGGAAGATCAGATAGCAGCGAGATATATCCTAATATATTTTTGGTGGTTTTGACTAGCCAAATACATCCTGATTAGAATTTTAAAAAATTATTTGCAATACCTGTTATTTACAATTCCATTATAGACGTTTATTTATTTCTGTCTTTGACAAATAACTTTCATAAAGGAAAAAAAATATAGCTTAGTGTAATGTACTAAATGGTTTTGCTTAATTTCTTTAGTTTATAACTCCGCATATCTCCTATGTAAGGAAAAATAACTTTATTATTAAATAAATTTTCTGCGTCGAAAATTTAATTCTTGGTCCTACTTTATTTCCTTTAGGTAAAATCGCTGCATTGTCCTATTTATTATATGTATAAAAACATTTACTTGTTGTTTTTAAAAGAAAGATACATCAAATGGGCTATTCGTACACATAATTTTGTTTCAGTTATAATAGCTTGTTTAGCGTACAGCAATGCATAAACTTTTTTTTTATAAAAACCTAAACTTGCTTTATACGTTCGTTTGCTATTTATTTTTACTTCATGATATGGTATTAAAACGGAAATTAAAATGAATTTTTATTTATTTTTCCAATTGTTTCCAAGCTTTGAGGCATTTATACATGTATATAATTTTTAGAGTTTATTTCTTAAGAATCGATTTTTATATATATCTTCCGGTTGGAAGTTTTATAAAAAATAATTAGGAGTAAAATCAGAAGATCATAGCGTACGAAATTCAGAGCGTTAAAAAAGTGTAATTGTTAGGCTCCGATTGTTCGAAATTCAGGGTGTTAAAAAAAGTGTAATCGTTAGGTGACCTCTCCGCACAACATTTCTGCTCATCTTTAGTATAGTATATTAATATGTTTATTTGGCATTTTCTTATAGCGTAATCGCAATGACGGACACATATACTATTATTCGCTTATATCAAGATGATGATTATGTGTGAATATTTGGTGTCTTCTATTCTACAAAATTAAAACGTCTACTTTATTTTTCACCTCTTAGCCTGATGTTCTTAATTTTGTTGTATAAATTTGATCTTATTAATTTGCGTTTTATTTGAAAATAATTACATTGTCAGTATTTTTTGTTTTTACATTCAATTTAATTGATATTTATATTCATATATAGTGTTACCTATTTTATATATTCCAAGGCAATCGTACTTAAGGAGTAAACTCCAGTCGCGCGTCGGAGGTGACGTGCGACATTTTTACGTGTTTTACATTGGCAGAGTGGATTTATTTAATGTAATGTATATTGACCACAGTTTAGCACATTCAATATTTTGGTTTAAGAAATAGTAGGCTAGATATAATGAAGATTACCTTGCAATTAAATTATAGCTAAAAGAAAATGATCCAAAAGTGGTGTGAAGAAAATATATCGGTGAACTATCAATAAGGGTTCGGATCACGGTATTGCATTATATTTTAATATTTCAGCTTAGTGGCGAATTTTTTTTTAAATATTGTATTGAAATATTTTAGAATTAAGTTTTGTATTTCTGATTAAATTTTTAGTAGGTAATAAATACAGTTCAAGGAGGAAAGTACTCGTAATTCTCATTGGCAAATTGTGTGTAGTGTGTGAGTTTTAAATTCATTTGATGGCTGGAGAGAAGAAGCACAATTAGAGATTTTTTTTACAATTCCCTGAGAATACTTTTTGAAACAATACACAGAATTTAGATTGTTTTGCATTTCATGTAGATATTATCGCAAGTACTTATTGTAGTACATTCATAACAAATTTTGGAAAAATTAAATGGAAATAATTTAGATAAATATTAGACTAAAATATTTCCTGTGATAAGCATAGTTTTGAACGTTTCGTACTTTGAGAAAGTGTCTAATGTAATGTAAAGAGAGGAGGTTGCAAAATTCAAAACGGAATTCTCCTAAGATCACTTACGTGATCATCTGTCTATCTGTCTATCACAGCCGTTTTTTCTCAGAAACTGCTTGATGTAAAAACTTGAAATTTTTCATATCTATCAGGGATATTAACTCGCATATATTTCAATAGTTGCCTCTCTAAAAAAACTTATATCAACCTTAAATAAATAAAGAAATCGAACTTTTTTTATTTCGAATATGAAGTATCGATATAAAGAGTATATTATAAGAATTGCAAAACCTATTTTTTTTTCAAGATATATCTAGAAATATTGTGGAATATGTCCATGAAATTATTCTTAGAAATTGTTTCGATCTATAAACTTGAAATTTGGCAGTGTTATAAAGCAAAGTTTTCCACATATATTAAAACAGGGAAAGCTGAAAAATATTTACATAGGAATTTCAGAGGGGCAAATATTTAAATGATTTTTTTTAATTAATTTCACGTGTGGTTTCCATCAAGTGTTAAAGCAAATTGTATTGAAATTATTTATAAATGTATGTACACAAGCAAAATTTAATAATTTTTTTAGAAATTTTTGTAAGATATTTCAAGAGATATTATTTAAAAATATCCATAACACATATTTACTCTCCCCCTCCCCCCTCCGCCCTAAGAAAATTACACTACAGCAACGATTTTAACTATCATGGTTTTTGAGAAATTGACGAAATTTATTATTGTGAAAATTATGTAATATTTTCTGTATGACGTATTAATAACACTTGTACTCCCAAATAGTTTAATAAATGCTTCTATTTACCATAGTGTATACGGAATCCTCATCGTGTTAGTTCTGCTTGTACTTGATAGGTTTTATATAAAAATATTAATTTCATGTAAAGTTAAAAATATTTAATTCTTTTCTTACTCTTTTTCTATATAATGACACATCGCAAATATTAAATACGAGGTTTTATGTCATGAATATTAAAATAAAAAAATATGAGGCATCACGGGACGCCTGGCAGATTAAAACAATTAAATTTCTTTGTATTTGAATGTTTTTATTTGAACCTATTGAAAACGACAAAAAACAAATATTCAAATATTTGCTATTAAAAAACTATTAATTCAGATTTATTATTTGAGTTTTATGAAATAATTTATTGCTTTTAACGTTTTACGACGGTTTAATGCAATAATCATTAGTAAATAAGAAATAACGCTGATACACTAACTTACACATGAAGTAGCGTGTGTGTTATGTAGTTGCGAGGAAATGGATAAGTCGGAAAGAGCCGACAAGATACGAAGCTGTCCGAATTAAGTCTGAAAGAGTCTAGAAGACGCAAGGCGAGCCTAATTAAGTCTTAAAGAGAAGACAAGACATAAATCTGGCCGAATTCTGGTCGCGACGTGACATGAACGTTTCAACTCCTATCCAAATGTGCCATTAGATCTTTCACGTCAAAAATTTAAAAAAAATCTTGTTTGCGTTGGTGTGGAGAGAAAGTGATTTTGATTAAACGCGGCTTTCAGACAAAAAAATAATTTTAGTTTTTATTTAAGTTTATATCAGTGCTTATAATTAAAAACAATTGGTATTTACCAATGTGTTCTATTGAACATTCATTGATTAGTGAGTCAAGTAAATAAGGCTACAAATTATGAGCTCAAAATATTAACAAAGGCAAGATAATTATTCCTAAATTTATATTAGGGTTTATATTTATATACTTCTTCTAATTCAAAAATATTGTTGACAATAATTCAGGAATTCCGCAGAAAATTGCGAGACATCCACACAAAATCTTTTCATAAATCGATTTAAGACTTAACATTTATAATGCGTGTACAAAAAGGTTATATGTTTATTCTAATATGGAATATAAGGCTTGTTTTCGTTTTTTAAAATTATGAATAATAAAGGTGAAAATGTCAAGGTTTCACCCAGCCGCCACGAGCCCATTGAAAACAGTCCACCTATGGAATTTTGAAGCACGTTCATTAAGAGCATACCTTCTTACCGGCTGATGCCTTATATTTGAGCCATTTCCCAAATATACTCGTATTATTATGTGTATATTTAGGATATACTCATCGACATTACTTTGTCTTTTCAAATATTTGGATCAATTTAAGACTTAAGATGAAGACTACGAGTAATGACAAATAAAGAAATAGGGTGCATATTTAATGACGGGATAGGATATTTATTGAAAATAAAATTGCATTAAAATGTGTAGGGTTGAGATGTATTTTATGATGTCAATTGAAATGAGATCACATACATTTAAATGTAAAACTTTGAATTGTGATGTAACTGATGTGGAACGATCTACATTACATATATAGAAAGTGAGTAGGTTCAAAATAATTACGGACTTTCGGAATGGTATTTAAATTTATTTTGCGTGACATAACATAAGATACGGTTAGATATATTCGCTTATTAAGAGCATGATATTCGCAAGCTATTTTCCGTAGTATGAGAACAATCGAAGCTTCATTTTTGGTATCGAATAATAGTTTATGACTCTAAATAAATTATGATATAATAAATTATTATACGTATAAATACGTATCATATGTTTTATATGAACTTAATTGACCTATTTATTCGATAATAAAATTAAGTTATAGTTTCGTCTTGAAATATCGTAGGATAAGAAAAGCTATGTGTTTTGATCTCTAGTGTCATTTACTGAAAGTGTGTGGAAACAGCTTCAAAATATTGTTTTCTTTTTTATATTATTTCATTATATTTCAGATTTACATAAAAAAGAAGGTTACTTTAGAAAAAAAAAATTGGATTCCGTCCAACACTTTTTTGTAATTCGTATTTTTTATGTCGTAGCGGAAAAATCATTATGTCCTTTTACTCCAGAGACATAGACTTACAGGATATAAATATTGTATTAATAAAGAGACAATAAAATATCACACATGGACAATTGTCTTACGGATAACTGTTTGATGCCAAAACTCATATGCCAATACTCAATTTCATTCAAACCATGACGTATAGCTAGTCGTTTCATATTCTCCGTCTAATTTATACATATTTTCTTAGTTATTAGGCGTATATTAAGTTATGTAAGTTTTTATGAGCATTTTGCTTATAAAAATGTACCATTTTAACGAATATTCTTTTCTGGCTAATTTAAATTAAGACCATTATATTATAGTATTGATTACCCATGGGTTAGTTATTTTATTATATTTGAAGAATTGTGTATGATCATTATAAAATGAATTGTAAATGAGGCATATTTTTTAACTTAAGCTCTTGATATATATATCACATAATTATTATCATAATGCAGAAAAAAAAATTTAAAATTTAGAAAAAAATTAGTTGTCGAAAATTTTATTTTCCTCTATTCATATAATGTTAATTTTGACGATGGTAGAAAGATATAAATATTCACTTGTATTATCTCTTTTTGATTAAACTGATGAGTACATTTTCGTCTAAGAAAGATAAAATATCGATCTCCGACATAACCGTAACATTACAAACAATGTATGTTTAGTGATGAGACTAATATTTAATAAACATATTAGATCAGGCCATGTGACGATGAAAAGCATTTAATATCATCTATATATATCCATTAAGGACACCTGACTGTATACGACAGAAGACAAGGAACGTTTATCGTTATCAATATTGGTCGAGTTTGCTTCCAATAATTACCCTAAACAATATCTCATTTTCTTAGTACGAGAATATCCGTATATATTTCAGTATCTCTATCTAAACGTTGAAGTTGGAAGCTCTGAAGCTTTTCCCTAAAGCGCTTATTGTAAAGTTGTAATAAAAGCTGTGGAAACTTTTCCCTTTACTGTCGCATAAAAGTCTGTATTGTGCCTAAAGGAGTGTTTGTCTTTATGATTACTCATGGGGAAGCGGCGTGCAGGTAAGATTTGTGGAATTTTGATATCATCTAATGGTATTAATTGTTAATTTATTTGTTTTGTGGGCCTAATGGTTTCTAGAAAACTTTGTACTTGAGTTGATAATTTGTTTATTATTATTTCGTTTGCATATGTCTGGGAACAAATATTAAGAGTGTGATAATAACACAATTAAGTGTTTAGTTATGAGGAAAAGCTGCATTAAAATTATGTATTTCAGCAACGATGTTTTGATTTTTATACCAGTATATATATATATATATATACATATATATATATATATATATATATATATATATATATATATATATGCATATTTTTTCCATAATGAATAAATAAAAAATTTTCATAAATAATGAAATATACGTAACACTTCCTTAAAATAAAAAGTTTTAAGTAGTAAATATATTACTAATTGTTCTATTAACTTAGTAACAAAGTCTTAAACTAATGTTATGAATAACAAGATTTCATAACAATATGCTTTTTAGGGTATAGAACATGCAAATGACAATTTACAAGGTAAGATATGATCCTTTTTAATTATTTAATCTTTCGTATTATTATCATAAATACATAAATTTTCTTAAACCTTGTTTAGAGTGAGACGTTATTCTGAATAACAGCTAGAGAATTTAGGAAGCATTTTGTTAAAATATTTTAATGATATAAATGAGTTTTATAATTACTAATATAAAAGTTGTCATCAACCTTTTGAAGGCACTGTACAATAACTTTTTTATTTAAATCAATATTTGGTGAGATATGCGCTTCTAAAACTTTGAAAAATGTGTCCGGAGACATACATCTAATTTTTCAAGTAATGTCTATAAGATTCTGAAAAAAATTGACGCAGTAGAACTTGAAATAAACTTTCAATGAATATTGGTTTGAATAAGACATGTTGTGTAGTTTCCGAGATATGGAATTTATTTGGTATTA
Source organism: Druceiella hillmani (assembly GCA_039881145.1). Classification (NCBI taxonomy): domain Eukaryota; kingdom Metazoa; phylum Arthropoda; class Insecta; order Lepidoptera; family Hepialidae; genus Druceiella; species Druceiella hillmani. The sequence goes on from JAYKKI010000003.1 coordinate 54,128,150, forward strand.
ACAGCGGTAATAACTTTGTTTTTTACTGTGTCTTTGAGAAATACAAATTTATAAGTTCAATATTGCACGGTGCTACTGGACCCTTCGGGTACGAGTCCCATGGTCGGATCTGAGTATCAGAGTGTCATACTAGCCCATTGAAAATTTATAAATTTGTCATCCCAGTTAAACGGTGTTAGCTAAAGTGATGACCAAACATGCAAATGACAATTTATAAGATTATATATGATCTTTTTAATTGTCTCTCTAGCAAACCGCATATTTTCACTCCTACGCGAGATTAACTCAGATAACACGAACTTATTTCGGGAACTTTTTCGAGAAGACTTTTAAATTTTTCTAAATTTAGTATAGAATGTCGCATTGGATGAAGATAATGTGAGAAATTAAATCTCATGTGAACTTTTGTAACCCTCTGCCGCTGAGGTGACATTTTTGTAAATATTTTACTGAGCGGTAGTCTGACGGACGTATATTAAAACTATAATAAAAAATACTTTAATAAAAATTACGCGTATTTGTTGTTTATACCCAATTTTACGTACTGTTTAGAACAAAATGAATTAATTAGGGTAAAAATATATTTAATAAAATTACTCATAATTAATAAATTGAGTATTTATTAATTAGTATGAAATTTGAGGACCTTTTAAAAAATTCTCAAACGATGAAATAAAAAAAATTATGAAAAAAAAACTTAACATTGCCTTTTTATTATATATATATGTATATATATATACATATATATATATATATATATATACATATATATATATGTAGTAGTTTTAAAAAAATCAGTCTCAAAGTTCAGCTTTGCAGTCTTCACAGATTTGCGCAGCGCATTGTAGACAAATAGGTTTTGCGCAAACGCAGCAGCTAAATCTTGTCTGCCGTTTCAGTTTACTTGGACAGACACGATACATCTTCCTAAATGAAGAAGGTTCTAGTTCAATTGGGATTAGAGGAACCTGCAAATTATCCTAAACACTACGCAAAGTCATGCGCATTTCTCGAGGAAATTTATCATTATAAACTCGCTGTTTCAGAGCAGGGAGCACTAGTTTTCTGGCTCTTTTTAATTTGGCACCACAACATTCCCCATAAAGCACGAATGCGTTGATTGCAGCTATATCAAGAAATCGATAAAATATTGCTTGTGGTCATCGCCGCGTTTTACGACTACATGAATAGATCATTTTTTAAAAATTTCGTCCACGCCTCCTTTGGTTTATATGTAGTACACTATCATAGTTGGTTTTCCAGTTTCTTCATCTATGCTAGCGCTTTAGAGGCACGTAGTGATGAGAATCATAGCCTTGTCTGTTTTGGTACGAAAGACATTAACATTATATCATTCGTAGAAACGTATAAGAAACTTTCGACAGCTTTGTTTTTGTCCGGTTTAAATTGGAGTGGTATTTTCCGTTTATTTTTTTTAAAGTATCCAAATACGTCAGTTCTCTTTGTATTAATAATCCAGCCAAAGGTATTGAACTAAACCAATTGCCAGCAGTAACGTTCCAATTTGAGTTTTCAATTGATTTTGCTAGTCTCAACATGGACTGTGTAGGTACTGCTATCTTTTTTCTGCTTCCGTTAGTCTTATACCATCGGATCCTTACCGTGATAAATATACGTATTATATACGTAAAATTTGCGAGCATCACTTAAACTTATAATTTTGATTCCATATTTCGCTGGCTGGTTTCTGAAAACCAGTAACATTTCGTCGATAAAAGTGAAGGCCCCAATGTGTAATGAGATTGACAATTGGCTATAAATTTCTTAAAAAATGACGAAACTACGGCAAGAGGATCTGTTTGCAAACGTTCCTCTCTGTCATATGTATTGTCTAATCTCAAATAATTCAGCAAAGTTTTTTATTTCGTGGCCCGTTCCATCAGCTGCAAACAGGTAATTCGAATCAGCGTCGTTGCATTTAAACACAGATGCGTAATATAACAATCTTATTAGCGATCGAATTTCTAAGGGTGTCCTATCCTTTAGCTCATGTTTTTCGTAATTAGAGAACCACTTTTGATGGAGTTCTAACTTTTGATTTGTGCATAATACCAAGATTTCAAATACCTCATCATCGATCAGTTTTTCCCAAAGCTTCTCAAAACCGGGGCTGATTCATTAGTATTAGGTCTTGGCAAAGAAATAAAATTACGTGCTAATCTCCACAACGTTCTAGAAAAGTCTGTTTTAAAAAAAACCATTTTTACCGGCATAATAATCACGAGACATAGTTGGCATTAAACTGTCATCCTCAGTTTGACCCAAATCATTAGGCAAAGTTTCGTTATCCTCTTCAATTCCAGAAAATTCACTCTCTCCTTGGACTTCTTCCCCAATGGTAAAATCTTGATCTGCGATATCGTCATCAATATCACTAAATTCGTTTCATCTTCTACTTCCAACCACTGCTGATTTGCTAATCATCATTGCCGCGAGATACTGTCGCCTTTCGTTTTATACTAGAACTATCTTGTCCATTATCGCTCGCCCTCTAGAAATAATAACCAATAATACTATACTGAACCGTGGTAGATATATCGTAAGACACTATAAATCATTTTACTGAGGTAAAGTTTGGTAGACACTATAAATTTACTGACGAGTAGTACGTGAGGTACCATGAAGTTATAATTATATTACTGACAATACGTCTACCAGACCCATCATTTATTACTGACCTTACATCTTGTAGACAACGAGCAGCTCAATCTCTAGACGAGCACATACTGCGGATGCCGTCACCGTATTGGCAGATGGCGCCCACCCACATAAGAAGTTAATGGGGACGTGGCAACAACACATAGTTTTTGTGATGTCTGTCAGACTTAACATCAGCAGCAGAGGGGTAATTAAAGTTTGCCTGGCCAAATGACACATTCAACAATCGTTATGCTTGCATTGCTTGTTTCCTTGTTAGTTTTTCAGGTTAAACAGGATTCGTGATGCAAGTGCTTTGTTATCTTCGTGAAATTTCATATTTTGCTCACTCTTTACTAGTCAAGACTCGGTTGCTACTTTCACAAAAGATCTTATGCTCCTCTATTTATTTATCCTACCAAAGGTGTTTGAGAAGTTTTTATAATATTCCAGAAATCGCTGTTTTTAATTCACACGTTGTTTTAATAACATGTTGTTCTTCAAAATTCCAGAAGTTACTGTGTGGTTTAACTGATTAGCTGCATCATTAATTGTTGAATAATGTACCTAAATAGGGGAAAGGGCATGTTTACAATATTACTCACGTGTCCATCCGTCTGCCAGTTTGTCATTGCGGTTTTTAACGGAACGCTTGACATAGAAACTTGGATTTGGCACCATGACAAGCATCCCAACCTACGTATATATATATATATATATATATATATATACATATATATCATGTATTATATATATAATATATGTCCATAGTGAAAAATTACGTCAATATTTCGAAATAGTTAAATGGAGATACTATATACTCGTCATATTTAAATATTATTATACTCAAGCATTGATGGAACTTTGGTGGTTCGAGTTCTAGTAGAACTTGGTTATTATAATTACTATATACGTAGGTCTATATGTCTGAATGAATTAGTACATATTTCATTAATAACTTTAATCAAATCTATTTTCTTGAAACATTTCTTTATATTTATTTCCATATTATTATATCACTCCTTGATCAACCTAATATGTATACCGACTAGTTCTTTATATTTTTATACTTCAAATTTAAAAAAATATTTTCAACTAGCCTTTCATTGCGGTTCTACTCAGTAGGACATTTTAGCTCTATAATTTAGGATAGAATAACTTCCCTTCCTGCGAAACAGCACCACCCCTGAGGTTGCCTGCCACAGAAATTCCGCCTTGCCTGCATTCTATTAATGTCGCATAAATATTACACACAGCTCAGAAACCTTGACAGCTACATTAGTTTTTTACAAACCTTTCAGGATAAAGCGATTGTGTAAATCGCGAAAACCGCATCAAAATCAATTCAGTAGGAAATTCAGCCAATCAAGTTATAGCCGAACGGACAGAAAGATAGAAAAAAAAAGACAAACGTCGCTTTTTATAAAAAAACATAGATTAGTGGAACAAATATAAAGAACCGTTAATAAAATTTACGCATTTATTATATTCTCAAAAATCATACTAGGAAATCGGTCTAGAAGAAATAATAGTTTTTGAGATTCTTCTTAACGGAAAAAAACAATACATTAACGGAATACTAATAATTCCATCAAATCTCTCCTCTCTATTTGACAGTGACTTCTAATCCAAAAATATACATTTCATCCCTCTTTGGCGCACATTTCTCAAGCAAATTTTTTATACACAAAGAAATTATAATGACTAAATACGATAATTTTAATACATAGTCATTAGGCAAATATTTTTCGACATAATTATTATCGATATTATAATTATTATCGACATTAATATTCAAATGAACTGAACTTCAGAAAATATATTTATACCATTAGTATTAAATGAGAACACGAAAGACGAAACAAATTAAAAAAGAGCGCCGAGCGTGGCCTCCAAAGTTGGCTTTCTTTCAATTCTTTGTCATTCTGTCTTTTTAGCTAAAAGTTATTTGAGAAGACGCAAAGGGCACATAATTGAATATTAATTCGGCTGACGAATGAAAAAGAAATGCTTTCAGCTATGAACAATGTGAAAGTTGTTCCATTGAGTTATGTTTACATTTGTTATTCAATTAAACATTTTCATTTTATCGGGGCGAGCTTCGCATATTTAATTTGGTTTTTATTGTAAAAGTCTAAGTTATATATTTCATTGATTTAAGCAATAAGGTAAAATAAAAGAGAATGGATAAGTACTATCATGAAAATATATATATATATATATATATATATACATATATATATATATATATATATATATATATATATATATATATATATATATTAAATATAAAACTATAAGAATTTTGTTTCAATTTGAATGGAACCTTTATTGGAATAAACCATTTGGTTCAAAATAAAATTTATAGTATTTTTTTGTTTACAATATTTTCTAAAGTATGTTCGTTAACTTCACTTTTTAGTTTGTATATATTTTGGCATGACTTATAAAATAATAGACTGGTATGAATCGGTTTGAAAATTTTTTAAGGCACGAAATTAAAATTTAAAATACTTTCGTTCATCGAATAAACCGAGGAATTTTAAATAATATTAGCATTTAGGTTACAAGACCGCATATGTAAGTTTAAAATTGATGCATAGAAGTTGTAGGTACTAGCAGTGCGATCGAGCTTAAAGGAAGTCAAACTAGGATGTAAGATACTTTTATTACGGTTGAAGAAAAAGTGCATCCCAAAAACGTGTATGTATAAAAAATTATAAAGTCAACGGAAACGTATAAAAAAATTATAAAATCAACGTATAAATATAAAAAATTAATCATATCAAAAATCCATCAACGTATAATATACACATATAAAACAGTTGTAACGTCAACATATACGAATAAAAAAATATAATAATATATTAAAAATATCAGTGGATACGTAAAAAAATTATAACCTCAACGTATGCTTATAATAAAAGTTATAATGTCAATACATATGCATAAAAAAATTATAACGTCAACGTATACGAATAAAAAAATTATAACGTCCCAGTAACGTCTTTATATAAAAAAAAGTACAAATATATATATATATATATATATATATATATATATATATACATATATATATATATATATATATATATATATATATATATATATATATATATATATTTATATATATATATATGTTTTTGTAAGGTTTTTATGACGATTTAAATCACGTATTAAAAATATACGCCAGCAAAACTGCGGGCAAAAGCTAGTAAATTATATATTGGTACGACAGTTATACGTAATGTTTTAGAAAAATTGGACCAAAAACATTCTATGCGTTATTTATAGTGCAATATCAGCATGTACCGGGTCCGGCTTTCACACCATGACTCTAGGCGTTTTTAATTGTTAGGTAATAACTCTAATCTTCTTATTTCTTCAGAGGTGAATAGTGGTTTTCATGTTTTTTTTATTTCAAACAAAACAATATGTGGATCAAAAGCAAATTCACATGTATTCTTAACTTTATATGTATAATCTATCTTCTAAAATTTATAACCAACAATGAACCGATGAACGCAGCATATTTTTTTGTTATATTAATGTTGATTTTAAGTCATTAGTTCAATAATTTGATAATAAGCAACATAGATCACAATACGAATATATTAGTTAAATACGTCGAATTCTTTGTTTGATATATTTATAAGGTTCTGTCAGGAAAAAATGTAAGCCCTCTGTAAGTCTAATTTTAGCACAGCGAGTGACTGGATCGACATTACAAAGTCTTCTTGACATGATGGTCTCTGCTTTGATCTATCATTCTCATTTGTCAAAGCATTTTTTTTCAGTTGCAAATTTTTCTTATCAACGTCTCAATTTTTAATTTTACTGAAAACAAATGAAAATTGTCGAAACTTCATTGAGTATAATTTTATTCAAAAAGTTTTCATTATTTTCCTAAAGAGATTCTATTTAACTTGTTATCCGAATATTTGAAAAATTATTACCATTTTTCAAACATAGGATAATGTTAATTACAAGCTAGTATCAAAGTGATCCTGGGTTAAAGAAACAATTGATGTAAGGAATTTCCTTGTTACTAAGAGAAAATTATTGCTGAATATGTTTGAGATAGAATTCAATAGAACTTGCCCCATTTGAGATACGTAAATTCAGAATCAAAGACACGTTCCAAACTGTATATTTAATTTTAATCCTATGTTTCATACATAACATTAATGGAACAGTCCTTCTAACTTCCGAAAGTAGAGTATTGCAACAGTCACATAAAAATGAGAGGAACTTGCAAATTAGGGTGGAACAGGATTGTATGAAAGCAACAGCAATTATCATTTTATGTTGTAATAGGAGGGATGGGGTGGGGGATTGCTGCCTCATATTAAAATAAAAATACCTATTATCTTTTAAATAATTTGATAAACATTTACTGCCTCTACACTGGCTTCAAACTATTAGATTGTGGTGAAAAATCTTAGTACACATGAGTCTCTAGACTTAAAGTAAAATAATGGTAAAGTGATGTTAAATAATATGTAATGTGTAAATCAGGTATAAAGCAATACGTTTTAAATAAAAATAAACAATTGAATTATGTTAAACTTAAAAAAAAATTTCTTATTTCACTGGAAAATGACTTTTCTTTCAAATTTAGGCTTTTGTTTTGTAATTTCAATTTGGCTTTTATGACTTCTAATCCTGATTTTTTTGTGTAGTTGCAATTTTTATTGTTTTTAAACCTCCTTGTACAGCTTTAGTATGGCAAGAAAATTGTAAAAAATTTAAATGATTCGCACCGCCAGATTAAACGATTGTGTTGATTTCTTCATTGGTTAAGTTTTTAGAATCTGTGTTTGAATAAATCTTTTCTGCCAATTTATTAAGTCAATGTAGTCTGATGCATAAAAATTTACATCTGATACTTCGAAAAGCTATGGTTTGGAAGTTTAGCCAAGCTGCCTGTCTTCAATATCTGCCGAGCTGCCAGTTTATTCTCATAAAATATAGCCAGTAAAACACTCTCAGGATGTGCAATATAGCTATGACGTTGAATAATAGGATTGATAATTTTTAAGTTCTTCTCTTAGGTACCTAGAGGCTACAATAATATTAAATTAAAAAGTTGTCGAATACTACCTTTGCACGAAAACCTTGTCTTGATTAAGAACCTTTGTCTTGTTTCACCTTGATTATGTTACATTTTAATAATAAATATAGCCAAAGCAATCAAGGCCAGTGATAGTATTTCTGTGCTACGTAGAAACGTAGTAGTCGGTTGGTACGCGTGAGCCAACGAGCATACGATATTTTACTTGGAAAGGTGTTTCCCAGATCTGCTAGAAAATCGCCTAATTGTATCGCTGAGACAAGACAAATGGATCCGCTTCTTGAATTACTAAGACACTTTCCTCGATGCTCACTGTTCTATAGTTTTTATAACCTTTTTAATAATGTTCAAAGCATTGTCTTTTATTTCAACAAAATTTAATGTATAAACTTCTTAAATGTTGGTTCTTTAATTAACTTTTGTCCAGTTTTAGTTTTCTCTCTCTTTCCGTAACTTACTTCTGAGAGAAGTCAGAACAGTCTCCGTAAGAAAGAGCAGCAGCAGCAATTGATGCATCTATTTTGTACGACACTTGGTCTAACGTCACAGTTATACTACTGTTTGACAGAATTATAACCGTGACGTTGGACCCAATGTCGTGCAAAATAGATGTCTCAAGTGCTGCCGATGCTCTGTCTGATGCTCCATATCTATCATATGTTCTTGATAATATAGGAATGTCTATACATTACAAATTTTTCTTTTCTTTTCAGAAACGTCTTCTTTTATGGTTTTGATAGATTATCTATACTACTATATCTTTTGGATGCCGAATCAATCACTGATGTCACTATACCAGCAATTTTCGATTTTCGTCTATAGTGTTTACGTCGTACATTTGTAATAATATATCATAATATGTTCATAAGTAGGTAGGATATTTTGTTTTATTTTACGACAATCGCCAAAAACAGGATATATGAATGCATTCTCTCTATGTTCGGTACAACACAAATTGTCGGCTTATTCATAAATAAATGAATACGCAAGTTATCTTGAAAAACAATAGCATACTGGCAAGCAAATTGATTCCCACATTGCGCTTTTCGTTTCTGCACATTATTTTGGGTAAATAGCATCCGATGATGATTTCTTTTTGCTTTTCATGAAAGGTACATAAATGTTGTAACCAGTAAATCTAATGAAATAAGGCAACTTGATAAAATTTCACATATTTAAACAGTGAAAGAGTTGGGTGTAAAACCAACTTTATCCAAAAGTGCAATAACCTTGCAGTTACTCTAAACCAATTCAAATAATATTTTAGATGGATGAGTTTAAGCTTAAAGGCACCAAATTTTCACTATTATACAACCTTGAAAAGAAACAAAAAATTACTTCACTGTATTGCACATGTCGTTTTAAATACATTTTTCGTTGTACATTTAAAAACTTAATTTCATATCCTTGGTTTTAATTTTTTGTCTTACATTTTATAAACAAAGGTAACATATAAAGGTGTCTAAGCATTTATATGATAGATGGTATCTTCATCATCTTATTCCGTGAAATAAATTTCATACAACTTGAAATACTTGGCTTATACATTCTAAAAGTGCTAGCACTGCATCATCAAATAGTAGCTGTTTATTGAGCATAACTGCTTAGTGGACCTTGAATATTTAATTACATATTATTACATTTTTTGTTTCATTTTTTGATCAGGCACGGGGTTTAGGGAAATTATATAAATATAGTTCTTTCATTATTATCCGTAAAGAAGTAACATTTCAAAGCATGTTTAAAAAATAATTGTCAGGTACTAGCAAAAGTCATACTGCGATGGTTCTGTTTACATGTAAGCACTTATACATATTTAAAGGTACATACTATTTCTATAAAACTATTTATAAATAATAATTTTTCACAACGGAAATTTATTACCAATTATATCTCTCACATGCGTAAAAATATGGTGCGTATTTAAATAATATTATTTTCATCATGTGTTAAAGAATATTAGGCCATATATTAACATATTATATTTGAAAATACAAAGTTATTTATGGAGTTGATTTAAATTATTAATCGGAGTTTCTATGGACTTCTTAATGATCGAAATATATGTCATAAACTGGTCGACTATTACTCAAAAACTAATAAACCCTACTTGTGATAATTTTCCTTTCAATTTTGTTTTATATATTACACTTTTGCATTTTATTACAATTTTGTTTTATTTACATTTTTTATTTGTTTTTTGTTTTAAAGACCAACCTTTTCTAATAGCCCACCTACAGATGTTGTAATACAACGAAACCTAGGTCGTGGTAAAGAAATTAAAGAAAGTAGAAATAATACTACATCACGTAGTTTCATTTAATTGTGCACAAAAGTAATTAATACTATTTACAATATTATATGTAGTCCATCAACTTCAATAATATCTATTACGAGTGTAAACGTCAGATTATAACATCGGATATTATAGTGAGATATAAGGTAATTAGATTCATAATCACATTTATACTATATTTAAGGTTAGAGCAGAACTTCTTTTACGGATTTTCACAGGACCATCCATTCCTGGATTATGGAGGCTAGTTCTTTTATTTTAGAGTATTAAAATCTGACATATTTAGGGTCCTTAATAGTGAACTTTTATTTATTTACCTTGGTTTCTATGTTTTTCTTATTTTTAACAGGTTCTGTCATAAGCATTTTTGTTATGATTGATTTTCTCATGTATGATTAAGTTAGAGGCCCAGTTTATTTTACCATATATATATATATATATATATATATATATATATATATATATATATATATATATATATGTTCCTTAAATACCACTGATTCGGTAAGTTTTTTATTTCCCTAAGGAAATAGTTGCACAGATATTGATATTTGAGTGATGAACATTTTTTTTTTAATGCGATGTTAAAAGTAAGACATGACGGTGAGTTACACTGCCGAACTTTTCCGATTTATTGATTTTGACAATAGCCAGTTTAAAAATTTAATTTGGAATTTTTACATTTGTTGCATTTATAGTATTGTTTCTATTGCTTATGTAAAAAGCATCTTAAAATTCCAAGAATAAATGAGTGTTATTTATTTTACACTCAATTTGTTTTCTCAAGAATTTGTTGTTAACAAAAGATCGGATCTTCGGTAGTTTTTATATTTCGGCATTCACATTGGTATGTTTTAATGAAGAGTCTTAGCACCAAAAACTTGTCTAGATTAGAGAAATGGGTTAGGTTACGGAACTCGATTCCATTTACAACATCTAATCATTTATATGCTTGTAGATTAATAAAACTTACTGTGCTTTGGTTAATATTATGAATGCACCAGATGTCAATTGGTCTTTATGTCAATATATAGAGAGTGTGTATCCAATACACCGCCGTTTCGTACAAATACAGTGCTCCGGCTGGGTATACCATCCAAGCTTGTAATGAAATTTAGTTGCAGCCATACCATCCAAGCTTGTAATGAAATTTAGTAATTAGAAACTTGGATAGAATTTCCATTTTGTTAGTTATTTTATGTTGGTTTGCGTATATTGACAGAGCTAGTTTTAGTTTATCCAATCAGACTATTTTTAACATTTTTTCTCTGCAGCAGATGTAATTGAATTAAGATGATAGTAAATAGAAAAAGATGATGTAAAATTACTATACTTATAAGCAATGATATCATGGAATTAATAATAATCACTCTTAGCTTATTCTGTTGCTTGCCTTGTAATGTTTAGAACGAACGAAGTTCATATTATTATATGAAGTTCGTTCATCAAATTTTTCAAATATAATTAAGAAAACATTACGGAAATTTCATGTACATAATGTAAAAACGATAATAATTATGTTATAAATTAATTTAAAAAATGCCTTTAAAGTTTTTGTGGCAAATACTTTAATAAAAGAAAAATGATTTTCGACCTTTAATATGCATTAGCTTCGCCATAAATATGTCTTTCCGGCTCTATATTCATCTTTTAAGTTGCTGTTCTGGTAGTCAACGAACTTCATTTCCTCTTTTACCACATAAGGAGGCAGACTTATTCCACATAGGGAGGCTTTCCCATGCCTTTCATCATTATTCTAACAGAAGTAATGGAACTTTGAGCCCAAAAGAAAGCCTAATACTAGTGTAATTTCCATTTCGCTTTTAAGTCAATCATTGAAATAACAAACAGCAATATATTTTGTAATATAAATAACTTTGTTTCCAATTGCTGTGTTATGTGTTTTCCATTAATGGCCAATGCTTATACCGTCGCGTTGAAATATTTGTTGTAGTTTTGCATATATCCTCCTAAATATCTTGTTAAAATTTCAGCACTGCTCAATTTTCCGTAAGCAGATTTAAGAATTCAAAAAGTAACAAGATTCAAAATTCAAATGTCTGTATATACTTTTATTTCGTCATTTTCGCTCAAAATTTAGATTATTATATAGATGCTAACACTTTCAGTTTCATGTTTCATTTGATATCGATTTAACATTCATTAATCGACTATAAAATATTTAGCGATTAATTAATTATTAAATAATTATTATTTTATTAATTAATTAATAATAAATATTTTATCTTAACTTTTACTACCGCACACCAAGGAGGATATTGTGTTTATCAGTTTATCAGTACGAGAGTATTTATCTATACGTGGGTGTATCCAGGTATAATATTCTGAAGCTAAAAATAATTATTTGATTTAGATCAATGAGGTTTCGTTATAATTATTTTAATGTTCTGAGTATTCTTATGTGAGTGACATTATAACCCATGTAATGTGATTGCTCAGAGTCGCCACTGAATCAAAGTTAAAAAGTTATAATCCTAAATGCCTTCAAGAGAAGTTAAAGGTCTCAACAATCACATTTCAAAAAACTATAATATGTTGTGTAATTAAAAGCTATATTTAATCCAAGGATGTTTAAAACCTAGCAAAGTAACATTATCTCAGACTTCACTTTAGGCTATTCTGTAAAGTTTGAATTGAAAGTCTCGTCTTCAACTTTGAATTGTTAGTTAACGTTTTGTAATAAATCTAAAGAAAATCTAAAAATAAAAAAGTTTATCCCACTCACCCACCAAAAGTTTGTTCCACCGAAAAAGTTTTGAAAAACAACATCAAAAAATAGATATATTTTGTACAAAAATATCCAATAACCCCAAAAATGTTAATAAAGTAATTTATCTAAATCCATAATGGAGGATATCAAAGAAATAATTAAAAAGAAAGTAAAAAATACTTTAATACCAATACACCTCGGGGAGATTTTTTATATTATAAGTCGTATTTTCTTTTTGTTTGATCCAAATATTTTGTTTAAATTTATTGCAAAGTTTTTGAAAATATATTATAGGCACCGTTCATGTAAGTACTTGTATCATTACATTAATGAAAATTTGGTCATCTATCAACAACTGTTGGATTAATATTTCACTATTCCCTATTTACATAGTTTTAATTTAGATACAGTGCTCAGTAAAATCTAGAATTGCTCAGCAGAAGTCCAAAGCGGTCCACTAATGTAATAAACCGATTCATAGATCAATATGCCATAAAATTATTTTAAAATTTTTAAAATGCAAATTTAACGATTTATACAAAACCAAAATTTATTTTATTCAAATGGCTACCTAATCCGTTTAAGTCAAATTAGGTTCGTACAGACATGCCAATCCTGAATTCTAACATTATCGGCTAAAAAGATTCACTCCTTGTTTTTGACACCAACCTGAAGGGCAGTGTTTAAAAGATGCTTGCTGTTTTGCCAATAAAAGGCACATGGTTTTACTTCTATTTCGAAAGTGTAGATTACAACTTAGTGCATGTTTTATATGATAAAACTGTGCAAGAGGAAAAAATTTGGAGACGTAAAATTACTCACTAATACATTTTCTCGAACCATGAAAGAAGCTTAATTTGTTTTCCAAATGATTTGTTTATACCAAAGTATTTGATTCTATGCTATACTTAGTCGGCTAAGTATGTGCACCAATATAAGTTATATGATGAGAATGAAAGAAATTATTAATAATTCATATGTCTACTACTATAAAAACTACTAAGAAATGACGCAATAATGGAATATAGAAAGAAATAAGTGAAAATAATTAGCGTATTGGCCGAGGCTGATTCAAAGCGCGAAAAAGATATTGCAATCTCGTAGGCGCTTTCTTGTAAAGAACTGGAAATTGATTTGTGCCCAGTCAGCTGAAGCAAGGTTCGCTCAATAAAATTCGCAGAAAAAGGGGGCGGAAATAATGCCAAACAAAGCTTTTATCGAATATCTCTAATGCATTTCCCTTTTAAGTCTGCGACGCTGTGGTACCCAAATGTATTCTTTGTGTCGTTGTGCCGAACTGTGAAGGTCTTTAAAAAGAAATGGTATTAGATAATCTATATGGGCTGCAGTTTAATGCGGTTTAATTCTAAAATCTATTTCTTCATTTTAGAGTGTATGACGGAAATCTAGATATCATTGATAGCTTTTCATTCATCACTGAAATTCTCTTCACGCCACTCATTAATTATTTTTATACTAAGTGAACAAAAATAATTTGAACAAAAGTGATAGCGTGAACTATGTGTGAGATTTGAAGCTATATCTTTGTTTAGATACACAATATCCATTTTAATTCAAACAAGAGTTCGTATATAGTTGCCGGTCTGAAAGTGTGCAAAAAGGTTTACTTCACTAATCCCATTTTTTAATGAGTCTATTTCTATCATGATCATTTTGTTTAAATAGTTGAATAATTTTGAATATATTTGGCGTTAGTTTTGGAGAAATTCATTATTCACAATGAAATGAAACTACGTGATTTCTTTACCACAATCTAGGTTTAGTTGTATTACAACATCTTCAGGTGGGCTATTAGCAAAGAGCTTTGGTTTAATAGGAACGAAGCAAAGATCTTTTGTAAATCATCCGCCATTTTTGAGACATATTACGAAATCATCCGCCATGTTTGAGACATAATAATTGTTTTTGTACGAATGTCGAGCAACTGTCATATTTTTATTAGTTCGGTTCTTATATTCTATTATCGGTGAAAGATTTGTTTGGTGAAATTTTCGATACACTGCTTATTTTGTTTTTGTCATCATAGAAATTTACGAAACTTTTGAAATAAATAAAAATATATAAAATTGAATAAAAAGGTGTAAAACAAACGAATCCTTTAGGAAGATTTTCTATCGTTACTTCAAAACAATTTCATTAGCGTAAAGAGCTAGTGACGAAGAGTTTTTATATCGTAAACTGTGTTAATTTATTGTGTTTCGAATTCAAAGATATGGCATATATTTCTCGTTAGTCTTTGGGAAATTTATACGAGTTTTAATGCTTAATGACATTAGGGACTAAAATTTTATTTATTGTTTGTTTTGGTTTCTATTCTAAATCAAGTATGTTTATAATTACGGTATCACATTTTACTGACGACTGTAAATTAAACTTTTAAAATTTTTAAATACTAACGAGAGTACATAGTTCATCATATATCTTGAATAAGAAAATTGTTATATATAAACCTATGTTACATGTAAACCTGTCTCAAAAAACTCATTTCATTTTTCGAATTTAAAACACTGTTAATACTGTTACAGTAAATATAACACAAGTATAATACAATAGTAACAATAAACACTCTTAGTAAACTTTGAAAAGGATAAAGAAACAACCACGAACATATTATTAGTATCATTACATTTGTTTACAATATATACGCCGCAAGCGTTCAATTTCTTAACTCTCTGAGTACTCATTCGCGATGAGATTTGTTTCGCTTTTCGTCTGGCTGAATAATTATATTCTGTTAATGCTTTTGCCAGTTTTGGTGTTTCGTTCTAAATATATTATCGAAAATGTTACGCGAGTGTAAAGGACGCGCACGGTGGATTAATTATTGGGTTTGTTTGAGAACCGACGCTTAATTTGGTTTAGTGAAGCTACCACGTGATTTGAAATGGCTATGTATAAATGGCTTGATTTATTTCCAGTTGTAGTGTTTCAATCTCAAAAATACTTTTGACCTGGCTAGTAATATATTACGTCTTAGCTTGAACTTTAAGCCCAATCGGGTTAATAGTCCCGATAATTCCTATTTACCATTTTTAAGTCCGTATGCTCGGTGTGACTGAACACTATTCATTTAATTTCAAGTTAATTAGAAAATATTTCATGAAAAGTAAGTTATTAAAATAGGATTCTACACCATTGATCATTATTAAATATTTAATTTAAATCAGTACCTAGATTTTACGTAATATTGAAACAAATAGATAAATAGGTCAACAAAAAAAAAATAAACATATGAACAGTATATTTGCTCTGATATTCAAATGAACGAATAGACAATTGAAGAGATAAAAATTCTGAAAAATGCAATTTGGGTTCAAATCGCATATTTTAAAAAATACCTTCAGTATATATACTTACACACTACTGTTAATGTTTTATTGTAGTATAAATCGAGATAATTCGATGACTTATTTTTAATTTTTTTTTTCTCTTACTTTTTTTTATTAAAATAAAACTATGTGTGTTAGTAGATTTTGGTATGGATTGTAGCTGCCTTAAACTAAACATATGACAAAACTCATCGTTACCTTTGTTTGAAAGAGAGCAGAAAGGTAATTTTTTAAAAATTGAGTTAAAGTATCCCAAATTGCCATTTTGAGATAAAATAGTTTCACTTTTTTCCTTCTGTAAATGATAGAAAACAACGTATTTGATTATTTAATCGATACTTTAAGGTAATCATCGATTCACAATCAAATGAAACTAGTGATGTAGTATTATTTCTACTTTCTTTAAGTTCTGTACCATGACCTAGGTTTCGTTGTGTTAAAACGTCTTCAGGTGGGCTATTTGAATCTTTGCTGATAGCCCACTTGAAGATGTTGTAACACAACAAAACCTAGGTCGCGGTAAAGAACTTAAAGAAAGTAGAAATAATACTACGTCACGTAGTTTCACTTAATTGTGAATAATGAATTTCTACAAAATGAACGCCAAATATATTCAGCAATCATCGATTTTAATATTTGTAAAATATTGCAAAATAAATAGTTAATACATAAGTGGTTGTTAAAAGTAAATACATACGCTAGACTACTAGAAACAGGCCACACACAAACTCGACAGGCTTCCTATCCGCATTCTTTTCTCATGCATGCGAGTGTCCACGCATTACGACGACTGTAGCCGCACAGTCACACATTTTTCTTACCTGATTTAATATAATATATTCAATTTGGTCGATTATAATATTTCCATTTTGTTGAATACAAATCTTTCAAAATTAAAATGAAAAACATAGGCCTTTTTCCTTTCATACAAATGTCACAGATTTGATATTTTCGCATTACAAACCGATGCATTGATCATTTCGACTGCGAACTTCTAAACAAGGTATTAAAGGTACCATATTGAGTTGAGGAGTTTTGTTTTATTCACAAGTACAATTCTTTTTCGCCGAATTAAATCTTTTCGCACCGTAACTTACATCGCCGAATTAAATATATTTTAAAATATGAAATAAAATTTTGTTACTTCATTAAAATTTTCCTATCAAGATATGGAATCATAGTAAGTTATATCGACACAATATCGATCCAAAACAATCAAAATTGTTCGCTTGAGCGACCAAAATTCCTTTTTTGTCTTCAATACTTTTTCCTAGCTACTTTATAGACCGATGTTATAGGATGTAATAAATAATTGAAAATTCTCACAGGTACATCGATATTACCAAAAATTTATCAAACTGATTCAAAAATATCGTGAGAGTTGGGGTAAATATGTATAAGATTAATCTACTTACGTATAAGATTAGTCTTTTCAATTGCAACCACAAAAATAATTTGAGGCGTATTCGTTGAGGGTATTTTGTTGGTTTGATCACTGTTTACTCATCAAAGTAAAAGTATGTCAAACGAAAGTACAGCATTATATTATTAAGTAACTCAAGTGTTAAAGTAAACCGAATGATCATACAGTAAGAAATAGCTTATAAATAAACAATATTGTGAAATCCATGACTAGGTTAGGTATAAATATTGATGTCGTATCAAACAATACAGCACAACCCTTTTACTTGCACGACGATTATTTTTATTTTGAATAAAATAATAACTTTCAGGCAAATACTATATAATATATAATACATTTTTATTTTTTTTCATTAAAAAACAATTAGTAAATATAGGGAGACCATAAGTTAAGGTTCATTTTCTGTAAGTGATAGCTTATTTCATATATTTTTATGTTAATTTTACACTCGTGAGTAGAGTAAATTATTTTTTGTGTTTCTTAGAAATAATATGATAATTTTAGATCATCCTAATGTACTTGTTTCAAAATTGACGTTATGGTGATATAAAGAATAGTTGCTATTCGTACGCATAATAATTTTTTTTTTTGAATGAAAATGTTTGATATCAGATCTTCTTTCGTTCTTTTATTCTTTAATTGTAAATTTTCTAACAACTATTCATTATATTTTTTCTTTCTCCTTATCTTTATGGTCTCAACCAATAACACATAATTTTTTAATTTTTAATTTTATTTAATACCAGCTATACTAACTGACTTATGTTTAAAATTTGTATGTAAGAAATACCCTAATGTTTTAAATATACCTACAACAATTGAGCTGAAAACTCAAAAGATTTTTGTAAGAAAACGTCGCAATATTTTTTTTAATGTATATTTATATATATATATATATATATATATATATATATATATACATGTATATTAATCTGATTCTGAAAATTTTCTTGAGAAAATTTTCTTTGGGAGGCCAAAAAATGGACGGGGACGGGCTTTGGAACTTGGACGATTCCATAATTGCTCGATATCAAAAGTATTTGGTCGCCATTCGTCATCCGGGATAATATCCAGTTATATTTTCTTCTTATGTACAAAAATATTTATACGGAGACGGAATGATAAAGGAAAGGACGACCGAAGATGGACTGGAGACTGCAAACGAATGATGGACTCGTCCCGTCCACCGTTATTCGATTTCGAAAGTTTTTTTCTCCATTAATCAGCCAAAATAATATTAAATTATATTTTCTTCTTACCTCTAAAAAAATTAACAATGAGACGAGATGACAAAGAAATATACATGCGTGGTTTTGGAACTTAGATAACTTCATTGAAAGTACTTTTTTGACATCGGTAGACGAAATAATATTCTATAAATTGTTCTTCTTATCTCTAAGAATATTTTTACGGAGATATGATAACCAAAAAATGGACAAGAGCGGTTTTAAAACCCAGATACCTCTATTATTGCACGACATTGAAACTATTTTATTGGCATTCGACAGCCAAAATGATATTCAATATCCTTTTTTCTTGCCTCTAAAAATAATTTCACGGAGACGGAATGACCAAGAAATGGACAGGAGCAGTTCCGGAACCTAGACCATCGGTCGATGTCGATAGTATTTCTTCGGCATTTGGCAGCCGAAATAATATTTAATAAACCTTTTTTCTTACCTCCAAAAATATTTTTTCGGAGACAGGATGCCCGAAAATGGATGAAGCTGACTTAAAAACTAAGGTGACTCGATCATCGTTTGTCGACAAAAGTCTTTTATGTCCATTCGCCAGTTAAAATGTAATATTCTTTTTTATTTCTCAATGATCTCTTTTTTACTTTCAAAAATATTTGTACGAAACGGGATGCCAGGAAATGGTCGAGAGGGGGCAGTAGAAAATATTTTTTTAAATTATAATATATACGTATAAGAATTTATGAGATTTGTCTTTCATATGTTGAAAGTTGTGATTTAAAAATTAAATGGTACAAAATATTTAAATACACTTTTCTATTAATTTAGCTGAGAGGGTGGGCCAATAAAGAGCCAAACAAAATATTGATATTCCTCGTAGGGAACTTAATGGTCTTATTTCATGAATTTAATTTAGAATTAAAGGTAAGTGAAACAACACACTTTATACGTAAAAGGATGAATGCGAGGGAAATTTCCCAAGCTTTCGTTCCACAAACAAAAAGAAAGAACTTTTGATTTCTCTAGTAATTCTCATTCAGGGCGATGATTAAATTTCGAAAGTTTAGTAAAACCTTATTGAGGTTAATGCCAGATTATATTTATTTTATCTAACAAAGCTACTCTCATGCTTTTATATCAAATTGGAAAAATAATGTCATCCGATGAGGATAATTATTTACATGACAGTACATTTAAATATGCGGAGCGTCTTCAGATTGAACTCACCCAATATTTCAGTAAATAATCCAAAAGACTCCACAAAGAAAGATTATTATCTCCGCGTGCATTTTTGGAACAAATAATAAATAACAGTAGTGATTATATAATTGATTTTATTAATTATATAAAACCAAACAAAAAAAAAAGTGTTTAACTGTGATAGCAAATTGAATAGTGGCTAACCTGATAAATATAAATACGAAAATATTCCGTTGTTTACTATGCCTGTTACTTACATTTTATGTCGGTGAGCAATAAAATAAAAAAAGGGTAAGCATGAGAATAAAAACTAACAATACTAAAGAAAACATTTCCAAGTATCCAAAAATCTAAACCAAGAATATTCTTTTTTTTAGTTTCAGCGTGATATTAGTAAATATAAAGACCCTGTTATGTATGACAATTACTGGAAGCATTTTTCTTACGAGAGGAACCCTCTCTTACTTTTTTCTGGGTAGTAGACCCACGATAACTTCTAGACAAAATGAATAAGATAAACATTTCTCATGGGAATGAATATCGTTGTTAATATTCAAATGAGAGAGACTTCAGAAAGTATATTTGTACCGTGAGAATTAAATTAGACCACAACAGATGTAATAAACTAGAAAGAAAGCTTACCCTGGCCTCTAAAGTTAGCTACGTTTAATTTTTTTGTCTTCTTACATCAAAGTTATTTAAGAGTGTGTAATTCAATATTAGTCCAGATGATAAATGAAAGAAAAATGCTATCGGCATTGAATAATATAAAAGTTGTTTTATTGAGTTGTGTTTCCATTCTGTTAGTCAATTAAATATTTCCTCTTTATTGGAACGAACTTTGTATTATCTTTAAATTTCGTTTTAAAGGAATTCAGTGAAATATCAACAAAGACATTTCAATGATTTAAGAAATAAGTAAAATTAAATACAATGGTTTAAATCGGTATCGAAAATGAACGAACGTCACACGATGTTTACACTATCAGTGAAAAACTTTAACAACATAATTCTTTCAAATTCACCAAGTATTAATTTACACTGCTTATTTAAATAATTATCGGTAAGACCACTAAAGGTAATATTTTGGAAATATTGGCTTAAAAGAATTTCTATTTTTATCGTGGAACGTCAGGTTTACTCGTAATTATGTACAGCGTCCGCGCTACGTCTTCCAGACAATTCGACTGGTAATTGAATTGAGTCAATTTAAAGAAATCATTAGCTTCAATTTAACAAATTGGGTAGGAAAAATTTCTTCCTGCCTAATTTTTACTACCAATGAGCAATATTTATACGTTTTTACTAGTGTTAAGTTAAATCCCATAGTTCCAAATTTCTTCAAAATTGAAAAGCTTTTTCTACATTTAATTATTTCAAAAAAAGGAAATAATATTGTCTCCGTAACATTTTTATAATTCATAGTTTAAAAATATGACCAAAAATGGAAGTATCAACGTATTCTATACTTTCATTACGTCAACAAGTAGCTCAAGGATTGAAACCAAAGCGACGCGGAGTATCAAACGAAACGCATTTCTATAATACGATGAAACCTTTGTTTGGCATATTTAAGAGCCATGTTGGAAAAAATGTAAGCTCTCTCCTTAACTTTGTGCGAAGAAATTGACCGTATCAACATTTCAAAGTGCAGCCGACTTGATAGCATCTCGTTTGATCTATTATCCCCATTTATCAAAGCGCTTTTTTTATTCAGCTCTTACGTTGTTCGTGCCAGCGTCTCGACGTTTTATTGGGGTCGTTAACTAGAAACATTCGTTTATGTATCTAGTGCTTCTGGAATTTAAATAATAAAACGAGTGTGATAAAATATTTAAATAATACCACGAGTGCGGCAAAAAAATTATCATTATTTTAGCAAACAAATTTAACTTAAGTTTTTAATCAATTTCCCGATACATTAGTAACACTTTTTACATATAAAAAATAAATATTTAAAAAATCATAAAAAATGTTGCTTTAAGTTTGGAAAATTCTCACAATCATACTTCTGAGGAATTCAGTTGAGAAGAGGAAAATGCTAAAATCCAGTTTGACGATCCGAAAATCGAATTGAGTGAGGCAATGGCGCGGAAGAACACAGGATGACTCTAAAATAGAAAAATGTCCTATTATTCAAGGATATATATACATCCTGACATGGGAAAATATATTGTATAACAAGAAATCATTTCTAAAATTATTGAACAATATTATAAGAAAAAACAAGTTATAGATAATGAGCTTCAGATGGGATAAGTAAGGACTTTATTGAGTAGCAATCATAGCTGAGATAGGGAAATTTTGAAACACAAAAATATACACTTAATAAAAACGAGCTGTGCTCACCAGCTTTTATTCCCATGTGTAGCTTTAGAAAATATTATTAAATTACTACAAAAATATTATATGTAAGGCCATTTATTACAATTATTATACAAGTGAGCTTTATTTAGTAAATATTTTTTTACCCAATTAAATTTTACGACACTTTAGTAACACTTTTTACACATAAAATATAATTGATAAACAAAATCATAAAAAAATGTTGCTTTAAAAGTATCACTCGGAAAAATCTACCCATTCATACTTCTGAAGGAAGAACAAATTATATATGCTGAACTGAACTGATGTGAACTTTATTAAGTAAATATACTTTTTTATCGAAATATAAAATTGCCATATTTTCTTGTTGATCGGTCGTTTAGTATAAAATATAGTCTATATATTACCCCAGACCTATAAGAAAATCGCTTAATACAAATTTCAACTAAATTGTTATAGGCTTACGAAAAAAACAGAAAAATATTTCAAAAATATTTTTTAATCACTTTTATTTAATTCTCTTTAAAATGTTTAATGTACAATTACACCAATATAGCGGCTTTATTATAAGTAAGGAACGTAACTACTAAAATTTATACAACCTATTATTAAACTCATAAAAGTAATTAAATTACAAATATTGAAAACAAAATTCAATTTTTGAACAATTTTAGGAAAAAAAGTAAGCTTATAACAAATACGTATAATATGGAAAAAATAATGTGGGTAAGACGATCGCGAAGGATACACTTCCGACACTTCTCACCTCAGGCTATGTCCATTTGGTCATTGTATATCTTTATGTTCCTCTAGACAAGTTTCATTATTTTCTTTGTCCAAAATTTGAAACTATCTTTTTAGACAGATAGGTGCTGTGCAATTACCCGTTACTAGTAATTAATTCATTTATTATGTACATTCTTTTTGTAAAAATATTTTTGTGAATAAATATCTGGAGGTAGTAAAGTACCTAAAAACCGAATTTACACGGTACAATACTGAATCTATCAAAGTAATCAAATTACAAATAATGACAACAAATTAAAATTTTAAACAAATACAGGAAACAAAGTCCCTCCAAATATTTTTTTTGTTGTAATTATCTTTAATATATAAACCAGCTAATATATAGTTTTACTGTATGTGTAGAGCGTAAAGTATATGATACTCAAATTTATACAGCCTTATACTAAACCTAACAAAGTAACTAAGTTACGGATACCGATAAAATATTCGAATTTTAAATGAATTGAGGAAGCGAAGTAACCTTATAACGAATATGTATGTGTGGAAGACGACCGATAACGTTGTTGATGGCCACAATACAAAATAAATCACATAAAATGTGGTCACATTTTAGTTTGGCTACATCCATTTCACAAATGTATGTCTGGATATTTTCCTACATAATTTTTTTCACAAACATTTTTATATGAAAATTGCATTACATATGTAAACAGTAATGTGTATAACTAATTTTATGCACCTTAATACTACACCTGCCAAAGTATTTATTTAAAAATATTGACAAAAGATCCGAGGTAAGCTTTTAGCGAATAAGGATATTCTCATCTTCTTCAGGTTGCCTAAAATAATAACTGTAAAGATAGTGAACATAGAAAAGTTTACCAAGTGTCTTCGTATTTCTTTGCACGATGTTTTATTGAAACCTAGTGAATATATTCTATTTCAATTTTTATATTCGGAAATTTATTCTTGAACGAGATATAAAATATATTACAATAAAACAACTGATCAGAATTTCAATTATGAAAAACGTTGAAAAATGTAATGTTATTGAACTGTTTACGTCTTTCCAAACTGATAGTTAATTTTCAATTATTTTACTCCTCTACTGTACTGCGTATTATTTGTTCTCGTTGTTAAAAGGAATCATAAGTAATTTATATTTATTCACGTTGTCACGTACATTTATTTCAAGAAGTTGACGTTAACATCACTAATAATTTTTTGTAATCGCCAGTACAAGTTCAAGAATATTATATCGACTTGTAATCTAGAGCAGCGGTATAAAGTAAATTTTTAAAGTTGTTACTTCAACTATTTGATAATGATAATGGATTATGGTTTTCGATATCGAGTAACCGTGACCATTATTATATTGTGTCACTGTTATGTGCTAATAATTTTGAAAATAAATAAATTATTCATCCTAATAGTTATGTGCGCAAGAAAATATTTATCGAAGGACCTTTATATACTTTCTATTCTTACGACAGTTAATTTTGATGCTTTTTACAAGATAGTTTATTAGTTTTTATATTAATAAAACAGCGGGTTTGAATAAGCCATTTTCTTTTGCAGTCGTTCACATTGTTCAAAAGTTACTGAAAGTCGATAGTGCAAAAAGATGACTGTAGTCATGAGCGATAATTTCATTTTAACATAAATTTAGTTTTACCACATTATCTTAATGGTAAGAATATTTACTAACACGTTTATATTAAATCGTTCATTTTGTTATTTTATACGACGAGTTGTACAAAAACAGCCATTTCAAAGAGAAATATATTGAACTATTTATTTCGTACACTTCTTATTGTTTTCTTTTCAAATCTGTAGTGACTAGTCTTTGAAGTTACATTTCTTTCGGCGTATTATGAAAAAAAAATTATAAGAATATAAATTTGCTATGCGCGTATGCGCACACATGATGAAATAAAAATCGATAGGATGAAGTTGGTCACGATGCGCGCACAACGCAGCAAAAATCAGCAATATGAAGTTGCTCACTAAACATGTATTTAAATGCGTATAGTGACTGATACTATATTCATAATAGTTATTGAAGTACTTTGTAAAGATACAGCCCGTGTTTTATATTTATACAAATTTAAGTTATGTCATGAATGAAGTATGAATGCTTTCAAAAATATTTTTAAGTAATTTAAATTTAGTAGTGGTTCATGTAACAAAAAACAATTACGTATTGTCAATATTCATGATAGCAATAGTGCTTATACGCTTTTTAAAATATATTTTAAGTACGTTTCTCTAATTGAGATTTAGTTTTGTATATATTCATTACTCAAACATTAGGAGAATTTTGTTAAGGTCTTGGATATGAATTAAGGGCTTATATATCTTTAATATTTTTGAAGAATAACTTACAATTGGGCAAGTTATCTCAGTTTCATTTTGTTATTTATTGGGATATTGTTATAATTAAACATTTGTTTTCGGTAAGCATCTAGCAAAGTCCAATTATTTAAACAAGTGTGTCCTGTAATCATTCTTTTTGTGTGTTTTTGTAACGTCGTCTTCCCTTTTTTGTCGTCACCAAACGACAGACTACAAATGGTTATTATTTTGCAAATGAGGTATTCATGTTTTTCCAACTCTAAATATACTATTTGAAACCTAGTTGTTGGACTAAGTTTCAAATTGTATAATAAACGATTTGGAATTGTTAAGTAATATGAAAGAAAATATCGTAAAAAAAATCGCAAATATTATAGTTTCCTTAATCAAAAAACTGTTTTTAAATATTTTATTTGAATAGGGTATGTTATTTAAACAATTCCTAAGCGCGCGATATTAGTGAAGTAAAAATAAAGACCGAAATTATATTTATAATTCAGGTAACAAACAAACATTTTTCTCTACAAATTATTTTATTAAGAAACAGTCACAATCTATGTGTATAGTGTAATAACAGGGTACGATCAAGGTATTGGGTGACAATTATTCAAAGGTTGAAAAAAACGCTGCAATCCCGTTGGTGCTTTCTTGTGATGAGGTGGAAATCGTGTCTAATCAGCCAAACTCTTTTAGGAAAATGCGACTAGCTCCTAAAAACTAGAAAAGGAGCGGGTATAATACTAAACAAAGCTTTTATCGAATTTCGCTAATGCACTCTGTTTTCAAATCCACGACGTTGTGCTGCTCAAAGAGTGGTCTTCACGGCTGAACTGTATTGGTCCTTGAAGTGGAATGGTTTTCCAATAATCTGTGGACGGCAGTTTATTGCGTGTTTGATTCTGAAATCGGTTTCGTTTATATTGCAGAGTCTCTTTGAACCGGAGATAGTATACATGTTGGATATCTTTTATACATTACTTTTTAAACATCTTATTGATTTAGTAAGCAGTATTATAGAGAATAGAGTGTTTAACATTCATGGAACTAGAAAACATTCTGAATTATTTAAGAACATCTATTAAATATTCTCCAATATTTTTATGTAAACAGCAATAAGGAAAATTTATATTACTATAATGGGTTTAAAAAATTTTAAAATATCTATAATTATTGGAAAATGAGAAAATACTTTTGAGTACTGTGTCAAGTGAAGATTAAATATTCGCTACAATGGAGAGGAAAACTTTAATTAGTTAAAATATAAATATCACATAAAAATAACTTGATATAATATGACATTTAAACTATTTTTACGTTAGACGTTAAAACAATTTTTTCGCCGCTCAATAATTATTTTGGTACTTAGGCTAATAATAAATTAAACATAAGCGGTTACTGGGACTGTGGGTGGGATTTTAATTGTTTACCTTTGTTGAGATATAAAATTATTATTTGTATCTTTGACAAGCTTATTTTATATATTGTTGTTTTTAGAAGCTTGTATAAAAGGTTTTATTTTTATGATTATTACAGTTTCATGAATGCAATTATTTTTTTTCGAGTTTAATTATTTTGTATCTATATTTTCTTTTAATGAAAATTATTGTAATTATGGGATTAGAGCCGCATATTAAATTATTGGAAGTCTTTTATATTTTTCTACTCTATTTTTATACACATAATAAAATTGTAACCGAGTGAATTTTATATATTGAAAATATTTAAAATGATAATAGAAGTCAGAAAAACTTTTTTTACAATTTAGAACTGTCTATTTGTGAATTTTTACGGGTACCATGCAAAATCTACTAGACTAATATTCATGAAATTGGGTACGGTACTAGTATATCCCCAGGAGCAATACAAAAAGGAAAAGAAATCCTAATTATACGTGCACGAAAACATAGGCACAACTAGTATAAAATAAATGAGTCCATGTTTTGGGAATATTTGGCTATATGGTGGCATGAAAAAGTATAAGAGAAAAAAATTAAATATTTAAGACTATTGTTTCGAAATAGGAAACCAGTTACGTGAATTTTATATTGCACTTTATACTTTTTTCATTATGTTTCAAATTTATAGATGGCCTAGATCAATCATTAGATTATTGAATAGAAGAAGAAAAGATTATTGAATATATTTGGCGTTAATTTTGAAAATATTCATTATTCACAATTAAATAAAACTACGTGATGTAGTATTATATCTACTTTCTTAAGTTCTTTACTACGACCTAGGTTTTGTTGTATTACAACATCTTCAGGTGGGCTATTAGCAAAGAATCTTTGCTAATAGCCCAACTTAAGATCTTGTCAGAAGAACCAGGAATGCCATTGCACTGTCTTCAACTGAAAATTGGATTTCAATCATACTACTCAAAAATCTCAACTCACCAAAACTATGTATTGGAACATGGATGATCATCAATCAGCTATCGAATAATATCATTGCAGCCGAATTTATTACTGGAAAAGACAAAAGACACACAGTATTGTCCCTAGAGTACCACTGATCTCTACTGAAGTGCCATTCCAATTTAAAAGACTGTTATTTCCAATCAATATATATATATATATATATATATATATATGTATATATATATATATATATGTGTGTGTATATATATATATATATATATATATATATAAATATATCTATGACAATAGTTTGCATGTGTAAATGGCCCGTAGACAACCATTTTTTTTTGTAATTGACGAATCACATTCCTTTGGTAGCTGTTGCTGGACTTTGAATATTTCGAAATTATAAGGAGCGAAAACAATTATTCTGATGAAATAATCATTTTTTCTATATTATGTAAAAAACTATCTCAAAATCGTAATTTAATTTTCAAAATTAAAATGCTGTTTTAAAATAGATAATATTTGAAATACGAACAAAAACTCATGAATACTTTCTTGCCGTGAATCATATATCTGCTTACGCGCCGCGAGCATCCAATTTTTTAATCCTATCTGTTTCACTTCTTGTCTGGCTGAATAATTGTATTTCGTTATTGCCTTTGCCAGTATTCGCTTCTCGTTCCGAATGTATTATTGAAAATGTTACGCGAGTATAATAGGCGTACGTGGTGGATTAATTATTGAATTTGTTTGAGAGCCGACGCTTAATTCGGCTTAGTGAAACGATCAGGTGATTCGAAATGGCGCATGAACTCATCGGCTGAAAAATTGTTTGGCGATTTAGGTTTCTGTATAAATTTGCAAATAGGGTGGATGTAATCAGTTTCGATGATATATGTAGGATGGTATTACGAAAATGTTATTTTAAAATTGAAAAAAGAGAAAACTGGGGAGCAACCGTTTGCAAGTTGTGTGTTTATAAATATATTATAATCTCATCTAGTGTGTTTCTTTTCATCTGGGTAGTTTGTATTACATTCGAATTTTAGAATTGTTTGCGCGGTTCGACAAAAACTAATATTCTTCTCAGAAGTGATACCTTGAGTATAAGGTAAGTAATTAGCACTCAAAAATATTCTTGAAGAAATTCTCGACAGTTATTAAATAAGATAATAGGAATTTATTTTCAAAAATCAATAAATCGATATCGAATAAATCTATTCTATGAGGTTATACGATGCAAAGTATTCAGGTGCACGTAATAAACTTATATGGATGTTATTCTTAGTAATATGTACGGTGAATATGATTATATAACTAATTATACATATCTCCTTTTTTTTCTTTTTTGATGTATCACCTTTGATTTGTAATCGGGCTGAAACAATTTTAAGTGAAATGCATTATCAATGTTGTCTAACTATAGCATATTTAGAAGATATTCAGTTTGGGTGATGATATTGTATTGAGTTGTTCGTTTAATATATTAATATTGGTGTCTGCTACATGTCTGTTTATTTCTAATGTTTCTACGATGTTGAGTTTATTGCCTTTTTATTTATTTGTATTATGTTGGGAGTATTGTTGGTATGAGGGTGATGGTTATTTTTAATAAGATGTTTTGCAAAATGTCTGATTTGTTGTTTCACCAACTAAAAATGTGTCCTTTGTATCTAGTAGTAAAATATCTTTCTGTTTGGCCTATATATATATATATATATATATATATATATATATATATATATATATATATATATACGTTATTGCATTAAGTTTATAAATGCCACTCTTTTTTATTTATCTATTTATTCTTTGTTATTAATGAGGATTTAAGTTAAGTATTATTTATATTTATATTATTAGTTAGGAAATTTCCTAGCTTAATTGATAATTGTATCAATTAAACTAGGAAAATTCCTGGGAA
This sequence comes from Druceiella hillmani, assembly GCA_039881145.1. NCBI lineage: Eukaryota > Metazoa > Arthropoda > Insecta > Lepidoptera > Hepialidae > Druceiella > Druceiella hillmani. The sequence goes on from JAYKKI010000003.1 coordinate 54,157,795, forward strand.
ATACTTATGTATGTAATTTATTATAATAGAGTTTTGTGACAATTGATGGGTTAAAATTATTGTTTACTACGATTTGTTTTATAGTTTTTATAAAACATAGTTTTGAGATATTTCCGCCATTTCTGTAGATATCCTCCTTATACGATACAATTTTTAAAAAAAGTTGATTATCTGATTTTTCCCCTTCAACATTTGCATATATTTTCTAAATATCATATTATTAATGGATGAATTTGTACCATTTGTATAATATTATTTGAATTATTCATTTGTATAATATTATTTGAATTATTAATGAATGAATTTGTACCATTTGTATAATATTATTTGAATTATTCATTTGTATAATATTATTTGAATTATTAATGGATGAATTTGTACCATTTGTGTAATATTATTTAAATTATTCATTTGTATAATATTATTATAATTATTGATTTGTATAATATTATTTGAATTATTAATGGATGAATTTGTACCATTTGTATAATATTATTATGAATTTGTACAATTTGTATAATATTATCACTAGATACAAATATTTGGTCTAGTGATACTATTTTTAATATATATTATCACTAGACCAAATATTTGTATATTAAAATTTCAAGGTGTGTTCTGCTTGAAACGGTCTGTGTGGAAATTTACAGTATCCGATGAATTGACGGACGGACAAATAAATTACCTTATAGGAGTTCTGCTATTTTCCCCTTAAGGTACGAAACCTTAAAAAAGTCTCCTTCTCGTATTGTATAATAAAAGTATTAATAAATAGAACTGTATCGGGATAAAAGGCTGATGAACTGAAATGGAAACATTTTCGGTTTTCAGTGGACTGACGAGGAAAAACTTTCCCGAATTTGTTTGAAGTTGACTTTGCTAGTGAAGACTTGGTTATTATGGTTATGATACCAGAAGAGATCATCAGCTTGTTTTCAATGATATGTTCTATTGGGCGAATGACATTGAAAGAAATTGAAAAAAAATGACAAATTTATAACCAATTTAATTAATGTAACAAAGAATTGCTGCATTTCAAATCTACTTTGAAATATAGAAATAATGAAGCACCGAGTACTCCAAGAAATGATAAATGAAATACTCACAAATGTTGATCTATTTTCATAAAAACACGCTGAGCACTAAAATATTTACACGTACTCTTCCAAGCGGGAAAATTTAATTTATTTTTCAACCCGCAGTGGAAAAGGAAGTTGATTTATTTGTCCTAAGGAAACATATTTTTTTTGGAAACTTTATTCGTTCGTCTTATGAATATTCATAGAGTGCTCTCGTCATGGATATATATGGACCGGGGAATAGCGACGACCAATTTGTATAGCAACATTAAGTACGTAATTTTTTGTCAAGATCGTTTAAGTTTTTCATGTTTGCAAAAAAGTACTTGTTTAATTGTTTGAAATATATCTTCTTAGTTTAAGTCTGATTTCAAATAAATTCTTAACTATATTTAAAAACTTGTTTTTAAATATAGTTATTTCGTTATTATTTTTCTATATAGGTTTCGTGATTATTTTTTCTGTTTTGAAAAATATCAAAATTTACTAATTGTCAAGTTAAATATGATAATAGCAACGTATTGCTAATAAAAAAGTATTCAGTCAAATAAATAATTCCTCGGCTTCAATATTATTTTGTTATGCATTTTTTCTTAACTCTTTGTTTTGCTTAAATATAAATTGGTAAACAACATTTTTGTTTCTACACTGTTCGACGATTTTCTATTACAATTTATCAAATAAGAGTAGGTTACCTATTTAAAAGCGTTTAGGCCGTTAACTTAACTATCACAAAAACCGCACTTTACATTTACTTGCTTAATCAAACTACAGTTTTAAAAAAATATTTGATTGCTTATAAAATAATCACATAATTAAATGTGTTTGATGAATGTTCAAATTATAGTCTATATTTAAATTATATTATAAAATTGTTTCATGCCTTGAGTTTTCAATTAAAACAATATCTCATTTTTTCATTTCCCACCTCCTACCTCAATTCTATTCGTAGTGCTTTTGAACATGTGTAAATTTATCACGCTTAACGCTGAACCGGTTAATAATACACTCTCTGAGAGTAGGAGCTGTAATTCTTAAAGATTCTTAAAGGTTGACGCTGTTTATAAAACTAAAAATAATTTCGTGAACAGTTTGATGCCGCTAGTGGCGTCACTTGCGTGATCAATACGAAGTTTTTTCTCTCATTTAATTTGTCTTAATAAATAAAGCGTGTTTTTTAAGTTTTTGTTGCATAAATTTATTCTTCCATAAGTATTTAATGGGTTAACTTTGACATTTAATTTTACATGTACCTGTGTCTATATACGTAAGTAGCAATGATTTAATCAACTTCGAAAAATGAAAATGTTTTTTTAAGGTTTTTTTTAATTTAACCTTAATATAAAATAAATCTATATTTATAGTCCTCTTCACATATTAATTACAATTATTTTGCCTGCATTTGTTTATTAGTAGTTTTTTTACCCATATTTGGTTAAATACATACATACCTACATATAATATATATACAACGACAATATTATAAAGTTTCCATTGAGAACTCAGTCACAGTTTCAATAAAGAGAACTAGTTTGTAAGTTTTTTTTAAATTTCTCCTTAACATAAGCAAAAGTCTATATTTGTAGTATTCTTCTCATCTTAATTACAATTATTTTAGAGCTACATGCACTTGTTTGTTAGTAGCTCTACACACATATTTGGTTTTAATTTTAATTCATGTATTCATTTATAACCTGTGAATATAAAATGAAATTCTGAACACATTTCATTGAATCGAATCTCACTACTATAGAATCAAAGTAACGACAATATTATAAAGTTTCCGTTGCCAATTTCGAAAAAAAAAACTATTCCCCTATTTTTTTTAAATTTCAGCTTAACATTAATAAAAGTCTATATTCCTCTTTTCACATGAATAACAATTATTTTACAGCTACCTGTAGTTGTTTGTTAGTAGCTCTATACGCATATTTCATGTTAATAGTAATTTTTATTCTAATCTATGAATTTAAAATTATATTTGGAACACTTTTTATTGAATAATATCTCTTGATTATAGAATCAAAATAACGACAATATTGCAAAGTTTCCGTAGAGAATATAGCTACAGTTTAGATAAAAGTAAACTATTTTTGTAAGTTTTTTTTAAATTCAATTTAATGAAAAAAGTCTTTTTTTTTGTCCTCTTCTCACAATAATTACACTTATTTTATAAATACATGCACTTTTTTTAGTAGCTTTATGCATACAGATGATTTTAATATTAATTTGTGCATTTATTTCTAGTTTAAGAATTCAAAGTTATAATTCGAACACATTTTATTGAAACGAATCTCACTTTTATAAAATCAAAGCAACAATAATATTGTAAAGTTTTCGTCGAGTTTTTCAGTTAGTGAATGGCTTCAGGAAAATTGCTTTATATAGCGATAGGATGACAATGTAAGTGATAAATGGGATTGATATCATTGAAATAAACAGAGAAAAGTATATTCACACCATGTTGTGTCAATATGTAATATATGTTATACATTTTTACATTAAATGCCATTTTAAACGCGCATTGATACATAGATCGAAGGCAGGTACCTTTATGTATAGGGAATAGGCCTTTGCACAGATTTGGTTTATTTTTACCTAAGATATTGCTTTCTAAGTGGTAATTGAGGTTTACCAAACATAAATTTCAGATTGTTAATATTTATTGAATTTTTTTCAAATAAAAAAAAAGCATTTCACTTAGTAACTCCAATTTTAAACTTTATGAAATTGAAATATGGAATTGTTAATGATCTGAGCACAAAATTTTTTTTGTAATTACTGTTTGGAAAATGTAAAAAATTAATTTTTTTCTAATGTTCCTCGTTTACCGTCATATAACATATAACCCGGAATTGAATTATTTGTTTAACATGTTCATATTTATAAAAATTCGAACAAGACTGGATTGATAATCAGATTGGATGTAAGTAATTGTTTTCGTAGTAATAGGATCGTCATTATATCAAACGCGTAATAAATAAATTAAAATTTACATAACTTTCTCCATATTGTATAAACTGCCGTCTTTAATATTGACAGATATATATATATATATATATATATATATATATATATATATATATGTGTGTGTGTATTTGAATAAAGAATTTAATTAAGTTTTTAATTGATCTTATTATTTTCTACAAATATCTTGCAAAAATAAGAATGTAAAATCGCTGCTAAATTAGGAAAAGAAAGCCTGGAAACCTACAACTATTTTGCTATTACTTGAATATCCACAATAATGCTTTAAGACTCCAGAAACTCAAGAATTATGTGTTTTTGAATTATACTATTTTTTGTAATTTTCAGATCACATTTCTTTGATGTCGCAACGTCTTTTAACACTCTTTCAACGTCTTTGAACGTCTTTGAACAATCTTTGAACGTAAGCCACCCATAAAAATATCATCCTACAAGAAGTGCGGACGAGGACAAGCAAACAGTACAACCTAAGAAATAAAGCTTTCCACTACGACCCGACGAAAGAATATAACAAACAGAAACACATCGTAATCAGGAAAGTAGATTGCATCTGCCAATTTTGCAACGCGAAAAAAATCAGTAGAGAAATACCGACAATCTGTTGCATGAATGGAAACATTTGATTACCACCACTGAAAACACCTCCGCAGGAACTTCTATGTTACATGACCGGGGAAACCCCAGACAATGACTTCTTTTGGTATCACTTTGATCAATACTAGCAGAAAGGAAATCAAGTATGTTTTTTCTATTCAAACACAAGTCTATCACAAAATGCTATCATAACTACCACAACCCAATGAAAAAAATAAGTTTTTGAAATTATAATTAATCTGAAATAAAGAAATAGAAATAGACCAACCATGCACAAATATCACTGGATTGAGACGAGAAATAATCCAAGATATACAAATAATTTTATACAAGTAAAATCAACTTCTTCACATATTCAAAACAGTACTAGACTGAATGATTTTTGCTAATTACAAACTTACAATTCGGGTCAACAAGAGAGCACATGGAGACCACGAACGTTTATTAATGTATATATACGTATATATTAATGCACCTCAGATAGACGAAGTCGCCATCGTAATTGTGGACAATTAAAACACAAGCAGTGACCCAACTGCGAAACGAAGAAGAGATTACAATGTATTGTAGAAACACCGACACTATATGATGATGCCCTCCAATATCCATTAATATTCTTGTACGGAGAGAATGGATATAATTTTAATGCGAAATAAATTCAAGCTGAAACAGGCGTAGAAATAAACAAAAAGTCACTTCCAATGAGTTCTATTATAATAATAAGCTTACTGCTTAATGATCAGAGACGAAGAAACATAATCAACACTTGCCGTTGATCCCTACAATTTCTGGTAGATATCTATGCAAAAACAAAAGCGGAACGGATGCTTTACTATGCACAGAAAAAGACATTTATCTTCGAGATGCGATCATAAATTACATAAACTTAGATGACATTGGAACAATAATAATACATAAACATATAATATATAATACAATACATAAACTCAAGATGCCATAACTACGTAAGAAAATATGGACGACCTGACTCTTCATAACATTCACGTGCAACTCATCGTGTATCCAGAACCAGGACTAAAAAAACAACTAAGATACGGACAAGCTCCCGTGAATCGACACGATACGATAGGCTAAGTTTTCCGACAAAACGAGGAGAGCCTCACTCACGTGACGAAATTCATCCCAGGGATATCGACAAAATCATCCAAGCTGAATTCCCCAAATCCACAAGAAGATCGACACAGTTGTGAAAAACATGATTCACGGACCATGCCGCTCGCTAAACCCCAATTCGGCATATATTAATAATGGAACATGTACAAAAAAATACCCTAAACCATACTTGGACGACGTACAAACTGGAGATAATAGCTATCTCAAATACGGAAGACGATCAATCAAAAAAGTTGGCTTCACAGCAAAAATACGAATAGGAGGCAGAGATGAACTAGAAATAGATAATCAATGGGTAGTATCATATAACCCACAACTTTCCACAATGTTCCAAGCACACATAAACGTAGAACACTGTAATTCAATGAAATTCATTAAATATGTCTATAAGTATGTAAAAAGAGAGTGTTTCAAATAGCCAAAAACAACGAACAACAAAACAGAAACGACGAGATTCTCATATACCAAATGGGAAGATATATCAACAATAACGAAGCAGCGTTGCGGATTTTCGGTTTTCCCTTACGCGAATACGAACCAACTGTGCAATATCTAGTAGTACATTTGGAGAATGGACAGAGAGTTTACTTCACAAAAAACACCGCCAGAAAAATTGCTGTCAAACCACCTAAGAACACAATATTAACAGCTTTTTTCCAAGTGTGCCAAACAAATCCATTCGCGAAGACATTATTATTTGTCAACGTCCCTCCCTATTATACATGGAATACAACAAGAAAAACCTTTCAACGATAAAAACAAGGAATTCCAGTAGAAGATCAACCAGAAATCATGAAAACTAAGACACTAGGTTAAGTATATACTGTACATCCGAACAACGTCAAATGTTTCTTTTTCCGGATGTTGCTGCACAAAATACGAGGACCAACAAGTTTCACAGATCTCAAAACTGTTGACAATTACCTATGCCAGACGTACATAGAAGTATGCCAACGCTAAGAACTACTGGTAAATGACAACCACTGGGAATGAGTACTACAAGAAGCCTCACTCACAGCCTCTGCTAAACAAATCAGGGACTTAATCGCCATAATACTAACAATATGTAAACCATCAAATCCAAAACACCTATGGATGGAAAAATCACTCACACATTACATCACACAGGACATTACAAGACCTGCAAGGAAACTCTGAAGTGATGGTTGGAGCTTTAATCATACTGTTAGGAGATTTTCGACAAACACTTCCATTTATCCTCAAGTCAAGACCAGCAGAAGAAATCAATGCATGCTTAAAAAAATCACATCTCCGTACATGCATACAAATACTGCGACTAACAAAAAATATGGGAGTTGGACTATCGAAAGACAAAACAATAGCACATTCTACTCAAAAACTTTTACAAATAGGCGAAGGCACATATCCTACTTACCAGACGAGACCGGCCTCATTGAACTCAACAGTGATTTCTGCAACACGGCTACTGAGAACGAACTCATTAATATCATCAACTATATTAATCCAGAGTGGCTATTTCAGAGGGCAACTTTACAACTAAAATAATATTGTCGACGTTATCAACTTTAATATTCAAAAGAAAATTCCCGGGGAAGAAAGAATATACTAATCGATCGACACGATGGTAAACGTTGATGAAGGTGTCAATTTCTTCAACGTGTCTCTTTCCAAGTACCACTGTCTTGAACGGAAAATTGGATCTCCGATCATACTACTCAGAAATCTCAACTCACCAAAACTATGTAATGGAATAAGGACGATCGTCATACAGCTATCAAATAACATCATCGAAGCCGAACTTATCATTGGAAACGACAAAAGACACACAGTATTTATCTCCAGAATACCACTGATCTCTACTGAACTAACATTTCAATTTAAAAGACTGCAATTTCCAATCAAATCAGCCTATAGTTTTACAACCAACAAAGCGCAAAGACAAACTTTAAAACATTGCAACATCAACCTCAAAGAATCTTATTTTTCTCAGGATCATCTATATGTAGCTTGTTATCGAATAGGAAATATGAAAAATTTTGTACATATTTACCCTGGAAAACAAAATGAAAAATGTTGTTTATAAGCAAGTACTGTAAATAGTTAGAATACGTTTTCAATAAAAATTCTTTACCTCGTATATTTTAAAGTTTATCCTTTTACTTCAACTACTACACGATCTCATATCAACTCCCTGAGCGCAGCCGGGTACCCCAGCTAGTTGTTTAATAAAAATACTATGTGTTGTTTATATTACTCTTATCATAATCGGAAGATATACTAATGGTATGTTTAAATAATGGATATTACAATAAGTTATTGAATAACTGCCTAATCGAATGATTAGTAACAGCCATTACTAATTCCCACATTTCACTTTAAGTTTATGTCAAATCAAACTACATTCATTTCATAGTTCATTATTTGACCAAGAGCTGTAAAGAGAAACCTAGGCGCTTGTCAAGAAGAATAAAACAAAATAGTAATTCAATTTAACTTGTACACTCACACGATGTTGCAATGTTATTCAAAAGTAACATAACTTTTTTCACATCAGTTAATTTTCCATTAAGTCTAACATAAGCTTTTTAATTCAATATATCATAATTTTTTCTCTGAAACTTATTTTAAAATTCTAAAAAACTAATAGTTTTATAATGTTCATGAATTTCAATTGAGGAATGTTTAGTCCTTTTTATAGATATCCTCCCTATACAACATAATATTTAACAAATTGAGTACCAGATTTTTCTCCTTTAATATTTGCATATATTTCCTAAATATTATCTTGTTAATGAATGAATTTGGGGGTTAACGTATTTTATCAGTAACCCAAGTGTTTGTATATTAAAATTTAAAGATTTTGATAGAAAACGGAAGTAACAGACAAATGGACGGACGGGCAAATAAATGATTTTACAAGGATTCCACTATTTTCTTTTTGAGGTAGGAAATTTTAAAAAACTCTTCATTTCATGTTGTATAATGAAAGTATTAATAATACAGAATATTGTGTCTGGTAATGGGCTAATGGACTGAATCGAAATCATTTCCAATGTTTTGTAGACTGACCAGGATAAACTTCATTTTGTCTCAAGTTAATTTTGCTAGCGAAGACTTTGCTATTATCATTATGATACCAGAAGAGACCATCGGCATGTTTTCCATAGCATATTCACTGAACAAAGTACATTTAAGTTGAAAAAAAATTACAAATTTATAACCAATTTAATAAACGTAAGAAGAAATAGCCGCATTTGAAATCTACTTTGAAATATAGAAATAATGGAGCATTGATTGCACTAAGAAATGATAAATGTAATACCAACAAATATTGGTCGTTTCCATATTCGCAAAAACACACTGAACACTAAAATATTTACACGTACTCCCGCAAGCCTAAAATTTAATTTCTTGTTCAACCCGCAGTGGAAAAAGTAAACCGATTTATTTGTCCTAAAGAAACATATTTTTATGAAACGTTGTTCGTTTGCGTTATGAATATTCATAGAGTGTTCTCATCATGGATATATATGGACCGGAAAATCGCGACGACCACTTTGTGTCGCAACGTTAAATATGTTATTTTTTGTCAAAATCGTTAATGTCTTTCATGTTTGCAAAAAAGTATTTGTTCAATTGTTTAAAATATATTATCCAAGTTTAAATTGGAGTTTAAATGTATTTTCATTTATTTTCAAATCGTTTTTAGAAACAGTTATATCTTTATTAGCTTTTTACATATACATTGTGATTATTTTTTCTATTCTTAACAATTTCGAAATTAACTAAATATCAAATTAATATAATCAAATGTTATCTCAATAACAAAAATAACAGAACTATATATTTCAATAATATATGTCGGCTTTTATATACTTTATTAAGTAATTTTATCTCTTGTTTTTGTTGCTTATAATTAAATTGGTAAATAATCCCATTAACCCTAGCACTGTTCGATGACTTGTAATTATTATTTACTAAACAAGTTAACATAAAATTAAGTAACCTATTCAAAAGCGTTTATGTTATTAACGTAACTAACACATAAGTGTAAAATTATATTTCCTTGCTTATTCAAACTATAGTTGTGTAAATTATATTAAATCACGTATAGACTATTAACATAGTCGATTAAATGTGTTTGATGAATGGCCAACGTACAGTCTATATAAAATTGTTTTTTTAGTTACATCTCCCAAAAAAATATTTTATTTTATTTCGCTTTTAAATATTTTCATAAGGACAACCTTAATTCTCTTCGATGTGCTTTTGAAGATTGAGTTAATCCATCACATTAAAACTAGGCCGTTTTTGGTGGCCAGTTCACTCTCTGTGTCGTGGGACTCAATACATGCGAAGCGTTTGCTATAGCCGTCGTAATTTTGAAAGGTTTTTACTTGTTGATGCTGTTTAAAAAACTAAAACTTGTTTTATAAACAATTTGTGTTACTCGCGTGGTCATTACGAAATTTTAATATTTTTTAATGTAATGGTGTATTTTGTAAAAATTATCCTTAAAATTTGTTTAAATTATCCTTGACTTCAATTAAAATTCCGGACACTGTGATAATCATAATAATTTCCTGTCATCATTTTTAAGCTGACGATTTTATTCAAACTGTGAAAACTCCAATAAATGAATTTTATTGCCCTTAAAAAATGCGTTCTGAGTAAAAAACAGCCTTTACCTAAACCATCCTCGTGAAAGTTCTACTTAAATCGATCCAGTAGTTTTTATTGATGTTCTAACATCCAGATAAATTGACATATATCCAACCAGAAACATAAACAGAAAAAAGTGTAAAAATCAATTTTGGCTTCTATTCTATCTAAGCACATACTTGACACAAAATATTGGAAAAATATTCAATATGCCAACTCATTTATTTGTATCATAATTCTTAGTTGGCTTCTATCTTTTATTTTAATTTTATTTCTTTGTTTACTACAGTAAAATTGTATATAAATTTACCTAATAGCTTTTGTTGGTGTATGAAAATAAATAAACAAATAAATATACTGGCGGATTGAGAGACAAATGACAATTTAATCGTCCCAGTATGCGAGGTCTGACCGTTGGGAAAACATTTAAACTCCTATCTTAACTGTCTTGTATGCGAGGTCACATCATCAGGAAAAAAATTAAAAATCGTGACATTTTTGACGTGAAATCGTCCATAAATTCGGTTTGGTAGATAGGTCACAATTCTCAATGTAACGAGATTATATTTTTAGGGATTTCCGCGTGTATGAGACGAAAATAGGACCAGAAACGAAGGCAAGTTCCAGGAGTGAGCGCATCTTCCACTCTATCTAGTTTATCTTCTTTCGCCCCTCCATACTAAATGGCGCTCACACAATATGTCACGAAATAAAAACCATTAAATATTATCATTCGCCCGCCATCTGAACTCGATTCAGTGTACGCTATGTTTCTGTTTCATATTGTGACCTCCATAATATGTTACCACCGACAAATAGTGCATTGAATCAGATTATTAACTGTGTGGATTTATAGGCATGTAACATTAACACAAGCATAGATAAGTGATTTACATTTATATATATATATATATATATATATATATATATATATATATATGTGTGTGTGTGTGTGTGTATATACAAGACGTTTTCACGTAAAATCCTACGGCTCGGACAAGACCAAGCCGATTTCGTTTTTTTTTTCTAAAACTTCCTTTCGGAAAAAAAAATTTTAATATATATGTAAAAAAATCTGGCAAGTCAATTTTCATACATTTATAATTGTCGATTTTAAACTTTGTAAACTTATATAATTCTGATAATAATATTTTAACCACGGAACTGATATGATGATGTAACAGGGAGGCGGTCATAAAACTTGAATATTACTAACCTCAACCAATTTGGGCTCGTTTAATTTATTCCAATAATTAAAGCGTGCGTTTCAGTTTGTTTAGTGCAAGAATATTCTTCGATAAATATTTATTGCTTTATCATTTTGGCTTTGATATTTTATTATTCAAGCACATCGGAAATGTACCTACGTCTATATACGTAATTACTAGTTATATTATTGATTTCGAAAAAAGAAAACTATTTTTGTAAATTTATTTTTTAGAAATAAAAGTCCATTTTTATAATCCTCTTCTTACATTAACTAAAATTGTTTTACAACTGCACGCACTTCTCTTTAGTATCCCTATATGTATATTTTATTTAAATATTAATTTTTATTCTAATTTATGAATTTAAAATTAAATAGCGAACACATTTCATTAAATCGATTGTCGTCTCCGTGGTGTGTTGGGTTCATCACAAGGCGTACGGCCTTTGACGAAGCGGCGCTCCGCGGGGACTCGGTTTAGATTCCCGGCCGTTCGTCGAACGGGTTTGGACTGGTGGTATGGTTGGCTGTAAGAGATTACTCTACTAGAAGTAAATCCGTCATATGTATCAATTAGATACATTAAAGTAAATGAACTATTATAGAATCAAAGTAACGACAATATTATAAGGTTTCCGTCGAGATTTCAGACACACTTTAGAAAAAAAAACTGTTTTTTAAGTTTCTTTGCTTCACCTTAATATAATTAAAAGTCTATATTTATATTCCTCTTCACACTTTATTTACAATTATTTTACAACTGCCCGAACTTATTTTTAGTGGATATGTAGGCATGTTTTTTTTTAATATTAATTTGTGAATTCTATATTAATCGATGAGTTTAAAATTAAATTTCAAACATATTTCATTGAATCGAATCTCACTATCATTGAATCAAAGCAACGACCATATTGTATAGTTTCCGTCGAGCTTTTCAATCACTGGATGACTTCAGGGAAATTGCTTTACATAGCGATAGGATGACGCGCCGATTGAAAATGTGCCGACAGTGCAAAATGCGATCCGCTTTATTGAAATAAGCAGTGAAGGGTATTTTCACACCATGTCGTGTATCAATATATGTGTTCAATATATATTTACATTGTATAATATTTTAAAGGTGGATTTGTTATATAGGTTGAAGTCTGGTAGCTATAGGGAATCGGCCTTTGCACGGGTTTGGTTGATTTTTACCTTAGAGCTTGCTTTCTAAGTAACTATGAAGTTTGCCAATTATTAACTCTAGATTGTTGATATTTGAGAAATTTTCTAAATTTTTAAAAAAGTTTTTCAAAAATTGCCATTTTTTTAAAATTGCCATATTGAACTGCATGAAACTGAAATTTGGAGTTATTAAACATGTGTGTACATGTATTTTTGTAATTTCTTTTTGGAAAATGTGGAAAATGAATGTTAATATATTTTTGGATTAAAAAACGTCTTCGGGGGTCAGTCACAATTTTTTATTAGATATTTTCCATATGTCGGAAAATATATGCATATAAAACCCAGGTTTGTCTTATTGGTTTAACCTGTTAATTTCAAATTCATAGTAATAAATACTCAATTGTACTAATAATATGATAATGAATAAAAATATTAATTTGAACACGTAATCGCCATGGTGCATTGGAATAATCATAGTGCATGCGGCCTTTGATTATGCGGTGCACCCCAGGGACCCGGGTTCTATTTCCCGCTGCTCGTCTGGAGGCTCTGGGCTGATGTTCTGGTTGACTGTAAGGAATTACTTTCGTAGTAATTACTCCCCCATATGTATCATTTGTGAACATTAAAGTATGTATATAAATACATATATAAAAACATAAATAATATTCTCCATATTCTCTAAACTGCCGTCTTCAATATTGACAGACGCTTAAAAAGTTAGTTAGGGTTTAAAATAAAAATATAATATCCCTGCTTAATGGGAGCAACACTCAGCTATCGTCATTTCATTTGAACGTTCACAGTAATGCTTTAAGACACCAGAAACGCTAGAATCATATGGTTCATATTTTAAAAAGCAACGGCACAGTTTTTTTACCAAATATGATGTGATAGAACATGCCCTTTAAAATATTGGACTTGGTTTAAATAAATTACATGTCAATAGATCAATTTTTTCACCTAAATGAAATATGACTTCGTGGTATGGGTAACTACCCATCAAAAATGCTTGAAGTTAATTTTGGTTATTTTTGGAAAACCTAGTACTTAATGAAATATAATATATAAAAAAATAATTCTTTATGTAACAAGCGATCAATGATTAACGTACTATCGAAAACAAATTCTATTTAATTTTTTTATGTTCTAAACTGGTACAAAATTTTATAAATTAGGGAAAAATCAATTTCAAAGTTATACCAATCTGATAAAGTAACATAAAAATGTAAAATTTATTTTTTTTACTTCAATGTCATAATCGTTTCATATTTTTGTTTCTAATTTTATAAATATATATGGCGAGTAATAATAAAATTTTGTTACTAACGTTTATAACCGTTATAATAAAATTTTTATTACTAACGTTTATACGTAATTTTGGTTATTTTTGGAAAACCTAGTACTTAATGGAATATAATATATAAAAAAATAATTCTTTATGTAATAAGCGTTCAATGATTAACGTACTATAGAAAACAAATTCTATTTAATTTTTTTATGTTCTAAACTGGTATAAAATTTTATAAATTAGGGAAAAATCAATTTCAAGGTTATACCAATCTGATAAAGTAACATAAAAATGTAGAATTAATTTTTTTTACTGCAATGTTATAATCGTTTCATATTTTTGTTTCTAATTTTATAAATATATATGGCGAGTAATAATAAAATTTTTATTACTAACGTTTATAACCAAATGTATTTGGGATTAGCATTCTAGGAAAATTACTTTAATATCGGTATAAACTGAAGTGTACAAAATTACTAATATCCATTACAAGCGCACATTTGACTTTGTCGTACTGTTACCACCTTTCGTAAACAAAAATGTAACTTATTATATAACATGTTACATTAGTTTTTAATTTAACATAACATTTTTAAAATAATTGAGTTATGAACCGATGAATACTGAATATTTTCTTCCTGAGGTTTTCATTTACTTTTTTCCATTTTATAAAATGGTTTTGTAAAACACTGCTGAGTTTGCCAGAAACAAATAAAATAATATCAACTGTTTGTGAAATGTAATATGCAAGATAATTGTAAAATGATTGCAGTTGTAAGAATACATTGAGAGGAAAACAATGTTTAAAGAAAACGTCGATGCGCTTCTCTGTGTTGTCCTGATAAATTTATTTCTGCAAAGTAATCGAAATGTTTTATTTTGAAATTGCTTGGAGCAATTTTTTTAGTGCAGGGCAAGTAAGAGATGTCATCCTCTTTTCTTCTTTTATATCTAATTCAATTAGAAATAAAATCCACGGTCCATTTAATTTAAAAGACGGCGAGAATGGTACTTTTGTTTAATCATTTTTATCCATCTCAAATTGCAATTTATGGGCAAATGCTTGACAGTTCTTTTGATAGATATTCACCGTAAATATTTAAATACAATTACATAAAATAACTTGTTTTATTTTAATGTAAACTCAAAAAAAACTTCATTGCCCAGATAATTTTGAATTGTATTAATATTTTACTTTGCAAACGCTTGTAGTTTTGTGACTCCACACTTAAAATCTATTCGGTTGCTCTTACTTTTTAGATCTTTTTCTTCCTGTTTGCTGTTATTTTTTCCTAAAATGTGTTATTATTTCATTATGTATTCGAGTGAAAAATTGTATTATATAAATTTACGACGATTTTCTAGGTAATAAAATTTCCTATTAAATATCGTAATTTTTTATTCTGTGTAATCTCGTTTCCATAAAATGTTTAATTTATTATTATTTTATAATCATACTTGCTGTATATCTAACGCTTACGTAAAATAGTTAGTTCTTAAAATCATCTTTGTTGAAATTATTTTGGCAATAATTCTTTTATTAGTTTATTATACATAATTTTTATTATGGTCAATAGAAATGAATACAGGTATGGTACAGTGACCAGAATTATTTGGTGAGAAATGAGTATTGTTTTTAATTTTTAATATTTATATTTGCCCACTTGAAGAAATATACACAAAAAAATAGAAATTATTGGAATATTCATATCGGTATATATTATTATTTTATTCGTATCTTTTCAGAAATCTAGTTAATGGTGAATTCCATAAAATAATGCACGAGGTGTGTTGTGTATTTCATAAATATAAAAACCAAACAAATTTGGCATGACCATTGGTATAAACTAATACTTGTGTTTTTGTGATATCATAAAACTTAATTTTTTTAGTGCTAGAATTCGTCTACATACAATATTTTTCCAAAAATAAAATTAATTTCTGCATTATATTTATCTTTTTTAATATTCATAACTTACATTTTAAAAAAGTGATCAAGGCCTACAACGAGGGTTTTATACATATTTATGCATTTATAAACATTACGTGGTATTTCTGTTAAACTATATTCGAACATTACTTTTTCACAAAGTAAATATATTGTCTACCAAAATCTTTCATATTTAAAAAATTACGACATCTAGAATAATAGGTACAGACTCTACCTATCACTCTCCACTCTATTTTTTTAAATTTTTTTAAGTAGTTTCTTTTTCAGAGAATCACCTACCTGTTTTACTATCCCCTCTTTATTTATGCACTATTTTCCCAATTTTCTTTGGAATATCTTTTCAAATATGCCATTTAAAATTATTAAAAATATTTGTATATTTCTCGTCAAAAAACTTTTGATATGTAAAAGAATTAAATTTTGATACCTAAAAAAAATGGTTGTCTACTTATTTATCCCCTCTATATATATTATATTCTTCCAAAAAAAGGTGGCTACTATGCCAAGTTTCAAGTTTCTACATCGCATAGGTTCTAAGAAAATCTGCTGAGACAGATGGACTAACAGACAAATGAGCGATCTTTTAAGGATTCCACTCCAGAACAACCATTTCTTTGTCTATATGGAACAATATTTTCATTCCGTCGCTTTTTTAATATTATTCATGTGTTTAAAGTTATATTACATTTTATCATTTCGATTACATTTACTTATAATTTAACATTAATTCAATGAATATGGCTATAATATACGAGCTGACGACTCAAACAAAAACTTTCCTGAGAAACGTCGTCACGACAAAGTTTGTTCCGATCATGAGGAAAAATTTAATTGGACGCCCAAAGTAAACACGGCTCACTGAGACGACTCCATCATTGCACGAAATTAAAAGTATTTTTTATCCATTCGTTCGCCGAATTGGTATTGAATAATATATCTTACTTTCTTATCTTCAACAATATTTTTACGGCGAGCGAAGCGCGATGACAAAGAAGCGGATGAGAGCCGACTTCGGATCGCAGACCGGGCGCTCTTCCTGAGTTTGCTCGTCGAACTTTATTTGATTATGGAATTTAGAATGTAATCTCAACAAGACGAATACGTCGCCCGAAGCTAGTCTCGTTTGCGTGTTGTGGGAGGAAACTGGAAATATTTACTTCACAAAAATTAACTTAACTTTATTAAATATAGTTAATTTTCATCATTTAAGTAATTTTATTCAACAATACTTTAGGATTACAGTAATTATAATGGCGAATCGAATACATAATCTATTTATATTAGAACGAAAGAAGTGACTCCTTAATTTAGACAATAAATTATACATTTTGTCGTACAATTTAAAATTAAAAAATTCAGAATATCCAAATTCATAATTCAAGCGGTAATTAATGATAACCTTTAGATGTGCCGTTAGGGATTTGTTTTGGAAGAATTAAATTAAGAAAGAAAAATGTTATGTTATCTAATATATAAAATACAAAGAATTCAGTGCTATTATTTTTACACAATTTGACACATTTTTTATTAGAGCAGCTTTGCTTGTGTGGAAAACTAAATGTGCGACCTAGCAAAAATTCCAACAAATAAAATTTTCATCTAAATATTGCCTATGTGTAAATCGCTAATGATATGATGCAGTTACAATTTAACATTAAACATTTTCGTATTATGTCATAAAGATGATTGAATGAATTTACATCAAGAGTAGCAGACTTATTGGAGTTACAAGAGAACAAAATAACCTCTAGAATCTGAGATGACAAATTGTGTAACCATAGCAACCCATTAATACGGCAGTCATCTTTAGATCTTATCTTATTCACCATAGAACAACCGTAGAAACATTGACCTTGCGAAGTTTTAAATAGTTCTCTTCGATAACTTTCATGTATTAATTTAATTAAATTTTAGGTTCTTACAGAGATTATTTAAGAATACCCAACAATATATGAGTATTGTTATTAATATGCCAAATATTGCAGTTTAAGTAGCCAGTGACAGAGAGCTAAATATCTATGTGCACTCCTATAGATTCAGCGTATGACCTTGTGCGATTATAATAAATGTATCAACTGTTTACTGGAAGGATAACAAAAAGTATGAGTCTCGAAATATATTTATAATATGTTTGATTATACATGGTCATGCATGCGTGTGTATGTGATATGTACGTATTGAGTGTATATGTACATGCGTGATTGCGTGCGTGTTGGGATGTCTGAAATGTCATGTTTTTTATTTGCTGAATGTTAGGTTAACATGACATTTGCCTGATTTTTACTTGAAACGCTAAGCTCTATAATAATAGAAGCTGGATTGATTACGTTGGAAATAGAAAAACTTGCAACAGAACAACTAAACGCCCTGAAAACATTTTTCGACTCAATATCGGCTACAACTATACTTTTCTTTCAATTTCGCATTATCTTTCTTTTTAGTTGATTTATATATTATAACAGAAATTACATCAATTATATTAGTTAAAGGAAACACTTGCATAAAAGAGAGGCTTTCTTCGTATAGATTACGATATTTTTTAAAATTATTCACTAATCTTATTTTGGTGGACAGGGGTGGGATATTTAGAGTAAAATATTATTGTCCTCCTTTTTATACCGACATAAACATTTTATGATATAAAATAATTATCCCTCATTCTAACGTGAAAACTTGTTCACAAAGTTCTCTATAATATTAAAAACTATGTTTGTCTCAAATAAAAATGTTTATACATAGTAATTTAAAAGTATTAACTCTGCGTCGTATTTATACGTGGAGGTAAGGAAGTCGCACCATTTATATTATTAGCGTTTTACATTAGCATAATTATTTAAACCATCCTCGTAAATGCGAATGTAATTTCGAAAAGGAAGCGTTATGGGAAAATATATGGTGATCAATGATAATTTAGGTACCATAAAATATAGCAACGGAAGTTATATTTTATGGTACCTAAATTTCACAGTATAGTAACACAAAATCAAAATCTTAAGCGCTAACTATGTTTATACTTTTCAATGTCGACGTAAACAAACCACACTGAATTTCCCACCCCTAGCTCAATTTTTACAAATGGAAGAAATTATTACTTCCTTAAGTTACTGTGGGAGAGAGTAGGCTGTGTACATATAATCCTAAGAAAACATATTTTACTTCTCATTTGTGTTATGAATATTCATCGAGTTCTCCTAAGTGAAGACTTGCGTCACGTATATGAAATGGACAATCTTACAAGTGCCGGCAGCTCTTACCGCGATCGATATTGAACGTGTTCCACTGATGTTTATACGTTATTGCTCATATTATTTAATGGCGTTTCTTTTTATAGGCTCCGAGATTTAATGTAAGCAAAGACAATATTTATGACTTCGGACATAGACGACTATTTGTTTTGTTTTTACATACTTTCCTCTTCTTACTGGGCAACGCGCCTGACATCATCAACCGTTCGTGCGTTGTGCAAGGTCTTGTTCGCCATAAAATGACGTCGTTTAACCGATTTCATAAAAGGGTGACGCTTTCCATTCAGTGTATTCGACTGTGCGGAAGAAAAGGGAGGGTTATTTTTACACCTATCTAAGTATGTGTGGATGAATATGTCAGATATTTCATTCCCTCTTAGATTTTTAACTGCTCGATATATTTCACTATTCAGATTATAGATTCACCTTGATTTCGTAAGTGATATTGATACGATATAGATGGTAATAACTAGCGTTCTCCAATATATATATATATATATATATATATATATATATATATATATATATATATATATATATATATGTGTGTGTGTGTGTGTTCGAGCATGCGTGCGCGTGCGTATGTATATGCTTGTAGGTATGTAAATACTCCGAGACCGTATACGTGCGTGTAGGTACGTGTACTACTATGTATTTTTGTTATTTGAAAATGTTATTGATACCTAAACATGTATAGGTAGTCATAGCGCTAATTTTACTCTTACTCACCGGATTTTAATATTTAATACTTTAATATTAGTTTCTCAGAGTTGAATTAGGTATAATGAGACTGTATGACGTTATTTTTCTAGCAATGGATCACTTAGAGACGGTGACTCGTTAATAAGTCACCATGAAACTGTAATTTAAAATTTTTCTGCAAAAAATATAATTTATACGCACGAAAAAATAATCAAGTATGTCATGATACACTTTATGTATGATTTCATAGTTGTGCATATATCTCGAAGTTGTTGATGTTAATTGTTGATGCCACATATCTCGAAGTTGTTGATGCTACTTGTTGAAGCTATGTATTTTGGAATTGTTGACGCTGGTCAACCGAAATAATTTTAATCAAGAATTCTGTTCAAATGGAGTCTACAAAATTTTCCATATTTTATAAACCATTAATTGAAAAATTAGGTGATGTGAAACACATCGCACTATAATTTGAAGCATAATATTTCTACATCGGGGCTTTGAAATAGTAAGTGAAATCTCAATTCGATTTAAAAGAATTTTGTTCTCCTCGAAACTATAAGTAAAAAAACAATTTTCTCGACTTTTAACGAAAAATTACGCACATTTTTAATAAAAAAATACCATACATTAAAAAATATAAAAATGCGGAAATTGTGAGGCTGTGGATTGACGAATGGGCGGAGGAACATGATGAAATTGGAAGGGTTATTCTTTTACTACAGAAGAAACAAAAATGGAACAATATGTATAAAATTTCTACTTAATTATGATCTTTAGTAACGGCAAATATTACGTAAACAATTATAAAGTGCAACATGAGACATTCTTTATTTTTTTCGGCTTTTATTCAACCACGGTATAGAACCTTTTAAGGTTTGTGGGTTAACTTATGATACAAAAACTAAAGATAAAACTAAAAACTAAAGATAACCACAATTGGAACATATAGTTCTATTTTTATAATGGGAAAAGTATTTCAGGAGAGGTAACTGGAGAAAACAATTTTTTTGCGTGCCAGTTATTATTGAATCAAAGCTATTTTATGACAAACATTTACACCAGCTTTTGTTAAAAGAAAATAGCCCTTACTTTATTATTTTTTTAATGAAAAATCGACTTTATTTAAAATTATATTTAAAACTTTACTATGCAATTTTGATAAACTTTTTGTGGCTTTATTCCAGACACTAGTGGCCGTTAAAATAATTTTAAAATTATGTTTGTTGTAATTTTCTTTTGATGTTCAGACTACAACCGCAATTGCAAATACATTCTTTTCAATACTTCTATTTTATATATTTTTCCTATTTTTAATTTAAACATCTAAACAAATTTTTTAATAGTTTATTTAAAAATAAATTTGGTGGACATGAAACATAGATATTGATTCCAAAAAGTCCTTAACGCTGTAAAAGTAATTGTGTGTTACTTGTGATAAATATTTAATTTAATTAGTTTTATTTTACGGAACATACGAACAATGTACTTTTCTTACATTCCATGAACCTTTTTAAAATAATTTCATTAATATTGATTTGAATTATGTTAATTAACAAATGATTTTTGTTTTCCTCCCTTCGTATATTATCAAATGAAATCCTGAAATTTCACTGAGATATTCAGCGCCTAACTGAAAAGCGCATAAATAAAATACCTTTGTGGTTACAAAGGGTAGTAAGAGACAGTTCGTATAAGTGAGGGGGAGAGATTGTATTGGGAATCAATAAAAGACCCGCAATTATATTTCCCGCAAGGTTTCTTTTGATCTATAAATGTATGTGATATGAAGTTGTTATTTGGAAATATTTTGTCGAGATGAAGTATATACAAAAGGTTTTTTATAAGTTAACGATAGATATTTAGATGTCAATGTAAAAGAAATGACGAGACACCGTGTTGAAATTATTTTCTTAAAAAAAAAATCTAGAACATATTTTGAAATAGACAGTATCGTGCTTCTATATTTAGTTTATATATACATTTTTATTTTGACACTTATTATTGGCAATTAATCTTTTGTATAACTCTCTGTAATATAACCTAGTCTCCGCCCCTGCAATAAACTCACTAACATAAACAATGGAAAAATTCGCACAAAGCAGTCTTCCGCTATTGTGTTTGAAACATATAAATGCTGTTGGTTGTTCCTAAGAGTTAATCTTTGCTTATATCCCACCCGAAGATGTTGTAATACAACGAAACCTAGGTCGTGGTAAAGAAATTAAAGATAGTAGAAATAATACTACATCACGTAGTTTCATTTAATTGTGAATAATGAATTTCTACAAAATTAACGCCAAATATATTCAATAATTAACAAGTATTACACATTAAATAATGTCACAAAACATATTACCTTTTGTACATAAAACATAATAACAAGAATGGTTATTATGTTTTGTTTACAAGAGATATAAACGCTAAAATTATTTTAACAATATCACGTACGAGCCACAGCGGGAGTCCTAATTTACTTCAGTCCAGTTTAACCGTACATAGCCCCCACAATAACATAAATACGCTCTAACATATTGCGAAATGCGGTGTTTATAAACAAAATTGTGGAGATTCTGCGTTGTAGATAAATGGAATTATTTATATACATCGCATTTAGTTTACTATGTTATTATGGAAGTTTCTGTTCGAAATTTTGCGACCGTCTGGAAAGCTTATGATGCTTTTTAGAACATAATTCTCTGGCATTATTATACATGAAGACAGTAAAGATGAGTAGACGTTGACATAATAAGAAGAAATATTTCGTTTTCAATATTTTTAAAGCATATATTTTTCAATCACTTAATTTACCTATTTTTTATTTAATATATTTGGTTTGGTAGTTCGTATATTCGAAACTAATTAGTTTACTGTGTAGCACCAACTGAATCCATTTCGTGTGAATGTATAAGAGAAGACGTAGAAAGACAAAGAGGACAAATAAAAAAATGGGGGCGTTAGGATATATAAGAAAATAATTAAATTGGGCACTTTTTTTTTTAGTAGATTAATAATTTTTTTTCAAAATATGGATTTTATTGTATATCTCTAATTTTATGCATTTTTTTAAACTTGATTGATGATGCTCTGACATAGAAATAAGCCATATTAATCCGTCAATGTTTTCAAAAATATTTGTATAAATATTTTATACAGGGTAAATAAAATAGTTGACTTTTTGATCCTAAGCTCGTTCAAGAGACATTTTTGAAAGCGTCCACAACAATTATTTTCTTCGCTCTATGAAATTGTTAAAGATAAAATTATTAAAATGAAGCATAATGTTACTAGAAGTTTTAAAGTTTATCTGGGCACTCTAGAAATGATTCTAAATTCCACAGTTTAATAAAAAATGCACTATGTTTTAAGCCTACGAAAGTTACGTCAGGTAATATATTTAGTAGGTGAAAAATATTATTACCACATAATTTCATAAAAATATTACGTTTTACTTTATGTCCCTACAGTACATAAGATATTTATTCGCGTGTAAGAAACCCTGACAGTGTGAGTTATACAATTTTCTTAATTGAAGTTTTCAGAATTCACTTTTAGTTATATGATGGTATGCTCTATAAATAGAAAACGGATAAAATGCCCTGTGATTCAGTATGGCTATTTATGTTGATTATAATGAATTCAATGTTAATGAAGTTTTGTTCCTAATGAAATCTCCCGATAGTGTGAATTCAATCTGATACAATCCATTAACGAAAAACAATTTCCAATTAAAATTTGGTTTCCTAAATTCCTAATTAAAAACCGGTTTTAGTCATTGTCATCCGCGTCACACTGAAGGACTAATTAAGTCAGAAATGAAAAAAGGAAATTAAGAAATTTATCTAAATTATGCGTATCCTTAATATGGAATTCTAGTTTTTACCTGAGCACAATGAAGGGACAAAAAAATTGTTTTGCGTCAGCTCTTACTGTTACCGTTACCGAAATATACGTATTCATTAAATTTTTTCGGCACATGTTTTCGTCATTAATTAGTATGCTGACAAAATTTGAGAACAGACGAATTGAAACTTATTAATTATCCATAATATTAGTTATTCCTAACATTAAATTGATTCATATAGGTCAGTAAAAAACCTGCCGCTATTTTAGGATTTTATCAGACAAACAATTCATTACTTACAACAAAAGAGCGAATAACAAAAAAAACTCTGCTTTTTTTTTACTTTAATTAATTTTCACGGTTTCATGTTCAAGTTGTTACAGCCACACTGAACAATTTTGTCTTGTCTCAAAAATTTTAGATTAATCCTTACGAGATTGAACAGGTAGGTGCTTCCGTAATGAAGGTCCCAATTAATATGTATATTAAATTAATACTAAACATGATTAAAATTTTTGTAGTAATTAAAAGTTTTTTTAATAAATCCGTTCAATTATACATATAAAGGGACGGGGAGCAACTTTTCTATGTAAGCCATTGTATCTAGTAAAATTAGATGTTTTTGAAATAAAATTGACGTTTCATAGATCCGTTCTTTTTTTTATTGTTTTAAAGCTTCGTCTGTGAAATATTAAGATTTAAAATAACAGTGTCCCTCTTTGTAATTATGCTTAGTAATTTTGTAATTTTACTTAGAAGCTTGCTTAGTAAGCTCATTAATTTGGAATTATTATGAACATACGCCCTCAACTTTTTTCTTTTCTTTCATGAGATCTTTAGAATTTTCATTAGGTTGACAACTAATAAAGCCTCCGTTCCAGTTCATCAATGATAGCTCAAATGATAGCAAGAAAGTATATTAACTCTTTTTCACTAAATTGTCTTTCTTCTGCATTTTGTGAGCGTGAGATAAGCTCTCTAAAATAAACCTAATTAAATATATGATTTGTTTCAGCATGGTTTCTTAATAATTTTGCATTTAATGTAGAAGGTCGTCATGGATGAGTATTATTGCCGAGATCAAAATTTCCTACTTCGGATCTTTGAAATCAATGTCTGAGTGTAAAATTAATGACTGATTTTCACCATTTCTTTTCACTAGACCGATTGTTTTGTATATTTAGTAGGTTGCTTCGATTATTTTACGCCCTAAAAAATACCTTCAGAAATTCATTAAACTGGACGAAAGATTGAACTGTAACTTCATCACGGTTTAGCAATTTCTAATTATAAAACTGAATTTGCACTACTTTGTCCTTTTTTTTCAATAAATTGCTAATGCACTGTGCCTATTGAAATGAAACAAACTGTTACAATGGTTATATTGAAATTATTTCTCCAGTTTTTTGAAATATACATAGAAAAATATTTAAATACATACACACACACACACAAACACACATACGCACATACACACTCATGTATATGATTTTTGACTCGATTTTGGCGGGTATTAAATTTGGCAAGTCATGAAATTACTACCTTTGTTCTAAGATTATATAATCATTTCTTAAATTTCAAACCTAGTTATAAGAAATTTTTAGCATACAAAGGAAAAAACATTTTTCTTAACGAAAATTAAATAGTGGAAAAAGATCGACTATTCAAATATGTCCATCTCGCATGTCACATCATATGCAAATCCATCGACAAAGAAATTGCTTTGGAAGTTACGTAAAAAATATTAAAATCTGACTGATCTAAGGCAGCAAGAGGAATGTTTTCAGCGTTTTTTATAAATTACCTCAATTCTGAGCGCATTTAAATGATTTACATTCGAAGGCAAGTTTTATGTAGTTCCTTTGGAAATAAAAATAATGAGAAGATTTTTACTATATTTAGAAAATTCTATGTAGTGGAAAATCTTATTAGTTATCAACCAAGCTTTCTTGATGGCATTGGAAGCAAATTTCATCAAGTTTTTATTTTACGCAAAAGGAGAGGATTAAACATTTTTTCTGCAAACGTTTTTTAAAGATATGATTTAAAAATAAAAAAGAATTCCATTATAAGTTAATTAAGAGGAGAATTTCCTTTTCATATAACTTCCTTGCTTGTATTCATTCTATATTCACAATTGTGAAGAGAGAATTCATTTTTTTTCTTATGTCGGGATTATTTAATTTAATCTTTTATAAGACAGAATCTAGATAAATTTGAATTAAAAAGTGCTATAAAGTAGATTGACACCTAAATTACAATAAGTTTGTTTAATGGGGTTAGTGTGAAGTAAGTGTCTCGGTATGCATTGGTGATTACTGTTTTATTTTCTTCATAAACGAAATTAAATTATTTTCCACAAGTATTATTTTTGGTTCTATTGGAAATATTGGTAGGAAATTCTTGCCAATATGGGATGGGCCTTGCGGTACACTACTTGTGTGGAAATTTGTTAGCGTAGAACGACAGTTTGTTCATCGATGCGAAAAGTATCTAGATTAGAGGCAGTTGCAACAAACGGTCCTGTGAATAGCCGTAAAATTGTTTGCCAGAGCATTTCACATGATGTCGATTAACTTCACATACTGACTTTGAAAAAAAAAAACAAAAATCTAAACAAGGCATAAAATCCTGCATATTTTTTAGTTGCCTCAATTCATGTTGAGAGATGAAGTATATTTAAATTTTATTTCAAAATTTATTGTTTTCAATCTTAGTAGTTTTCGTTGACAGTATCTTCTAAAAGTAGAAATAGAATATGGACTGAAAAAAAATTAAATTATTAATTTAAAACTCCTCGAGTATTTATAATAGACAAAAAATTAAATAGTTCCTATTCTGAGAATGTTTCACCAGATCTAGTTTTGAAATTCTTCTAAAATTCTAGCTAATATAGGTATGAGATAATAGTATATAACAGATGGACATTCCAATTGTATTAGTAGATAGATATGCTATAAAAATAAGCCCATATAATTACTACAGAGCCAGTTATTTTGCAAATTTTCTCCCTTTTATATTTTATAGAAATTTACTTTCTGTTTATCCGTATTACTCTAGTAAATGCATTTGATAGAAAAAATAATTTTGCGTGTCTATACTTTCGTTTTCAAAGTAAAAATTTAAACCTGTCTATTGAGTTTACTACTCTTTTCCCTTCCTCTTCCCCTACACCTTCCACTTCCACTACCCCTTCCGCTTTTCATCCCCTCCTCACCTTCACGACACCCTTTCCTTTCCCCTTCTTCTCATCTTCCCCTGGCCTATATCTCACTCTCCCCTTCCGCTTCCCCTTCTCCGTTCCTTGCCCTTCACCTTCCCCTCCTCTCCACCTCACCCTCACCTTCCCCTTCCGCCTCCTTTTTCCCTTCCCTTCCATCTCCTCCTGCCCCGAGTCATTCTCTCCTATGTTTTTCCATTTAAAAGTTTTGAAGTTATAATAATAGTGTTCATAGTAATTTTGAAAATTTTAAATGGCTCCCATTTCCAAAATAATAAATCGACATGACTCATCCTTATTAAATATTCAATATAATCACCTAATCAATAAATAAACCAAATTTCATCGATATCGTTTCGAAATCAATTCCACTTTTTCTTGGGATTAGCCAAAAAAAAGGGAAAGCCTGGGTAATCAGCTGAGTACTTTCTTAAATTTTCTATCGTAATCCCTATACATCTATTTGAATAGACGTCCGAGATGGACTTCGTCTTCAAGGTCCTACTTCTCGTTTTTACTTCCCAAATATAATTTTCGCCGTCCGTTGACTTGTCCGTCGTATCATTTGTGGTGTTTTTCACACTTTGAACCAAGGGAAATTTGTAAAGTAGAAGAGTCCGTACTTTACATAGACATAAATTTATTTTCTTTAAAGTAACGCACTTGAAGGCTTGCCGTTAATTTTCATGAACCGTTCGCATTCTGCCATAATTATGGTTTATAATAAAATAGCTTTTAGTTTCGCTTGCCCGTGTTTCCACTTGCATAGAAATTGTGACATTCACAATTTTTATTTCAATTGAATTCTGACATCTATCTAACAAAATCATTTCATACCTAGCCAATTTCAAGATCATGGCTTATATATTTTAATATGCATTTAAATATGAGTGTGTGTGTGTGAATTTTTTCCCTAATAAAGAGTATAGAGTGGCTGACTCATTGCTATATGAGCAATCTTTCACAGTAGATTATAGTGAATCAAGTGAGAAAAACAAATATTATTAATGACTCTCAACATAATAAAAGGAGAACATTTACATGTTAAAATAAATAAATAAGACAATCAGATCAACAGTGACCAAGAAGTCAGAGAAGGGTAAGTATGGTGCATAGATGGTAATGGTATTTCCGGCATAATGTAATTTCAGAAAACTTTAAGGATATACAATGAGGACATCTTTGTAAATTTGTATTCAGTTTATTTCGTAATCTGTTGTTATTATTGTATTTAATATAAACAGTTTGTCAAATTAGTAACACATCGCCTTCTGACAAAATTGTACATAACTTGAACATTATTAATTTGTTTCCTCTCAATTTAAAAATATTGTTTACTGAGTCATATTTTTTATATTATACAAAAGATTTTTATAAAACTGTAAAATTGTATTGCAAAAAGAAATAAAATTAAATTCAAGAGAAAGGAAAATAATGATCAGCTGTTATATTTACGAAGAAGAAAATGCTTCGTTTTTCTTAAAAAATATGTGCTTTTTCATTAATTTTCTTTAGTTTGTAAAGACAATGATATTAAAAAGATAAAATTGCATTAAACCGATTTACTGAACCACGTTCACGTACGCAAAATATCAGAAATGGTGAACGTAGTTACGGCGAAAAACCCTCAAAGGGAATGTGGCAACAAACGATCAACCGGACTAAGTAAACAGAAAAGCTAAAATAAACATAGGGGAGTTCGTTACGTGAGCTCATAGTCATAAAATAAGAGCACTGGAACGTTCATCGTAAACATTTCTCATCAAGACGATCTCAAAGCAGAGGAGCTCACGATTCGGTAGCAATCTCATCTATTCAAAAGTACTTCGAACTTATTAAAAAAACCGTCTTTTAAAAATTATTTGGACGTTTATATGGAAAGATATTTTAACTTTTATGTATCAAGTTTGAAGTCAGCAAAGTATATTTTTTTAATTAAACGCAAGGAGGACCTTTTAACGACGCGATATCGTCAAATTGCGAGATAGAGTTATTTATGTAATGCTTGTATGGGATGTGAAATTTATATGCCGTGAAAGGTCGTAAAGTTGGTATTTAAGACCTCAACATGAGGGTGATATGTTTTATATCTGTTTGGAATGTTATTTGAACCCAGATATAAAATGGTGTAAAGGTCGCCGTTAGTTTTTGAGCTGAAATGTATAAGAAGTAATAAAAACTAAGTTTAATTAACACTAGGTATTTGTTTTGAATTTATTATGTTCAGTTGTAGAAATGATTGTTAAGGTATTCAAAAAACTCGATCAAGTGCAAGTTCCGCTTACGTATCGAAGATTTCATACCTCGCTTGAAGTGAAAACACTTTATTTGACAAAAGTATGTTAATGTAAACTTCCTGGTGCAGTAATAATATCTAATGTAATTAAATGGGGTAGGTATATATGTATATATATATATATATGTGTAAATATATATCTTAGTTTTGTAGATATTATCCTGAATATCTACAAAACTACGATATTTAGAATCATCATTATGGCTCTTCTACAACCTTTTAATCGGCTTTTAAAAAACGTGTTTTTTTCGTGACCTTTAGATTCAATAGTTTCAAATGTAGGAGAAGGAGAGTAGCCATATATTTTGGTATTTCTTCTAATGTTTTCCTCAAGATATACTATCAAAAATCAAAAGGAAAATACCTTTGACATCCTGTCCCTTTCTGACGATGCCTTAATTGATAAATATGGGATTTGAAATAAAATTTAAGCGTTTGATTTGTCCCTTTGCTTAAAATATCGATATTAATATTTTTTATTTAACTTTTAGCGATTGTAATATTTGTAGAACAATATACTTTGTTATTATGTGAAATTTCAAGTTTCTATGCGAAGCGATTTCTGAGAAAAACGGCGAAGAAAAAAACGGGCACCTAAGTGGTATTACAAAGGTTTGACATTTCGCAGTCATTTTTTTCATTTCTGCCAGGCATTTTTTTTATCTTTGCTGCAATTACACATCATTAAAAAATAGACCTTTTGAGAATAAGAGAATTAATTCTAGAAATTTTAAGTTGATTGGTTGAAGACTCTAGATGTAAATGTTGAATGGATACCTGATAAAGGAAGGAGAATATATTTACGAGACAGGATTAAGAGCAAGAATATGTGACAAAAATGATACATCTCAAAAATTTTATTGTAAGTATAAAGAAAGTAACTTTGAAAAACTTGGAATATTATGGTACACGTCATAAATATAAATATTTCGTTTACCTTTTTTTTATTCCTCGCTTATTTACTACCTAGAATTACAGAAGAGTTACGATAATTAATTTTATGACATATAGAGCAAACGTAATTATCTTGTAATCGTAAGAGGTTTCTAGAAATTTATTTTTACTGCGCATAGATAAACCGTCATCAAGGATATTATATTTGTGCCACGTTATGTGAAGACAACTAACGATGGTGACAATCTATAGCCACTCTTTAACGAACCCAAATCTGGTAGATCTACGTTCGCCAAAGTGGAGAATATGTCGCCACCTTTCGTCTTCATCATCAAACTCTGACCATCATCTATAATTATGGATATGAATTATGATATAATTTATTAAAATAAATCCTCCGAGACTAAACTGTATGAGTCTACTGTTGTTAAAACCTGCGGCCACGTTCAGGTTCCATTATCAGATGAATCCCTTCATAACTTAGATTGTAATGTCGCCAGATATCTACTTATATGCAAAATGTCGGTTAAATCAAATAAAGGGAAGCGGGTAAAACGTGAAAAATAAACGCCGTGAGCGCCGGACAGACACCGTTGGTACGAGATAATTTAAATACAAGCTTGAAAAATGTACGTTGTCATTTCCGCCTTTTCTGAGAGAAAAGAAAACTTTTAATAGAAATTATGAGCTAAAAAAATAGTGCTCCTCGTAATAGTATGGATAGATGGAGTTTTTAATGTATATGGAACAACTTTTTATTTATTCTGTTTGATGAGTTTAAAAAAATGTTCCTGTTCGTCGAGTGTTTAATTTACAGAGTAAAATATGTTACCAAATTCGAAGATTTAAACATAAATTAAAGTTATAAATTAACTTTAAAACTACCTTGAAGTCAGCTTTCCAAATTTTGCCCATGAAGTGTTATTTTAATTAGTATCACTGTGTTAGGATTACTAACCGAAATCATATTGATATAAGTAGCACAACGATAGGTTGCTTAAATAACCCAAATCACTTTTATTACATATGTGGACAATATGTGTTAAAATATTGTAGAAAAAATGTTTCTGGGTAAATTAAAAATACATATTTGCTGTAATTTGACACATTCCTGGATAAAAATAATAAGCTCTGAGCTCTTGATTGTGTTGGTAAATCATGTGTAGAATATTTAAGATTACGAAAAAGTGGCAGAAGAAGTGCTTTTAAATTTGTACACCGACAATTATTATTTAGAAAAAAAAAACATCCCGATGATTGCTATTTGTGTAGCATCTTTGTAAAAGGTAAAAACACTAAAAATCGAGCTAAATGGCAGTATCCAAGTATTAAGTCTGTTCAGCGTCTAGTGCAACATTCACTTAACATCTCAGTTCCGTCAGTTTTGGTTGTTGAAAATATATCTGAACTATTAGTAGAAGATAATAAAAACCAAGTTAATCAAAAAACGATTCTAACTTTGAAGATATACAAAGGAATAAAAATGCTTTTTACAGAACGAGGTAGGAGGTCTTGTAAGAAATTTGAATCTTTTTAAACATGTCTGAATTGTTGGCATCACGATAGAAGGAAAGAAATTTACTTTCTCCCGGCACTACAATTAATCTTCATCGGAAAAGGGAAAAATAATTACGGAGTTATTTTTCAAAAGAAGACAATGTTGCTTTTTGTGCTGATACTAAACCTCTGTAGATAAAAACGAGTTTGAAACAATATATGGGTTCATATTATTTCAAACGCAATGTCATTTATTCATTGCTCATACTCATTGCTCACACTTAAAACGTAGCATAAAATGCATTTTGTTGTCATATAATGGAAATAAAGACGTTGGGATACCTATAGATCACAATGTAAAGTTAAAGGAAAATATGACACTTGATAAGCAGAATGTAACGGAAACAGCTTACTTCTCTCCTTTTCTTCCTTAGCTCCTTACATTTGCCAAAGATTTCCTCAGATTACTATGAAAAAGATTAAAGCAGGTATTTTTGATGGTCCTCAAATCAAATAATTTATGAAACATGGTAAATTTAGAGATTCCATGAGTGGGCTCGAATTAAAGGCTTAGACAGTGTTGGTCTCAGTGATGCAAAACTTTGAACTAGAAGACCTACCCTTATAATTAAAACATATGGTGTGCTGTATAAGTAAATAGTTACTTGGACATATTTCCGGAAAATCTAGGAGATATGAGCGAGGAGCATAGAAAACTTATGCTTTAGGATAAAACGTCGTGGAGGAGCATTACCAGGGTTTCTGAGATACGCATATTATATTTTGATTATAACCAGTGCCTGACGAACCATTTTTACAAGTTTCCAAATATGAGAAGAGCTTTAAAGTGAAGTTTCTCAAAATTTTTTAACAGATGATTTACTCAGTAAGTACATGTTTTTGTATTTCTAAATATAGATATCACTTTCTCAAAAACTACAACTATTAAAAAATCTACTTGTATATTTCAGATTAGCATATTATTAGTAATTAGCAAAAGTTAAAATATTTCTGGCGATAGACATTGCGTAAACTAAGTCGATTTACAGATTAATTCAAACTGGAAATAACACCTAAGGGGTAAAATTTGGAAAAATATTCTTTTAATATTTTAAATTACAAAGAAATATGTGTAAAAATATTTTGTGTTTTTAGGCTAGTAGAGATTGGAGGTTGGTGTATCTATTAGCTAATAATTTTTTTCCTTTTAATTATGTCGATAAAAATTAAACACTATCATATTCAGATGTTAAACCATACCCACGCGTTCGATAGAATGAGTTCCTAGTATCATAATTGTCTCTTTAAAGATCAATTTACATCAGTACAAAGTAATTATTAACACCGGAAACGATATTCAAATATTATCCTAAAGGCGGTGTGGAGGTCGGCCATTGTACGATTTTATGTTACATAGGGCTAGCTTGACCAACTTTTTTATAATATCAACTTTTATAGGATATGGTTGGTATATATCACTGAAAATTTGTTTTATTTAATTTTTCTTTATATTGAAAACTGGGAAAAGCATTATCACTATTTCCTCTTGCTAGCATTGGCAAAGAGATCAAGCAAAACGGAAATTAAGATGTTGTTATAGCGAGAATATTCTCATTATTTTAGATTTTTAATAAAATTAGCACATTGTTATTTATAATATTTAAGGATGAAAGGATTTTTAGAGTATGTACTTGTTTATATAATTGAGTATGTACTTGGGTATAACAATTTACTATTTATTTATAACTATCAGTGATAAATTTGCATTCTTTCAATTATTGTTTTTTATATTTTTTTCATTAACTTGCTCAACATATTTTGACCAAGTTTTTTCTTAAGTAATTAGATAAATATTTATTTAATTTTAAATTACCAATTGCAAAAAGTAAACTTGTTAAGCATGAATGGAATACAAATACAAAGGTTCACTGCATACGTTGATACAAATAAAAGTTTAAACATTGGAGGGGGGGGGGGCATTTCTTATATTACATTTTTATACTTAAGTATTAATATTATTTTTCAACTAATTAATATATTGTCTAATTTACTTTTTGTTGCAATATTTTCAAAATAGGGCTGGGGAAAATTGCACATTTTTCGAATATTTTGGTGTATATTTATGAGGATATGCCAAGTAGGCTTTGAAAAAAATTTTAGACTGATATCGAGTTACGCAGCACTTAAACTTTTAGAAACCAAAGAAAGTGTAAATGCATAAGTCATGTTTGAATTACATATTTGTATCTTGTATTGTCTCATTGATCAAAATTACTTATTGTATATTATAGGGGGCTTTAGCATATCTTACATTTGCTAAAAACAAGTGACCGGGTTAAAGTCGAAAAACCAGAAGAAGAAAAATTCGGCCTGCAATCATCAAATATATCGACAATAATACTGGTGTAATTTAATAATAAAGAATATTGAAATCAGTAAATAATTAGCTGGGATCTTCTAACATTTCTTGCTACCAAATTTAAGTGCGACAAAATATGTGAATAATTACACAGCTCATATTATTTGTATCGATTTGCGTTTAGGTTTTAACAAGGCTTCATTTCTATTCCTTTTCACATATATGACGGCGATTTTCAAAACGTGTACATTCACATATACTTTTAACATACAAATTGAAATCCACACTGCGACCAGAGTTTCCATTATAACATAAATTCGTGAGAAACGTCAAATTATCTCTTGTTCCGTCAACGAAAAAAATATAATAATGATATGTATAATTACCTGAAGCTTAATGTTGAAGATTATATATGTAGCATTGAATGATTTTACAATTTTTATTCAAAGTTAGTTCAGAAGATGACATTTTGATTCATGAAGAATTAAAGAAATCTTCGCTGAGATCTTTTCCCGTTGAGTGTGTAAACTTTGATGAATAGATAGTCTATCATCGTATTTACATTTGAGGAAATTATTTTCTTAATATTGCACGTATTTCTTATCGAATGATGAGAACATTTGGTGTACGTTTCACTATTGTGATTTAAATTATGGGCTTGGCTTGCTTGACAATTATAGACACATCCTTGCTTAGTACAATTGTTGTACAAGTAATTTATTTTTCTATATACCAACCTTCAGATTGAATTTGGCAACTAAAAAAGAACTTAAAGCTATTATTGCACAAAAGCTCTATTTGCATCCATTTTATTATTTAAAATTTAAAAGTAGACACGATATCTCATGAATCTTTAGCCGTCACAAACAGCACCGTGAATCAATGACGTCACTTACGATGTTACACACCGCACACCATTTGTCGCTCGGTGGCGCTCGGCCAACAGTGAGCCACGCGGCTTACCAACCGCAAGATCATTAAACTTCAACTGATGTTTAATCTGGTAAGAAACGGAGGCGCTTCAAATATGAACAAGGTTCGTTTAGAAGGTCTCTGCATTTTATGAATAATGTGAAATTTACGTATTCCGTATTATCGTATTGAACTATGGAGAATTCTTTCCACTGTATGTTGGATGCAGCTGCAGAGTTTCTCCTCCTTAGATATATATTTGGAAAGTTTCGTTCACGACAAGGCTCACTTTTTTATTACAAAAATTTTGGCCTAATTTATTCTAAAAATCAACACTTAAAGTTCGTCCTCATAACTGGAAAAAAAATAAATACAGTTGAAAATCATATGACTAGATCAACTGGTAAAATGATCAGTACCTACTTCAAGAATAAGAAGTTCAAGGTTATCATAAAACACGTTATTCTCATTTCAAATTCTCCGCTACAGGTATTTATTTATTCTAATGTTTGTTATATTTACAAACCTCTTTCATCAATTTTTTGGCATTTCCTTCTCTTGAAATCTTTTGTAATTTATTTTAAAGTCATATTAGTAAAAAGAACTCATTGATGGAAAAAATAATCCTCTATGTTTTGCAAGTTTTTTTCGTATATATATTTGTCAAGATCTAAATATTTAGAGCAGTTTTAATGGATGATTTGTATTTTGTATTTTTCGTAAAATTCCTTTTAAAGTACTTTTAAAATATAAAGGTTTGTTAAATTAAATAATAAAGATTACAATTCAAATATCGGACAGAAGAGGTGAAAATTAAACATTTTCCGAGATAACACAAAAAGGATAAATAAAAGTAAAATCAGCTTCTTTTAGAAAGGCCATTAAAGACATAAGAACAAAACGACTAAAAACAGACAAACCAGTAAGACTAAACAATTTCTTGATCTTCTTATATAGAACAATAAAAAGAATTAAGGCTATCCGGCTTAACGTAAAGGCTATCTACCTACTAAACCGCGCTCTGGATATCAAAGTAGTTTCTATAAAGAGGAAAATTATATTATTTATTTCAATAGGTTATAATTTAATTTATATTAGTAACGTTGTAATTATACACTATTTTATTTATTTATTTAACGCACCCTTTGTACATATGGTGGAGCTATTGCTATAAGAGCATGTTCTTCCAAAACCAAGGAATGTCATTTTATAGACTTGGTTCAAGCATTGAATGAACGCGTTTCATTAAATTTATAATGTTTGACTCGATATTGAATTACTTATGCGGCATAGGGTTTATTGACAAAAGATATCTCTCTTTACAGTTCTGCAGCAAGCACAAGAGGTGTATGAGAATTTCGTATGTTTAATAATTCTGTACAGACCGTCGAATCTTGCTGAGCTAAGTCACGAATCGTTAAGATTTTATGACGTCATTCTGGAAATAATTATTATCCTCACTTCGTATAAAAAAAGCAATTACGAGGTGTCAATTACCTTCGTTGGAAATAATCGGCGAAGCAGCGTCTTGTAACGCGCTTTTCTTTATGATGTTTGGTGGAGGCAATTTCAGATATTTTTTCTTGCAGATAGAGCGTACTACGCTTTATAATAATAAAAATTTTAATTTGAACTTAGATTATTAGCTTGGCAAGTAATAAAAGTCATTTCAATTCAAATATTTGTTTTTTTTTTCTTCTCAATTACACGAGTAACATCTTCTTCTATTACTTACCATCTGTATTCATGAGCAGAAACAATTTTTTCCTTTTAGAATTCATTTGGCTTTTAATTCTCTCCAAATGCAGTGGGTGAAACATAAATCATCTAAGTGTAAATAATATTTCATACGTCCCATTTGCATTGTGATGTCGAGCATTATTAGGTAAACACGTATACTTTGCTTCCAATTAGAACAGGAACAAAGTATTGTACAAATTAATGTTAAAAGTTTAGCGTCAATTTTAAGTTCTAACTAAATAATTCCATTCCCAACCCAACACAGGTACAACATGTTTTCCACTTCTTAGTCATTGATGCTTATGCGAAAAATGATCATCCAATTTTCTTTTCCTGTAATGAGAAATTTTAGCCTTCACCCATAGTACATATATAGCATGTTGCTTGGTTCGCTTTTCGCTATAAACAGAATTGATGGAGCAGGAGTATTTTAACTTCCGTTCATGAGATTTTCATGACTTGTTCGCCTTTTGGATGCCGAAGCACAGTTGCTGACTGAACCAAAGATGGAATATTACGCACTTTATACGTTCTACTAGTGATATTTGAGAAGTTTCTATAATGTTTAAAAAAATCTCTGAAAAATAGTGGGAAAACAACCTTATATTTTAGAGTCCAATATATCGACTCATACAAGTAACATATCGATGCATTTTACATATTTGAAAAAATGTAGCTAGTTACTGTAGTATAGTAATTTCAGGCACTTAAACTACCATAAAAAGGCACTCGTATATAATATTTAGAAAAATGAGTAGTATACTCATTTTTCTAAATATCAACATAAAATTCTAATATGGAATCCAATTACCACTACTTTATAAAATTTGTATTGACATTCGAAGTAGACCCCTATTAATTATTTATTTTTCAGAGGTGTAAAAATTTAGAAAGAACATGACATTTAGAATCATTGCTATAGTCTTACGGTATTTCCTTTAAGTAAATTTCTAGGAATTCTAAGTTTTTCTTAATTTCGACAAAAGCAATTTTGTTTCACATAAATTTCTTTTAATATTTTCAAATATATGTGGTGTGAGGGGATTATGGATATTTTGTTTTCAAACTGTGTACATAATTTTGTAAACTTATTCAGTGATGTTTCTGTATTAAATTCTATAAAAAATTGTTTGTAATTTTAGTAATTTCCTTTCTCAATATATGCTTCATATTATACACGAAATCAATTGTTTACCTATTACATCACTTGCCTCCTCTAATATTACATATACATATACATAAATACATATACATAAATATTCTTGAAAGTTAACACCTGAAATATGTACGAATTAACATATATATATATATATATATATATATATATATATATATATATATATATATATATATATATATATATATGTATGTATATATATATATGTACATATATCAGTGTGCCAAATTTTACGCTTCACTACAAATAATGTACGAGAAAAATGGAGTATATAGTTCATTTCAACATCTATAGAATTACGTTACACAAAACTAAACAAAATATTTTCCTTCCTATCGTTAGTTCAAAGGCCTTTTATTGATGAACTTTATTCTCTCTGAAGTCATTATATAAATAGTTTTAATATTGAATATATTTGGCGTTAATTTTGTAGAAATACATTATTCACAATTAAATGAAACTACGTGATGTAACATTATTTCAATTTTCTTTAAGTTCTTTACTGCGACCTAGGTTTTCTTGTGTTACAAAATCTTCAGGTGGGCTATTAGCAAAGATCTTTGCTAATTGCCCACCTGATGATGTTGTAATACAACGAAACCTAGGTCATAGTAAAGAATTTAAATAAAGTAGAAATAATACTACATCACGTAATTTCATTTAATTGTAAGGCTAATTATTGAAGTTTCTGCGGGTCAGTATTATTTATCACTATATCAAATTCCAAGTTATGTCAAAACAGTTTTTGAGAAAAATTATTTTATTTAATTAAAACGTGATCTTAAAAATTAATTTTTTACCGTTTTGTGTACGGCACTCTAATTAGTATAATTTATTATACCGAAAACTTTACTATAAAAAGTGTTCTCTATTAAAAATATGCTGTTGCTCTGCAGAGAGTGGAGAGATAGAAGCAGCGAAGTTTTTATAGATATTTGCTAGGAGTATTTGGTATATTTCGGAATAAAATATTGGATATATAATATTGTAAAAAATAATTTATACAAAACGTAGGAAAGGAATTTCTGAAAGCTTTAGTTAAAATAATGTGCTTTTGAGAATTATTTTTGAAAATAACGATTGCAACACACTGTCTCACTTAGTCTTACTTCATGGCTTAACTGGATCATCACATTTACAAGTAAAATAATTTGAAAAGAACACTAGATATTCTAGATCATAGTCGCTTGTCATGTGTGGGTTGTTTTATCTAAGGTCGGAATAAGAAGAGTAGGGAGGATGGTAACTCCAGTGACTGAGAAATTTAGCAACATTCGATGATTAGCAAAAAATAATTGAAGATTGACTTGTTCCAGTTCATTATGACCCAAACTAAAGGATGGGTTAATGTTTTATGGCTGATAGAGGAACAATTATATTATTTTGTTGGCTAGATCTTTTCGGCTTTCCAGCATATTTTTTTTCATATTACAAATAATTGGTCCTATTGCCTCCGTTTGTTGCAGTTGTAAGCCTGAAAAACTTGCTTATTACCTACTACTCACCCGATTACATTATGTAATCTTTTCTAGAATGACTCGTTGTGACTTCTTCCTCGACAAAGCATTTCATATCAGGTAGATATTTTTTATCATACATATTTATAGTACTAAAATCGTCAAATTGTTTCCTTAAAGGGAAAGTTCTGTGTAGTAAAAATAGTTTTAAATGTTTTAAACCAATCAATATAACATCACTTTCGGCTCAGAATGTTTATATTACAATTCAATTTTCTAATCATAAAAACCACTACAAATCATATACGTGATCAAATTGCGCGTGGATGTTATCATTATTATTAATTTTGACAATTATTTCACTATTGAGTTTTCTTTGTAATTATGTAATGAAATAGTTTTCTTGGTTTTATTTCCTTTTTACTGAATACTAGATTATTCTATTATTCTGAAGGAATATCCATAATACATATAAAATGATATTTGAGTTTGTAGATTCAGTATGAAAGTCTACCAAAACGAATATATTCGCAATGGATTTTACACAAATATTTATTTCTTGCTTGTACCCAAAATAAATTAATGGATATAAAAATAATGTTCATTTAATTTTTATTTTCCTTTTGTGTTCGCTCTCTGTTTAAACTGTTATAAACTTGAATTTGTTATTAATACATTTATTTGAATTTTGTTTTTAATTAGGTGAATTACGGTCAATATCTCATAATTAAATACAGCTTTCTAATATAAAATAAAAATTTAAATCGAAGGATATTTATAAGCTATTTTTAATTACTGTTTTATATAAAACCTGATTAAAACAAGAAATGAATTAAATTTGATAATGTTCGAATTATTAAAATGTGTGGTAACCAATATATTTAAAACTGCTAATCGAATTTCATAATGATAAAAAAAGATGAAAGTAAACGAAAGGAAAAACTTAATTTAATATTGGTATAATGAAGCGTAGTTAATACAAATTGTATAAAATTTTAATAATAAAGTCACAAGAAGAGTGACGAAAAAACTTTTACGTACATATTTAACGGATACCATCAAATATTTGGACATCATTTCTTTCCTGCTCTAAAATATTTTCGAAGGAAATATTTTCTCATCAAGTTAAACTATTTGGTAATGCATTTACTTCTAACTAATTTAAAAAATAATCAACTCTGTTCAAACTAATAAAAGTACATCTTGATTTAACTTCAATATCGATAAAGATCAGATTAACTCAAATCAATATGCGCTATTTAACGCTGAAAATTAAAAAGCGGATTTGGCGAGAAAATTGTCGATTAAATTATAAGCTTAATCTCGGTCTGAAATTAATTTTGAAATGTCAATTTAAACGTTTAGTTACTTAATGAAAATTCATTGCTCCGAGCTAAGAAAAATTTAATGAATTGAGTGTTGGCGAGACCTCCATCGGCGGTAATTATATCCGACGGATACCGCCACACTTTGCCTAGGGATATGTACGTGTAGAAAGTGTATCTTACACTTTTTAAACGTACTTACATTGCAGATATCTTGAGCTTCTTCTCGGCACCGAACGATTTATTTTGCAATCTATATTGAAATGTTTTTTTTACATAATACATCGATTCAAAATAGATTTGTAAGAGAAGACATAAAAAAAAGAATATGGAAATGTCTTAATGATTTTCTCGTAGATGTTATTGACTTAAATTATTAGGCCAAGCTTAACCTAGCATATAGGAAGTGTTTTATATATGCCAATATTGTATTTTCCTCTTATTAAATTATTAGTTGGCATATAATTTTGGTTTTTAGTTTCAGACTTTCTTCGAAATATATTTTCATCTATAAGGTTTGAAATGACTAAGGGTGGAAAAACTACTTTATGTTTAAAATATTATTAATCAGAAGAAAATCTACATATAACAAAATAAAGAAAAATATCACTAATAAAATGTCCGATATTTCCTCATCGTGTAATTACATCCAGAAGATAAGTAAATTAAGGGATAGGGTGTAAACAGATACAAAGTTAATTACCTGTATAAAACTTGAGTAACTCGAGAAGTTTCCCGATATGGTTGAAAACAGGGGAAATAAAGAAGGTTTTGTAAAGGTATAATTAACGAATTTATTACTTTAAATCATTGAATATTGCTCGGTCAGAAGTAAAAGTTGACGATTCAATTACCAACTTAAATGGGCAACAATTTTCATTATCAATTTTTAATATTAAAATTGAAATTAGATTAATATAATCGAGTGACTTGTAAGATTAGTAAATATATAAATGCTTTAATTTCAAGGATTTTCTAGTAATTTACTTTTTTATATTCTTATTTAAGTATTTTTGGTATTTACTTTTAGGGCGGATTAAAAGGTTATAACGTAAATCGTATGCTATGGTATATGTTTTAGTATACACAGTGTATTCACTTGCATAGCTATTGCTCACGACCAAAAGTTGGAAATTAATGAAATGAACATATTACGGCTTCAATTTTTTGTCGTGCAATATAAAGATAAATATTTGTAATTTGAAGACTTTAAATTCTGGAAACGCTGATGAAACTCAAAATTTCTCTGCGATGTAATTTTGGTGTCAGAGAAATGACGTAAGGTTGATTCTAAAATATATTTCTACTTCATGAACTAGGTAACTGTTTAATAAAAATTGCCTTAACAGCAAAAGACATTTCACCCTTTCTTTCGAAAATTTCATTTCATAAATTGAAAAAAATTACTGATTTTTTTCATCCACACAAATAGTATTTTAGACCGTTTATTTATAAGGTATGATTGATGAGGAAAGTGCAGCTCAATTTTTTAAAAGGTTTTGAGCCAAAAAGTTAAAATTGATTGGATCTTTTAATGTAGATAAATAAAATTTATTAAATTTTTGAGCCAAAATAAAAAAAATAACTGAATTTTGTAACCTGTATACAATATGCTACACAATTCCTTCCTAAAATCTAGTTAATGAGAAAAATACTTCACTACTTCTATTTAAATTTTTGAGCCAAATTTAAAATAAAATGACTGCATTTTGGTAACTGTATAGGTAATATAGTAGACAATTTCTTCTTTAAAAAAACTCAGGAAAATACTTCACTTCTTCTTTTTTAAATTTTTGAGTCAAAAAGTTAAAAAAAATGGCTAATGTAAATAAATACAGGGTAAACAAATTAATATGGTCCAAGAGACGATATTTGAGACGCATTGGCTACGGAAATATTAGAATTCTTATTGTATTCAATCTTTGAGAGGACAGGTAATAAAGGAAAACCTTTGTAACTTTTATATTATTACACGTATTCAATTGCTATGATTTGGAAAAAAATAGCCATTTTATTTTATTGCAGAAGTTGAATTAACCATTTTCTTAATAACTAGATTGATTACAGAAATTGCAACAATTATAGGTATATTTTTATTTTTCATTTACTTTTTATGCAGAGCAATTTGCTTAATAGGGTGGGTTAATTACGCTTAGGTAATCAATGATATAGTGTAATTAGTTTACTTATTGGGTACACAAACCTTTTATGTAGTTTGAATTCTTCAAACCGAATCACGTCGAAATATGCTTGTGTTATAAAGCAATTAAAATTACATTTAAAATTGTAAACGCTTTAAATTTCTAGAGACGAACGTGTGTATATAATTTGATTTAACTATTTAACAAATTTATGAATAATATTCACGTTGAATTTGATATTCTGAAATGAAAAATGTTACGGCACGTCTCAAAATGAACAAAAAACACACGAACGTAAACTGGCTAGTGTTCTGCCGCACAGTCAGTAAACGGGCATCTTCTTACTTTTACATTTGTTTTATATATTTTTATCTTATTATAGTTATATTCTTAACATAAAACAAGTTACATTTCAAGTAGAGAGAATTAGTTTTAATTCAATTTGCATCGATTTAAACTTTGTTATTAACAGCTGTAATAGACGTCTATTGCGGTAATATCTACTTGTGGGATGAATTAGTTTTTGAAGTACATAGTTAGTTGGCCACAGTCGTACGGTTGAATTAATAAATTATTCATAGATTTCGCGTCTGGAATCTGTGTAGTGAAGATTTCGAGTGAAGTCCTGTGTGATAGTGAGAATTTCTGTGGAAATCACGCCCCG
The DNA here is from genome assembly GCA_039881145.1 of Druceiella hillmani. Taxonomy (NCBI): domain Eukaryota; kingdom Metazoa; phylum Arthropoda; class Insecta; order Lepidoptera; family Hepialidae; genus Druceiella; species Druceiella hillmani. The sequence goes on from JAYKKI010000003.1 coordinate 54,201,323, forward strand.
TTTACACTCACTGACTAGAGAAATCTGGGAAAGTAAAATTTTGTTAAGTTTTTCGGTATAATCTTCTAACTCTATCCTTATAAATATTGAAAAGATACTTATACATCTACTTGTTTGTATACAGCATTAATTTTAATTAATTATAAATAAATTTAATCACAATGAATTTTTTTAATAGAAAAATGTCTAGTTTATAAATCAGTTATCAGTTCTTTATACAAATTCAAAGTATAGATAATGTGACATTGGGTTTATAGTATTACTTTTTAAATGATGTAATTATCAAAATGTTGACAATTTATTACTCAAATATAAATAAAATAAAGTTTAAATGGATTCTGTTGAGTAAATTTGTGCAGAATTAAATCAAATAAGTTCAAATGGACCAAAAAACATATTTATTCTTGAAAAAAGAAATATATTTTATAAAGTTGTTTATTATTATTTTTTCAATATCGTATTCTTGTTTAATATCTTTATTTTTTATCGTGAAGATTAAGTTAGTCTCGCAGATACTGACTTTTATCTAATGATTACAGACTGTAACTAAGACTATGTCCATTATTCACAACGATGCATCTGTGTGCATCAAACTTAATAAAAATTGTTAAGGAACTTTCTCAATAGTTTCTGAAAAAAATCATTACCCAAGTTATTATTTCAAGGAAAAACATTATATTTTTTGCCGAAACTTCCTTCAAATATACTCTGATGCACACAATATGTATAAATAATATATATAATAAAAAAAGGTATACTTTTTTTACATGCTATACATATTTATACAGGTTGTAACAAAAACTTGTTTTTTATTCATACATGTAAACAGGTGTAAAAAAAGGTGTCTGTTATTCATATGAGGGATACCGTGACTGAGTAGAAAATGTTAAGGAACTTCATGAAAATTTTAAATCGGGTCTGGAAAATTACTAAAATTTGGGGTTCCAAGGTAAAGATTTAGTTTTTTTTTACAGAAGCAAGTCTTAAATATACTCGTACACAATTTGGCTCATGGATTTATCTGCATGAACAACAGACTCATTATTCGTTTCAGTTTGTAAAAATATAACTTAAAAATAAAATATGCATGTATTTAAAATTTATAAATGGCTATAGTTTAATATAATCTATTGGCTATTGATACCTTCGAACTAAGTTATACAAGCACTAAAATTTCATAGAAAACAAAAAAAATTGCTGTAAATTTAATACTAGCTTCTTTCAATAAAACTTTTATGTATACATATTTGTACTCCGGCCAGCAAAAGTGAGCACTAGCTACAAAGTAATCGCAAAACCAAGGAATGTGATTACCCTCTCCTTGCTTATTAGCGTCCACTTTATGAAATTAGACATTATATGCTTGTTAACCTCTACTTTCATAATTTGCCTATCACCGCAACTAAAATATTTCATGCTCATTCGACGAAAAATTTCGTATCCGTATGTTACTACAATTTAAAATAAAATTACTGAGAGCTCAGCTTTATCATAATTATTACATCGTTTAAGTGCAGAGACTGGTATGTTTACATAACAGAGCTTAACTTTATCCATTGTAGTACTGCTCATGGTATATTTGGAATTGGAAGTATTTTAAAATTAAAATAATCTTGTTGCGGATAAATAATAGTTATAAGTTCTTTGCGCCATAAATAGGTTAACTATGGAAAATAATTTTAATAATAGTAATTATTTGATAATAAATAGTTAGATATTTTTATTTTCCAGAGAAAAAGTAATTACTTCCACTTTTAAACTTTTCAAATTTTATCAAATATATTCGCTTCGTGTAAACAATATAACGGGTTATCGGTATAATAGTTAAAAGTTACGATCGTGTTTAATTTTGATTTTAAAGCATTTTGTGCTTTTAATGATATGAAAGGAGTAAATAAAGTAATAGTTTCAAGAGCTTTCTTAAGCCGTTTTGGGAGTAAACAAGTAATGAAGACTAGCATTTTATTTTATCGGTGAATTATTTATATTTCATATGGCGTTCTTTAAAAATGTTTAACCAGAATAAAAATCAAATCTCTAAAAAAATAATTGAATTTTGTTTTTCATCCGGGAGTGTTGGGTTGATGCTTTTTATTCTCAAGGGGAACGGGAAAAAATAAAAATGTAATCTCGCTCTCTCTTACATCAACATGCGGTGTTTGTATGAAACTAAGTTCTGATGAATCAATAAATATATTAACACTAGTAAAAACTGAATTTTCCAAGCTCTTCTTTATTTTTCATAACATCACTAGCAATTCAACACACTGCAATCATCAAACATCATAAAGCTAGGCATAATTATACACTATTCAGTGAATCACGGGTTGTATCCAACGAAGGTAATTAATTTCCCGTAAACACTTTCGTTTTGCGCAGGGAAAATTATAATTGTTTTCCAAATTAAGTTACAAAATCTCAATTTAATGACGCGCACGTGACTAGGCTTCGCGAGCGCCTACGCTCTATGATGGCGCGGGAGTTCATTTGTTATTAAACGTGACAATTTGTAACATAGCCATTGTGCTTCGTAGAGAAACATTTTCTGCTGTAATCGGGTACAACTATTTTCCATTAATTAATTTAAATAAGTAAATAATTTATGTATCTTTCACCAAGAAGCCCTACACTAATTAAAATATTTAAGATTTAATTTACGTATTTCTCTTCATCCTAAGAACTATTGTTCATTTTCATATATTTTCTTCTAATCATTTGAATCTTATGTTATATCTTTCAACTATCTGATTAAGATGGAGAAATTTGTCCCTAATCAAATGAGATTATTGTAACACTTACCTACTAGTAATATTAAAGATTTTACAGATTTAATTTGTTCGTTGACCTAAAGGACTCTATTGACTATAAAGTCTATTGACTAAATCCTTCTTATTACAAGAACAATTTTCTTTTTCGAAATAAAAATTTGAATTATGAACTATGTCTATATCCACTTTTATGAAAAAATTTTCAAGGCTTTTGGCGTGACAGAGTAACAAATATTCAGTCTCTTGTCTTATTAGCAATCAACATTTAAGTTTGTGTCAATTGAGATTATCTTTCAAAATATCATATTTATCAATTCAGTATGTTGATATTTCAGAATTAAGTTTTAAAAAAAATCCGTTTAGGCAGGAAAACTATACCCGTGTATATATATATGTATATATATATATATATATATATATATATATATATATATATATATATATATATATATATGTATATTAGGTCTTAATTCGGAATTATTGGGAAGTAATTGTTGGTTCATTATAATGCTTTGTTGCCGTAAAAATCATTATTTGGCCCTTTTTTTCGTTGATTTATTTAATTTAATAAAAGTTTTAGCAAATTAATATCACCAAAAGAAATATTATTATACACCTTGGTTATTTAAAAGCAGTTAGGGTTTTTTGAGGGACGGATAAAATGGGAGTGAAATATATAACGGGGAAAGTACAAGAAGTTGAATATATATCCAAAGAATTATCGGGAGGGTCTCTTATACATTAAATGAGCGAAATTATGTCTGAGATGCGGCCTGAAAATGTAAATAGGCAAATTGTAGATTACGCGATGCCAATTAGACGTGAAAGACAAATAAACACAATACGACAATATGTCACTTAAGAATAACACAGTTCCAATGAAGAGAAAATTGTCCTGCCCGATATTTTTATACATTTTCACGTTCCAAAACTGTCACTTTAGGAGAACGTAAAAAACGAAAATGAACAAACAAATTATGTAAACTTTTTTTTAAAGCTCGCAAATGTGACGAACTGACAGTGAAGGGTTTGTATTTTTTCTTCGCCACGTCACTGCATGGTCCGCATTATATCGCAATGCATGTGCCTGTTCACTGTGGATTTAAGCTTTAATTAATATTTGGGTTAAATTTTCGGCTGTATTTTAAGATAAAAAGAATTAAAAAATATTACAATTTTTACAATCTGAAACTATCGGTACATTGAAGTTCATTCAAGAAAAGAATGTATAAATTTAAAGATTTGTTTATTCACAGCTATGTTGCACTTTGCAAATTAATATAAGGTAAAAGTAAAATAGTTGCGTAGGAGGATAAATGCCTCGACAGTGTCCCGGTATGTTTTGAGACACGCATTGACAAGTAGGATATTATGATATTATTATATAATACAATTATTAGTAATGTACTAAAGTACAAGTGCCCCAGGCATCGCTGTGAGCGAATCGATGGACAGGACAAGATGTGTCGCTAGGTGGCGTCCAAAAAACAATTGTATTTAGAAAGTCAGTACGAATCGCGTAATACGAATCGTTGCTATTTTATTCGGCTTACAACTTTGTATTTTACGAGGTGAGTAAATAAATATATTTCATTGTAGTTAACTAGTTACTAAAGTAAAAAATGTGTATTATTTTTAAGTGGAAATTTCTTTATGTACGTTGTAGCTTTGGAGAAAATCTAATAGATTCGCGTTACCGACATGCTAATGGTAACGTTATACCTGTAGATATGGGTATAATGTATTGCACTTGGCCTGCAGTGAAAGCATATATATATATATATATATATATATATATATATATATATATATATCTATATATATATATATATCTATAAATATGAATATATATCTGTAATATCTTCTGCTCTGGCACTAGACTGGTCACACACAGAGGTCTGTGTACACATGTATACACCAACACATTGTATATACCCGACTGTATGATGTGCGCGTCATCAACATGCTGTAATAGCAGTATTTATATTTGTATAACTAGAGTTAAATTTACTACAGGAAAAGTTAAATTAGTATACACATACTGTGCATTGCTTAAATTGTTTTTAATTTGGTCATTATTTTAAATGTTAAATTATAAGATCATTGCGTATTATAACAGTAAGTACTAAATGTGGTGATAGTTTTATATCGAATTCATTTTCAAATATTTCGAATGTTCCGTTTAAACAATTTTATATTATTTTTTTTTAATATATAACTTCTGTAATACATCATGCAATGAGTATTTCATAGTGGCTTGAAACTGATCTTACGAGCGTGGTAAAATAAATTTCTATTTGTTCGATAATATTTTTGTCGCAGATTTTAAAATTAAAAATTTCATACAATTTAATAAAACCACTGTTATTTCATAGTTTTAAGTTTTCACTTCTGTTGGCATATTCATAATAATTTGTTGTCTCCTTTTCTAAAGCAAAGGACATTTAATCCTAGCAAAAAGAATAGACGTCTCAACTCTCTGAGTATTGACGCCTTTGACAGCACCTAAGGGCGTTAATCATCCTACCAGAGATAAACGGGTTTTACTTAAAAATAACTATTTGTTTATTTTTTGTAATAGAAAATGTTACATAATTACATGAGGAAAAAAGATCCTTCACCACAAGCTGAGTGGATTCAAGAAGCATTGATAAAAGACACGGAGGCTATGAATAGCGACGAACTTACTTTTAGCAAAATATCCCGTTAGTGTGGAACAACAGCAAGAATACTAAGAAGGCGTTAAGGAAAAATTGCAAAAAATCACCTCAGGTGAATATTTACCCGCAATGTTGTTTTATTTCAAAGGGCAACTATTTTCACCGCAAAATTGCATATGGGCAGCTATCCTACAACGTAAGCAAGTATCCTCTTTCTTAGAGGTTTAAGAAATATGTTTTTTAATGTAAGTAAAACAAACGTTTGCTTTTTATTTAGCATTTCAAAGAACCAGGATGATTGTATCAATCAATAAAACGTTATTTAATCATTGATAATAACGTTTGTTGTTTAAAAAATATAATGTTTTTTTCAAAAAGCTACTTTTACCCTTTGAAATAATTGTATGATTTGGTTCGTTTTTAGGCTTTTGTGTTTCAAAAGAAAAAAGCAGTACTCGTATAATGTCACTCATTTGTCTGTCTTTCTATCGGTCATAGTCTTTTTTTTTCAGAAATCGCTTGATGTAGAAATCTAAAACTTGGCAAAATAATAAAAGATATTAATGTATAAAAAATACAAAACACTTACAAATATTCGTACAAAAAATGTAGGAATCAATCTGAGTTTCAAATATGGGGGGTTTCGTTTGCAATAGTTTTACGAGTTTAACGGTCTCAAAAATATTTTTTTTCACACTTTTAGACATTTTGTCTATCAACAGAGATGTACTAAAAATTACATAAAAAACATACGTTGTCTTCTTGCAATTTTTGAGACCACTGAACTTGAAATTATTAAAAAAAAGGTAAAATTTTCAGAAGCCCACGCAAAGATTGCAGGAAAATTGTGGCAATTAGAATCATTACTGTGAATGTCATATATCTTTAAATGTGCTCCATGATTTTATATAATAGTGAATATATATATATATATATATATGTGTGTGTGTGTGTGTGTGTGTGTGCGCGTGTGCGTGCGTGTGTGTGTGTGTGTATCGATAAAGCTGGAAATGATCGTTGTCTCAAAGTTTCCCATTTTCTACTCTTTAGCAATATTGATAATGAAATAGTTTTCCGTAATTTGAAAAAAAATATATCGTAATAAATAAACAATTCATAACTTCTCCTATTTATACATTTCGGTTTGACCTTTGATTGAAATATTTTTGAAAGTGAATATGTGAAATAAAAGTGACGTTGTCAACATTATAAATTAATGTTCGTTGTTTCGTTGTAATTAATTAATTCGAAATTGTAGAACCTAACGTTACTTTTAAGAACTTCTTTAATTTTTCAAAACATTCTTTTAGTATAACTGAAGTAAAAAGTTATGGCACTTTGTTAAACTAGGCTACAGAATAGTTATTTGAGTTAAATAATATTAACATAAAGGACAGATTGGAAAATATATTTTAATATTTATTATTCTTTAAGGTTTTAGGAAAAAACATTGTGCGTGTCAGCTCCGACGTGTGACTGGAGCTGGACTCTTAAGTACGATTGGAATGTATGAAATAGTTAAATAGGTAAATAAAGGTATCTCCTATGATAGTGGAAATATAAATAAATATATATATATATATATATATATATATATATATATATATATATACTTTTTTCATATTTATTTGATTTGTATTAATTCTTCATTACCTGGAATGACATTACCCATAACGGATATTCATATGTATTCAAAAGGTTTGAAAACTGTATGATATGTGACATTTTTCCTTTGTAATAATCTTATCCCTCTAACATTATTAAATATACTATTCATTTTCAAATGTATATATGATATTAGAGATACTCATATCCACAGAACTTGTATCATTATTTGTATACACAACGAAGGTAGCACCAATTAGAAATCAGGGATAAATACCTTCGCACTGCTTCAATTTAGGAAGTTGTTTTACTTATGTATTTATTACATTTGGTAATTTAATAAATTCTTACTAATATATATATAATGTATTTTGAAAAGTTATTTATTAGCATTCTAAATTGGAATTAAAACATTCTTTTATTGAAATTCAGTCTGCCTAGTCAACTGATTCCCTTTATCTATAGCTAGAATACTAAAATGTACCTTAAAATAATTTTCATTAATCTATATGGTTCACTTTACCTATAGTCAAAATAAGCCAGAGACTGCACTAATTTAAGAAGTTGTCAATACATATTTATTCGTCTTCAAATTGCATATTTTTTTTATATAACTAAAACAAAAAGTGCACTAAATTGGACTAAACAATACAAATCATTCTTTAATATGGTTTCAATACGAAAATCCTATTTTATTGGTTAATACACCATTCCATTGAACATTTGTTTTACCAATCTTTTACTAAAACGTAAAGTATACTTATATACCCTTATTAACAAAGCTTGACAAACATAAATGTGGCTTTAACAATTAGTAAATATTTCCCACAATGTTTGTGTGAGACCAAAAATATAAAAATTAGGATTTTTTTAGGTTTTAAATGTTTTAAACAACACACTACAAAGCCTTTCTACACACAAGAAAATAATGATTATTTGATTTATTATTGGAAATTTAAATGTCTGTTTTGAAATTTTAAAAAATGTAAAATAAAATACAATTTGAGCAGAAAAATTTATAAAAATAAAAGTAATGAAAATAAAAACAATGCAAAAAGTATAAAAATAGGGTATATACAAAAAAAAAGAAATGAAATGAGAAGAAAACAAAATTATCATATTCGTATTTCATTTATTTTTCCATTTCCTCTGTTCAACTTTCGCACGACCTTTCGCTTCTCAAGCTTGAATTAACAAAATTTCCTTGCAGATACCATGGACTTCGTTTTCTCTTCGTTGTCGGATACCATGGAATTCGTCTTGTCATGCAATTTCTTTTTAATTCTTCCGTCCGAAGGAACTGAAGTTGGCTGAAAGTAAGTCGTATTCATGAATGCTGGCTTCTGGTGCGTCTCCCGCGTATTCGTACATTCGTGTCCACGTCCAACATGGTTTCCAGCACTTCATCTCTCGGCTGAGCAGCAGGAACATTTTCTTTGCATCGGACAATGTTTGCAAAGTTTCCGCACCTTCAGCAAAAACTTCACTTCTACCCGTTGATTGTTACTCAGACGGATCTGCACATAATTGATTCTATGTTCTTCAATGTCAATTCATGAATATAACGAATTTACAAATTTTAAATTTGAACACATTTTTACATATCACTAGAAAGAAAACAAGAAATAAAAGTTCAATTGAAAGGTTTTTAAAAGAATTTTACAATTTGTAATTTTTAAGATGATTAAATTAAAATCTACTTTTGTTTGTAATACTATTTCTTCCGTATGAAACATAAATTCGAATAAAAGTCACTTCAAATGAATCAGTCTAAAAATGTTCAGTACCCCATTAATACAGTTTCTAAAAAATGCTATAAATAAGAGATGAATTGTATACTTACCGAAATTCGCGTTGTGTATCTCGATTACAATACTGAGCAGTATCGTTTGATGGGACTTCACAATTGGCCTTGGCACTATTGAGGAAACGACGGGATCAATTTTGATGTCACTAATCGCATCTCCTCTCCCGGTGGCTATCACCTCTCTTTCCAGTGTCACCTCTCTTATCTACTTGGCTTTTATATTAAGCCAAAACCCAGTTGACTTCTTTTGTCTAGAGATGTAAATAATATACATGTTTCTTAGAAAAAAAAAAGAAATTGCACTCGTGCAAACAATTTAATTCTAAATTCATCAAACAAATTAATCTTACTGCATGTTGGACGAGAGTATCGATCCTATGAAATCCAACTAGAGAGAGTCATCACTAGCTGCACGGAGAAAAAACGCTGATCTAGTATATTTATATAAAATCATTCATTTGTATGTTGATTGTCCCTATTTCCTCTCTCTACTCAATTTCAACACACGATCAGATCCCATATTCCATTACAGAGATTATTCGTACTACAAGTTTATAATAATAATAAGTCATTTTATAACCCCTTAATTCGAATGTGCTAATTACGTAACAATATTTTTTCTCAACATCCGTCCTTGGACATTTTCTAACTGAAATTATTAACGTTTAAAAAGGAAATACAAAATATTTTCTTTATAAATTAAAACCAGCTAAGATAGAATTAATATTTTGTATAAAGAAAATATTATAATTGACTGTAAATTATTTTGTGAACCTTTAAATAAATAAATAAATTCTATTTTCATTATAAACGTGAACATTTGACTGTATTTACCCTTTCATTAATAATACCCCTAACATTATATAGGTAACTCGGCATTTTCCTCATCTTCACGTTTGCTCCGTCGATGCGTTTATTTTCAATTAAATATCTGTAAAAGACAAATTTATACAACAATAGCCTTTTCTCTGTTTCTGTATAGTTTCTTTTTATTGTATTTATTTTAATACTTCTATTGAACGCAATACTTTCAGCATAAAGAAACAACGCTTACAACTGTAAATAATTCTATATGTCAGAAATATATATATATATATATATATATATATATATATATATATATATATGCATATATATATATATATATGTTTATATTTATATATAAATATATATATATCCCATAACCACCTACCACCGGTCTCAGAGACAGCAACGGATTTTTAAATTCAAATTTTTCTATGTGTGCGTGTCGTACGACCTCGCGCGTCCATGTACCTTTTCTATACGCTAATCAGTATCGCGCTTGCGCTCGGCGAGTTAATACGTGCGCGAGTCTAGCCTAGGTAAGTAAAAATATTTGGCCAGCGGTCTCCATGACCGCACGTAGGTTGTTGTGTGATTATTTGTACTTATTTTTTTTTGTTGTTTTAGTGTCAAAATGAATAATCATAACAAAATTATTGAAAGATGGCTACAGCAAGAAATTTCTGATGAGGAGGAATCACCGGATGAGGATTGCAGTGATGTGGAACCTGATGTAAGCAAGGATTTAGTGCAGGTTGAAGACTGTGAATCGGCGTCTGAAGTTGAGGGTGAGAATGAAGATGTTGTGAGTCCGTTACAGTCCATATCACTAATCTCTTCAAGGTCACAATCTCCATACAGGTCAACTCAAGAGACTAACTCTTCGGATGATAATATTCCGATTTCACGCTTGCAGTACGGAGGTAGGCGAAGAAAATATAATTATTTTGGAAGTAATCGTTTTCGATGGGCATCTACACCGAATATAGCTCGTTCAAGAACACCGCAGCATAATATTGTGCAAAAAACACAAGGTGTAAAGCCAGCTTTTTGTGCGATTCTCAGTAATACTACTACGCCCCTGGATATTTGGAGTCTTTTATTTACTGATGAGATGTTAGATAAAATAGTACTACACACTAATCAGAAAATAAGCAAAATCAGACCGAAGTACAAAAAGCAGACTTGTGTGCATGATTTGGACCGTACAGAGCTTTCATTGGGCTTTTGCTTTATACAGCTATATTCAAAGAAAATCACGAGCACTACACTTCATGGTACAGTACTGATGGAACCGGAAGAGAAATATATATTTGCATAATGAGTAAGAATAGGTTGAAAGGTCTGCTAAATACTATTCGATTTGATGATGCAGAAACTAGAGAGTAACGACGTGAACTAGAAATGTCTGCTCCAATTTCAGAACTTTTTCAGTCTTTTATACAAAACTGTCAAAGTGTGTACACCATTGGAACTTGTGCTTGTGTAGATGAGATGCTTGTAGCTTTTCGCGGTCGCTGCAAATTTAAAATGTATATGCCAAAAAAAACAGCTAAATATGGTCTTAAAATTATGTGCCTTACAGATGCAAGAAACGGTTACCTCCTAAATGCTTACATATACCTCGGCAAAGATTCTGATGGACAAAATTTGACACAAAAGCAGAAGCGTCAATCAAAACCAACTCGAGCGGTTCTAAATCTTATCGCGCCGATTGAAAATTCTAATAGAAACGTGACCGCTGACAACTGGTTTTCTTCGATAGAACTAGTCAATATTTTGAAAGAGAAGCACCTCAGTTATGTTGGTACACTCAAAAAGAACAAACGTGAAATACCGCCTGAGTTCAAACCATCTAGAAATCGGCAAATCGAGTCCTCAATCTTTGGTTTTACCAAAAGTATCACTTTATGGTCTTAAGTACCAAAAAAAAAATAAAGCTGTGGTTATGATTTCAAGTATGCATTATACTGCTAGTGTTCACGAAAGTAGCAAGAAACCGGAAATGATCTTATACTACAACCAAACAAAAATAGGCGTCGATTTACTGGATCAAAGATGTTCAAATTACTCTACTTCTCGTCGAACGCGAAGATGGCTTCTAACTATATTTTACAGAATTTTGGACATCTCTGCTTCGAATGCTCATGTCATCAGCCTCAGAAACCAAGCACAGAAGACTAGAAGTCGATTTAAATTTCTAAAACAGCTAGCAGAACAGCTTACAAGGCCGCATATGGAACGTCGCGAAAAAATTGATCACATTCAGAGAGATCTTAAGAACTCTATTCAACGTATTCTAGAGATCGGGGACGATAAACCAAGCACTTCTGATGTCGAAAAACTTGAAGTTCCTAAAACATGTTTTACATGTAATCTAAAAAAGAAACGAAAGACTGCTTACTTATGTTTTATGTGTAAGGTACCAATTTGCTTGGAGTGTTCGAAAAAAATGTGCTGTAACTGCCGCGAAAAAATATAAATGTTTAGGCGTTGCAGTTTTATTTATTTTTCGAAATAACGTTTATTTTTGTTGTTTTTTTTAAAGTTTGTATATTTAATTTATAAGAATGAATACTAAGAAGTTAAAAATGTCTAAAGCTGCAGATCTCATTTTCGTAGAGTAGTAATTTTTGTGCCATAATTGTTACTTTATAGAGATTTTATCAATATCTCGAGATTTTTATGTGATTGTTAGTAATTGTGTGTCTAATATAAAACTTTTAAATATAAATAAGTATTTAATTCAATCAGATGTTTCATTATTACCACTAAACCAAAATTATAGGGAATATCATATTAGAGTCTCTGAGACCGCACATAGGTAGTTAAGGGACAAAAATGTGTGGTAGGTGGCTAAGGGATATATAAAGATGGGCTTGAAATTAGGTCATAATATATTTTTAATGCTCTGAATTTCGTACGCTTTGAACTTTTGATTCAACTACTCATAAAACTTCATACCGGACACTATATATAAAAATTGATTCTTAAGGAGTAAATTCCAAAAATTTATATGTAGAGGCAATTCCTGAAATTAGAAAAATTTATTACAGATACTTGAATTAACCTATTTATCTTCGGACTAAGATGTAAGCTAACCGTTTCTTTTAATTTCTTAATTTCTTTTTCTGTTGTCACTCATGTCACTTTTTGTCAAATATCTTTATGTTCGGGACTGGTATAGAATTGGGAGGGAAGAAACGTATTTCGTGTAACTTTGTCATTACTGTAGATATTTTTTTCTTCTTTAATTATTTCGTATGTTCAAAAGGATTACCGTCGCATTTTATTCTGTAACTTTTTTCGCTGTGACTATTAAATTTGAAGTCTGTGTGAATTTTGGTTTAAAGTCAAGCAGTTGATAATATAACAGTTTTATGACAACGTGGATTATTTGAAATTGGATTGAATGTATTAAAAAATAAGGTAGTTTAAGTTAAACGCGTTGCACATTGTGCAGAAATGAAAGTCAGGTATCGTGTACCAAGTTAGAAAGACGACTTAAATCTTTCTGCAAGTGCTATCTTTGTGGCTTTTTAGACATATTTTCTAAAAACGGTCACAAAAGAGAATAAAATTGTATAGTTGCTTAGAATAACTACTTTAGCATGCTTATCCCAAAAGTAGTCTCCACAAAACAGATTACATTGGTATGCATCGTTATATATTTATCTATTACAGAAAACTTTTAATTAGATGTATAATACGTCCCTCATTTTATTCACATTTGAGATAATTTGGAACGAAAGTACATTGTAATGGAAATGAAAAAGTACGTAATAAGATATAATAACGGTGGAGAAGACATATAATCAAAGTGACTATTTTGATAGTGGTTAAGAAATAGAATGAAGGTACGTACTAATTTTTTTCTTAAATCATGATCAAGAGAATCTCAAAAGAATATTTGATTTTCCTATTAAATATTAACCTAAAATTGACACGTATTTTAGTATTATACCATAATTCCATTAATAGAAAAAAAATTTACTGAGGATTGTCTTTTTAAGTCCAAGTAATGACGTTGTTATGTGTACGTTAATAAATACATTTTGGAAGCTTACATTTATATTTATAATATTACTAAGATAAATACAGAGATTTCAATAAACACTGATAAAACTATCCTACATCTTCATTGATCTCTGCAAGATACATGATGTAACCTGAAATAAAACTCGTAGAGACGTGTAGTCAACAGAAGGAAAAGTATTAGGCTCAACTTAATACCAGAGTAAATATATTACATACCGAGCATTTTTCCGAGGTTTCACCCACGTGAATTTTCTTTAAGGTAGTGAGACTTTCGATGCAACATCTACAGATATATTGTAGTATTCATTTATATTATCAAATAACTAGAATTGAAATTCAAGAGTTCTCAAAAATCAATAATTAATTTATAGTAATATTTTATTTTTAAAAATGGTACAAAAACACGTATATTTTTAACATTTTTCCTTCACAAATTCACAGAATTTACTTCGAAAATTTATTATTTTTGCATTTATTTATAGTAGTCTTTAAGACGTCTCTAAAAATGTAATTATATATTAATAATCAAAAAATCAATTTTTACAATAAAGTTTCAAGCATTTTATTGCATCCACCTTGGTAACAACACAAATTCTCAACAGCTAATTAAAATACAGTTGAAGACTTGCACGGAACTTCCCAGGATATATTTAAAGAATGAATTAATCGGTCTTGCGCTGTAACTGTTTTTTTATTGTAATCGGTTCCAACTAAAGCTGTAAAGAAAAGTTATACCATTAATATTTAATTGCAATCGTTTCTATTTTGAGTTAAGCAGAAATAACGAAGTACATATTTACTATACAAGTTGCTATGTAGTACTACTTATTTCATTTAAAACTCCTCTATCATGGGCTGAAAAAAATAAGATAAGCTCGTATGCTACTCCTGAATAAAATACAATTTAAAGTATGTCTGTCCCATATCTCATTACAGTTACAACTATTTTCAGACAAACATCATTTTATACGTAACGGTTTTCTGTAACAAATATATTAAGTGATATTATAAGAAATTCTGATTTAGAGTGTATGGTTCTAAAACAAAACGAGAGTTCTCATTGCCGCTTGTTCATAATTACATTTTCCGAAATTAATAATATATTTTATAAGAATTAGTTGTTGGTGGATGTTTTATATATATTTTATCGATCTTAGGTATTTTGTATTTTACTTCGGAGCTTTAAAGATGAAAATTGAATAGCTTTTTCTTTAATTATCATAAACGTTCACGTTAATATAGCTGGTTGCGTGAAAATGTATCATCCTAAGGAATATAAATAATTTATCAAATAATAAAAGGAATTACGAGGTACATACAATTTGTCTGTATTTAATGTTAAATATTGCAGAGAAACTTAAGATATATGTAAATAGTTTATTACTTTTAACTTTAGTGGAAGGATTCCTGTCATTCATAGGGTACTTAAGTAATTGAGATCTGGGTAAGATAACAGAACACTGCACTTGTTTGAAAATTTATATGGTGGTACTTTGTTATCATTAATTAATTGATCCAAAGTTTTAATTTGCTGTTTCAAAATTAGTTCTTCCGACGGCTTCGATACTACCTTTTACTTTGTTGCCATTCTCATAAATGTGGCGATGAATTATCAAGTGGTTCGCACTCTGTTACACCCGTGTGGTTTAAGTAGCTGCTGTTAAATTAATATAATTTTTTAAACCAATGCTATTTATCCACTAAAAAATTGATTACACCAATTATTTTGATTTAGAACTTCAATCTCTTATGGAACTTTCAAGTATGATTTCATTGAATATGTTTGAATTTAAGGACTCAAGTTAAAATGAATAAGCGAAGATCTTTGTTTATGATTTCGTATAGTTATATAGTACATATATAGTATCGTTAGTAGTCTAGTTTATGGTTTCGTATACTATGTCTATCCACAGGCGGGAATAATTCATTAAATAATTTATTGCATCAGCGATTTTGAGATAGAGTTTTAATCCGCGTAGATGGAAATCACTTTCAGAACACGATTTCTCTCATTACGTGCGACTTTGATTACTCGCGTCTCCAAAATTAATAAACGTAGATTAACTCAATTATATTAGTTGATGGATTCTGTAGTTAAGTTAACGACGATTTTGTGTATAATGTCCGCCTACAGGAGGGAATAATAACTAAATCGTGGGAAACTACGCCGTGCATGCAATCAACATATTAAATAAAACTGGCAGCGTAATTCCACGTTGAAAGTTGTGTCATAATTACTAATGTACCTTTTTCGATATAACTAATGAATGAATCAACAAGATCTAAATAAAAATAGAAGTTTCGATTACATGGGCGATTATAAATATCCTTCACAATTAAATGAAACTACGTGATGTAGTATTATTTCTACATTCTTTAATTTCTTTACCACGACTTAGGTTTCGTTGTATTACAGAATCTTCAGATGGGATATTAGCAGAGATCTTTGCTAATATCCCACCTGAAGATGTTGTAATACAACGAAACCTAGGTCGTGGTAAAGGAATTAAAGAAAGTAGAAATAATACTACATCACGTAGTTTCATTTAATTGTGAATAATGAATTTCTACTAAATTAACGCCAAATATATTCAATATAAATATCCTTTGTAAATATTGACTAAATTTTAATTTCAAAGGCTCAGTTTTGCTTTAACACGATTTTATTCTGTTTCTGCAAAATATAACTCACGTTACTTATCAAAATTAGCCTCTGCCATAAATTTGCTTTATTCATCATCTGTTGATGTTGGGTCTATCTAGATGTGTTTTCTGTATCTAAAGGCAACAGGCGAACCTAATGAGGTGACGCCTTACCTAAATCTCTCTGACGTTTACATGTAGACACTAATGTAAATGAGGTTTTAAAGGATCAGTAAATAAATGAATACTAGTATAAAATCTGAAACTTTTAAGTGCTCCTCTCTGTTAGTTTATAAACAATTCATCACACTACCCCCATCAAACATCACCACAGCGAGACAGGCAGAGATCAGACTAGGCATTACTATAGACCATACAGTGTATTGTGGCTTATTTTTAACGAAGGTAATTATATCCCCGTAAATATCTTAGTTTTGCGCAGTGAGTATTAAAATTATTTTCCAAATTGAGTTAGAAAATCTCAGTTTAATGACACGCACGTGACTCGGCTCCGCGAGCGCCGACGCTCTGCGATAGTGAGTGATAATTTGTTATTAAACCTACGAATTTGTAACTAAGCCGTTGTGCTCGTTGCAGGAGATTTTTGTACTGTAAACGGTTATAATTATTTTCCATTAATGAAGATAGATGGGAAATAATTTACAGCTCCTTCACCAAAAAAAACACATTAATTAAGTTATTTAAAATTTTATTTATTTATTTCTATTTACCAACAATATGTTGTATTTCGCTTATACAGCGTTTGTACTCGCGTAACTTTTTCTTTGTTTGTCACTATACTTTTCTTATATTCATTTGAATCTTTAACACGCGCTAGCATTTTGGTAGCTGAGTTTCTTTTTTATTAAGGCGGCGGAATAGACCTCTGAGCAAATGGGACTATTACAACATCTCTCTTAGTATAAGGTGTGTGGAATCTGCAAAATGAAAATGTTTAATTGTTTAAATTTAATTTACAAGTAGATCTATCTTTTGATATATTGTAGTATTCAAATTCTATTATTAAGTAAATAAAATTTAGTTTAAAAAAATTAAAAAGAAACTCGCTCAAGTAGCAATGTGAACTAAAAATAAACAATTGTCTTTAAATATAACAATTTTTTTTATATTTAACATAATTCTTTTGTCAATACTTTATTCTTATTTCAAGCTTATTAAATAAATTTGGTTGTACTCTTTATATTTAAAGACATTTTTTAAATTTTTTACTTTATATTGTAACGTAAGCGTATTTGTTTTAAACTATAGTTTTACTTCTTTGAGATTAAAAAAATGTTTTTATTACAATTTTATTAGTTTAAGTGTTAATTATTACATTTAAAATTTTCATTTTAAATGAAACCAATTTTTCTGTTTCTTTTACTGTAATTTTGTTTTACTTTATAAATATTGTTTTTTCTTCGGTTCTTGATGCGTGTCAAAAGTTTTAAATAATTCTGTAAGTGGATGAAAATTTAATTCAAAGATTTCGTTATATTCATACATATATATTAATATACATATAAGTGTAGCTGATAAAAGTGTCTTAAAATATACAATTATATTTTGGACCAATAATGTTCTATCCCGATTTAAAAAGCAGCTTATGCTTTAATTTTAATAATTAACTACGTCCATACCAGGTTTTGTGAAAATCTGTTTAGTCTAGAGTGACAGACATCCAAAATACCAAACCGTGATCCATAATGCAAGTTGTAAGAATGCTAAATTTAGTAAAGATTTCTTGCTTCGTTGGAGAGTTTTTAGGAAAAGACGAAACAATAAAAGTGATATTTTATTTATTCCTACGAATTATCTTCTTTTTATATCCGATAAAGCGACACGGTATTATGTATTCGGAGTTTGATGTCGTGTGGTGATTGTGGAACCATAGCATATAAACCTATTATCCTAAATCCTTTTATTATATTTCCACGTATCGAAATATGATAGTAGGTTTTTGGAAAAAATTAATCATATTGAATAATGATGTGACAATATATTACATTTTAAACAGACTATATTCATAATGTATTACAAGGAGGGATAACAGAATAGAGGTAACATTAGGAATATGGTAACTAGCAATGTATTATATTGATCCTTTAGGAATATCGCACCTATCAATGTACTATATTGGTGTTTCAGGAATATTGTATCTACCAATGTATTATTCAGATATTTTAGGGATATTTTACATATCAATGTATCACATTGGTATGTTAGAAATATTGTGCTTATCAATGTATTATATTGGTATTTTAGAATTCGGACTTTAAGTAATAATTGTTATTTTTAACATGTGAAAAATATTAGGACAGAATTAGTAAAGAATGATTGTTCATATGTTTCATAATGATATGTTCCTTTTAGGATTTGAGAATCAATGTTATTATTGTATGTTTTTACTGTTGCTAATAATAGGTCCAATTCACGTGGAAATGGGAAATAATATAAATACATCATAGAAAACCTTTAAGTTGGCAAATAATACGCTTCTCGTTTTATTTACGTTTAAGATAATTTATAATGCCACCTCTAGGGGATATATAATGGAATTATCAATAAAAATGGTTATTAAAGTATAAAACAAATAAGTAATATAATAAATAATCACCAAAAGAGAAATCATTTAACACAATGGTAATTGATAGATAAATAAAAAATATTTGTGAGGGGTAGATAGAATCGGAGTAAAGCGTACAAAAGAAAAAGTGAAAAAAATGTGAATATATTGCAAAAGAACTGTCAAGAAAGTGTGATTTATATTAAATTAATACTACCCTGAGGAGCGGCCTGATAATGTAAACAGGTAAACTGTGATACATACGTCGCCAATTAGACCTGAAAGATAAATAAACACAACACGACAATATGTCACTTAAACATAATACAGTTTCAATAAAAAGAAAATTTTTGTTCTCGGTATACTTTTACATTTTCACGTTCCAAAACTGTCACGTTAGAGGGGCGAAATGGACGAAAATGAGGGTAAACAAATTACGTAAACATTTCTTTTAAAAGTTCCGTGGAGCTCGCAAGTGTGACGAACTGACAGCGAAGTGTTTGTATTTTTTTCGCCACGTTGCTGATTGCTTCGTATTATATTGAAATGTGAGCTCCATTTTGCTGTGAGCTTACGGATTTAATCTCTAATTAATGTTTGTATTAAATTTTCGGCTGTACTTTGAGATAAAAGGAATAAAAAATGTAACAATTTTTTTTACGTTAACGTTGTCAGTACGTTAAAGTTGGCAGGACGTTGAAGATGAAATGCTGCAAAATTTAAGCAAGTAGGGCTTTATTTTCTCATCACCTATAAATATATTTTAAGATTTGGTGTTTCAGAGTGGTATATTTAAGGTTATGAATATTCATATGTGGTCTTTTAAAATTCGTATGAAGACCTGTATTTGCACAATCATATAATTTCATTCTTTTTCCATTCTAAGATAATTCTCTGTAAAAGTGATTTCTTTTGTTATTAGGTTTTTTTTGTTCTTAACTCTTTAACTGTTTCTTTTATAATCAAATATTTTGTAAGTTAATAAAATAATTTAAGTTAATTAATTTAAAAGAAAGTGAAACGAAGAAACTGTTTTAAATTAAGAAAACCAATTTCAATGTCACAAAGTTTATCAAGTTGCATAAGGAAAATTATACACATATCTATATATATATATATATATATATATATATATATATATATATATATACATATATATATATGTATAATATTCCTTATTCAATTTGATTAACTTTCTAACATTGTAATTGGTTTTCTTAATTTAAAACAAAAGTTAATGGATGATGTTGAAAAAATTTAATATGCAAGAACAAATTAAATCGATATTTAAAATGTATGTAAGGAAAGGGGAGTAAAAAAATTATTTTTTTTCACACTCAATAAAAATTCATAACTTCTATTCTATGAGTTTAAACTTCTAACTTAAATAGAAATACTTTTGAAAGAAAAGAAATGTTTATTTATATGTTGAAAATATCGTCAACTAATATTCGTAGTCTCGTTATAATTAAATTATTCAAAAGTTCTTCCTAATGGCTAATTGAAAATTTTGAGTAGTCCAATTAATACAAGTGAAGCGACAGTTTATGATACTTCATTAAACTAGGATTCATGATATTTATTAACGTAAATGATAAATAAAAAAAAAATTTACTTTTTACTCTTCACTAAGGTTTTAGGGTCTAGAAGCTTTTAGGGTCTAGAAGAAAAAAAATTTACTTTTTACTCTTCACTAAGGTTTTATGATATTTATTAACGTAAATGATAAATGAAAAAAAAATTTACTGTTTACTCTTCACTAAGGTTTTAGGGTCTAGAAGCTTTTAGGGTTTAGAAGAAAAGAAAATTACTTTTTACTCTTCACTAAGGTTTTAGGGTCGTGAAATTAGAAGAATTCATCAGTGATACATATATATTCTCCGATTAAAATTGTAATGACTGTCGATTTCGTTTTTTGACTAAAATGTTTTATCTACCTTTTCTAAACTTGTATATTTTTTCGCAGGCAAGTAGTTTTTTTTGGATTTAAAAAGACGTATTCTAAGTTTAATTTTGTATGAAAAAAACCTCGTACATTTCTTTGGTTTCCTGTATCATCTTTTGCAAAATTGATACTTGGATATTAAAAGTCAGAAAATAATTTAATTCCTACCTCGAGGCTTTCTGGATAAATCTCATAAGAACAGCTACAGAAAGGATCAAAACGGCGTAGCTTCTTATCCCTAGACATATTGAACAGAGAATTATTGTAATACAGACTTATACATTGGATTCACGTAGTTCAGCATTTATATTCTAAAATAATTTTTAGAAACGAATCACATCTATAAGCATCTTTTTATAGTCCAACTCACATAGAGATGTTAATATATATATATATATATATATATATGTATATATATATATATATATATATATAAATATAAAAATGTTAATGGCATTAATAATGCATTCCTTTTTCTGTTTACGTTTAAGATAATTTTTAATCGGGGCGGTATATATTGGGATTATTAACGAAAATTAATATCAAAGGAAAATAAAAAATCGGAATGGAAATTCAATAGTTTGGAATAGATTTTAATAACAAGGGAAATGAAATATTACTAAAATCCCAAATTTTGGCATGGTTCAAGGAAATAAAATATATAAACCTGTTAGGTTTGAGTAGTCGCACTATATACTGTAATATAGGGTACATAGTTTTTTAATTAAACTATTTACAAATATTAATTTAATTCTTTTTTAATATTTTGCCCGATATGTCTCAAATTCGCAAAAATGTCGTAACTTCTCGAACATACTATAGTTTTATTACTCATATTTTTTTTTATTATTTTCAATTCGGCATTTAAACGACAGATTTATTAGTCTGTATGTTTCTTAGATGCTTTTAACTTGTAAATTAAATATGATAGAGATTTTAAATTCACATGTAATGTGTAGTTCCTTGATTTAGAACCAGAAATTACATTAAAAAAGTCTTAAAATTATAACTTTTCAAGGTAGCGAAACCAATTTTCCGAATATGTATGATGATAACATTGAAAACATCTTTTTAAACAGAGTACACAGTTATTTTCTTTTATTTTTGTTCACTGGAAAATAAATATTAGTTGAACCATTTAAATTAACCATAGAATTGCTCATAAGTTAATGTAAAGAGACTTTAATATTTTTGATACGTTGTATTTGAATAATTGGTACAAAGTTATGCATTATAAAATCGACGTATTCTTGAGAAATTGACTATATATTTGTTCCTATAAATGACGTACTCAGCAATATGTTTACAGACTAAAACTCGAACAAATATTTGAAAGTAATATTATAAGGGTGATATGTATCCTAAAATGTTTATTTTTTTATTCATATTTATATATGCACCAAACCCTACTAGTATGTCTTTGGGGGCTTTTTCCCAAATAATTGCAGTAGAAATTGCGAAAAATAATAATTTTATTAAAATCATTTCTATATTAAATAATTAACTTTTCCAAGCTATTAACTTAAAATTGTCATCTGTTTTCATATTATACTATTATATAGGTATTTTGTTTAGGGAAAAAGTTTTTTTAATTTTTATTTAGGATAACTATTTAAAATGCTTTATAATAATGAAAATAATACTATTTTTTATCTTTTTAATTGAATTTATTCCACAATTACTAAGTACAATGCTTCATAAACATCCAGAAACCTTAATAAGCAATTGGATAATACTGCGTTAGACATCTAAACATCTATATTTCGATAGATAATTCAAAAAACTTTCCTACGCCTTCATCGATTTCCCCAATATACATAGCGTAGCCTGAAATAGGAGGCGTAGAGTCGTAGAGACAAGAGAAGGAAAATTATGGTCGAACATTTGAATCACCGCATGGGAGGGGTCGAGATTAAGCTTATCGGGCAGATGGACGTATTGATTCATAACCGTAACGGGTCGTAGAACGATGGTGGCTCACAACTACGCGGTCGGCTCATTTGTCCTGGCCGTTAAATTTGTAGCCCGCCTTTTATAAATTTTCTCTAGTATTTTGCACACTGGTGAAGGATAGAAGTAGAATTTTCACTTGGTAGATTTATGATGTCTTGTGCGTGTTATTATAGGCTAAACAAGGAAGATGCGATGATGATAATAAAGTATGTCAGTGACATTAATTTTATAAAAGTTGACTTAGGTACAATGGCAAGTATATATAAGATATTGTATAAGCTCTTGTATAAGCTCTTAATTGATATTGTAATCATTTTTTGTAACTTAAAAAATTATTGTAACTTAAAAGCTTATTTGTCGAATCCAAATCATATGCTATGTATGTGCATTGAATCAAGACATGATTTTATTTAGACTAAGTAGAGAAAATTGTAGTAATTTCTTTGGTAACAAACTTATTTCTTGTAATATTCTGTTTTTAATATGTGGATATTTTACGCTTTCGTGTGCACGCTCTTAGTTATTTTTGAGGAACCTCTCTATTTTTTGAGCTAGAAGATGAAACTTTTTCACAAAAACCCCAACGAGGGGAGGATAATTTGAAAATTCTTTTTAAATGAAATTAAAATATTTAGTAATCATCTTGATGTCAATGATGAAAACGTTTAAAACTCCTTTTAAAATGTAATTGAAAAGTTTTGGGTATAACTTTTATTTCATTACTTAATGTTATCTGAACGTAACTTACGTGTATACGGTAAAAGTTCGTGCGAAAGTTGAAGTCGTAGTAGTGCTTATCACTGTCGTGACAGCGCTTGTCACGTGCTGCAACAACTGTCACACGTACTGTCCCCATGTAAACGTACCTTTACTCGCAAGACACGAGATTTTAAAACTTTTTTTACCATTAAATTCATGTAAATTCTGAAAACGTTTGAGCTTCTAAATATGTATAAAATCTCCTAAATAAGTATAAAATTAATATACCATTTTTCATAGTTTAATAGAAATGTGATATACCGTTAAATTCAAAAACTTTTGTACATACGTAAGTATGCAAAGAAATATCGTAGTACAATTTTTTTACTCGTGAATAACAGTCTCATTTAATATTCTCTTATATTTAAATACTAGTTGTATAATATATTGGTAGCATAGTAACTTCTTTAGCTGGCTACGTTTGCAACTAAAGAAATAATTCATGTAGCAGTAGCGTAACACGACTGAGATTGAAATGTATATTTTTAGTAATTTAGGCCTAATATATACTATTTCTTTTAAAGCAAAATATATATAGACTATGTTTGTACTAAGTTATTACAGATAATTAAATAAATTTTAGACTTTTTTGGTTAATTCGTTTACAAAACTTATTTTATTATTAACCTGGTACACTACGTAGTGTAAACTATTTTTTATAGAAAATTCTATGTATTTAGTCTGTTAAAAATACTCAAATCAATAACAAAATAAATCAGTTTATAAAGCATGAGGGCATATTTATGTCACGGGTAAATACTTATTCATAACAACGGATTTCGATGTATGTATCTTAAAAAAGTACAACAAAACTACAAGTGCTCTGCACTGCACTTGTAGTTTTGCTGTATTCTCTTTTCTTTCCAGCTAAATATGAATAGATAAGCAAAAGTAATTTCAAGATTTCAAGTAGTCAGTTCATCATAAACGACGTCATTCTCTACGATAATACGAGCATATAGTATTATTTTAATCTATATTTGTACTGTCATTACTATGTGGAAACTGGTAGCTTATATAACCCGTGGCTTCACCTACGTGTATTTTTTATTAAGGGAGCGGAAGTCTCAATGCGACGTCTATTGACAGATTGCGGTACTTATTTTTATTCTCACACAAGTAATACTGTGATATATCAATAGTTATCAAATATCGCAAAAAATATGAAATAATACTTTCCTTTAACATAGTTTTAAAACACGTACATTTATGACATTTGTCCTTCACAAATTAAAAAAAGGGCTTCTTTCATAAAGTTTCAGATGTTTTATTGAATTCCCCTTTTGGTAACAATGGATATTCCAACTGTGGGAAAAAATATTGATTAAGGCTCTCCAGAAATTTCTCAACATATTAGTCGAGAAATAAAATGCCCCGTATTTAATATTATGAACGTTTTTTTTGAACTTATTTTTAAACTTATAACTGGAAACAAAATTGTCACTATCAACTTTGAATATTTGAGATTGTAATCTGTTTGAATCTCCGCTTGGTTGGGTTGCGACAAAAAACAAAATAAACTCCTCCACTATTCTTGAATAAAAGAAAATTTAAAACAAGTTTTATATCGTGTATTGTTAGAGAAATAACTATTTGCAAGAAGACATATCATTTTAATGTAATGATCTTTTGTAACAAAGATATTAAATACTACAAAAAAAATCCATGTTTATTGTACATGGCGTTCACATTGAAGTATGAAGACAATTAATATAAGGAATTCTATCAAGTGTTTCAAAAGAATTAGCACAGGTACGTGCTATGTAAATATTCCTTTTATCTTGGATATTTGTTTTACACTTTGTAGCATTAAAAATATCGGTTAGTTATTTTTCTTTCAGATATCAGGGATGCTTATCTGAATATAGTTTTTTTCAGAGAAATTTTGCCAGAGGTAGAAATTTCTTAATTTATAACTTAAGAAATATAAATAATTTTCCAAAACACAACAGAAAATACAAGTTTACCCATCACCTATAAAAATTGAATAAAATAGAATACTGGAAGGCATATTTTATTGTAATTTGAATATTTTGTTCGTAAATGAAACTTTTGTAGGATGACAGAATACTTCATCAGTTCGAAAATTTAAATAGTGACGTTTTGTTATCGATGATTACTTGGCATAAAATTGATGATATAGGATACTCGATTAACCATCTCCCTATATCCGTGGTTTTACGGTTGTCCTTTTAAAGCAAGTTTCTCCAACGACCTTCCACTGACTTACCACTCTCATAAATAGGATTATTAAGTGGTTCGCGGTCTGCTATATGTTTGTCATTTAAAAGTACCTTTAATATTGAATATTGAATTTATTTGGCGTTAACTTTGTAGAAATGCATTATTCACAATTAAATGAAACTACGTGATGTAGTATTACCTTTAATTTGGTAAAATGTTTGTCAGTGCTATTAATTAAACAATTAACTATAGAAATAATTTTGATATGAGATTATATTTGTTCCGTAGATAGGAATCACTTTCAGATAATGATTCCATAGAATACGGAATAGGTATATGTATATACAATTATAATGAACAAAAGCGAGAGAAATTGGTGGCGTAACATGTTGAAACTTATTTCACAATTGGCAATGTCTTCTTTCTGACTACATTAATGAATGAATCAATAAAATCTCTATTAAAAGATATGTTTCGAATTAAAAGACGATTACAAATATTGTTTAATAATAATAACTAATTTCTTATTCGAAAGGCTAATTCTATGTTGAAAGTTATGTCACTATAGTTAAGGTGCTTTTTTCGACTTCATTAATTATTAAATTAACAAAATATCTATTAAAAGATAAATTTCAATAGAATGCACGATTATAAAATCGGTCGAAAATAACCACTAAATTCTATTCTAAATGCGGCACATTTGTTGACTTTGTTAACTTTTCAATTTATTAACCAATTAACAGAATTTTGATAAAAAGGTAATTTTTATTTTAAAGCTCATTTCTAAATACATTTTGAAAAAAAAAACGACTTAATTTTAATATTAAAAACTAATTTTCGTTGATAGTTGTGGCACTATTCAATTTCATCATTCGATTACAATAATCGAAACATTAATAACATCGCAAACGATTACTTTTACTTTAATGAGCTGTTATAAATGTCGTTTGAAAATTCTTGCATTACTCCAAAATACCTATCTTTTACAACTCATATTATTCATTGAAACTCGCTCTCCGCGATAAATATTTTTCCGGCCGTAGGAAGAAAATTCGTTTTAATACATCGGTATAACCATTAAGGATCATAACGTCGTAAAGCAAAACACATCTAATGCTAGGTCGATGCTCATATATTATGGTCGTGGATGACTTTATGAGAACATATACAGAAACATATACAATACGGTTCAGTAGTTATTTATGTCTCTTAAAATAGTTGATGGAAACAAACTGAAATAATTTTAATTGAAGTTTCGAACGAAAATTGCCAATTTACGATGTTTCCAGATTTTTAGGGTCATTATTTAAGAATTAGAGAAGGCAAATTTGTTTTTAATTTTTGTTGCACGTTGTATGTATAAAAAAAAATTATATATATATATATATATATACACACATATATATGAGTATGTGTGTGCGTATTTCTCCTAAAATTAAAATGTTATTATCTCGGTAATGAGTGAATATAGTTATATAGTTAGACACGAGGATACTTCTCTTACCCCGAATGATATTTTCATTTATTTTCTATATTATTAAAATATGAATAATCATAAATGCCAATACGATATTAAGGTTCAGACTGGAGTTTTGAATTAATATAAAGAGAACGAAAGCGAAACACAAAAGGAATGCCTCATGATTTATTTATATTTCTTAGCTTATGCAGAAATCATAGCAACGAAATATTTAATATTTTTATTGACACACAAATACACTAATCTAAAATTATAGAACTTGAACTGTATTCTGTTGTTCTGAATATCAGAACTGTAAGCAATTATACACAAAATAAAAAAAATCAATATATATCGGAGACATTTATACACACCGTCTGATTCGTCTTGACTGAAAATATGGTGATCTCTGTCATCATATGTTTCACTGGAAGTATATTCTTATTGCTAATCAGATAATAGTAAGTTATAAATAAAAAAGGTTTTTATTGCAAAAAAAAATATTGTAAGAAATAGTCAGTATTAAAAGTTATTAACCGAATAAGCACATAATCTTTATTTATCTATAAGATTGTGTTAACTTTATAATCAAAACTGTAGTCCCAAGTTCATTTTTCCCAAAAAATTGTTTGTAGACATCGCTAAAAAACACGTAACAGTTTCATTTAGGTGGGTGAAACGTATCTTTGAACCAGTCCGATAATACTTTTTTAATGGGAGTAGTTTAAATTGAAATGCCCTGAATAACAACTACTGTAACTGTGTTGTATCAATATCAATGAAAATGTAAATGGCATTGCTGTTCTCAAAGCTTCATCTCTGTATTTTAGAAACTTCTGCTTCATGTTCATTGTCGTTTACCATCTGCGTACAGTAAATAGCTTCGAGCAGTGTATTCCCGTTACGAACACTGTGTTTGAACTTAGTAATATATTTGACAAAGTTAGTGGAAAACGACATTAAGGCCAATTCATATGTAAAGGAGCTGATTTAACATCAACGCTCCCTTCATAGGATTTCATCAAACACTGTTTTGTTTAATTAGTTTTCAGAACCACTTAACGAAAATATTAGAGCGTGTGCAGAAATATATTTGTTAAATTGCGAAAGCTTTCTTAGGTAGCTTTGAATAGTAGTTCAGAGTGTCTTATTTTGTTCTTACTACTTTTTTCACAACATCATAAAATGTCGATTGGTTTAAGTGTTTATGCAGATGAAATAATTTTAAAATATTCGCATTTTTCTTAAATTATTCCTATGAAAATTTATGACAATCTGTGGAATGTAGGTACCGCAATTTAAAAAAATTAAATTTATATACTGAATTTCTTTCAAATTTGTTTAATTTCCGGTTATTGCTGTATATATTTTTAAAGTTAAGAAATAAGAATAATTTCCATTACTGTTGCATATTTATTAATTTACCTGTTTTTTATCAGATTAATACTTATTAATATAATCGTCACTTGTTTAATAGTATATAATTTGAAATCATAAATACAATATATTAAGTAAATGTAATTTTCACAGAAAAGTCGAATCGGGGCCTCGAAGCTGTAATTCCTATAAAATTACATGAAATTTTAAAACTTTTTCATATTACTGAGATTACAAAATATATAAATAATTGCTTTGTTTTTTGGATCACAGCTACTGATAGTAAATAAACAATGTTTTTATTTTATCACTCGTGACTGCTGCTCTCAAAGCTGTATATTAAAACATTAATTTGTAGTAGTTTTTTTTTCATTGAATTTTGATTAAATACATTTTTCTTAATGTTAGTGCAATATTTCATGTTGGTGTGAAGAATAATTTGTGGTACAATTTAATTTCTTTTTAAGTTCAGTCGTTCTGCAGTCAAAAGGTAAAATATTCATACTTCTTCAATTTTGCTGAAATGTAAAAAAGAAGAATTAATATTATATATAAATAATTGCTGTATAAAAAAGATTTAATATGCAATGCAATATACGCCATTTAATATATTGCCAAAATTAACTTACCTCGAAATAGAATTAGATTTTTGGAAATAATACGAAATAATCAAAGAAAATATCCCATAATATTATCAATTGTATATACTAAATGGTTATCTCGAACAAGTGTAAAGCATATAATTATTAGAGTCCTAGCACACGGGTTTGTTATTAGTAATTACTAAGCCGTGGCATGTTATTAACAAACACATGTGTCAGTGAAAGTTGGCACGATAAATCAGTTCGCAAAGACGTAACGCACAACCGTTTTGTTTATGATCGGCGCAACATGTTACGCTTGATTATATCTAAACCCTTGGAAGTTTATCGCTATCGTTTAAGTTTCTGAAGTTGCCTCGATAATGTACTGAATAATAGATAACTGTGATAAGTGTGAATATACATTGGCGCATATAATCACGAGCTTTTCGACATGATTTAAGTACTCATTTGGTGTTTGTTAATTAACCTTATTCTCGCTGATATGTCCACGTTGTTGTTTCACGTGCTAAAGCTTTTGACATATTATTATATATATATATATATATATATATATATATATATATATATATATATATATTTGTGTCTAATTTTTCATAGTTATAAAATAATATTTATTCTAAATATCAATATTTTCCAAGTCTCTTTCCCTCACAATATCAACACTAAGCCCTAACATATTCCTGGGATATGTTAACAAGTTTTTAAAATTATTTTCAAAAGAGTGAGACGAAAACATTTTTTCACATGAAATTATATTTAAACGATTCATTATTTTAAACAGAATCTTCATGTAAAATAAATAAAAAAAACGCTGGACGATCGACATTTCTTTATGTGAAGAATACACCTATGGCTGAGTTTTCAATAAAGAGGTTATTCGTAAACAGTAACGGCGTATTGCGTCGTATCATTCAGATGCCGCACGTTGTGAGGTGTGCGGTGTATTGCACTATATGACTCTTAAATTTAAATATGGTTTCTCGAACACAGGATAAGGTACACAGGATTTCAGAAACCCGGGTTGCAACATTAATTTGACATTTTGGGTATATATATATATATATATATATGTGTGTGTGTGTATGCATATGTTATATTATATACATGTACATATATACATATATATATATATATATATATATATATATATATATATATATATATATATATATGCACATACATACTCAAATACACATCTCTAACCGTAGCTAGTCTTATAATGAATTGAATATCAGAAATGAGTATTAATTTTTCAGTATTGCGTACCATTTTTTTTCTCCTTTATAAGTTCATTCCTCCTCAGAAACCAATACGCTGATAAAGAAAGTCGAAAATTTAATTGGATTTATATAAAACTAACAACAAAATGACAAATAGTTTTCCTAGGTTTAGAGCAACGCTACGAAATCGGACACGGAAAGCTTTGGTGAGCTTTTCAAAGTTCACACAGTGTAGAGTATTGTTCGTGGCTTATTTTTTGCAAACATTTTTTCCATTCAAACGCCGCTCGGAGTTGAATAATGCTGTAATAAGTCTGCTGTAAAGTTTTGCTACAAGAACGGTACCGTTTTATTGAAGTTTTTATTGGATTATATGGTTTAATGTTTTATTTTTATTCATATTATGTGGGTTTACGGAGAGAATAAATTATTTAGTGAATACGAAAAACCGATGTTTACTACATATTTATGACTAGCTTATTCAACGCCTTCTTGCAAAGACACTAACAGAAGTGTGCATTATTATATACACGCTTCACACAGGCTCACCTTAAAATGTAAGTTATGAAAGCTTGGGCTCGAAATATTGTGAAAGTTTTTATATTATAAAATTTGACGATATTTTAATTTTTTTTTTAATAAATAATTATTTTCTCTCGAACAATTCACGCCATTCTACACAAAGAAAAACTTGAGATGTTAAAATAATACAAAAATTTAACTCAAACTTTCATTTTCATTTTATGTAAAGAAATTGCATTGGTCCTACAGAATGTTGTAGGGGCTATGAAGACAAAAACATAAGGAGTGTCGCTAGGGAGGCACGATGAAACACAGAGTGTGGAGTGCTGCAACAATTAGTACCTTATTAATATAGTAATAAAAAAACTAAATAAAACAGTATTTTCATGTATGTAAATATAACCATATATATAATAAAGCTTCGAGTATCCGGTATGAATACATGAAGTTCTGATAATATTTTATATTAATAAAATTCATACCTTCATATTTTTGCAGTAGTATCATATAAGCTTGTCACCTGTTTGTTGTGTATTATAAAATAAGCGAAAACTGTGAACTGTGTAAGTACGAGCATACAATACAATTCTCTGTCCTTACCGTATTTTCGTGAATAATAATATTTACTAGTTAATAAGTTTTTTTTAATTGTTCTTGATGCCTCGGAAATTTGTGCTATAATTGGAAAAATAGAACACTGAAGACAATACCACCTAATAGGTTCGTCTGTATATTATTTTCTATATTCTTTTCATCATTTCATCTTTCAATCGTTTGATGTCAATGGCTAATGTTTGGAATAGTTGTGCTATATTAGCACCAAATCAAATATACTTGTGTAAAAATGCGTCATGCCACAAACTCCACCGTGTTTTTCGATAATTTTAGACGGCCAAATTGGTGAGTAATTCCTGTTGTGGTTCTAGATCCATTAAATTGGGTGTCAAAATAAAATGATTAAGATGTGATAACCAAAAACATTAAATTAATTTTTTTTACAAAAATATCTTGAATAAAATTTTTGAAAAACTCTTTGAAGAGTACAAATTAAAAATGAATACTGCAAAGTAAATTCATCACTGAAATTAATTATGGAGATACTCACATTTGACGGGTTTTTTCATCGGTAAAACAACATGTTGCAGCGAGTTTTAAATTTACTTATTTCTTTCGTATTTAAGAAAAGGTCAAAATAAAAATGTTATAATTTTAAGACAAATGTAAGATTGTATATTTGGTTTGATCATTTTGCATTAGGCTTTTGACGACGAGTAGTAAGGCGGGGACCCGTGCCTGAATCCCGACCGCTCGTTGAGCGGGGATGGACTAGTGGTCTGATTGGTTGTAAGAGATTACTCTCGTAACAGTAAGTCCACCATATTTATCAATTTCATACATTTAAATACTTAAATAAATATATAAAGCGGGAAATTTTGTTTGTTGGCACTAATCTCTAATATGAAGCATGCAGCTGGCAAAATTATGTTTGTGATGAAGACGTTTCATTGCGAGAAAGCTTAATGGGTGTTTCTAACTAAATATAGTCACGCTATGGTTCATAGAGGTAGAGTAGTGATAAAAAAAGAAGAGTTAGGGAACTGCTTAAACGGTGCAAGGTAGGGTGACGCTGGCTTATTTATTGAGTAATAATCCCAAGTATTCGTCTAAGTACTCCCAACACCGGTGATCGACACCATTTAATGAAATGACTTGAGGCGTTTAGTGACTACTGGGAGGAGAGCAGGAGAATTAAAATAATTTTACGCAAGTGAAACCACGAGACAAAATTAGTATTTATATAAAATGGGCGAAAGAACCAATCAAAGCTTTAAATTAGCAACTGTAAGAAGGATTAATGTATACTTGGAAGAATAAACATTACTGTTTAAAAAGAAATTATAAAAAAAAAACATTACTT
Source organism: Druceiella hillmani (assembly GCA_039881145.1). Taxonomy (NCBI): domain Eukaryota; kingdom Metazoa; phylum Arthropoda; class Insecta; order Lepidoptera; family Hepialidae; genus Druceiella; species Druceiella hillmani. Next base: position 54,234,156 of record JAYKKI010000003.1, read on the forward strand.
TGCATAAGTTTATTGCACGTTTTTACAAACAAATGAATATATATATATATATATGTATATATATATATATATATATATATATATATATATATATACATTTTAAGGCATTATCCTACGACAAATGAACAAATTGAACACAGAGTGAAGACGTTTTGGATGTAGTTCCGCGGAATTACAATGTTGCAACGCAAGCTTCGTAGTCAGAGGGGAAATTATGAACTATTCAGTGACATCTCAAAATAAAAATCCATACCGATGTTTAAACTCTAAGGTAATATAAAATATTCTACATGCCTTACACCGAAAATAATTGACTTTCTTTGCTTTGTGTTTGGTAAGTAGAGGCAAGACACCTAGAACTTGAAGGTGTATAGTACGATAAAGTTCATTCCAATTATTTGATGATAAGATAATTGTTGTGAAGATATACGAAGACGAAACATCATCAGTATTTTTACAAATTATGTTAGTATATTGACAGATTCGTGTTCGTCACATTCCTTATCAGAAAAGTAAGAAAGTTACGTATGATTAATTGTGCAGTGGGTAAAAAAATGGTGAAAAAACTTAATAAAATTATATAATCTCATATAATAAGAAAAACAATTTCATTTCAAAAGTATAGGTTAAAGAGAGTAGTAATAAACTATAAAAAGTATTCGATTATTTTTAAATTTTATATGTATTCGCATACATTAAATAAAAATTACAAAGTTTTAAGTAGTAACTTTGTGTTTTAAGAGTAAAAAAAGCGCAAATAATCTTACCGAAAAGTTAATATGTAATGTATTATTTATTTGTATTTTATTATTTGAAGACTATTTTCAGCTAGAAGATAAAATAAAGGGCATTTTGGTTATTATGTGAAAACCAAGTAAATAAGGAACTTTGTGTGAGCTAGGTCACAGGTAATAAGCTGAGTGGAAAAGAATATATAAATCTTGTTACTTAATCCAACTGAAACTAATACACAAAATTAACGGGCATTCATCATTAATGTCTTTTCGGATTTGTCTTATCATTGGAAAGTTTTTCCACACGTACTTTAAATGTGTTCGAAAGTAAACAAGAAAGAGCAAATACATTATTGCAGAAAATGAAAACAATGTTCGTTTATTCTCGAATTGCTGAGGAGTTTATGTCGTTTGTATCTAAACAACAAGCAATTAGTGACGTAATCTAATATAAAATAATATATGTATTCTCTTTCAGTAGTTAATGCAAAGTTTTAATTGCGAGTTTATGATCAACCACAAAATAATATTTGTAAAATATGTCAATATTTATTTGTGTTAACCATAAAATGTTAATATTTTTTGCAGGGAAATTTGACTTGCAGTATTGATCATTAATAGTAACATCAGTGATGTTTGCAGTGATGATGATGAATGCAGTGATTTGGCTAAAAGTCCGCTAAATAAAACGTTTATTTAAACAATGTGTGAATAACACTAAATATGTGGCAGTCATAATTTATTACTAAGTCAACCAACCTCGTATTATGCCACAAATGTGGTTGACAGATTTTGCATTAAGAGCGGCAGACTTATCCAAATTATATAAGAAAATAATAACCTATGAAATCTGAGTTTTCAAATCACGAAACCGCAGCTACGGCCTTAATGCAGCAGTTATTTTCCTCTGCTACATGCACACAGGCTGTCTGTAAGTTTTTAATGTATGAAAAAAAATTTAATTTTTTACCTTTACCTCTGGAAATACTTACTATAGCTAAAGACTGTAGGCACCATCTATGAATTAGTAGGAATAACCTAAATTTATCCATTTTTAATCCAGTTAATTTCCTTTTCAGTGATATAATTCGAGGATGAAACGGATTTTCGACCTCAGAAATAGAAGTAATCGAATATTTCCTTTAGATTTCATAAGTCTTTGAAAAGTTATATGCGAACATACATACAATGATACACATCCATAAATTAAGGCATGATTAGTGCATTCACTAAGTTTGCTTTGAAAACAAACATTTTGATGCCGATGAATGTAAGACTTCTCCCAAACGCTAACGCAGTCATCTTTTAATGAAAGTACAAATAAATTTACAACAGTACGTAAAAACAGAAATTTGTTTATTGCTCTTTGTACATGTAGACTCTTGATGAAACTTTTACTAACGCATACCTTCGTCATCCAACATGGTTATATTTCACGTAAGAAAAAGAAAGGAACAGGCAGTGATGACATAGTTGAATATAGTCGGAAAAGAAAATTCATTTTCTTGCTATTGTAAAATAAACCGAAAAACACACCATATTAAGGGGTGAAATAAATATTTTACTGTTATAGCAATTAACCTAGGAAAACTTACTATTTTAGGATCTTATAATATTTAATGGAGAAACGACCGGCGTTTAAGTAATAAACGTTTAAAAAAATATCTGAAATTTTCGAGAAACTGAAAATATTCTAAGGTCGACTATGTGTTAAGAGTGCGCAACTTTCTTTAACGTCATTTACAGATTTGACTGTTGATTATCAACATCAAGAGAATATAGACGACGTTGAAACTCACGTGTATAGCTGCTTGGTTATGAATGTTATGAATGTGAATGTCTCCTTGGTTATGAATGTGAATGTCTCCAGTTGTAGCCACACACAGCATATTTATCACAGAGTAATTCTCGATGTTGTCCCTGGAGGCGATGACTCCAGCAATTTTAGAATGCGATTGCACATTAAAGGACCATCCCAGTTCTGGTTGACCGCTTGAGTTGGTAATAAATGTATTAAAATCCCTAAATGAAAATATTCTATCACAGACTTTCAACATTGCCTTTAACTTTTTACCATGAATGCTCTCACAATACAGCAGATAAACCTTTAAATGAGTTTTGGCAAAACCTAATTATATAATTTTTGGATACTCCATGAATTGAAATATGTTTGTATGTTATGTCTATAAATTTTATCTTTTCGAAGTATCTTTAACTGGTTGAAATATCAGTTTTAACTGGTTGAAATAGCAATTAGGAAGTAAACCGTATATATGAATAATATCCCTTAACGTTAGAGATTAGGTTAACAGGAATTAAGGAAATCGATGTTAAAAAAATAATGTCGTTTATTTAATGGCATATTTGCTTTAGTTATATATATATATATATATATATATATATATATATATATATATATATACAAAAATAAAAAACAAAGGAATAAACAATAGATTTTGTTTTCATGACAGAAACAGATAACAGACAGAAATAGAAACAAATCCAAACCTATTTGTGAATCAATACCGTTTGTGGATAAAACAGGGAACCGATATTCTGTTGTCAACTGAATTTCTATTCAATCTATTAAAATTTGATGTTTTACCTCTAACATTTTAGTAAATATATTGTTAAATAATTTTCGTATTTGATATTGTATTCAGTTTACTTCTGCATTAAATTTGATTCTGTATTCAAATATCATTCTGTCAAAATGAAATTTTCCTGACATTTTCCTACTTTTTGTAAATCGTACCAAAATGAAGAATAACTTTGAATATCATTTGGATTCCAAAATGTTATTTGATGGAAACTCTATCAAAATCCATTTAGCAGCTTTAAAATTATTATATTCAAATAGACAGACAGAATGACGAAAATCCTAATAACCCTGACATTCTGTTTTACAACTTTCTTATGGCCCCTGAACTCATATTCTTTAACAACTATTGCGGAGACGATTTTGACTTCACTGTTTTTTTATATGCACAGATTCCTTTTAATGGTCTCAATGCAAGAAAAAGTTATCATAATTAAACTAAAAGTATGTTTATTTCACATTGCACACATGCCAATATTTGTGCAAAATTTCAGGTGTCTAGATCAACAGTTGTGATATACGAATAAGCACTACGTAATTGGTCAGTGTCCCGTTTGATATAAGATAATGTAACACTAAAATGGACATTTATATGGAGAAATATTAACAACTGAAATATTCATTATACAATGGTATTAACTAAAAGTAGAACTACTCTTAATTGCATATCCTCTTCAATAATGGAATTTACATCGTTTTATATCAAATTTATCACTCCAAAGATTTGAGAAAATTAACAAAATTAACTTATTGTCTCATAAATTGACACAAGAATGGATGAACCTCCTTATTACATAGAAGTTTTCCGAATTACCTAACACTCACATATATAATTTCATCCCAGAAGTAACTAATTATGATCAAAGTTTTTCATCCACCAAGCAAATTTTACCGACAGAACTGTGAAAAATTTTCTAATCATCTATAAACTAAAATAACGAGTAGACGACTAACATGGGAGTTTCTTTTAGGGGACAATGCGCTTCTTCTGAAATGGGATTATAATAAACTTTCATAAATGTACTAGAAATGGCTGTGAAAAATGTAATTTTATTATAAATAAATACAAAATATGCGATGTTTCACACCGAATGGGTAGCAGGTTCCAAATAACCATTCTCCCCGTTAAAAATACCAATATTACCTACAATTATAGTACTGACAAAAAAATTAAGTTTTATTTAAAATGTTGCATTACTAGTAACTGTAATTAATCAAATAGTTGATTGCACGACGGAAAGGTTTTATCTTTCATGCATTCATCAAAGGTTTTATCTTTTGTATTTCTTATACTTGTATGAAAAAGTCCCTTGAGTTTCAGAAAGGAGTTTAAAAATAAGATGTCGATAGTTTAAATTGTACCTGAAAACCTTTGGTAAAATAGTTTTTATTAAAAATGTTAACAATAAAGCGGTTTGACAAAAGCGAGCTTTTGGAAAATCTGCCAACATTTTCCCAAAGCTCGTTTTTCTTCGAAATTTAATTTCCTCAAAACTCACAAGTTTGATGAACTGAAAGCTCGTCTTTTTGTCACGTCTCTCATTATATCGGGCCATGAGTGGATTGACGAGTTAATTGATATTTTGTATTGGCTGTATCTTCAGTGACAATACATCATATTTAGGGCAATTATTCCTGTATCTAATTAATTCTGAAATATGTCACGTCTCCATTTTAACTTTATATCGTTAATTATGGATTTGTATCTTAATTCGTCCGTGTTCCAATTATGCGAGATTGGATTCCATTTTTTCAAGTTTAATATATTACTCTGTGTTTGAGTTTGAGTATATAATAGCCTCGTTATTTTATATATAGAAACAAAGTGCTGCTAATACTTTCGTTGTTTTCATTGTAAAGGAGGTATATCAATATGTCAAGTTATGGAGAAAAAATTACTAAAAATAATATGATATATTGGCAAATAAGTGATTCATTTGAAATATGACTTATACTACAGATTTATACCTAAGATAACGAGTATATCGTGTGACTTCACAGACGATAAAAACTGCATATGCCCATTATTATTATTAAATACACATTAAATACATGTACGTGCCTGCGCTGATTTAAAGACAGTCAGAATGTATATTATATATATATATATATATATATATATATATTAATTTAAGTCAAAATCAAGAACTTAATACAAAATGCAATGTCACGCAAACGACTTTTCAAAGATTCGGGGTCTTTGATCGATGAAACCTAACGTGACAAATTTAAATAAATAGTGTTAGTAGTTTTGTCTTCAATTCTACATGCTTAAAATTAAAAAAAAAACAATGTGTCCTACATATTAAAACTTTTGTAGATGTTGGAACTAAAGCAAACATCTGTCAAATATTCTTATCATATTTGTTTGACTCTGGAGGTATAAACTATTCGAAACTTCTCAGTAAAAACAATCATATTTTTTAATAAGGGGCTTAAATAGAAAAACAATAAATAGATAGAAATATCTAATTGACTTCATTTTCACTTATTTACAGTGTTTTGTAAAATTCATGCAATTTTACAAAACAATTTTAAAATTCAAGTCAATTCAATAATTTGTATAAATAAGGCAAATAAAAGTATTAGGCTACGCCTTGAAAACCTGCACTTCAGAATATAGTCCAAGGAGCAGACACGCATATACATAATCTGAAATTACTCTGTCTTGCTTGAACCAGTCTGTTTTCTTTGTCCGAGCAGCAAAACTTTTTAAATCGATAGGATTCTGTCGCCAGAAACTCTAAATCTTTTCAAAGATGTCACCTGATAAATTTTAATAATCTCTAACTCTCTTATTTTCATTTAGTTCTTTTATTAACCCTACCATTTTAACTAATTAATAGTATTTCCAAATTTTTCTTTGTGTTTATCATTATTTATTCCATAATAAAGGAATCCTGAAATAAGGATTAATTATAATTTTGTTCTGTTTTTCTGTTCGTTCATCTATCCATTTTTTCGTCCGTTGGCCTGTCAAGGCTTATCCGTGTCTACAGTTTAAGATCTATGTAAATGACTTCATATTTTCTTATATAAATATTTAATATATGATTCATATGGATGTCCCAATTAATGTTTATATCAATTCAAATTTGGACAAGTGTTAAAATTTGTTTTTTGTATATAAAATGGGCGTGATTTTTTTCTATCAGACTAAATGAAGTGTCAGTATATAGGTCTTTAAAATTAAATTAGGTTTTAATTTACCATTTTTTTAAATTTTTAATTTACCATTAAATTAGATTTTCATTTACCACAATATTTAACTACAAAATAACGTACAACACGTCCTCTCTAATTCATCCACCATGGGTTTGAAAGATCTAAACAATCTATACATATAATAGAATTGTAACTGAGTGAATTGTGTACATTGAAAATATTTTTAAAAAGTGATTGATTTAGCATATATAAGGATAGTAGAAGCCAAAAAACCTTTCTTTTTAGAAAATCATCTGTCTGTGTGTTAATTTATTATTCAATCACGCGAAATCTACTGCAGGGATTTTAATAAATTTTGGTATGATAATAAATAGTTCATACATAATATTTTATATTTGGATATTACAATTTTTTATGTACCTACTTCCACATGAACCATGTCGCACAAAGTTTTAAATTCCAGAGCTTTGGTTAATTGCATTAAAAATAAGGTTTCACCAACGTCCTCAATATCACAAAGCTTTCCAGTAATTGAAGTTGTAATATAATTATACTCAAGTAATGAAATATGTTTGACATTGAAGAAGTTTTTCCATTATCTTTAAGCATCCAGCACGCTCGACAAGCTTAATAAAGCGAATTTTCAAGCAGCGACTAAGCTGCCAATATCAATGAGTCGTTTTAAGTGATATTATTAAATCTAAATTGTTTTCCATCGTACGTTTACGTACTGGCAGCAAGATTTTGGTTTGATTTTATATCGTGGTTAAAATATTTTATTGTAATTTTTATATTTTCATTTATATATTATTTGGTTAAATAAATATTATTGGAGTTACAGGCTGAGTTCGAAAAGTGTCCATATTTGGATTTATTTTTGTTAAGGCACATCTGAATAACAGTAAATATTAATTTATTTGTCTTTTTTATACCCCACTTGTTTGTAAGAGTATAATGCAACAACTATTAAACTGATTGGAATTTAATATTTACAAGAATGGTGTTTCGAGTTCAGATCAATATTTAGATTGTCTTTTGTTTAAATCGATCCTACCCTAGGAGATTGAAACTCAGTTATCGGCGCTCACTTAATAATAACTACGTCAAACGATGTGGTATTCCCTACAATTTCTATTCAGCTTACAAATTAATGAACAAAAATTGCAGGGATTGTTATAGGGTTTCTAATTTAAATTCAAGCTAAGATATAAGTTTATGTTATCACGACCTTGTAACGTTGCTGCTGGCAGAGTTTAATTTAGATGTATTACTCTATTTCTTTACAAATTTCATTCCACGTTTTTTTTCAGTCGTAACGACAAAATAGTAGAAAATGATCAGGCAAAATAAAAGTGCAACCAAAATTTACCGCCGCAAGTTTCACTTATATTAATGGTACCTTTTTCTACGGTTCTATACCTGTACTGATGTCTAATTTTGCGACACAAAATTCATGTTTTGACAGTAGTTGGACAGAGAGAATAAAAGTGAAGATGTATCAAATGCAAGACTTCATTACCATTAATCTTTTGTTAAATTTTCAATTTCCATTGTGTTGCGAAATTAAAAAGTCAAATGAAGTGTGTTCAGATATTTGTTTAAAAAGAATTATAGTAATTGCCAGTCATGTCGAACGGAAAAATTTTAAGTGATGTTTGACGATCATAATGATTACAAATTCAACCTTAAACTTTACACGAATTGATGGATTATTTTTCTTATTTAAACATATAATAAAATTGTAACAGAGCAAATTCCGTACACTGAAAATATTTTAAAATGAGTGATTGATTCAGCATGTAGAATGAATAGGGACCAGAAAACCTTTTTTTAGGATTTTTGTTTATTTGTCTGTACGTTACTTTGAGCGGGTATCACACAAAATCTACTGGACTGATTTTAATAAAATTTGTATGGTAATAGTATATACGACTAATATGAGTAACATATGAGGGAAAAATTATTTTTTCCTAATTATGCTAGAGCAAAGTCTTAGACACTGCGAGTCTTGAATATAACTCAGCACATAGTATCTGCTAAAGTAAATTATTTAGTTAGAAATTAATAGAACTCTATTACTGGATACAACAAAAATTTATTGACATGGACTGGCACACTACATACTATAATGATGAGGTAAATAATTACTCAATGTTATTTAGTAGATGATAATGGTGGATAAGCCTAGGAAATATATTTTGATAATACTGCATAATAAAATACTATTTACTATCTATAGCAACTAACTCCTGATCAATAACAAAAATACTACGTGTATAGTGCAGAATTTCAACCTACAACAATTTGTATTACTTATCATAAGGTTCCATCAGACCGCATATCAGAGTGAGGGAGGGAGGTGTTGGCCCACATTTTATTTACAGTGTAGGGCAATCCCAACACGCTTCGAAAGAGGGAGATAATGCTTATCTCACGGAAAGGGCATTGATTCAGGAGCGTGCCGGTGCTACGGGCGACGGCGGCTCGGGACAGAGCAGTCGCTCCATTTGTTTCAGCCAAAATATCCGTCGTCTGTTTGTACCCGCCCGCTTTATCTGTGGGGTCACACGTCGTTGAGGATAATCGAGGACTGGCTGGAGGTAGATAAATTTATCATGTGTCGTACGTCCGATTATGGATTGCGTGAGGTTCAAACGAAGAAATGAAGCTATATTTTCCAGTCGTTTTCAGCATAATACTGCATTTTAAGGTTCTGTTGTTGTCTGTTCCATTACCGTAGTTTCCACAGTTTTAAACCTATGTGAATAAAATTATTTGTTTCAGACAAATTTTTGAATTAGCATGTAGTGAAGCACATTTTAAGGTATTTTTAAGGTACCTTTAAAAAGTAGGGAAGATAATACTTTTTGTGCACCTCACTATGTGCGGTATTGCTAGAAACCTCTTTTAGTTTAGGTTACATTTGTTACCTTTAATTTTTAGTTCCATTTCCAAAATTGAAGCTTAATAGCTTCAAAAGCACCTGAAATGTATATCATCCCTCCCTCCTTTCCTCGCAAGGCTGTGTATTATTATAGAAAAAATTTCGTAAACAAATTTTTTCACGAGGACTTTCAAATTAAATTATTTCCAACAATCCAATTTCATTAGTTTTAGATGTACAAAACAAATCTTAAGTAGGGGGGAAAAAGGCAGATGGAAATTATAGGATGACAGATTTTGCTAATGTGTTTGAAATAAAGTAATAAAGTATATTTTGCAATATGTGGTTTAAAAAAATGCAAGAGACTAGTCGCAGTAGAAGGTCTAACTGTGGGAATATTGGAATTTTTATTCAGTTACCATAGGCTTTTATGGGTACGTATATATATATATATATATATATATATATATATATATATATATGAATTAAAGAAAATAGTTGCAGCTCATTACATCAGCATTTCTAGAGAAACAAGTAGTCATTTGTTATCATTGAAGAGATTGTAGTCAACAAAAGCAATCATGTTTGATCAATCATGTAAAACTATTTTCCTAATTTACTATACTTACATTTAGAACATTATTGTTATAACATGTCAAGATTAACACAAACATTACAGTACAATGAATGGGGAGTGGAAGAAAAATCGAGATCATATGCCCACTTGATATGATTAACTATGTGTTTTTATTGAATTTATAAATAAATAATAGATTATTTGATTTTAAATGTAAATATTACAAAATAATTAGATATATTTCATATCAAATACTAGCTTTAGTCCAATAATAGGAAAAAAAATCAAAATCTTGGACTGTCTACAAAAAATTGGAACGTCTACACAAAATTTGTTAAATATTAATTTACTTTTAATAAGAATTATGATTTTAGAAAAAATCGACCTGGGAAGATGCCTGACAGAAATTATTTAAAAATACAGATAAATGCTTCAGAAATACTGACATCGGTGATTAACATATATTGTCTTTGTAACAGATGCATACTATTATAATGGTACAAACATTTTTTTTTTATTTGAAACAGAACTTGTAATTAGAATGCACATTTTCACCTATCGCTTATTTCCCTTTTAATTCTATTTTTATTAAAAAATTATTCGTAAAGTAAAGAAAATTACTTTAATTTCCAAAAACGGTGCAACTTGCTTTCTAGCAGTTTACGGGAAATGAGGCTTGTAGATGTTATGAAGCTTCTAGATTTAATGTTAGCGAACATTATTTTTTTTGTACAATTTTTTGTAAAAAGCAATAATCGTAATAATGTATGACAGGTTATTGTTGAATTGTTTTCAATGAAGAAGAGAAGGGAATCCAAAAAAATAGAATTATTTGTATTTCAACGAATATCTTCTCATATATATCAATTTCGACGATGATACCAATGGAAATAGTTATGACCCTTGATGATGTCAATAACTGACATAGTGTTACAAAAAATCGTAAAGAAATTGCTGCATTAACCGAATTTTTAATTCAGTAATTTTCAGTTGTCTAACTATTTTTCTTTAGTAAACACACGTAAGTACATTTAAAAAATTGTTTGCATTTAACAGCAATTCTAACAAAATTATTAAAGCATGATATTTAAATAAGCAGTCAGAAACTTAGAGTTTTGCATATTTTTTGTTATGTCCTTTTTGATTATAGATATTTGATGATTAACCACAGTCCTTACAGAGCATAAGGATATTATACTGCCAATCTTTATGGAAATAGTTATTTCCACTAGTCCTTTTTAGTTAGATATTTTAAAAATTTAAGTGGTTTGGTAAGTATACTGGAATAATATTATGTACCATTGGTACCAGTGCTGCCAGGAATTATCTTAGTCATCATCCAGAATATCTTACAGTTTATAATAACAATGGAATTCGAAACAAACTGCAAAATATGAGAGTTGTGAAAATGTAATCACTGTAACAATAAAGTTCTTAAATGTAAATAGAAAAATAATTATTTTAAATAGATCGTATTTACAAAAGTAACACTGAATTTGATATGCAGGGAGGTAAAATGAAAAAGAACGAGATACGAAGGAAATAGGATATGAACGAAAAGGTAATAACGCGAATGAAGTTACAAGGGTTGTGTTATTTTCAGGCGAGGTTTAAAAATGCATATTAACGGTATGTAAATTTATGTGTATATATCATTTAAACAGTAACTGTATTTATCGTATCAGAAATACTCAAAAGTAACGCGTAATGCTGAATGCATCAAAAAACATTAAGGAAAACATAAATATTATTTAAGAATAATCGAGCCTGGTGAACCATAATTTTAAGGAAGCTTTACTTAAAAATATGCTTAATCCAGATTCACTCTAGTGGAACTTTATTAGTACATATTCAATAAACAACTAAATTTATTCATTACATTTTCACTACAATATATTATTTAGTCAGTTTTACTGACTTAATTTATAGTTTAGATACTAGTAAACGCCAAAGTGATAACTTACTATGGAAGCTTACTAAGACCGGTTTATACAAATACAAAGGCTGAAAAATATTTCTAATAAGTAAAAAAATGTGAAAATATGCAACATAAAATAAACTGATAATTCGTTGCACAGTTGTGAAGTTACGTCTTCTATCATATAAAATATTATTTTTTTTTGAAAAGGTTGTATTATTTAAAAGTTAAAAAATGTTTGTATTCTTTGAAAGTTGAAGAAGATGATTCCACGTCCACCTATACTACCAGCAAATATTTGAACTTAAATGCTGCATTAGAAGATATTGTTTCAAATAATTTTATCCGTACCCTTAATATGGTACTATTGATTTGAAAGGAGATTCCAAGCTGGGTTGTTGCTTATAATATTTTGAAACCTTTTCTTAAGTCTTGATCTTCAAGTGTCTTGAACTTCAAGTCTAAAAAAATGTGTATTTATCATAGCGATAGTCCTTTTTAGTTGAGTTTTTAATTCCAAATTTTAAATCCAATTTTGTTATTGAAACCATTTATAACCTCTTGGATAGCATCAACATAGTGATTGTAGATCAGTAGGGTTTCCGACCACATTCGCCATCGAAATATGACCCGTTCAGGTGATAAAATAATTTTTCTTCGTGAACCTTGACGCCAATTTATTTATTTATTTATCTACTTTAATATATATATCTGATACATACGGCGGACTCATTGCTACCAGAACAATATCGTACAGCCAATCAGAACACCAGTCCCGCCTCACCGAATCGAATCCGTGTCCCTGCGGCACGTCGTGTCAATAAAGACCTTGCGACTAACCCAACACACTAAGCGACATTTCCCTTGTCTAAATTAATTTATTTACACTTTTCAATGCACAAATTTAAATAAAATACCTAGAAGGTTTAATTAAATTTGTCAAATGTGGACCAGTATCAGAAAGATAAATATACACTTTTTTATCAGCGGAAAAATGGGGAATAATTTTTTTGATTTCATAACCCAGAAATGTGGTTATAATATAATGAATAATTGAATATATTTGGCGTTAATTTTGTAGAAATTCATTATTCACAATTAAATGAAACTACATGATGTAGTATTATTTCTCCTTTCTTTAATTTCTTTACCACGACCTAGGTATCGTTGTGTTACATCTTCCGGTGGGATATTAGCAAAGAATCTAATATCCCACCTGGAGATGTTGTAATACAACGAAACCTAGGTCGTGGTAAAGAAATTAAAGAAAGTAGAAATAATACTACATCACGTAGTTTCAGTTAATTGTGTATAATGAATAACTTGCATTTTCAAGCTACCAAACCTGATGACGAAAGCACGAGTTTTAATTTTCCGACGATCAAATTTAAAAAATAACGGCCACCACTGAGTGTCCTCATCTGCTGAATTTCAAAATAATGATATTGTTGAGTCCGGTCTATATTCCTTGTAAAACATGTATATATTTTTACATAATGTTATTCCTGTATATATTGTTTCGAAAAAAAAGTTTGTAAATTGTGATGTTTCTGGCGAGCTATTTTTTACACAAATTCATAAAATTTACTTTTTTTTTCATCGTTAGCCGAAGAAACTTTGCTATTTGCTGGTATTGGAAATTATGAATGGTGTTGGAATTTTTGTTCGAAGTGGCGATCTGATCTTTACGTGCCGCGGTAATTGAAATTTCCTTCTGAACGAAAAGTTCTTGTTGTAGATTCAATAGTAGACATTATTTTCGTTGTGTATAACCCTTCAGGATATAAATTCTTCAGGGTTTTAGTAATATACTATTCATGACGATACACTTTTTTCTAGAGACGTTATATTTAAAAACTGTTGGTAGCAAAATAAACCATGTACACTCGTACGTGTCACAGTGTTCCGTTCGTATAAAGAAAATACGTCAATAAAACTTGCTCATATTTCGTTTCCACAAAAGTGGGGCAGGTGCGTTGCGGCGAGACACTTGCGAATTTTCAACAACATACACTAAAACTGCTGAAATACCTTTCTAATTAATAATGTCACACTGATATAATTTCAACAGTATGTGTTAAACGTATTAAACATACTATTTAGAAATATGCTGAATGACAAAATATGCTATAAGTACTAAAATACGGAGTGTATGTAAGTACATATACAATAATAGATTTGCGTAAATTCCACTCTCATAACTGTTCTTCGCCGGTACATACATAGGCATATATATATATATATATATATATATATATATATATATATATATATATAATACAGGGATTTTTGGTTTTATTCAATAATTAGCTTCAATGGAAATAATGTTTTTAAAGATATTAAGCGAATTGAAAAATTAAAAGATGAAACAAATAGACTGTTTCTTTCCTTTTAGATTGAAATTTTTGTTTTGACTAATTTTCAGGGCAAAGGTATGTAATTTTATTTTCAGAACAGTTCCGAATGTAAACACTGTTTTTAAACAATATTAAGCGTATCGAAAAATGGAAAAGTAAAACATTGTAGAGATTTAGTGGTGGCGTCTTTCCTGTCAGGAGTTCTGTCAGAATGGAATTTAGTATTTTGATAACTCTGTAAAATATGTCGTTTGACTGTAGCATTACAAAGTACAGTGATTTCATGAAACACATATACTTATGGAAATAACATACCAGATTCCAGGGTTAATGTCATTCTTCAACAGCATATAATTCTTCACACCTCTAAAAATTTTTCAACATAACTGAACACAAGATTCATAAAATAATCGAAATCATGACCACAGTCTTTATAAAACTATCACAAATCATCAGTATCAATACCCAGAGATTCAATTAAAAAATCAATGATGATGAAACAATAAAACCTGGTCTCATTTTATTGATTGTTCAAATACGGAATGATTTTTTTCTACTAGGCTCGGCCAAGCGTTTCTTTGATCATTATGTTTATATACGCATTTTTGTATAGCAAAACGAAATCAATTCTAAACTATGCTAAAGAACTTTAAATACTTATATATAATTAAATCTCATTAAAAATATATTGCTTTCAGAAACACAGTAAAGATTCAATAAACTTTTCTATCTTGCTGTCTTACAAAACACACTTCAGTTAATAACTAGACTTATGGTAGTGAAACAAAAATTTCTTCAATATTATTGTAAAGGTGGTATTAATTTTTTTCTACGTGTTTATATACAAGTATGAGATACGAGGTAATAATAATAATTAACTTTGTAATAAATTTTGTATTCTAAATTTATGTATAATTTAAAATTATAATCGATAACAAAAGGTTTTTTCATCAAAATAATTATTCTTAATCAATTTAAATATTATTTTAATGTCATATAAAATAAACAAACTGCGAATTTACACGAAAAAGTCAGTGAAGTAATTCCAGGTGGAAATAATTTATTAATTAAAAATTGACAAACCTTCTGAATCAATCGATATACTTATAGGTCGGTGTTCCATATTTTTTAACTACTTATATTTTTAAAGTATGAAATGTGTGTATTTGCGTAACCGTGGAAGCAAATTTTGACATAAAAAACGTATTTACGTACTCATCTAAAGTTTACGTTCAAACACACTTTCTCAGTTGACGGTAAGAGCTTCGTCGGTATTATTTTAATGTTTGGCTTAGATTAATATCAAATCAAAATGATAACTTTCATTAAAAGAAGGAAGATATTCTTATTGATTTTACTCACTCAAGGACCTAATAAAATTTAATAATTATTGCAAACGTTTACTAATGCGTGGTCTGTAGTATAACCGAGCTTTCAAATTGCAAATATTATGTTACATATATTATATTATACGTGGTAATTAACCAATTAAAACGTTTAATTTACCGAAAAAAAATTCAAATATTCTGATTCAATTGTGTCTGACAATCATCTACTTTAGGCTTCCTAATATTGACTGTTCTTTTAGGTAATTGTTATTATATTTTTATAGATGTTTCGTATTTTATATTAAAAATTATTTTACTGTACCTCAAAAACACAAAGATTTTTGATTCACATTATTGAATGTTACGAGAAAGGCACTGTTAATTTTGAATTTTTTTTTAAAATTTTTATCATCAATATTAAATTAGGCGTGAAATGTGTGATTATCTGAAATGTGTATTATACAGAAATATTTTTACCGATCGTTTATATCATAATTTTTATTAACATAAATTGTAAGTAATATTTTTAGTTTCAGGTTAATTCGTGAGGCTTTCGTCAAAAGTAAAAGTTTTAATTACAATATTATTTTATTACACGTTTCGATCATTTTAGAAACTATTAATTTTATGAAATATTTTATAAATCAAGTAATTGACAAATGACACTTAAAGTTAATAAAATGAAAACTAAATCATTTTTAGCATTCCTACTTTAAAAAAATTAATTTTTAGGACGAAAAAATATTGTCTATCATGTCTTGCACACGTAAATATTTAAAAAATATATTTTTATGTCATATAACTTTATATTATCGATTTTCGGTTTGATGTTACTTTCAATTTGATTCTCTATATATAATACTTTCAATTTGATGTTACATTCAATTTAATATCCACGTGTTTCTGAAAATAGACAGACCGATCAACGGACAACGAAGTGATGCTATAAGTGTTCCTTTTTTCTTTTTGAGGTACGGAATCCTAAAAAATAACTAAAAATCGATTTCAATGTTCATAGCCATGAGGACAAGAGTGAAATACAATTATTTGGTTAGTTATTATTTTACACTGAAACAATTTAAAACTGTGTAATCACTGCATCTTCCCATCAGCATATTTATAAAATTCCCACACTTTTTTTATTTAAAAATGGTAAACAAGCAATAGTTCTTATCTATGCATAATATACAAACACTTACATATTATTTCATTTATAAATATTTTTTACGTTTCGTACGTCTCGCGGTACTCAAACAGTACTGACTAACCTATAACCTAAAGGCCGCAATACTATAATAATTTAAATTGTAATTTCGTCGAAAGCTGCAACTGAATAGTAATGAAGCTACTATTGATTTCGTTATAGACTTTCATAGGTTATACAAACTTAAATTTCCGTCTTTTTATACACGTTTATCGATAATAAACTCAAATTTTTTGTACTTAAAATTTAAGCCGTTTTCGGGTTGCCTATATAATTTAGGGCGCGCAATAATTTTTATTGAAAATATGATTTAAAAAACTACCGTAGGAGCAATTCTTTTTGCTTTCATAAAATAGATTTAAACAATCACTCCCTCGGTTAATTTCAAGCGGCTGCTACAAATTTTCTTTAAAGGTATTATGTTTCCTATTTTCTTCTGCTGTTAAAAATTCCTTTTATATTTCAAATAGAGGAAATATTTTTTCACCACGCCTATATTTCATACGCCAGTCTGTATATAAATATTTTACAGGGTCATAAATTTTATAATCTATTTTTTACTATTTCCTGACTGATTTATAATTTGGTAAGTGTACGTACAAGAATAAAATTTGATACGTACAACAATATAATTTAATCATAATAATTAACAATGAGGGAGGATGTTTGTAATTCACTGTCGAAGTGTATTTGAGTCTTTGTTTATAATTTAGGAATTCAAAGTGATTGCGGAAAGATTACGAAAGAATTTTGATTGAAATTGAAATATTTCTAAGAACGATATCAAAAACATTTTATTTTAGATATAGAAAAAGATTTTAGTTTGTGAGATATTACAAAATATCTTTAAATTTATAAGACGCATGGTACATGGAAGAAGCAAAGAATGTTGACAAAACAATGCGAGTTATTTATTCCGTTCAATAGTTTTTTAGCTATTTTAGTTTATTTTAATTTTATAAGATGTATGGTTTTCCAATTTTTTTTAATTATGTCAGTAGTTTTTCAGGTTAAATATATCCTATTATAGATTATGAAAGTATATATGCCGCTACCTTAATTTTCTCAATAGCTTCATAACCTTCAGACCAGCTTAGATTCTTGCTAGCTTATCTCACTGATATATTTTATTAATTATTTTTAACTTTGTGTTATTTAACTAAGTACTAATTTTTATAAAATATCCAGTGTTCATTTAGAGTTAGTTTATAATTTAATATAAGTATCCTCATGTGTGTTAATTTCATGTATAAAGATAAACACAATATTGTCATTTTCAATTTCTCTCCTTACGCAAGCACTTAAAAATAGAGTCACGGCGGACGAAATAATCCTCTTAAAAGTATTCAAAACATAATAACAACCAAAAGTGAACATTGTGTCTGGGTAATATTTCGTAATATATTCCTATATCTATTTATAATACACATGGTGCTGCGTTAAAATTTTAACCCTATTTGTTTATTGTGCGCCCATAATAACGCCAATCGAGGATACCTCTTCCTTCCAAGGCTTCATTTCGCTTTTCTTGTGGCTGTATAATTACATTTCGATAATATCTACGTCAGTTTCCCAGTTTAAATATATCCTCAGGAAGGTTATGAGAGTATGAACGCCCTTACTGGATGGATTATTAGCCGAGTTGGTGGAAAAGCTGCGGCTTAAATCGGGTTGATGAGGCGGTTTTGTGATTTTGGAACGGCGCATGAACTCGTCTGCTGAAAAATTGTCGCTTGTGAATAAATTAACCTTATGAATAAATTTGCGAATGGGATCGTTATAACTTGCCCTGATAATAAAATCGGGGTGGGATTACGAAAAATTGTAGCTTTTGAATTAAAAATAAAAATACACATTACCTGAAAACTGGATGGATAATAAATATTAAAGATAGATAATAAATATTAAAGATAGTTAACATCGTGTATGATTAAAACTAATCTTGATTTAATCTTAATATGAAATGCTATCAATGTGGCTTAATTGTGATTTATAGTGTTTAAATCTCATTAATGAAATGTGTTTCAGTCCATTATAATTTTTGAAATCGGTTATTGCTGAATTTCATTTTAAAAATTAAGTTGCTTTATTTTATATTAAAAAAATAATTCAATAGAAATTTAAAAAAAAACTCAGTTGGCAACTGTATGCTTTTAAATAACACTATACTGGTTATGGCAAGGTGTTCTTCCTTTGGATCGAATTTTGGAAAGGAACTCAGTAGGGGAAAGCTCCAGGAAAACTGTCTGTTCTAAACCCAGGATGAGTTTCTAGTCATTTAGGCTATATTTATATTGTAGGTTAGCGATTATGTAAAAGCTCATAAGCTATTAATATTTATGGAAAAGGTAGGATAGTAGTAACATAGGCAAACGTTAGGATATCGACACATAAAAAATTCAGGGGCCTAAATAAGATGTTTTCTAGATAAATGTCCATTTTCATCTGATAATTAATTTTTATTTTTCAGAAAAAGCTCCAAAGTATGAGACTTTAATATTGCACGCATACTAAGTGGACGTATTTTATATACACTGAGTCATGCCATGTTTTGAGTATGTTAACAAATATGGCAAGGATCGATATCTAGACTTAAATTCTGATTCACAGTTAAATGAAACTACGTGATGTAGTATTATTTCTACTTTTATTATTTTTTATTTTTTCGTTGTTTTTACAAGATCTTCAGGTAGGCTATTAGCAAAGAGAAGAAAGATTGGGCTATTACAACGAAACCAAGGTCGTGGTAAAAACTTAACCCTAGATTCATAACCATTCGTCCCACAGACCGCGCGAAACGTAAATTCGTTTCTAGTGTCTCGAGCGAAAAAGATAGAAAGCTGACCTCTCAAGTACCTTCCCAGGTCGCTTGATCATTAATAACGCGAGTGTCGTTGTTTTGCAGTGACGTTTTGTTTACAAGTTATAGACCTTCGAAAGTCTGAGAGACGAATGTTTATGAATATTACTACTTTTGACGGGACTGCAAGTTATTTTTGTAAAATTGTTTTTAATGAGTTTCGGTTATATAGAGTAAATGTAAGTATATGATATTATTCCTTACGAGTTATTAGTTATAGGTACATTTTATGTGATTATTCAAAGTGTATTATTGAGTGTATTTTACATCAAATCTTTCTTTTTAGAATGGAAGATCGGCAAATTAAGGACTATTTGAATCATTTATCTGCTTCTGCAGATGATGATTTTACCAGTCAGCAAACGGATGTGGATTTGAGCTATGTCGAGAATCACGTGGAATTAGATGAAATGGTTCCTACAGATTCCGACAGTGATTACGACGTCCAACCAATACGACAACAGCAACGCCAAAGTGGCGTCGTTTTTTCTTCTGATTCCGAAACTGAAGAAATTCCAAGTACTTCTAACATTTCTACACATTCACGACGTATAATTATTTCATCAACTCATAATCTTAGAGGGAAAAATGGTCATAAGTGGTCTTCAATGCCTTTTGAATCTATAAATACAAGAACCCCAGCTAGAAATATCGTGCATATAATTCAGGTGCCAGCTAATAACGCTAAGGATATTACGGAACCAGTTGATTGCTTTACTAATTTTATAACTGCTGATATGATTCGTAAAATACTTATACATACAAATAAAGAAATTGAGTTGAGAAGTTCAAAATATAAAGAGAAAACTGCAACTATTTCTTCTACATGTGAAGAAGAATTGACTGCCTTGCTTGGATTACTCTTGTTATCAGCTGCAAATAAAGACAATCATCTCACGAGCTTAGAACTTTTTAATCCTACTTTTAGTGGAACTCGTTACATATAAGTAATGTCCCGTGAAAGATTTGACTTTTTATTGAACTGCTTGAGATTTGATGATAAAGCTACTAGAAATGAACTCAAAGCTCAAGATAATTTTGCGCCTATCAGAGAATGGTGGGAAGCGTTCATTCAGATATGCAGTGATAGTTACAAAGCTGGAAGTTATCTCATCATAGATGAGCAACTGTTGGGGTTCAGAGGTCATTGTCCATTTAGGATGTATATTCCATCAAAACCAAACAAGTATGGTCTAAAAATATTGGTGCTATGTGAATCTAAAACAAATTACATGCTAAACGCTATGCCTTATGTTGGAAAAACTGAAACGAATGGTGATTCACTTGGATCTTACTATGTCAAGACTTTGACTGAAAAATTATGGGGTAGCAACCGCAATGTCACCATGGACAATTGGTTTACTTCAGTCCCTTTGGTCCAACAGTTACTACAGGCACCATATAAACTAATAATAGTAGGAACGCTTCGAAAAAATAAACGCGAAATACCGCCTAAGTTGCTTCAGATCAAAAAAAGGTCAATAGGTTCATCTGTATTTTGTTACGACAGGAAGTGTGCGCTAGTATACAAGCCTAAAAATAACAAGAACGTTTTCTTGCTTTCTACCATTCGCGGGAACGGTACTATTACAGCTTCTGGTAAACCGGAAATGATCGAGTTCTACAATTCGACGAAAGGTGCTGTCGATACGTTCGACCAAATATGTGAAAGTATGTCTTGTAGTATAAAAACCCAAAGATGGCCTTTATGCTACTTCTATGGTATACTAAACATGGCAATTATAAACTCATAGGAAATATACGTGCATCATAATGTAAAACTAGGACGAAAACCAACAAGCAGACGATGTTTCGTGAAGGATGTTTCGGAGAAGTTGACCGATCCATGGTTACGTAAAAGACGCGAAATGCCCACTTTGAAGAGATGCCTAAAAAGGAAAATCGCCGAAATTTTGGGTGAAACGCCTACCATTGAAACAGCTGGTCCTAGTGGTACCCAAAAAAAGGTTTGCGGTTATTGTGATTATAAAAAACGACGTATGACAAGGTTCCAATGCAAGTGTATGGACCATCGCGGCCTCGTGTGTGTAGAATGTGAGGATGAAATTTAATTTTAATTAAGTTATTTCTATTTTTGTTAGCTAATTAAACATTAAACATTGCCATACTTAATTAATTTGTTTTATTCACATAAGTACCTCTACACCCGTCACTTAAATATAGTCGTCTGTGAGATGACTGTTTATGAATAATGTTCCCCTTAGATAAGGTTATGAATCTAGGGTTAAAGAAAGTAGAAATAATATTACATCACGTAGTTTCATTTAATTGTGAGTAATGAATTTCTACAAAATTAACACCAAATATATTCAATATTTTAATTCTGGAATTGTCTTGAAATATTTATCAAATTTTACCCGTCTATAAACATTTTAAAACTAGGGAAAAAAGAAAATATTGATATACGCGAGGATATTGGCTTAATACAATACTTCTTAAATATCCTGCAAGCATTATACCGGAGCACTTTTGATTTATTGTATATTTAACATAATAAAATAAATTCTATAATAGGAGTTTTACCAATTATTATTAATGAAATTTTTGATATTATAAACAAAGTACTTACTATAAGACAACTTAAAAACTGAAATCCGAGGTAAGAACTTTAAGCATATTTATCATCCTGCACATGTTGCGATAATAGAGAGGTAAAATGGCTGATGTGGTTCTGTGGTAACAGTGAAATATTACATTTTCTTCTTGAACATTGGAAATCATTCTAAAATTGCAATAACTATAGCCTGACTGTGAGCTGACTTGTAACTCCATCATTATGCATTCTTCTTCAATTAAAATCCAAGCATAAGGATTCTTAAAACATAAAGAACTGAAGATGTTATTTATAGCGTAATAAATATGATATGTAATTTACGCTTATACGATAGTTTTAAATATATTGAAATAAAGGTATCACCCCCACCCCCCTTTCCTGGTTCTAGTTGGAGCTACATATTATGGTGCAGTAAGTAGAAATAATACTAATTCACGTAGTTTCATTTAATTGTGAACAAAGAATTTCTAAAAAATTAACACCAAATATATTCAAGATATATTATATGCAAGAATATAAATATTTTAGCACAACGAAACATTTTTAATTGTAAGATATGACAAAACTAATAATGGCAATGTAACGATCAGAGCAACATCTTTAATTAAACAGAACTTGCATAATACGTGAACAGTATTTCATGATTTATTTTGGGTATCAATTAATAAATGTGTAAGCTTTTGTCGATGAAAATAAAAGATGATACCAAAATTTAAGTTTAAAATAAATCATTCACTTATTGCACTTTAAGACTGGTACTTACCTGGACATTACCATCACCCTGGACTTTACCATCACCATCCTCAACTTCCACTGAATCACTTTCAGAATTCTATAATACGAGTATGAAAATAGCGAAGAGAGGTTATGAGTTTTACGGATTATGGACGGATTGATAAACGCTTAAACGAATACAGCTGAGGCGCATGTCACATGTCTATATTGTAGTGATATACCTATACCTTGACATATGCTTGTAAACACACAAACGCTGATACTGTAGCAAAGGTGTGGGACGAAATCTTATACTTTTATACTGTAGCAAAAGCGTTGGTCGAAATTTTACACTTTTTTCCGGCTAACTCTCATTCGCTACGTGTGTAACGTGCGATAAACAACTTAGTGCCAAAAAATAATTTTGTTTTGGAATAAATGGACTATTTTCATATACATGATAGAGCCTATACGTGTGCTAAATTTCTTAGCAATTAGCAGAGTAGTTGATGCGTGTATGCATCACAAATATATAAACATAGAAACAAACACACTTTTGCCGTTATAGTATTAGTAGCTCTTGCCAAGATACACTAATAAATATAACGTATTATTTATATGCGCTATTTATCTAATTCATATTAAACATTTTAAAGGTATTGCAGAAGAGAGTTTAAGGGTCAAAGAACGTTTCCTATACAATTAACCAAAAATCGGCTTAAATCTACAAAATTTCAAATTTTCGTTTTGAAAAAAAATTTGCCCTCATAGATTGATCTAAAATTCTGCAAATATATTTTTTTTCACTTTCTGATAATAAATTGTTACGTGTATCGGAAAACCAATCGTAAGGGGTAAGACCTCCAGAGAAGAAGAGAAAAAGACTTAGACTATATCTGCCATTTTCAACTCGGAATATCCAATGGCATTCATAGATAACAGATATGACTAAAATTATAACTCTATTGATTACATATATCACTAGATTAGTCGCGTGGGGTTGCAAAATCTTATATATATATATATATATATATATATATATATATATATATATATATATATATATATATATATATCTGTGTGTGTCCTGTTTGACATGCAGCGTTATCATTATTTTACACTGGGAAAAATAAAGTCCAAACTTTATAATGTAGGGAAACGTTCGTTTCCTGAAAACATTATTATGGATATTTGCAGGTGTAGGCAGATAGATAGCATTAGAATCGTATTACATGCCGAGACTATGGCTATAACTATGGATTTACTCATTTACAGCTTGTCCGTTAATATAGAAGCAGTTTCATTAAAAAGAAAAAAAAACAGAATTATGTGGAGATGAATCAAAAGATGTTAATACAATGTGTTTTATATTTTACATACATTCGGCAAAGTAATCTATTTAGAGTTATTTTTAACTGTGTGCCGTTTCCCACCTAAGTAGGCTAAGCAGTGATTTTAGCCTACTATACCCGTGGGTACACATAACTCATTTTTAATTTTCGGTTTTCAATTTTTATAGTTTCTCGCAAAATATAGAAATTACAACTTAAATAGTATAAGTTAAGCAATATTCCTTTCTACATAGTTTAATCGAGGTTAATATTTTTAATTATTGTTAAATACTAAGGTTAGCGTTCAAAATGTATTTACTTCACTGAATGGATTTTTCTTAACACTTAATTAAAAATACGCTATTATATATTGTAATCATCACTTGATTCTGTAATCTCGTATTATATTTCTCAAACTTTTCTCTATAAAAATATTGACATCAACACTATAATAAAAACAATTTCTTTTTAAATTACTCCAACAATACCCTTTGTTATACAAAATAGCACTAGGGGCAACTATTATTAATAATAGTAATTAAATTAACGATGATCCGATCACCTTACCCAAGGTCTTGTAATCATTATCGCTCTGGGCGGATTTTAATGACCATGCCGGGGACCCATTCGTTGCCGTCACGCTTTTACGGAAAGCTCTAACGAGGAAACGGAAATAGAATTCTACGCCGTTAATTGTCGAATGGGTAATTAATTGTAAGTTGCAAAGCATACTTCGCAGCTCGTTTGCGTTTTGTAGACTTTTATTAAAATGAAGGTTTTTAACTCATTTTTAGAATTTGATTTCGAATTCTTTATTAATAAATACTTAAATTATATTATGACGATGTATGCTTTATAATCGAAAATAATCAGGAGGAAAAATTTAATGACATTCATTTACTCATTTTCAAATCTTGTATAATTCCGGGGGTAGATGTAGAAACATATCATAAATAAATATCTGTATTACAAAAAATTCCATATTTGTAAAATTTTTTATTAAGTTTTAAAATTAAGACCAAATGGACTAGTGTCTATTGATACGTACGTGCATATGGAAACACTATATCGGTAGCGATTATTGTCATTCTTATTCTTGGATGCATGTATATTTTCATTTATTTTGTCTTCATAGAATGATAACTTCAAATTGTGCTAAATACAGTGGTATCAACATGTGTTAATATACAATCCTAAACTTTTTGGAATATTTATTTATTAATTTTTAGTAAATACGTATTAATGAAATGAAATAGTCAAAAAGAAATAGCTTATAGTGGTATCAACATGTGTCAATATACAATCCTAAACTTCTTGGAATATTTATTTATTAATTTTTAGTAAATACGTATTAATGAAATGAAATAGTCAAAAAGAAATAGCTTATAGTAGTATCAACATGTGTCAATATACAATCCTAAACTTCTTGGAATATTTATTTATTAATTTTTAGTAAATACGTATTAATGAAATGAAATAGTCAAAAAGAAATAGCTTATAGTGGTATCAACATGTGTTAATATACAATCCTAAACTTCTTGGAATATTTATTTATTAATTTTTAGTAAATACGTATTAGAGAAATGAAATAGTCAAAAAGAAATAGCTTATAGTGGTATCAACATGTGTTAATATACAATCCTAAACTTCTTGGAATATTTATTTATTAATTTTTAGTAAATACGTATTAATGAAATGAAATAGTCAAAAAGAAATAGCTTATAGTGGTATCAACATGTGTTAATATACAATCCTAAACTTCTTGGAATATTTATTTATTAATTTTTAGTAAATACGTATTAATGAAATGAAATAGTCAAAAAGAAATAGCTTATAGTAGTATCAACATGTGTTAATATACAATCCTAAACTTCTTGGAATATTTATTTATTAATTTTTGTAAATACGTATTAATGAAATGAAATAGTCAAAAAGAAATAGCTTATAGTGGTATCAACAGGTGTTAATATACAATCCTAAACTTCTTGGAATATTTATTTATTAATTTTTAGTAAATACATATTAATGAAATGAAATAGTCAAAAAGAAATAGCTTATAGTGGTATCAACATGTGTCAATATACAATCCTAAACTTCTTGGAATATTTATTTATTAATTTTTAGTAAATACGTATTAATGAAATGAAATAGTCAAAAAGAAATAGCTTATAGTAGTATCAACATGTGTCAATATACAATCCTAAACTTCTTGGAATATTTATTTATTAATTTTTGGTAAATACGTATTAATGAAATGAAATAGTCAAAAAGAAATAGCTTATAGTGGTATCAACATGTGTTAATATACAATCCTAAACTTCTTGGAATATTTATTTATTAATTTTTAGTAAATACGTATTAATGAAATGAAATAGTCAAAAAGAAATAGCTTATAGTGGTATCAACATGTGTTAATATACAATCCTAAACTTCTTGGAATATTTATTTATTAATTTTTAGTAAATACGTATTAATGAAATGAAATAGTCAAAAAGAAATAGCTTATAGTGGTATCAACATGTGTTAATATACAATCCTAAACTTCTTGGAATATTTATTTATTAATTTTTAGTAAATACGTATTAATGAAACGAAATAGTCAAAAAGAAATAGCTGTTAATCAAATTATTAATTTATCGGTTCTCACTGAAGTGTTCAAATGTAATCATCAATTATTTTAAAATGCGGCAAGTTATACTGATTTATCACATTTTATTGTTGCCCTAGGAAGCTGAATATATCGACGCAAATTTATTGCGAGTGTTGAA
Organism: Druceiella hillmani; assembly: GCA_039881145.1. Classification (NCBI taxonomy): domain Eukaryota; kingdom Metazoa; phylum Arthropoda; class Insecta; order Lepidoptera; family Hepialidae; genus Druceiella; species Druceiella hillmani. Next base: position 54,261,170 of record JAYKKI010000003.1, read on the forward strand.
TGTATTCGGAGTACTTAAATTTAATAACAAAATTACAATCTCCACGTCAAAGCCACGAAACGAATCCATATTCGTTTCACGGATGTAATAGACTGTTGTAATGAAAAGAAGGAAATATGCTGATACAATAAATTACGAAGAAAAGGGTGAAAAATTAAAACCTGACTAAATAACCTGTGAAATTCAAAATGTTATATATCCTTAGAACACTTTTTGGGTCAAAACGAATCTAATGACATTTCATTGGTTGAAATTAATTTAGTCGTTTAGTCTGTATGAAGAAATCCATAACCCTTCCTCCGCTCCAGTCGGGTAAAAATGCATCTTCAGACGGCTCTCACAATTTTTCCTCCAGCTTCACCTATGTGGGATTAGGAAAATGTGAAAAAAATTTTGTTAGTATTATTTTCAAAATAATTTACCAGATTTTATTTTAAAATTGATTGTCGTATAGTGCAGCGCGCCGCGCGAGTTATGCGATTGTACTTTGGACTAAAATGCCGTGTGATAATTAAGCCACGAATTTAGCATGTTTAATTGAACAAAGTTACTTTTAAAAATTAAATTAATAGTGGTGTATTCAATTTTTCGTGAGCGAGCATAATTATTTGCATTTTTTTTCATTATTGTGCTTACGTAAACGGTAGTGTAATTATACGTAACCTGTTACTTAATATAGGTTATATATTATATACATGCTATTTTATCGAAATCTGTGAAACCGTTAAAGCGCAAAAGGAAAATAAAGAAAAAAACGAACAAATAACGTTTTATTTTTGTTACATTAGTAGAGATTAATTTAATAACATCGTTGCATGAACAATAAAGGATTCTTTATGGTATACTGTACTCTGTTGATGGATCAGTAGTGTTTTGGGCTTTGGAGCGTAATTCAAATCCATTTTCTGGCTATCATTGAAATCTATTATAGATCGGGGGCATGCAGAAGTGCATTATATACAATTGTTTATAATATGAAATATAAAAGTGCAAAGAATATTTATATAGTATATATTAAATAAAGTGTTTTTTTGCATTTCGATTAATAACCTTTTTATTTGGTACTAAAATTTAATCGCTTAAACTATTTTTAAATTTACTAAATCGCTATAATAAGTTTATAGTTTTTAATATTTTCACATTTATTTATGAAATGAAATTTTTTTGAAAATTCACTATTAATGAATTATATTAAATCTAAAACATATGTGAAGAATTCGAGTAAAGTCTTAGAAAAAGTTTTCTGGTATTTTGGAATTTATTTTCTTATAATTTTTCGGACATTTAAAATTATTTTATCAATATTAACATTAACCATTTAATTAAAATTATTTTATCAATATTAACATTAACCATTTAATTGGGCTATATAATATTGGGCTATATAAATTATTTTATCAATATTAACATTAACCATTTAATTGGGCTATATAATATTTTCTTATAATTTTTCGGACATTTAAAATTATTTAATCAATATTAACATTAACCATTTAATTGGTCTATATAATATTGTGAAGATTTTTCAAGGTAAAACTTTGAAATTATTTTTTATTAAGGTGGGGAAGAATATAAAATCTCCGAAACAGAATTTCTTTTGAAAACTCAAGGGTTATTAAAACTTTGAAGGTTAAACTTTCTATAGGCTAAAAGTAAATTTTGAAAAATAAATTAATCTGGGAGATTATGAATAAACTAGAGAAAATAAATCGAAATTGCTAATCCTTTTCTGTCTGTCTTTTTGTGTCTGCGTGCATCGTGCAAAAGCTATTAAACGTTTGATCTGTTTTCAATATAGTTTATTTTACGGTTCCATTGCGGGAAAACTAGATAAAAAAGCTTGCATAAAATATATGAGAAAACATATTAGTCATAAAATTAGTAGTCATTTAAGTCTGTAGAATTATATTTGGGCTAATCTGTAATAATTGAAATGTATGAAAGTTTATATTCATATAAAATTGATTGGGCTTTAAAGGATTTTTATTATTTTTTTAACACAACACATACTTATTAGTTTATAATAGAATGTATTTTGCTCCCTTGATTTATATTGGAAGGCTAATTTAAGGTATTTATATACATACATATATATATATATATATATATATATTTATATATATATATATGTATATTTATATTTATATATATATATATATATATATATATATATATATATTTATATATATATATATATATATATATATATATATATATATATATATATATATATATATGTATATTTATATTTATATATATGTATATATATATATATATATATAATCGTGATACTTGTTTTGCAATTAAATTTTTTAGGCACGGATCCCTCAAACAAATTCGCATTCTGCACATCGATTCACATGAATGCATAAATTCTTTTTTATGTTAGGTACTGATTTATAACGAAATCGTTTCTTAATACATAATATTATAAACGTAAAATATCAAAAAACAAAATCAACTCTTTCAAAACTTCAAAAAGAAAAATAAATCTATATTGTACATAATAAAGCAGAGTATTAACCGCATCACTATATTTATAAGGCTTATAAACATAAGGAGTACAGAATCTATTTATATAAATAATCTACATGTTTGGTGTTAATTCAGCGCATGTTAAAGCATAAACCCGAGTCGGCGCTGTGCATCGAAAGCAAGTGAATTAGGCGCCTAATTACGACAGTGTGGTCGAGGCCCGTTTACGCTTCCCAGAACGACGTTATTCTTGGATATCCGCGCCGCTATCATTGCTTGGCGAGCTATAAAACTGAACCTGTACATCTTCTTAATATAGTCGGTAAACTCCTTCCCACGGAGTTGTGTACTGGGTTCAATTATTTGCCATTAATATTACAAGATGACTGGTGTTTTGATTTCTCTTTTTTAAAACATTTGAATCTGTTTCTTGCTGATAAACTTAGAACCTTTAGGTCATTGATTTCTATAGTTTGAAATGTAGAATCGATTTTGATAGGAAATTGACCACATTGACTAGAATATTTATTATTTGCCATTAATATTAACGAATGAACGTAATTATATTGCAAATCTTTATCCAGTTACAAGATGACTGGTGTTTTGATTATTCTTTTTTAAAACATTTGAATCTGTCTTTTGCTGACAAACTAAGAAACTTTAGGTCATTGATTTCTATTGTTTTGAAACGTGCGAGTCGATTTTGATAGGAAATTGACCACATTAACAAGAATATTTATTATTTGCCATTAATATTAACAAATGAACGTAAACATAATGCAAATCTGCATCCAGTTACAAGATGACTGGTGTTTTGATTATTCTTTTTTAAAACATTTGAATCTGTCTTTTGCTGACAAACTAAGAAACTTTAGGTCATTGATTTCTATTGTTTTGAAACGTGCGAGTCGATTTTGATAGGAAATTGACCACATTGACTAGAATATTTATTATTTGCCATTAATATTAACGAATGAACGTAATTATATTGCAAATCTTTATCCAGTTACAAGATGACTGGTGTTTTGATTTCTCTTTTTTATAACATTTGAATCTGTCTTTTGCTGATAAACTTAGAAACTTTAGGTCATTTATTTCTATTGTTTTGAAACATGCGAATCGATTTTGATAGGAAATTGACCGCATTGACAATAATATTTATGAACGTAATTACAATGCAAATATTTATTCAGTTACGAGATGACTGGTGTTTTTATTTCCCTGTTTCATATTTCAAAATACACTAACTGATGGGATATCTGTTCGCTATTCACAAAATCGGCACCAGGTGCATTTGTCCAAAATGCCGTGAAAGGGAACCTGCGTATATACAATCTCCTCATGTGTACGAGTACACCGCTATTATTTTGGAACCTAATGTATTCTAATTATTTGAAAATATTTAAAGAATAAAAACAAATTCTTGTTCATACCGGTTACACAGAGCTTTATACTTTTTGGGATCACAGACATTCTTTGATAAAGTTACGGACTTCTATGATTTGTCAAAAGAAATAACATTTTAAAATTATTTGAGTTTTGTCATTAAATCTATTGCTTTATTTGATAATATTTAATAATTTATGATGCAGCAGAGCATAAACACTTATGAAGGATGAAGATTTTATCTTAACACCGTGCCCTTATTGTTCTTTATACTAATGAAGTTAAACCTGATATTTAATTCGAAACTTATTCTAAACAAGGAAAGAGATAATAATTAAGGTAAAAAAATATTATAACCTATGTATTTGACATAAATTATGATATTGGTAACGTAATTAATCAAACAAAAGCATTGGGCGAAATAGAAGTTCTAAACGTTCGACTGCGGGAAGAGACAAAACGCATAGTTTCGTAAAGCGTTTTCCAGACAAATTTAATTGATCATATAACTTTTTAACTTGTCGCCCTTCGTAGTGTTTTCAAGATTAAATTCTGATATTTATCCTTATCTTGATAAAGTATTATCCTCATCTTGTTAAAATAGCATTCCGTGTCAACACAGTTTGCTTTACAATTGCAAATAATATATTCTGGTATAAATATAATTAAATTATTTCAATAAATGCTGCTATCATCCTCATCTAGTTAAAGTAGTATTCCGTGTCAACACAGTACACTTTACAATTGCAAATCATCGATTCTGGTATAAATATAATTCAATTATTTCAATAAATGCGGCTATTATCCTCATCTAGATAAAGTAGCATTCTATGTCAAGACAGTACACTTTACAATTGCAAATCATCGATTTTTGTATAAATATAATTCAATTATTTCAATAAATGTTGCTATTTATCCTCATCTTGATAAAGTAGCATCCTATGTCAACACAGTATACAAATAAGCAACTGTTATATAAATACAGCATTTACATTATTTGTGAGCATCCATGATTCTTATAATATGTGGAGATGAAGTTCATCGGCTTTATAAAGGTCACTACAATTAATTTACTGTTTCAAACTTTGAAATGAGTTCACAACATTAAGCATTGTGGGATCGAATGAAATCATTTTCATCCGACTTGGTAATATTTATGTTCTCGCCATATACAAAACAAGAAGATGACAGAAGCTGTTTGTAATTTTTTTTGTTGTTTTTGGCTTACGACTCATTGGTTACAATTCCATTGTTGCGTAGTCTTTGTTTTAAAAAGAATTATACTGAAAGTAATTTATAATAATAATATTTATTGAAACTAAGTATAAAATCCAAAGAAATAACAAAATATGTAATATGTTTAAATATTTTTTTTAGTTTTTGTTTAAATTTAAATTTATTTCTGTTTTGCTCTTAGAATCATCGCAACAACTTATATATTTAGCAGGTGGTATATCCAATGTGCCTTTGTCGTAAGTTTATTTGACTATTAATTAAAAATACACTTGTCTTAAAAAATAGTACCATTTTTTAAAATATTTTTAATAATCTAAATTTGTCTTTGAAAAACGATACGTGTCACCGTCCATTGATCTGTACGAATATACGTATTCCTATTTGTATCGATTGGTTGACTTATTAATTTTCAAAACTATTGTATATTGATTTTCACAATGATTTGTTTTTATAAACAATTTTCTATAAAATCCCGTCTTTCGTACTGGACGAATGTTTTCGGCCTCCGCTTTGCGCAGATTTTGTTTCTCCTTCTCTCGCCACTGTTTTGTTTATATTTATGATTATTTTTTTCTTAAGTATATGACCAAAGTAATGACTAGGTTTTTAATTAATTTTTGTCTGATTATTAGTGATATTTAGCTAATATAGACTTGTTCTTTTACTTAGATATATTAATATGAGAATAACATATAAAAAATACAAACACAATATAAAAAAATACGGGTGTACACTTTTGGTTTTGTTAACAGTATATCACTTATACGATCGTAAAAAGCATCTCCGTAACATGGTATTTCATTTTCCTAAATTTATCGTTTATAATTAATATATTTGACTTTATACTTTAAGTCATAATCAAAAATGTTTATTAGTATATTATTAAATATTACATTGAATTTTGTCACACGCGGCGTAATTGGTCACGATACCTTACATAACGTCATACAGCTGCAAAGTAAATTTCTACGAGAAATCAATTAAATGACCGCATGTTATTTTGCAGACATATTGAATTTTCTTTGATGAGTTTTTTCCGAAGTCGTAAGTGCTAATCAATTATTAAAATAGTAAAATATTTTACGTACATAATATGCGATGTGTTTAATACTTATAAGTATATATAATACATATTGTTAATATATAAATACTAGCGAAATTAAAAGTGAATAAAAAAAACAGTTTTTCATTATTTAATTTTTCATTATTTATAGCAACGCTTTTTTACTGACAATCATTTTTCTATAAGTAAAAAAATATATTATTTAGTTAACAATACAACCCCATTAAAAATGAGCTTGCTATTTGTAATAATTTTTATTAAATAATTAATTCCTATAGTATTAAATTAATTAAACAATGCATTTTAGGAGGTTAGAAAAAAGATTTCATATATTGTATTATCTAATTAATATCACGTAGGAAACCTAAAAACTGGAGAGAATTTTCTTCCCTAAAAATACTACTTAAGAAGCAAAAAATCCAAATGCACATTATTATCCTAGCTTCACAGAAAATCGAGTTCATGGAAATTTACAGTTATTTTCAGCAAAATTAAAATTACCTTAATTGAAACAATTTTTCGGGACAGTCTAGTTTTGCCCTGAAGAAAAGTTTTTAATACCTTTTTATTTATTGCAGTCTTCATACTCAGGAAAGGATTAATTTATTTTTACCTTTATACAATTATTAGTATGCTAAAAATAAATTAAAAATAACGACTGCTCATATGTAAAATCTTTTAGAAGTTTCATCGCGAGCTTTTAACTTTTATATAAACTATTTGAAGGGGATTATAAGGAAGAGTCATTTTTTAATAATACTGACTCATTTTGCAAAAATTATAATTTATCTTTATTCAGAATTCTATTAATATTATATTTCAGTGCTAGGTTGCGCGTATATAAGATTAAGAAATCAATTGTTTTATCATATTTGGGTTATTAAAGTTTTTACTTAATAAACCGACTATCAATGTAGAAGCATTAAAAATTTTCGGTCAGTGAGTTTTCCATTAGAAGTTACCCAATATTTTGGTACATACTATGTAGGAGGTTTATTTCGTAATTCTGAGCAGTTTTCATAATCCCTAATTGCATTGAAGCTTTTTCTTACAAAAATGTACCTTATTAAATTAGTTAAGTTTACAAAATTAGTGGTCTGATTGCAATTTCCCACCATAAGGATACAGCACGCGGAAACACGGAAGCGTTAATGAATTTGCATGCATGGGGCGGGTTCATGGGATGAGACTCTTTTCATGTGTTTGTTGGTATTGCAATTAACATGATTTTCCTCCGAAACCGTTGAATATATATATATATATATATATATATATATATATATATATATATATATATATATATATATATATATATATATGTGTGTGTGTATATGTATATGTATATATCTATACATATATATGTGTATGTATATATGGACAAATATTTATATGTATGTATACATCTATATATGTATTTATATATTAACAATATATTTTATATATATTTATAAATATTGAACACATTGCATATTATGTACGTAAAACATTTTACTATTTTAATAATGAATTAGCACTTACGACTTCGAAAAAAAATCATGAAAGAAAATTGAATAATTAATGACATTTTTAAAACAAGTGTATTTATAGTTATTTCTCTTCGCAAAACTCGGGGCTAGCGCACTAGTTGATACATTCCGACGAGCGTTGGAAAAAACGGTAGTGAATTTACATACATGAGGAGGGTTCATGGGACAGGATTCTTTTCATGTGTTTGTTGGTATTGCAATTATGAACATGATTTTTCCTCCGAAATGGTTGAATATTTATGTATATCTATATATATATCTATATATGTATGTATATATATATATATATATATATATATATATATATATATGTATTGTGTATTTAAATAATTGTCAGGTAAATATTAAAAAAATGTAACCTTCCTCAAATAATCTCTTATTTTTTAGAGAATTTCTTCTGAGGAAATGATGACATTGCTGTCTAGTGAGAGTATCTCCACTGATCACGCATATAAAAACGAAAAAAAGCTGATTGATAGTTAATAGATTGATGTTGTTATAAAGATGATCGATAGATTATAAAGATGATTTGTTAGAGATTAAGTTTTTTCAACATTTGTTTCACATTTATTTTAATTATTCAATAAAATGTTGATATAATTAGCGAGCACCTTCGCTTTCACAGATGGAAAATAAAAAAAATTAGCCGTCATGGGACGCCTGGCAGATGTGAAACATCATGTTCGTACAAGTAATATGCATAAAAGACAAGATTATTACAGGAACTAAATATAGCATAATGAAAAAATAAAGTATTACGAAGTTTTTACAGAAAGTGGTGACTTTATTTAATAAACATTTATTTACATTTAATACAAAAATAATAAAACCCAGGTTCTGTGTACCGTAGTAAAAAACAGTGTCGAACTGAGTGAGGAGGGGGGTCGCGTAGTCGGTTGCGCATGGCGACACGTCGCTATACCTTACACTCTACTACATATAGATTATACATGTACCTTAGTATAGCGTGGCGACCCGTCGCCACGGCAGGCGTCGCCACACCAACGATCCGGTTTATACCTGCGCCTATAGATGTTTCACATCAAAAACAATGGTATGAAAAATATACAAAACTTTGTTGTAGATTTTGTTGTAGACTTTCTGGAATTGGCAGCGGTAACAATGCACTTAATAAATTCTTTGCACTCTCTCCCAAATATCAAGGTTTTTTTAGACTGTTTACTTTACATTCCGCCATTTTTATCAACCGCTCATTTATCTATCTGGAAAATTGTCTCCCATTTTCAAATAAAGAAGCTTTATCCTGAAATATATTAATGCCTTATCAGTGGTAACAATGCACCACAATGCTAAAGTAAAACCCCAAGAAATTCTTTACACCCTCTCCTTAATATCAAGATTTTTAAGCCTTTGTTTAGTTTACACTGTACCATTTTTATCAACCGCTTATTTATCAATCTGGAAGACTACCTCCTATTTTAAAATAAAGATGCTTTATCTCGAAATATATTAATGTCTTATCAGTGGTAACAATGCACCACAATGCAAAAAAAAAAATCCTAAGAAATTCTTCGCCCTCTCTCCCCAATATCAAGGTTTTTTTTAAATTTGGTTTAGTTTACATTTCGCCATTTTTATCATCCGCTCATTTATTAATTTGTAAAATTGTCTCGTATTTTGAAATAAAGAAGCTTTATCTTGAAATATATTAATGTCGCATCAGGGGTAACCAACATCTTTCACTTAAATCACTTCATTTCCTGGCTTCGAGTTTGAGCTGTTGAATGCACTTGTAATTTATTTCTGTACTCAATCCATAAATGTCACAGCTGAGGTCGAACGGATACTGTAGGAACCCATCATTTTAACCACCAAAACGGCGCAATAAACTTTAACATAAGTATATTTATTAGGATCATTAAATTTTCATAATTTTACCTTGCGAGAGCAAAATTTCATTATTAGTCACAACATAAAATTAAATTATCTTGTCTGATACTGTAATTATAATTTTAAAATTTCTATGCTTGAGGAAAACTTTATATTAGTATAATGATGCTATAAGACCTACAAATTTTAAATTTAAAACTATTATCAATTTTCAGGAAACTTTCGTATATTTGGTTTGAAAGGGCTTCCTTTACAGTAGACTCATTTTTCTCCCAGAATTTTATCTATTTGTAGTATGACAAGGAGAGTATATTCAATACCTAAATATGGTTTTTGTCTGAAAAGTGTATTTCAAACAATTTATTAAAAATAGCTTATTTTTATAAAGCAAATACAAATAGGGCATTATGATATAAATAAGCAAAAATTAATGCTTATTTGAAGAAGTAATGTGAATTAGTGTATAATAGTCTGATTTGTGTTCAATATTATTAAGCGGCTCTTATTTTAAATATTTCTTTCATATAAATTCGAATGATATTATTAAAATAGAAACCGAAAAGTGCAATTCTTTCGAACAATATAACGTCAAAAGTTCATTGAAAGAAATTCAGAACAAGTTCAATACTTTACGGTATGAAAGCGACTTAATCAAGAAACCTTTTAGAATTAAATTCAATTATTTCGATATTTAACAATAGAGCAGGTTCAAGCTAGTACAATAGAAATGAAGAAGTTATCTATAATACAATTGCATGTAAAACAATAAGGTATTCATAAGGTTTGTGACGAAATCAGTTCCGTTTAATTATAAATATATTGTTTATTCGCATTTGAAATTTTTGTTCTTTGTCATAAATAGATATTGAAACAGTTTTAATTAATATCAGTATCGCTTTATTCCCAATTGAATTTTAAACTCATGTCGTTTGTTATGGTTTCATAGCTCAAAAAACGAATATTCATAAGATCACTTTTGTGTCCGTTCGTCTGCCCGTCGGTCACAGCCGTTTTTCTCCGAAACCCTTTTACATAGAAACATGAAATTGGGAAAAATTATAAAGCATATTAAAACGTTTATATTTCAATGGCTAATACTCACAAATAAAAAAATGCTGACATTTAAATTTTTGAGAGGAAAATAAAATTTTTGAATTTTTTTCATTATTTGGGATATGGAGAGTGGGAGATTGTGTCAGGATATAAATAATGCTGATATAGTACTCCTGATCCAAGCATGAAACTAATTTGAATTGTATGAGGTTTATATTAAAAATGACTTTTTGTATGACGCTGGGAATTACAAAGTTTGAACGAGTTTTTGATATCTGTAATAGTTTCTGAATTAGTTATATTCGGATATATCCATGACATACTATCAACAATTCAAATTGGAGCCCGCCCTAAAAAGGTGATCTGACTTTTAAACTCTTAATGTAATGGATTTACGATTATTCGGATGCTTTCATTTAATTTATAGTCACGAATTCCTTAAATTCAATCTATAATTTTATTTGTGTTTACTTTGAAAGATTCCAAAAGTACGGGAGATCACTGGATGAATTTTCATTAAATTCTGCTCCTAAATTTTCTTTAAAAAGCCTGACTTGAATTACTTAGTGATTGCTTAACTTGAACAACAGAAGAGGTTGTTACTGAAATGTTATTATTATTACATACACAAGATAAATCCGTTAAGTAGTTTTTAGTAGTTTTTAAATTTTTCCAATGCTGAACATGAAGCCTTCACTAGATGCGAGATAAATATTGTAATCAAGTGATAAAGTACTATCTATAGTCAAGTACCACAGGCACAGAATATCGGTATTAAAAATTAAATATGAATAAGCTTTTATTAACATTATAAATAAAACTGTATAAGTTATTCACAAATGATTTTAATTGTCGCCGGCTTTCAAATGGTACGTGTTTACAAATATTTTGTGTCAGACATCCATTGAATGTATTATATCCAAAATTGCCACTAAAAATAATTGCATCATGTGTGGTGATGCTGTTTCTTTTTTGATTGTATTTGTGTTTAAAGCCAAACTTTGTAATTTAACTAACACAATAACGATTGATTATATAACCAGTTTGATGTATAAAACAGGTAATTAAAAAAAATAAGTAGGCTAGTCGCCAATAAAAAATTATTAGTTACACTTTGTTCTGCAAAGAAAAGTGGGTTAATTGTTTTGATGAGGTAATTTTTAAAAAACGTTATAGAGGTTATTAGAGTCTTTTGATTAATAATGTTTTGCTTGTTTTTTCATTCGATTACCAGTTCATTGAAAAACCACATCATCTTTCTTCGAAGGAGACAGGAGTTTATTAAATTATTATTGAAATATAATAAAAACAAAATTATTTATAATTTGTATTACCGACTACTATAAATAAATATTATATTTCATAAGCAGTTTTATTTATGAACTATCTTTAAATACAAAGACAGAAAATACCTTTAGTAGTAGGATTACGCTGAACAATTAAACGTATATCAATAAAACTGGAATTATATTCATGAATTCACATAACTGTGAATTTGAATTGTTTTTGTTTCAATGATATACCCTTCGCAATCTCACAAGGTTAAAAATACTGTGTCCCGGATATCATATTTCTTATTTGAGCTCATGCTTAAAAATCATCCGATGCACCTCGGTTACAAACTGATCTACTCATGTATAGCCTATTACGACCACGTAGAAAGATCATATACTTTATTTCCAAAAAACCTTGCACGTGATTTGTTAGCAGCAAAGTAGTGTAACCATGTTTATAACACTTCAATCTCCAAATATTTTTTGTTTGTCATTTTTAGTATACAGCCTGAAATCAACATTAAATTACAGGCAAAATTTCGTTCAAATAATGTTCTTTATGATCATAACAAGAATTTATTATGCATTTTGTCATTGCGTATATTTTATTGCTCATACGTATAATTTTGGAGATAAAAAATATGATTGCTGAATTAAACCTTGTTGCATAAGTTAATGTGAAAAAATATGTACGTGTTTATTTGTTTTTTGATGATAATTTGTAGTGTTAATTATACGCAAAAGAACAAATTTAAAATATTATAATTAACAGTTGCATCCAAATTGGATATGCGATTGTAAATATTTTAAAAGATAAATTAAATTTCTATAAGTATTTCCAACATAGGATATATCACGACCTTAAGGTTCATTACAAGATAACGAAGAAGTTCAATCATTACGTGAAAATCTTCAACCCAAATAACCGGCAAAACCTTCAATCGAAGAAATCCAATCCGACAATATTATTAACCGCTTATGACATTGATTAAGCATCGTAAAATGTACCTACAATAAACGTTCGAGTATAAATTCGAAGCGAGCATAAAGTGAATGCCCGAATTTCAATTTCGTCTTTAGAAATTCAATTAGGAAAAGCGCGATCGCCTGCTTAGCTCCATCGTTCGAGTGTGCGATGGCGAATTTAACGATAATTAAGTATTAGATACGTCAGGAGAAGAATAACATTTTCAGGATTACAGCTTAACATTGATAAGTTATTATCTGGCTAAGTCAAAATATAAAATTTAACATTTAAGAAAGCCATAGAGAGAATGATCGGTAGTCTCTAAACTATTTCAAAGTGTAGCTTTGATCAGAGCTTTTAAAATGATGGTTTTATTTATGTTATCCTGTGTGGATAATTAGGTTATTGCCAGTCTTATACTCTTTAATTTCCTTTATATGTGTGGATTATATGTAATTAGTTTTAAATGGCAAAAATTATTCTTATTTACGTAGACATTTCTACGCAAAAGTTCATTTTATTAATTCGTTAGTACCTTTAAAACGATATGCAGTCGTTGTACTTAAAAGTTACTTCAAACTTTAACCAAACATGTCATATATCTACTCATAGATTTCAGTTTTCTTTTTACAATAGAAGATATTATTTATTCAACTTTTTAAAATTTATGGAAGAAAACATATCTCATACATATTATAATTCTAAATTATTTCATTTTGATTCTAAAAGAACCATTAAAAAAAATGAGATAGTAAATGACTTACCAAATATGTAGATAACATTGAAAAATAAAAAATAGTAAAAAATAATTCTCCAAAAAGTATATCAACAAACACTTAAAACGTAATAAAACGATAACGAAATCCATTTTTGAAAATAAAATTTACACTTTTTCCTTAAAAATCCTAAATCCTAAAATAAAATAACGTGGTAACACCACATTATTAATTATGACCTAAGAGGCTATCAATTAAAAACTAAAAGAAGTAAAATTTCTCTTAAGTATTGCTGATGAAATCGTCATCCGCGCTATTGACTTTATTAAAATTTTCAAACTTTTAACTTTAGGATTCTTAAGGAAAAAGTGTAAATTTTATTTTCAAAAATTTATTTCGTTTATCGTTTTATAGTTAAATAGTATGTATATTGGTGGGAACATTATTTATTCAAAATATTTGGAAACAATATCGTATTTAATTTTAATTTGTTAATTTCGAAATAATCCGTAAACTAATGGGCGCGAAGTAGGTTTGAAAGCAATGTTCCGTTTTCATCAAAACATTAAATTGAGATATGATTTTAAAACATTAAAACATTAACCGTTTTATTACAATTAAATGCCATCAGCATTTTGTAATTTTATTAAAAAACATGAAATATGAAAACAACGTAGATAATCACATACCAGAAAACTATGATATACATATATCACATAAAAAAATACTTCTGTTAAATATGAGCATGTGAAAGATATAATATGCAATATATTTTAGTTCTAAAAAATTCCAATTTTTTAAATAGTTTAATAGGAATATTATGTACCGTTAAATTGTATAAACGCCTAAATATGTACAGAATCCTCGTAGTGTGAGTTCCACACGTGATTGACAGGTTTTTGTAAAACTATCAATCTACATTTATAAGAACTTTGCGTTACCGTACGTTATTAAAGGTATCATTCGATACTATCCAAGCAGCAGTATCTCCATAAATAAATAATAAACCCAAAGTATTTCCGGTTGTGTATTATGTACATTTTATACAGTCGGTGACGAATAGGTACGAAACATATTTGTTGTTGACCAATTTCATTATTCAAATACCACAGTTTTGCTGATATTAAACCAATTTTTCAAATTTGTATAGTATAAGCGTTATCTTTTAATATTATAAAATAATTGCTCGTAATGTTCTGAATATTAAACAATGCAAGTTTTCAACGATTATTTTATTTTAATTAACGTAATGTATCCATTGCAGCAACATTTTTGAAACTTGGAAGTAATACACTGGAATACAAAGGTGATGTTGCGAATTATTAAATAATGCAAGTTTTCAACGATTATTTTACTTTAATTAATGTTATGTATCCATTACAACAAAATTTTTGAAAGTTAAAAGTAATACATTCGAAAGGTGATGTTGTAAATTATTAAACAATGTAAGTTTTTAACGATTATTTTACTTTATATAATGTAATGTATCCATGGCCGTAATATTCTTGAGACTTTAATGGATTACACTGGAATATAAACATGATTTTCAATGATTATTTTAATAGGGATTCTTAATTAAATTAATCTAAGGAATCGAATACTAGGATTCTTAATTAAATTGATATAATGTATATAATACAGCAACATAATTGAGATTTAAAAGGATTACACTCGATTACAAACGTGATGTTCTAAATTATTGGACAATGCAAGTTTTCACCAATTACTTCGATTTAATTAATGTAATATATCCATTGCAGCAACATGAGAGGATTATGCTAGAATGTAAACGTAATGTTTCGAAGTGATAATGCAAGATTCCAATGATCATTTTATATTTATTTATGTAATGTATCCGTCACAGCAATATTCTTTAGAAATAAAAAGATTACACTCGGATACAAATGTTATGTTTCTAGTTATGAAACAAGGCAAGTTTCAACGATTATTTTGCTTTAATTAATATAATGTATCTACCGCAACAACATTTTTAACACTTGAAAGAATTAAAATCGAATACAAACATAATGTTCCGAATTATTTATACAATGCAAGTTTTCAACGATTATTTTACTTTAATTAATGTAATATATCCATTGCAGCAACATTCTTGAGACTTGAAAGGATTACACTCGAATACAAAAATTTAGCGTCTTTGACTCTTCAACAATTTATTGGCGTAAAGTTTCTTGTAGCAAATTCTTGGAGAATGTGTTTTATATTTGTTTCAATTATTTCATTTCACTTATATACTTTTTTTAAAATCACTTATAGCAATTCTTATGCCCATATTCTTTTCTCTGTAAAAAAATGACAATTAAACTGCTTTTGTTGTGTCAATTTTTTTGAATATAGTAATTAAATCTACCATTGAATTCGTAACGAAACCTAAGAAAAAACATCATTATTAATAAAACGTTAAGTTGTTATCGTAATATAAAAATACTTTTATAAGTCTGTACGCTGGGTATATTGATGTAAAGTTACAGAGTAGGATACGATTAAAAAATTTATCGGTAAAATAAATGCAAAAAATATTTCATAGATATCGATACGATCCCACGTTCTGTATCGTAACGAAATATTTGATGACAATACTGTCATCAATATCAAATACCTCGTTATGAAACGACTAAGACAAATTCAGTCGCTTAGTTCACTGTATGTTACAGCTATTTGTTTATATTCTAAATTTCTTTACCAGTCTTTTAAATTATTTCACTCTTTTATGCAAATTTTAGTACTTTTTGATTTACAAAATTTCGCATATATTCTTTGTTTTGGAGGTATTTAATTTTCAAGAATGAATAATGAATATAAAACGACCAAGGCAAATTTTAGTCGCTTAGTTCACTGTATGTTACAGCTATTCGTTTATATTCTAAATTGCCTTGCCAGTCTTTTAAATTATTTCACTCTTTTAGGCAAATTTTGGTACTTTTTTGATTTACGAAATTTCGCGAATATTCTTTGTTTTGGAGGTATTTAATTTTCAAGAATGAATAATGAATATAAAACGATCAAGGCAAATTTTAGTCGCTTAGTTCAGTGTATGTTACAGCTATTCACTTCTATTCGTTTATATTCTAAAATTCTTTACAACTGTTTTAAAGTATTTCACTATTTTAGGCAAATTTGGATACTTTTTTGATTTACGAAATTTCGCAAATATTCTTTGTTTTGGAGGTTATTAATTTTCAAGAAAGAATAATTGAAAAAGGCTATTAACAACAAACAAATGCATAAATGCTGAATAATATATAAAAAATGATATGTTCCTCTCCATTTTTTTAACTAAAGAATTTAAAAACACAAAAAAAAAAAAAATTTTTTAAGGCTTATGCAAAGGTTAGCAATTTACTTGTTAGCAGCTTCTCATTAAGGTAAAGTATGCGAGGATGAGACGGAAATACATTTTATTGATGTCAATATGGTTGCCATTCTCTTTTCGGGGTCACTCTTGTCAAATAGTTATAATTATTTCGTTAATACAAATAAGGATACACGAAAGTTATGTCCTTCAGCACAGAATTACTTCCGTCAACTTGTGTTAGTAAATTAAAGAGATACAGGCAATCGAATTATTTGTATTACTCAATGTGAAAGATTTATTGCACAATACATTTACATAGTGAAAATATTATCAATGTTTATAAGTAGCTCAATAGAAATACAATGTACCCTCAAGTGATTGTGAACCAAGCCAATTTGACAGACCAGGCATTTTAAACATTTTTCTTATATTCAAGTTAGTAACATAATATGGATTTATTTGGTATTTGTGATTAAAAAATATGATTTTTTATTGGCGCAGTATACACTTGTAATTTATATTATATAAGTTATATATTAAAGTTGACAGAAATTTAAATAAGTATGATAGAATCGTTCAAATAACTTTGTAAGTATAATTGTTATCCAAAAAAAATTATAAAAATACCAACAAATTTCCAGAGCTGTCTTGATATATTGGCATATTTAAAAAGTTGTTGACAGCCAAATCCGCTCAGCTATAATCAACTGATACTGTATATATTTTTAGTAAACTATAAAACATTTTATTTTCTGAATATACTGGTAATGGTAGTTTATTTAAATTGTAGTTTTGACGCAGAAAATTAAATCCTTACAACATAATAAAAAAAATTAATTTCATTTTTGTGTGGGTACTCATTGGGAGGCTATAACGATTATCCTGGAAATTGGAATTTACGATATATGCAAAATGATTTTATTCCTCTTAAAAAGTGATAGAGAAGTTAAAACAAAATTTATATTGTGTCAACTTGTGTTCATATAAGATGTAACATACTAATCCGTTAAACTTGCAGGCTCTACAGACTGGTCAAAAAAATTCACGTACAATTTGAAAAGAGCAAAAATTACATATATTTTGACATCCCAAAACGATTATCAACGTTTATTAAAAGTTTATTTTCAATTAATTTAGGCAAAGGCAATGCGTTACATTTTTAAATATCTTCTAAAAAGTGATTATGTAAAACAAGAGTCAATTGTCGTCTAATAAAAAGAAACAATTTTTATGAAACCAAAATGTCACAGGTCGAAGTAAAAATATAGCACTGTTTTATTTGTCTATGGATATATTATAGTTTTCAATTCGTAATGGAAGGAAAAATCAATAACAATTAAATACCAAAAGATTGCCAACAATTTGGCACAACAAAACTTCAATAGATTCTCATTCATTTAAATATATCTTCGAGAAGACAGTTTAGTGTATAGTGGGATGCCATGACGTATATCGATTCGGAACAGAAGTCTCATATGCTAAATATTAAAATTCAGTTAATTTCTAAGTTCTACGACCAAGTAAATTCCTAAATACTCTATCTTTAATATTCAAAAATCAACGCTCTATCTTTAATATTTTGGAATTTACTGAATTTAGGAATTCTAAAATTCAATTAATTCTTTATATGAATTTGAAGAAAAGGCTTCAGCAGAAAAATCCAAACGAAGTTTCATGAAAGAGAAGGCTAGGTTATGAAAATTAAATATTTTTTCAGTGCGATTGAAATAAATAAGTTACAGATAATTTGTGCGAATATGCAAACTGAACTGAGTTAGACAATTTCAGTTGGAAGAAATATTTTGACGGAACATAATGTGGCAAATGAAAAATAATACAAACTTTTCCTAGAAACAAATTTCTACTTCAGTGAGAAAATATTTATGTGCTTAATAAAGTTGATGTTTTAGAAACTAAAATAAAGTTTTAGAAACTAATTCTATCACAGACATATCCAATCTGTAAAAAATCTTGTTACAAAATTTGATACAGAAATATTCTATGTGCGTAGTCAAGAAAGTTTATCTATATAATTATATACATACATGCATAAATATGTGTGAATGGATGTATCGAGGAGTATTTTTCCATACGAAATATTTTCATAGCGCTAATAGTTTTATAATTCGTACCTTTCCGAAACACTCGTTTCCAATGTACGAAATTAACAAAAAATGAATTAACAAATACTGATTAATCCCTAAATTTGTTCAATAACTTTTTTAAACGAAATCCTACTAGCCCCAGACTAACAAAGTTTAAAAAATATTTGACAACCTTTTTTCGAAATTAAATATCACTAATAAAATCAGCTGATGATCGGCGAAGTGTTGTCATGAGGTTTTTCCCATAATTTTTCTCATAAATATATGTATCATCACAGTATTCAGAATAAAATAAGTATGAGTACAACTAATAGTTCGAGGCATAAGGAATATGTTTTTAATTTGCGATTACAAATTAGTAATATAATTTAAAAATATTTTTATATCCCACAAAACAAACCCTTTAATGCATTTGTACCCCTTCATATAGTATATAATATATAATAAACCTTAAACATAATATATCATAACATAATTATACCAAAATAATATCCAACGTGATATAATCACGTTGGGTATTAGTATCACGTCAATTGAAAAATAATTAATGTACTTATTATTTATCCCCGCTTTAATTCTTATGTGAATATTTTGAAGGTTAACTTTAATACGTGGGTTAAAGATGTCAATTACTATGTCAAATTTCAAGTTTCTACGTCACATAGCTCCTGGAAAAATCGGCTCTGACCGACAAACAGACGGACCGGTGAGTGATTTTATAAGGATTTTGTTTATCCTGTTTGAGGTATAAAACAAATGAAAACTGTAATTGTTAAAACAATTCACACCTTTCATTTTTTTCTTTCTTTTTGTTATTCGATATTTTCAGTCG
Organism: Druceiella hillmani; assembly: GCA_039881145.1. Lineage (NCBI taxonomy): Eukaryota > Metazoa > Arthropoda > Insecta > Lepidoptera > Hepialidae > Druceiella > Druceiella hillmani. The sequence continues at coordinate 54,280,967 of JAYKKI010000003.1, forward strand.
CATCAGCTTAAGACTATATGTTGTAAACCTTCTAACATAAAGAATACTACACTTTTATATTATAAGGTAAACTTAACCTTAACTTTAATTAGTGTGAAGTGTTCAAGATGAGATTGAAGTAATTGTACGGCATAAGAAGATACGCTTTTCGCAAAACCGATTTAATTTCTGACCCAATCCTGTAAAAGACCATTGTAACAATATTGAAGCCGAAGCAAACAGTGAGTACAATGTCCATACAATAAAGATAAAAACATATCATTTGACAGTTAAGAGAGTGTTTGAAGAAGTGAAGACGACTTTAAACGTCTATAAGCGTCAAGTCATTGTTACGACGACGAAAATTGTAGACTTTGAACTCCAATCACTTAAGGATCGTAAGGCGAAGATACAATGTCGAATTGATTTTTTTCTTCGAATCATTTTTCCAGGACTTTCTTCTCCAATTTGGTCGATTTTGGTAGAAATAAAAGTACTTTCACATTGCAAAATAATAAAAGATATACCCTTGGTTAGTGAGATAGTAATATGAAAGTCCGAGTAAAAGTTCTTGCTCTAATTTGATTAATAAAATTATGTGGTGTAAAATTGTTTTAAATATAAACTAAGGTAAGAAAACAATTTTCTCAGCATGGTTTTCCATATTATATGAAAGTTATCTGTGTACCTATAACCTTCATGCAATAAAGGAAACGACACTAAGTTCCAGATTGCATAAAGGTCACGATTAGGTTTTACCTATGGCTTTTCTCGCATCGATGTTGAAATATGACAATGAAATTTTGAACAAGGGAAAAATACAAAACCATTATCGAGATTAAAACTATATTATACTTTAATCAAGATCTAAGTTGGTAACTTTGTGAAGTCATTACTGTGCGATTGAATAAAAGATATAAAAAATAAAATTTTGTATTTTTATATATGGTTGAATTCTGACTAAATATGATCACTTCAATATTTTAAAAAATCAAGGGTATTTTGTTAGTTTGCATAAAACTTTGGAAAATGCAAATTGGATATCTACACGTTTTTGAACCAGTTACGAAATATGATAATAGAAAAAAAAATGATATTTTCCTTCCTATAAATAAATTAATTACATATTGGTGCCGTATGAAAATATCATATCTATATAACTTGATTACGACATGATTTTTATATATGAATATAACATAATAACGCCTATTATACGAAGGCAAAAAATTATTGATTTTGTTTAGGATATAATAAAAAAACAGTAAATATTAAACTAAATAATTAATTATTATAAATTTTCTAAACGATGTAAGAAATAATAACAAGTTAAGATAAAAGGGTGTCTGACTCATTTATATAAGCTTACCGGTGAAGTGAAACTTTTTGTGTTAGTCAATAATTTATAATACTCTTTATTTATCAAAAAATGTTTCCCTTTTTTTTTATAAAAATACAATATTGTCAGTAATTTATAGTGGCATACTTAGTACATTTTTACTCTAAATTATTGAATAAATGTTGATATCATAATCACTTGTAATGTTGGCATTACACCGTATACGAAATAAATACACGACAAAGACCCTAAAGTCAGTGATGATCTATTAGAATTTGAATAAACTTTGAAACATTCTCGAACGACATGTTGTTAGCACTCGGCGGATTCGACCGCTGGTTAGATCGGTATTTGTTTTCTCAAGCGTTACACAATTTTAACGTGACATGATGACTCAGACGCCGCTGAAGAAGCTTTAATTCGAAAGCTACAAATCTTTTCCTTCAGTTTTTACTTAGTACATGCTTACATGTTGCTTCACATACATATGGAAAATTATTGTATTTGTTTCTAGCATGAAAAGATTTATTGAAGGAAAGGAGGTATCCCGTAACTAATAATATACAGATACAGGAATCACAAATGTGCTAAAATGAATAATTAAACAATGCAGAGGATAAATGATTCATTTTGTTGTAATTTTTTTTTAATTCTCTGATATTGCACTGTACATCGTTTTATTACGGTTTAATATTAGTTTTGATGCTTAGAGTAATCGTCTCCGTCGAGATGATACAAACATAACGACTTAGCCTATTTATGTTCTTGCAAAAATAAGTTCATTGTAAATTATACGTAACACAATGATTATTTTATAACATCAGTTATGTAAACTTTACTCAAAAGTTCTTGTAATAAAATTAATTTTTTAGGGTACTAGTTTAAAACTTATATCTAAATGTATTAAAATAGGTAATAGTGTTATGCATGGTTCTAACCAATTTCAAATTATAAACAAAACCATGTTTCATCTATTATCAAAAAAACAAGATTAACTTATTACATTATTTTTTAATGATACACAAAACCGGAGATATGTATTAGTATTTTTCTTATATGTATTATATATTTCTTGTATTAGTATTTTTCTTAATTTATTATGGTACAGTTTTGTGACAATTGATGGGTCATAATTATTATTTATTGCGATTTGTTTTATAGTTTTTATTTCTTTACGTAGATTAGGTTTTTCTAGAGGAATAGTTAAAGCTCTGTGAATCATGGAATGGAAGGCTGCTAACTTATGGGTCCAAATGTGTTGGGATTGACCATTAATTATGGAGTCTGTAAATGTGTCTTTTCTAAATATACTAAATTTATGTTTATTATTTTTGCGTTCTATTGTTATATCTAAAAAGTTAAGTTTATTATCGGATACTACTTCTAAAGTGAATTTAATATTATTGTGTAGAGAGTTAGCAAAGTTAACAAACTGGTCTAACTGTCGCTGTGTACCTTTCCAGCAGATAAGGATGTATTGTGTTTGAAACATATAAATGCTGTTGGTTGTTCCTAAGAGTTAATCTTTGCTAATATCCCACCTGAAGATGTTGTAATACAACGAAACCTAGGTCATGGTAAAGAAATTAAAGAAAGTGGAAATAATACTACATCATGTAGTTTAATTTAAGTGTGAATAATGAATTTCTACAAAATTAACGCCAAATATATTCAATATTATTTTTCAAGTTAATATTGATTGATATTACGGATTAAAGCCAAGAAATATTATTGAGTCAATTCACCTCAAAGGATGTGTATTTTCGTACTTATCTCTACTAACATAATAAAATTAAGACCTTCTCTTTATATTTGTTTGTTTGTCTTTCAAGCTTTAACCATTTGAGAGATTGAATTGAAATGTTGCTTATAAAGAATACATATTCTAATGTAAAAGATAAATTATGTATAATTGTGCTTTAATTTACAGCAGCATAGCAGCGAACAGAAAGTCTAAAAAATATGTCCGCTCACAAAAAATCATAATGGGCTGCCCAAGTTATAGAAAAAATATACATTTTATTGTTTGATACATTTCCTTTGATACTTATATCTTATAAGCTTATCGATTATACTTTACTATAAAGGTAATAATTTATCCTTATGCACATTTACGTTGTACGTACGTATTTTTACTGGGCGGGGAATTCTGGTAGATAGAGAGAGCTATTGCCTCTGTATATAAGGTGGAGAGAGTTATGTTAAACCGGTACTGCCGCATGGCGGTCTACATGTTTCTAATATTACACGATCAAAGCTGTGGGCTAAAGCTAATAATATATAAATATACACAATTAAATGAAACTACGTGATGTAGTATTATTTCTACTTTCTTTAATTTCTTTACCACGACCTAGGTTTCTTTGTATTACAACATCTTCAGATGGGATGTTGTAATACAACGAAACCTAGGTCGTGGTAAAGAAATTTAAGAAAGTAGAAACAATACTACATTACGTAGTTTTATTTAATTGTGAATAAAGAATTTCTACAAAATTAACTCCAAATATATTCAATATTATATAAATATAGTTATAGTTTATTCGAGTTTGAATTTGCATTTTATAAAGGAAATATTATCTGAAAAAAATTATAATTTTTGTAATTATCATTATTGCCATAAGTAATTCGAACTTTTAAAATTACGTACTGCCATATTCGCCACAATTTAATAACGTCTATTCAATTTAAAACAAAGACTGCAATTTGCGCAAAATGACATTAAAGTAATCACCTCCTAACATACAGTTGTGATCTCTCCACATTTCTCACACCATGTAATTTATTAGTTCACTGGTCACGACAACAATAAGTTATTATAAACCTGTTCCGTTAAACTAGTCAGCAGAACCTTAAACGTTCATCGATTTTCCAACTTTTCATTCCATATAAACATCGGTCAATGACAGGAAGATGTGATTTATGTTTGGAAGATGGAAGTGGAAGTCTATAAATAATGGTCATTTTATCGTTTCACGTGTGAGGTCAGTTTGGATGAATTATGGACCATTCAGGAAAATGAATATAAATTTCCTAATTTTTTCTGGGTTTAATTTAATACACTCATGGAAGATTTACGTCAACAATACTTAAAAAAATTGGTTCATGGCAATTATTGAATGGCGTATATGAGATACCTGCATAACTTACAAATAACCTATTTGTATATCGTAATCATGCAAATTTGATCATATAAAATAGAGAGAAGAACCGTAACTAGGTGTTGTGCGCTTTAAAATAATTGTGGAATCAAAGACACTTTAGAGGTTAAACATATTGTTTCTAGGTATGAAGTGGAAAAACCAAGGATCATTTTCCAAAGGAAATATAAGAAAATTGAGATGGAATTACATAGTATGTAAACAAAATCAATGGCAAATAATTATTTAAATTTCTTATTTTCGAGACTAGAAAATACATGCAAAATTGGGAAATGTTTTTCATAATACGCAACCTTTACTCTCGAATTTTCCGCCGGCAAGAATAGTTTAAATAAGTTAGAACTTTAAAAAATATGAATTATATGCTATGTACTAACATATATTTAATAGAGCAATTCCCTAAAGTCAATGAATATCTATTTAGAAAAGTATTGAAAGTATTTTATTAACTGCAGTCTTGATAATACCATGATTTACTATTATTATAACTGATAAGTATTTTGTATTCATATTTCTTTTTTTTTGTGCCATGAGGATTGAAGAAAATAATGCTATAATTAAAAAAAATGATTTTGTATTTGCGATGGAAATCTATTATGAGGCATTAACAAATTTCAAAAGAATGCGAAATTAAAAAATAAATGCATGTTTTGATACAGGCGCTAACTTTAACTATCTCTATCAACCTAATCGATGGATAGACAAGGGGTGGGATATATATGTTATAAAATGAAAATTTAGTTTTCAGGAAAACGAATCTAATAATTTATTTCAATTATAAAATTCAAATAATATATGATAACTTGAAAAATGTTATTAAAGTAATTTACAGACTAAATTGCAGTAACGCAGTTAGTGTTAGTTAAGTCACAAATATAGGAACGTAGCGGAAGTGTCCAGCGCTGAAATGATTAGTGTTTTATGAGCGCGTCCTATAAAATGTTTTATTTTATGTGTCTGCCAATAAAATAAAATATTAAAATTTTATAACGACATCACAAAAACGTATGTATTAAATACGTTTTTGCGAGAAAATATATGCAGTCTTTTTTACAAAATTGTGCCCGTTGCACCTCAAACTATGAAGCACTGATAAAAATAAAAATGTATGGAGTTACTTTAGACTCAAGTGTATATATATATAAGCATATGTGTGTATATGCTTGCGTGCGCGTGTGTATTTATTGTAAAGTGATATACAAAAGATTTTTTGAGATTTACTCAGAAAACTTTGCTCTATAGAATGTAAGTACATTCGTTTGCGTGCATGCGCGCACGCGTGCTAATATGTTTGGTGTACGGTCGCGTGTAAATTTTCTAATAAGAGTGTGTTTATGAATCTGCTTGGGCGTGTTCGTACGCATATATGTGAGCGTGTGCACTTGCATGCGTACGGAGGTACAATAGTGCACAAAATATTCCGTTAATGTACTTGTTAATACACGCTGATATCGTCTCAAAACGTTTTACTTTAAAAACCTCATACTACCTTTTATCTTTACTTTTATTTCATTCCTCTCATCTGTCCCCGAAAAACATTTGTGTAAAAAATTATGTGTATGTGTACGTACCCATGTTATTTTGAAACATTTATATCTAAATATCTTGAGTATTAATTATGGAAAAATTAAGTTTCTAATAAAAAAATTAAATTCTAATTATAGACAAAGGGATACAATAAAAGGAAACAAGTGCAATCAAATATCTATAGTACTGTGAATAGAGAGGGGGTCGAAAGGAAATGACGACATTGCAAAGGGTTCCATTTTGGCTACCTGGATACAGAGTCTTAAAGATGTAAGATTGAAATTATCAATGAAAAATAAGGTGCTCTAATTGGTAATTTATTTACGTAAAAATCTTTCTCTAAATACAGTAATGTAACTACTGAAGATTTTATGATAATCAACTGTATAATAATCAACGTCAATTTATTTTGAGGTTGTAAAATCCAAGCTTAAATTAAAAATTTACTGAGATTGTGAAAGATAATATTAATTTGTGTTTGTAAAATATTCTTTTTAAGTGAAATGACATTAGACAAAAATTATCTAAAAAGAAATAAAAAAATTAAATTGCTTGTTATGTTTAACTAAAACTTAGACTTTTCAACGTCTTTTTTTTTAGTTTTACTTAAAGTAAGCAGTTCTATAAAATAATTAATGAACTGATTGTATCGAAACGTGTTATCAGTAAATAAGCTGACAAATAATTAAATATTATGTTAATACTTTTAGGAATCCGTACCTCAAAAAGAAGACAAAACCCGTCGGTAACAGCCGTTTTTTCTGAAAAATGGATTGGGATAAAAACATGAAACTTGGCACATTAATAAAAATTATTAATCCGTACGTATCTGAATACTTAATACTCAGAAATATTTACACTGAAATTTCAGGTGGGCAAATTAAATCATAGAAATTGTTTTTTTTAATTTCATATATAGTATGGAAAGGTCCAATTATGGGGTTTTCAAATTTTATTTTCATAATTTAAGTACAGTTTCAGTGGTATACTAAAAAATATACAAAAAGTATATCCACCACCCTTGCTTTTTTCCAAACATGGCTGTTTAAAATCAGGAAAAAATAATTTTTTTAGTAGCCTACGTTTGCTCGGAAAATTAAAGCAATAAATCTAGATGTCATCATTTTTAGGATTCCGCACTTCAAAATGAAATCGTTTTCCGTTTCTATGTCTATTTGTCGGTCAAGAACCTTTTTCTCAGGAACGCGTGGAGGTATCAAGTTGAAATTAATATCAAATACTTAGGTCTATGGTCGTTGGAGTTGTAAGAAAATCAATCTTCTAAGTTAATGTAATAAAAAAACTGTTATAATACGGCCATTTACACCCCATATTTTGACACTCGTAAGTAAATCATAACCTTCCTAGTTCCGTTGACCTATGGTCATGAAAATTCATGCAAAAAGTAAGGTCAGCACAAGTTAAGGAAAATGCTCCAAAATCGTTAATTTGTAGTTATAATTTGAAACATGCCCAATGTTTTACACCTGTAATGGATCTGGTAGGCTATATATTATGTTGTGTAAAATTAATATTTGTAAATAATGTAATAGGAACATTATGTACCTTTGAATGTTAAAAAGTACCTGCATGTGTATGGCACCCATGTAATGTGAGTTCTAATCATGCTTGAGGGGTTTTTAAGTATACACCTTGTTTTTACGCCTGTGAAGTATCTGTTAGGCTATATATTATATTGTGTAAAATTAATTATTGTAAATAGTCTAATAGAAACATTATGTACCTTTGAATGTTCTTAAGTACCTGCATGTGAGCGGCACCTCCGTAATGTGAGTTCTAATCGTGCTTGAGGGGTTTTTAAGTATACATCTTGTTTTTACGCCTGTGAAGTATCTGTTAGGCTATATATTATGTTGTGTAAAATTAATTATTGTAAATAGTGTAATAGGAACATTATGTACCTTTGAATGTTCGTAAGTACCTGCACGTGAGTGGCACCTCCGTAATGTGAGTTCTAATCGTGCTTGAAGGGTTTTCAAGTATACGCCTTGTTTTTACGCCTGTGAAAGATTTAGCAGGCATTATTTTTGCATTGCGAAAAACTAATATCTTTAATTAGTTTAATAGAAATACTATGTACTTTTAAATATTTATAAGAGCTTAAACGAGTAACAAAACCTCGCAGTGCGGGTCCTACATCCACATAGCTATTCCTTTATTAAGTTTGATTTATCCTAAAGTAAACCATCATCAAAAGTACGGGTATATATCAATTATTTGATCGTAATCAATGCAATAACAATTTCCTATTAAACATCAAAGTTTCAATCATGAGTTACATTAACTCAAGACGCGATAAGCAAACTTTGTAATGAATGAAGTTTAATTATTATCAAATTCATCTTCGAACAAAGACTTCGCGATCTAACCGCAAGATAATCGTCGATCTCATATAAATAGCCCGGCGGTCGTCTGCATATGTAAATATTGGTGCGGCGTTTCAGCTACCACGCACTTAAAGATTTGTTACTCGAGGGAAATTTATGCGATCGTATCTGTCTTATTGAGCTTCTAGTAAACTTTTTAAATTTAAGCCAAGAAATATTTTTAATTTATATACGCGCAAAAATAAATAAATCCGTCAAAGACGAGATAATTCAAAGTACGTGGTTTCGTACACACTCGTGTACCTAAGTACCGTACACCTATATGTGCATAGTTTGAATGTATTTTTATAAATAATAAATATTGGAAATATATAAATATATATATATATATATATATATATATGTATATATATGTATATATATATATATATATATATATATATATACGTCTGCCGATAGATATTGTCAAGTGGAAGCACAGAGGTAAAGCGTAACTAATGCAGTTTGACACAAAAAACAGGCGATGAAAAATTGTGACTAAAAATATAAGAAAACGACATATTAAGCAGATTCCATGTAAAACAAAAATAAACAAAGAAAATAGCGAATATATTATGAATACAAAGCAGATGACAGAAAATTTTGGGAGATGAAATAAGAAATAAGTGTGTAAACATTGACATTACAAAGGGTTCCATTTTTGCTACCTGGGTACAGAGTCTTAAAGATGTGGGATTGAAACTATCAATTTGTAGTTACCATAGTTAATTTAACGACAAATCTACTTGTTGGCTCTCATTTTAATCTCATAGATAGGTTACTAATGTTTCATTTAATTCTGATTAAATAATATTAAGTAGATATTCAAAAACACCGTCATATTTATTTCTCAAACATCTAAAATCAATCCTTATGAACACTTTCTGCACATTTTATTTTCTTATTGTATTAAATTTTTCATTGTGCTTTTTGAGTTTTCGTGCATTTTTTTTCCTTTACAAATCGTGGACATAAATAGTTCTTGCTTTCATTTATTTTTTTTAAATTATATTATATTCTCTCCAATTTAAAAACTAATTTCCATTTCGTTAGTTCCATACGTTAAATAGAATCATAACCTGATAAGATACTCTATTAATCGATTACGAAATTAAAAGTTGAATGATCTTCGCAATCATATGGTTAATAATACTTATTATTAATTCTGAGTCCAGGTCATCTAGTATACATTGAATCGAACTGTAATATTATTGAATGTAGCTAAAAATTTGATCCAAAGATGCAAAATATCCTTCAATATCTTGTGCAAAAGAATAACATTCCTTCGGTACTGCACAGTTTAGATCAATTATGTTGGTAGAATATATATTTATCAACTGTCGTCAAAAATATTCATCCACACTTATCCATTGCTACTGTATTTCGTTTACATGAAAAAATAATTTTCCACGTATATAAATATATATATTAAATAAATTGTTATGTCATTATTCGATCATATATCATAAAATAACCATTTATTATGTTTCAGTTTCAATTTATTAGTGGTAACGGTTGTAAACATTTCAGTAATCATAATATTTCTTGAAATGTCATTGTACTGAAAATGAAAAACTATTTTCACGGTAATACTTTTTAGAATAATTAATTTTTTTTCCCATCAATTTATGCTAAGTGTAATTCAACCTAAATATTTACGCGTATTAATAATTTTTAGTTTGTCTCTTTGTTTTATTAAGTATATAATAATGAAACTGAAAGGGAGACAAAATATGTTTTCTAGGAGATAAGATTTTGTCAAAAAAATATATAAATTAACAATTTTCAAATTGAAGCTCCACAACTTTTCACAAAATTATGGTTTTGATAATAGAAGTATGAGATTTGACCTTAAAATTATTGTAATACCATTTCAATTATTCTTAATTGAATTATTATAATCAATTCTGCGTTATTTTAACGATTTACATATTTCCAAAGGTAATAAACAATCGCATTATATTGTTAATTAATAATTCACTTCACCACTTTAACTCAAAACTCAAATACAAACTTACTCAAATACAAATTACAGACGACCTTCATAATTATGGAAGTAAAATCTCGCTCACTTTTATCCTCGAACGAAGATTACGCTTCGCTCGTGACCGCAGTGTGGCCTCAAAGCGGCCACCTTTGAATTTCACGCATCATAAAATATATAACTCTGACGGAACTATCATGGTGAGCGACCTACCCCTCTAGTAAATGCAAAGAGTGGAACCGTTACTCTGCAAAACTATACTAGGCGTCGATTTTCCCGTTTTATTTTCACTGTAAACAGCGGCGACTGGCAGGGAAATATGATTAATGTTCGGAAGATGTGAGTGAAAGTCTATAAAGTAATGATCATTTAACCGTATGTAATTGGCATACAAGGTCAGTATGAAATATTTTAGAACGACGGATATCTATTTTCTAGGAATTTCGAATTTCAAAGTTGTTATATCGAATTAAAGTGGTATTTTCCTTGAATAATAATTCGATACAAATGAATGAGATAACTTGGATTATTTGGAATTTAAATCTAGTTTTAATGTACAATTGTTGTTTTCGTGTGCAATTACTATTTTATATAATCCTTGGGTGAAAAACAGTGGGCGATTTTAAGTAATAATAATATTATCATTCGATTGTTAAAATATCCCAAGATATCTAAATTATCATCATTAGAAGCCACCAATTATTGACGTAAAAATATAAACAATTGAATGACAACGACGGCTTGATAAACTACCACCCTAAGTGAACTGAGCACTGGATGAAAGTAGATATATATTATTGATGATTATGTATAATTATTGCAAGAAAACTTAAAAAGCCCAATGAAAAATTTGATACAATTAGAAAATAAAATGAGCAGAAAGTGCTCATAAGGATTGACTTTCGATTTAAATATGACGGTGTTTTTGAATATCTATTTAATAATATTTAATCAAAAATAAATTAAACATTAGTAACCTATCAATGAGATTAAAATGAGAGCCAACAAGTACATTTGTCGTTAAAATGTACTTGTTGGCTCTCATTTTAGTCTCATTGATAGGTTACTAATGTTTAATTTATTTACTATGGTAACTACAAAAATGTTTACTATGGTAACTACAAAAATGAAAAGCCTTGCAAAATTGCTATAGCACGAATTTTTATTTTTGTATTTTGAGGCAAAATTTGTTCTTCAAGTGCAGTTGTCTCACTCTGATGATATATTTAGTTTTCTCTCGCATACAGGTAAACAATTTTATATTCAAGTCACGTTCTTTATTTCCTCTCTATTAATTTGTATTTTACATGTAATCCGCTTAATGTAATTATTTTGTAAGTTTATTAACAATTTTTACACCACGTATTTTGACATTCTGATTTCTTACTTTATTCTTCAAAATACTTTCACATTTACGCATATCTAGTTATCTGCGTCAAATTTACGTCGGCCACTTGTATTAAAATTATATTCAATATTTTCTCTGTCCATTTGACTTTTACGTGTAATCCGCTCAAAGGCCTATTTTTTTTTCTAATTTTTGGCGCTTGGCCACCAGTGAAAGAATATATTTATGTACGTATATACAACATCTACTGCTTTGGCAGCAGACTGGCGCAAGCGCAGCAACCTATATATATATATATATATATATATATATATATATATATATATATATATATATATATATATATACATACAAACTAATAAATTGTATGTCCCCGACTGTGTGATGTGCGTTTTGGACTCTTTTTGGATTGATTAAATCTTGTGGGTTTGCGTCAAAGACATACGGTAATATCAGTATATTTGTAGCTGTAAGGGTGACATGTTGTGCAACATTAACGCTTTGGATATCTAAACAAGTAAAATTAAATTGACTACGTGGAAAATTCAATGTGTGTATGCTGTGCATTCTTAAAATTGTATTTTAGTTTGGTTATTATTTTAATTTATTTTAGTTTGATTATTATTTTAATTGTTTAATTGTATAATCGCTGTGCAGAACAACAGCGAGTAATAAATATGTTAATATTTTTATATAGAAAAATGAATAACCAAAACAAAGTATTTATTTTCAAGTATTTCCAATATTCGTATATATATTTGCGATTTAAAATTTGAAATTAATTATTTTTTATTTTTTTAATGTTCGACCTCTGCAATACATCATGCAATAAATATCTAATAATGGTTTAGGAGTTATCTTACTACCGTGGTAAAACAGATTTCTAGTTGGTCGACAATATTTTTATAAATTCTATGAATTTTTATAAAATCTGTTATTTCATAGTTTTAAGTTTTAATTTCTGTTGGCAGTCCCCATGACTGTCTATGTTTTTTTATGATTAATTATGGCCTGAATTCAGCTCTACCAAATTCTTCATTTATTTTACTTAATATGACAATTTCTTTTAAATGTAATTTTTTTACTCTCTTAGGTTAGCAATTAAAATTTAAGCAAATTCATCACCAATAATCGCATTAAATTTTCATCTAGACATCATCCGTAATAAGTTTTTAAATTTAAAATCTGATAGAAAATTATATTTGTAAGGATATAGTCGAAGATAACAAGTTATTTATATTGGTTTTGATCGATTATCTATCAAATGAACTTTATAGGCTACTGTGGGTTTTTTATATTTATCATAAAAATAACCAAGTATATCCAACAAATAAAGTTTCGAAGACATTCCGTAACGTAAAATTATTGATACGACCAGGGGAAAATAATTTTAAGTTACGCTCTAAGTCCACTTTTATCATATTTATTTTTCTTTTCTTTTACATTAATGAAAATTACGGGGTTCAATTTATACAATTCCGTAGCCTATTATCGTAGCATAAAAATATTTACCATCTCCATACAAGTTTTATATTTCATTTTATTCTTACAAATATTGTCTCTTACTTTTAAACACTGTTTCACCAAGTTTTTTTCCTTGGTCATGAAAATAATTTTTTGTACATGTATATAGTCTACAGTTACTGTATTACAGATGACAAATATTTACTATTGGCTTTGTTACACAGAAAATATATCCCGTCCAGACAATTTCTCTTCTAGTTTGTAATAAACTAGCTTCTTTCTGCAGCCATGACATTGAACTTCAGTGATAAATTTACTTTTTCTTCCGTGATCCAGTACCGTGCTAATCTCAAATCAATGCTCGGTTATAACTCAAGTTATAAGCGAGCAGGCGCAAAGATAAACAGGCAGAGGCTTCGTTTTATGATTGTGGGGGTATATATTTGTAAATACACACACACACACACACACACACACATATATATATATATATATACACACACAGATGCGCGCGTACGGACGTGTATTTGTGTTTGGGTGCGTGCGTGTTTTCAAACAGAAGAGGCAATTTCTACAAAGTACCATTTTTGTCTAGTAAACATTTCAAGCAAACAGAACATTTCCACAAATAAAAAAGCAAATGTCATTCGTAACCTTGAATAAATTTCAAAGGCCTACAACAGTTGTTCATAATACAATTTCTATTACATTTAGCCAGCAACTTTTATTTTCGCCTCTAATTTTATAATAAAAATATTCTTTCATGTTATAATTTTACGGCGCCAAATTACATCACAGCACTATACATAGCTTTTTCTGTATCAGCCCTTAGCAATGAAGTTTTATAGGAAGATATAATGTAATGATACATAGAAATAAACAAAAAAATATATTTCATTTTTCAAATAATTCATAATGCGAAGAACTAGAGGATGAACTATTTTTTCATCGATATGGATCATATACTGAAGAGGTCTTTTGATACTCATTCGAAAGTGTTTTGTAATATTTTTTGATACAGTATCTCCTTCGTGAGATGTAAGATATTTTGCAGTCCCTTTCTCTCTCCCCACCTAATATTTCAAACACATATGTCAAGAAACTAAAAAAAAACAGAATACCAGAATTTAGTAAGTGCCTCAATAATTAATTATTGTGGTCAAACTGCCTTAACACTACTTTACCTCTATGCTTCCGTTTGATAATATTTATTGGAACATATATTAGCTACGGGCAAAAGTTTGTTTATCACAAGAGACATTTTCTGATCAAAATATATTTTTTTGTATTAAAACCAAGAGTAAGTAATTATTATTTTTATTATAATAACTGCAGACTCTTCAAACGTACAGAATATAAATTTTCACGTGAAAAAATTTGGCGAAAACGTATTCAAAATTAAGAGACAATAATTATCAGAAAAAAGGAAATATAAATTTTACAGCAAACATACTTTTTCAGAATTCGGCAGTTAGACTGTTTACCTTTATCATTTCTTTACGCCTGCCCATTATATGTATTTTCGTAGCATATTATATCAGTTTTTCCCCGTGAAAATTTGTAAAGATTGATGGTTCATGTGCATATCTCGATTAATAGGAGCAAAATTTATGGATATAATTTTATCGTCCCTTATCATACTTGTATGGAGTTTGTAAATATTTTGAAGCTTTTCTTTTTGGAGCTCTTTTTTCTTTTTGGAGATTTTTTTATATGGTGCCCTTTAATTTTTACTAATGTAAAAAAAAGTAAAAGAAAAATAATAAAAGTAAAACTTAGTGAGTAACTCGAAATTATTTTGCGAGCGTCTTATTAATAATTTTACTCTACAGAATGTCTTCAAAACTTTTCGTTGGATACCCTTGATAATTTATATGAAAGTTATTAGACACCTATAATTCTTTATCCGTTCATCTAATAGAAAATCCATCAAAACCAGTAGTATAGTTAGTCTGTTATCTCTGGATTTATACTTGTAAATGTTGGATATATTTGGCGTTAATTTTGTAGCAATTCATTATTCACAATTAAATGAAACTATGTAATATAGTATTATTTCTATTTTCTTTAAGTTCTTTACCCCGACCTAGGTTTCGTTGTATTACAACATCTTCGAGTGGTATATTAGCAAAGTTATGATAAAAGTATCATCATAAAATAATAAAATATCAGAAATCAGTTTTTGGAAGATCATTGTACTGAATGCCAAAAATGAAAATCATTCCGGTAACACTTTTTTAGAATAAGTAATTCTTTTTGAAGGGAAACCTTCTTTAGGCGAGTAGAGCGATTTTTGGTAAGAGAATATTATCACAGATATTAACAGTATATCTGTAGTTATGAATGAAAATTGTTGCGCATGGCTAGCAGTGAAAGTATATATATATATATATATATATATATATATGTGTGTGTGTGTGTGTGTGTGTGTGTGTATACACACACATCGGATTCCGTGATGTGCGCGTTGGACGCTTTTCGGATTGGTAATATCTTATAAGTTCGTGTCACTGACATACTGTAACAGTAGTATATCTGTGGCCATAAGGGCGACGTGTTGTGCAACTTTACTGCTGTATATACCTATACAAGTAAAGTTAAATCGACTACGTGGAAAGTTTAAGGTGTGTATATATTGCATTGTTAAATGTGTTTAATTTGATTATTATTTTAATTATTCAATAATTGTGCAGTACAACAGTGAGTGCTAAATATGTTAATATTTTTAAATAGAAAAATGAATAACAAAAACAATGCATTTGTTGTAAAATATTTACAATATTCGTAACAATACCTGCTTTTAAAAATTTGACATTATTTATTTTTTTTAATAGTTGACTTCTGAATCTCGTACGAACAATTAAATCTCGCTTCATAAGATTTATCACTCTACCAGAACTATCACGATGAACCACCTTAATGTACCTCCATTAAAAGCGAACAGCGGAATCGTTATTTCGCAAAGCTGTGTCATGCGTCGATATTCCTGTACACTGGCAGCTGGCAGGAAAATATGATTAATATTCGGAATATGTGAGTAAAAAACTGTAAAGTAATGGTCATTTAACCTTATGTAATTGGCATGTGAGGTCAGTTTGAATGATTTATGACGTCAGATGTGGATTTTTCGTATTTCATTCACTTGTGTTATGAGTGATTTGTTATTTATTATATCGAATTAAAGTAAAATTCATGTTGAAGTATATTTCTATACAAGTCAAATGGGTGAATTAGCGTTATTTGGAATTTTAACCTAGTTTCTAATGTACTTTTATTTTCTATAATATAAAATTTACATAAAATAGTAGTGGGCGATTTTAAGTAATAATAATGTGATCTTTCGATTATGAAAATATCTTAATACCCCTTATATTATTTTGTGTTAAAGTTATACTAGCTACTTTTTATGCAGGTCATATTTGTTATTTCCTCTCTATTTACTTATAATATATACATACAATCCACTTAAGGTGTTTTTTCACATTGAATTAAATTTTTGTCTCACGTCATTTTTAAACCTTTATTTTTTAATTTCACTTCATTACGTTTTTCAGAACTTCCTTTCTGCGACAATTGCTTCCCTACAATTAAACATTCTTATACACAATCTGAGATTAACTTTTATTTTCGTTCTTTCACCAGTTTGATATATTTTTTTCTTCTTTTTTATAAAAGTTCTTTCACAGAGAGAGTTACGTAGCACGCACCGTGAAAGATCAAAAATTAATTTATTTATTCAATAAACAGTTTAATTAAAATACAATACACAAAAAGGAAAAAATATAAGTGATTACGTATAGGCTATGGCTAAGGGCGAACTCTCTGATAGCTGGTAATAGACTCACTGTCCCTTCAGCCTGGTTTACGCTGATCGGCTCCGCTTATGCACCGATCAGTATTCCTACAGGTAACTCCTTATCTTAACTTGTATTAGCCTTTAGCAAGAATGGTCTCATATCTGGACGTTTAATACTTATCACTAGTTTGTAGAGCTCCCGGTACTGTGTAAGCGTTTGGCGTTGTATAAGTGGCTTGGATAGCCATCTAACTAGTACTTAATTATATTTAATTTACATATATTTAGATATATTAGCTTCAACGGGTAATTTTTTACTTATTCCTTTATGGCATTACATCCAAGTTTTTAATAAAATATTAATCGGTTTTAAATATTTCTGCTTTCCCACGGTTGTGAGTTACATGTTTTTAAAATCTTCATTCAATTATTATTAATATGTTGAAATGGTCGGTAAAAACAAAAGTGCCAACTCCATGTTTTTTCATTGTTTATTAAATAATAAATTGTACGAATAAGTTAAAAATAGAAAAAAATTAAACAAAGCAGGGAACACAGATAATGATCCAGAAGACCTGCACAAAACGGAGTCCGGGAATAGGATTAGCCAAGCTTGAGAAAGTTATTTTTTTAAGTTTAAAAAAATTAAATCATTTAACAAATAATTTTGAAAATCAAAGTGCTTTTATTTTAACCTATTGTAATTGGATAGTTAACCAATCGATGAAAGAAGGTATCACCAAAATCGGTCCAGAATTGCGACCTCTAACTTATTCTCATAAGATACTCGCACGTGCATACTGACAGACTAATGATGGAGACGTGCGTCATTTTTCAAAATATGTTTAGATTTTATATCGTGGCGGATCGACGTTTATTTAAATTTTACAAGCTATCTTATATCAAGAGATATAAGTTATAGTATATATAAAATATTGAAGTTATTTTAAATTAACCTAGCAACCGAAATTCCGGTATCGCTTAACTTCTAAAAGTTGGTGTACAAACAGAGAGTGATGCAATACAGTAGTCGAATTCGGTGATATATACCATTGATAATGTCTACAATCGAAGTCCAAGATGTATGTAATATTCATCGTAAAGTAATCATTATAAAATAAGTTTTAATCTTCGTAATAAGGAAAATTTTATCATATACATAGCTTCTTTATTACAAAGTATTTTACCTTAAATATTTAATTATATCTACTCCAGATAATTTTTCTACACGGAGCATTTTTCTATACAATTTTTCTACACGGAGTGAAAACTTGGACCTAGACCATTGCAAATAATACTACATCACGTAGTTTCATTTAATTATGAATAATGAAATTCTGCAAAATTAACGTGAAACATATTCAATATTTAAAAATTCCTTGGATCGTTTTTTAAACCAATATCTCTTACAAAGTCGTTGAGAGTCAAAGAAAGACTTTCGTCGACTGTGCAATTGCGAATTATTAAATTCTTCAGACATATCTCGAGAAAACCAATTTCGATGGAGCGTTTAGTGGTGCAGAGACAGGTTGAAGGCAAAAGATCTCGAGGGCGATTTCCAACTCGATGGACCTATCTGATCAAGACAGCGACAGAGACCAATATTACAGAGTGTTTTAGAAACACTACCAATTAGCTGAAGTGGAAACGCATCGTCAAATCAGCCACCTGCGTCGAGGGGAACGAGGACGAAGACCAAACATGCATATCATTGCCAAGATCACGACCCTTCTGACAAGAGTTTGACGACTAGAGAGAGAGAGAGACTCCAGATAATATTAACATAAAAACGTTTCATTTAAATTTATTATCAGACCAGTTTAAGGGAATGTAATAAAAAGGAAACCTAATAATTAAAAAAATCACAGTCAATTAATTTGAAAGATTTATTGACCAATAATCGCTATTTACAAATAAAAAATATATCTATTTATTTAATGCAAACTATTAAACGAGGAAACAGGATGTTGAACTTAGGAAAGCCATAACAATGTGCAAAATTAAAACTGATAGCAACGATAAAATATTTGAATAAATGAAGATATCTTTTCACCTGTAACTAATCACCAGTCATTATTATGATGGCAAACTTTGTGTATTTTGAATTTAAATCTTCAAATATTTTTACTTTCCAGCTATATTTGCGTATTGCCGGTTTTGTTTTTCCACTTCAATTTATTTGCTACGCATTCCGACTAGAAAACTTAAATATTGCAAATGAAATATGACGTTTCGTTTATAATATCAATTGTCTGTTGTATTTTGATTTACTCGAGCGTACATTGAAAGGCTTAAATATTAATTGCATCTTTGTTTCATTTATCTGACAGTATAACATTGTTTTACATAAGATGCTAACCAAAGCTCTTTCTCCTACATCATTGAAAAATCACTTTCAATAATATGTCATTTTAATACCGTGTAATAATACTAAGATATATTGGGAATAAAAGACCGTTAAGTAGAACTCCCGTTTGGAGGGTTACTTGTTGTTATATAATATTGTTGTAAAGTTTGATAACTAGCTACTCATATATACACATGAACAAAAATCGAAATATTAAATTTGTCATGTAATCATTCTACATACAATTATAAATTAATATTTTTTCCTTCACTGGTGTTTTTTTCTTCACGAGTTCCGAAAAGTTCCTTTTTTTATTCTGTATAGGAAAAAGAAAATTCATGCTTTTATCATAAAAGTATAAAATTACTCTAATATAACATGAATTAAATTGTTAATAATTTTTTACTTTATTAACTCTCTTAATTGGTATGCTTAAAAAACAACTTAATAACAAATGTTAAAATTCTGCTAAAAAACTAAGAAATTAAATATCTGCATTTATTCATCAAAACCCATCTCGAAAATAATTATTTTAAGAACAATCTTAACGCATTCTTTATATTACGATTCCATTAGTATTACTAAAATAAAATTTAATTTAATCAAACGGTTATCCCACAAAGAGCACTATTTGCTGATTTGCTTGTATATTTTCATTGTAATTGACACCAGAATTGGAACGAGGAAAGCAACATAATTTGTAATTTAAACCTAGTTTCTCATTTATCATTGTGTTTCCCAATATAATATTAATTTTATACACATTTGAATGAAACGAGGGGAAGAAATTGAAGCGAAAGTTGTATGGTTTCGTAAAAAAATTGAAAGTGGCGAAGGTTCCCAATAAGATCATACGTGATCAGATTGAATGAGACATAGATCGTTTTAAGCGGAGGAAATATAGAACTTAACAAAGAATGTTCTATTATTTTTACAGAGGGCTGAAAAAGGCCATGAATTATATAAAAATGTCCAACTGTTTCTAAAAAAGTCGAAGTTGCAATTTCAATGAAAATTTACATTTGTGTTTAATTACTGCGTACATATTTACAGGTTGTAATAAGAATAATATAACAATTCTCAACCGTTTCTAAATAAACAATTCCAAAGTTGTCTATTCAAGGAAAAAAAATTTTAAAACGCACTCTAAATATACTCACGTTTGATGCACAGAATTATCTGTATGAATATATACATTATTTGTTATACAATACAAATTTTCCAGCATCAAAATTAAAGTAATATTTTTCACCCCAGTAATGAATATTATATCCAATTGAAACCTAGAAATTTATTGACTGTTGTTATTTTACGATAAAGAAATGAGAATGAAACCTATTTGAATTAAGTTATAACACAGATGTAAGGATATCATTATCAAAAATAATTTCAAACAACAGTTTGTCATTGTGAGTTGTAAAAATATAAATAGGATATAAAAAAATAACTTAGAAAGTGAAATATATAGAAGAATATATCGATGCAACACAGACATCAAAATGGAGAATAAACAATAAAATATTTAAGAAATGAAGATGACACCTGAAGAATAACAAAAACCTACTCATTATTACGAGAAGGCATGCAATTGATTTTCAACCACAATTATTTAACGTTTATAAAACATCATCATTTTTGAGACTTTCATATCATTTTATGTGATTTCTATCGCACTTGAAAAATTCTATGTATCAAAGTAACTAAAACAATTATTTTTATTTCTCATATCTATTATCTACTATAATTTATCTTTAAGAATGGAAAGCAGAGAATCCTATTCTCGAATATAAATTATAGTAGGTAATAGAAATTATAATCAATCGAAATATAGTTTTTAATTAAAGGACCCGTGTACAAGTGCAAAAAACGCATGAAGGAACAGTGCACATTGCTTATAACCGCATTTAGCAAATTTTAAAGCCAAGTTTATTTAAATTACCAATTTATTTATTTCATTATTTAGTAAACAAATATATATGCAGCTTGAAAATCCGTGTATTTCAGTAATTAGGCAAAAATTTATTAGCTTACTGGTTACTTCTGCAGTAAGTTTTCTACAGTGAGAAATTTATTGTTACCATTAAACTCGTCACCATTATTTTCAGTCTTTAACAATTGACTGTAAATTCGAAAACTTGAATTATGTAAGAAACTTAATGGATGAATAATCTTCATAACCGGATTGTAAAATTACACCATTCGTCTTGAAATAAAGAATGCGATTCACACGGATATCGAAAAACGTCTCATGGCGCTTATACTTTAATAAACATTTCCCTTGTATAAATTTATCAATAGAGTTAAATAGTAAAGTTTTATAACAAGGTTATAAAAACCTGTGCATAAAATATATGCAGTTAATTATTTCGAAATTGTGGTCGCAGTAAATCTCATTCTCCCCTAATTTATTTTCAATATTTTGAGTTACAAAAAATTTTCAACAATAGTAAAAATCTACTAGTGTATATACATACCGTATAATAACATAAAAGTAAGTGTATAATGGCCGTGCCGCTTAAACTCAGAAACGAGTACCGGTACGATCAAGGGAGTTATGTCGCGTGGTAGCCCTCTATCCCCCATCTATGAAGAAGGTTCCCATTTTTACTTAAAGGCCGTGTTCAAGGGCTGGAAATTTCACCTTCTAGAAATGTCTAGAAAAGTCCAGAACATTCAAGAATATTTGAGAGCATTCCACAACATTTCAGAAGATTCCGGAATACTCTGGAATGTTGTGGAATATTTGGGTCGTTCGGGAATATCCCGGAATATCCCAGATCATTCGAGAATGCTCTCGAATTTTCTGGAACGTTCGGTTAACCGAGGGGTTACCCCCACCCATACAAAAAAGGCTTCGAATAGCCCACAACGTTCCATTGGTAGGGGTATATAAAACAAGATCCGTTGTGGGTTCGAACGTGAGATTATTATCAGTGAAGTGCAGTGAATGAATAAAAACCAACAGTGAAGTATGAGTAATCAAAGTGATACAGTGACAATATAAATTGAAAATAAAGTGTGGAAAGTGTACTTAGTGTATTTCTTAATAAAAAGTTGATTTGATTTATATTTTATACAAAGCCCAAGCGTAACACAGGAGAAGATCTTACCAGTTCTGAAGGAACCGGCGAAAAGAAAAAGAAGAGCGATAAAACGAAACAGTCGAAGAGCGGGAAATAAGTTTACGTTTCCACCGAACGAGAATGAGTACCGTGGGAAGCCAAAAACCGAAGAACAACGAAATTAACGAATTGAAGAATCAAGAATTGCAACACAATCTTATAACAAAAGACTTTGAACGCAAACTAATGTCTATTTAATACGCCTCAAATAGACGAAGTCGCCATTGTAATTGTGTGTAAAAAAAATATCAAACGTGATATAATTCTAGAACAAAGAAGAGGATTACAATTCATTGTAGAGATATACCGTTCATATGATAAATACAATTTCTCGTAAATATCTAAGTTTATAAAATCGATTTTTTACACAAATGTGGGTATTCTGTTCATAGTAAATTAATTAATATATATAATGTAATTAAGTATGCGTTATTTATATATCTGTAAGAACCCCTCCACAGATAAAGGCCTCCTCCAAAGATAACCAATCGTCTCTAGATTGGGCTAAACTAATCCAGTTTGAGCCTGCTATTCTTGTAATGTCTTCGTTCTATCTAGTATGAGGTCTTCCCCTCTTCCTTTTCCCTTGAGGACCTTTCCATGTTGTTACTTTTTTCGTCCATCTCTGATCTTGAAGGTGTGCTACATGTCCAGCCCATTTCCATTTTGCTTTGCAAGCTTGTACTAGTGCTTCAATTACTTTGTAGTTTGTCTAATTTTAGAGTGTGTAAATTTTTTGTAATTTCCTTATCTGTAGTATACTGCGCTCTATTCCTCTCTGGCATGTGATTATTCTACTTTTTATATGGTTGTTGAATTGTTATGTTTGACACGCATATGTTAAGCAAGAGAGTAGACCGGAGTTTAAAACTTTAGTTTTGAGCTTAGTAGGTATATTGCTCTTAAATGTGATTTAAACTCCAGTACTTGTTCCAAGTAAGTTTTACTCTACGAGTTACTTCCAGGTAGTTGCAATTTCAGTCAAACCTTAATTGTTTATCAAGGTGTGTATATGTTTCTGTATATTTTAGAGCTTCAATCTCAACTAATATTGCTATCTTGGTGCTGTTAGTCATTAGCGTGGTGTTAGAGACGTTCATTTCTAGACATACTTTTTTGCTGGCTACGTTTAAGGATTCTATCATCATTTATAGCTGATATCTAGATTCTGAAATTAATATGATGTCGTCTGCGAATCTCAGGTGGTTTAAATATTAGTTTTTAACTGTATTTCATATTCTCTCCATTCTAGCGAGTTGATTATGGATTATAGTGCAGCTATAAATAGCTTTGGGGATAAGGGGTTGCCTTGTTTTACTTCTCATATGATGTTCATACGATGCCCTCTAAGATATATTAATATTTCCGCACGGAGATGACGGATATCATTTTAATGTGAAAAAAATCCAACTTGAAACAGGTGTGGAAACAGACAAAAAGCCACTTCCAAGGAAGTTTTGTGATTACCGCTTAATGAACAGAGACAATAAAATATGCTATTACATTCTTGACACTCGCCGTTTATTCCAAAAATTCCTGGTAGACATGTATGCAACAATATAAGCGGAACAGATGCTTTACATAGTACTGAATCAGAAGAAACTACGCCCGGAAGAATATATCCACTTTCGAGACGCGATCATAAATGACAAAATCATTAACGACATTGGAAATATGGTAATCTCACTCTCGTCTTACATAGGAATTCCAAGACACATGCACGATTACACTTAAGATACCGTGACCTACGTAAGAAAATATGGATGACCTGACCTCTTCATAATATTTACATGCAACTCATCAGGGCCAGAAATCAAAGAACAACTAAGATATGGAGAAGCCCACATGGATCGACACGACATAATAGCCCAAGTTTTCCAACAAAAATAGATGAGATTTATTGAAGTCATCACGAGATACTACATCTTTGGAACCGTTAGATGTTGGATGTACACATTCGCATGACAAAAACGAGGACAGCTCTACACACACAATCTCATATAGTTACACGACAGAATTCATCCCACGGATATCGACAAAATCATCCAAGCTGAATTTCCCAATCCACAAGAAGACCCGGATCTGTACGACATAATTGTGAAAAACATGATTCGCGGACCAAGCGGGTCATTAAACCCCGATTCGCCATGTATGAGTGATGGAAAGTGTATAAAAAATACTCAAAATCATATTTGGACAACACAAGCAAGAGATGATGGCTATCTTAAATACAGAAGACAATCAGCCAAAAAAAATGAGTTCACAGCAAAAATACGAATACGAGGTAGAGATGAACTTGAAATAGATAATCAATGGGGAGTACCTTATAACCTACCCTTTCCAAAATGTTCGAAGGACACATAAATGTATAATACTGCAATTCAGTGAAATCCATTAAATATGTAAGTAAGTGAACAAAGGTAATGACATGGTGGTATTTCAAATAGCCAAAGGAAAGATAGGTCAGCAGTGACCAACTAACTGTGCAAGTACATTTATATACATAGCAGTACATTTGGAGAATGGACAGAGAGTTTACTTCACAAAAGACACCGCCAGAAAAATTGCAAGCGAACCACTAAGAACACAACATTACCAGATATTTTCCAACTGTGCTAAACGGATTAATTCGGGAAAACGTTACTATATGTTGACGTACCTACCTATTATATGTGGAACACAACAAGAAGAAAATGTTAATGACATAAACAAGGAATTCCAATAGAAGATCATCCAGGAAACATAAAAACTAACAACCGAACAGCGCTGAATGTTTCTATCTCCGGATGTTGCTACACAAAACATGGAGACCAACAATTTTCACAGATCTCAAAATTGTTGACGGTTATCTGTGCCAGACATATGAAAAGAAGCATGCCAATGCTCAAAACTACTGCAAAATGACAATCCTTACGAATTAACACTACAACAAAAGCACAACCTCAGCTGAACAAATCAGACACTTATTCGCCATAATACTAACAACATGTTACCCATCGAATCTAAAACAGCTATAGGACTCATTCAAAAAAGAGTATAAATACTGTACCAAATCCAAAAAGCTCAATAAAACTGGCCATCGAATTCAACAACGACATCTTAAAAGAAACACTCATTCGCCTAGAAGATAAATGTTTAGCAATAAAAAACCAAACCTTAATACAGTTTGGGATGCCAGCGTGACAAAATGCTTCGAGTGTGCTAAACTTCAAAATTACAAAGGAAAAGAGATTCAATATCAACGAACGACTTCAATATATTGCTGACAACAAACTACTCCTCAAGGTCAACAAAAAAAATTACAACGTTATCATGGACCGGATCAAAAATACCGGCGCAATTATTTACTTGGACGCACCAGGCGGCACCGGGACAAAATTTCTAATAAATCTATTGCTGGCAGAAATATGCGCTTAACAACACATCGCATTTGCACTAGCAACATCCGGCAATGCCGCTACGCTTATGGAAGGACGGCGAACTGCCCATTCGGCCCAAACTACCGTTGAATATAGCCGAAGAACAATTCCCAGTCTTTAAAATCTCAAAAGCATCTAGACGGAGTAAACTTCTAAAAGAAGCTAAAATTATCTTCTAGGACGAATGTACAATGACACACAAAAAATCATTCGAAACCATGGACAGAACATTACAAGACTTGCGAGGAAACTCAATAGTGATGGAACAAGCTCTGCTCATACTCTCGGGAGATTTTCGACATACGCTTCAAGTTATACCAAAGTCAACACCGGCAGAAGAAATCAATGCATGCTTAAAAAATCACATCTCTTGTGATACATACTAATACTGCGACTAACACAAAATGTAAGAGTTGAACTATCGAAAGACAAAACAACAGCACATTTTGCTCAAAAACTTTAACAAATATGCGAAGGCACATATATTACTGACCAGACGATCGGCCTCATGGAACTCAACAGTGAATTTTGTCACATAGCCACTACTGAGAACGAACTCATCAACCAAATTTATCCAATCAGTGTTCATGACTATACTAATCCAGAGTAGCTATTTCAGAGGGCAATTTTGGCAACTAAATATAATATTGTCAACGATATCAAC